>OZ022238.1:40071633-40746633 GCA_963978895.1 Erpobdella octoculata | reverse complement strand
ATGTATATCTCAAAAACCAAAAATGAGGAGATTTTGAAATTTGGTATATAGATTCTTTTTGAAAAATAAAAAGATACGTGTTTCACCATTTTTTGAAAATTCGGTTTCCCGGACCTCAAATGTGGGTTGGAAAATTGGGTTATTTGGTTTTTAAAGTAGCTTCTACTCAAAAACTGTTAATGCTACAGGAGTAAAAATTAATATTTAGTTTCTACTCCAAAAATAATGAAATACGTGTTTTAGCATTTTTTGAAAATTTGATTTCCAGGACTTCAAATGTGGGGTGGAAAATAGGGTTATTTGTTTTTTAAAGTAACTGCTACTCAAAAACTGTAAATACCACAGATTTAAAAATTAGTATTTAGTTTCTATTCTAAAAATAAAGATATACGTGTTTCACCATTTTTTTATAAATTTGGTTTCCAGGATCTTAAATTTGGGCTGGACAATAGGATTACTTGGGTTTTAAAGTAACTGATACTCAAAAACTGTAAATGCTACAAAAGTAAAAATTAATATTTAGTTTCTACTCTAAAAATAATGATATACGTGTTTCACTATTTTTTGAAAATTTGGTTTTCAGGACCTCAAATGTGGGGTGGAAAATTGGGTTACTTGGTGATTAAAGTAACTGCTACTCAAAAACTGTAAATGCTACAAAAGTAAAAATTAGTATTTATTTTCTACTCTAAAAATAAGGATATATGAAATTTTGGTTTTCATGATCTCAAATGTGGGGTGGAAAAAGGTTTCTTTGGTTTTTAAAGTAACTGCTACTCAAAAACTGTGAATGCTACAGATGTCAAAATTAGTATTTAGTATTTACTCAAAAAATAATGATATAAGTGTTTCAACATTTTTTAAAAATTTGGTTTCCAGGACCTCAAATGTGGGGTGGAAATAAGGGTTATTTGATTTCAAACCTTAAATCAAAGTGGGACGGGCCGAGGTTTTTCACCAAGTATATAGATATTTTAGTGATTTTAGGGTCTTCAGTTGGGCCGGGCCAAACCTGAAGTCAAGGTGGGACGGGCCGAAGTTTTTCATCAAGTATATAGAACTTCTAGGCCTGTAAGAATGGGCCGGGCCTAATTCAAACGGGCTGTTCCGGGCCAGTTTAGGTTTTTAAAACGGGCTGGGCTAAGTTGTCGACGGGCCGAGCCGAGACCTAAAAAATTGATCTCTACTATGGATACACGGTTCAAACTCTCTAATTTCATGCGAGCGAAGCCGCTACGGGCACTGCTAGTTGCGTAATAAAATTCAAATTTTGTTTACCTAACAACGTTTGAAGGCTTCAAGCAACTTTTAGCAAATATATTTAACGTTTTATGGGCTAAAATAAGTTATGAAAGTGTGGAAAAGAAAAAATGGGAGCAAGCGGGGAAGGAAAACGGGAGCAAGAGAGAAAAATGATAAAAAACCTCTGAAAACCTCGAGCAACGCCGGGTAACCCCACTAGTATATATATATATATATATATATATATATATATATATATATATATATATATATATATATATATATATATATATATATATATATATATATATATATATATATATATATATATATATATATATATATATATAATGAATGTTTCTATGTAAAGCGAAAGATCAAGCGGGAAAGGGAAAGCAACCGAGAACGGGAAAACGACCGGGAGCGGGAAAGCGACCCGGAACGTGGAAATCGACCAGGAGCGGGAAAAAAACCGGAAACGGGAAAGCGTCTGCGAGCGGGAACACGGCCTGGAGCGAAAAAACGAATGGGAACGGGAAAGCGACTGGAAGCGAGAAACCGACCGAGAACGGGAGAGCAAGCAGGAACGGGAAAGCGACCGGGAGCGAGAAAACAAGCGTGGAAGGAAACGGGAGCGAGAGACACAAGCATTAGATAAACCTTTTAAAACCCCGGGCAACCCCGGGTACCTCTGCTAGTATATATATATATATATATATATATATATATATCAAAATGAATGTTTGTATATATGTCCTTTATGCATTACTACACCATTCATCCGATCGTAATGAAATTTTCACACAACCTTGAGAGTCAAGGGGAATCAAATATAGAAAAAAAAATTGAAATCCGTCACAAAATGAGCGGAGTGGAGCGGGTGAGTGAGCGGGAACTATATACATATATATATATATATATACACGTACATATACATACATAAATGAGCGAAAACGGGAACGGGAAGCCAACTGAGAGCGAAAGATAGAAGGGGAAAGGGAAAGCGACCGAGAACGGGAAAGCAACCGGGAGCGGAAAAGTGACCGGGAGCTGGAAAACGACCGAGAGCGGGAAAGCGACCGGGAGCGGAAAAGCGACCGGGAGCGGAAAAGCGACCGGGAACGCGACGGGAACGGGAAAGCGGAGAAGGAAACGGGAGCGAGAGAGACAAACATTAGAAAAACCTCTAAAAACCCCGGGCAACGCCGGGTGCCCCCGCTAGTATATATATATATACTAGCTGGGTTACCCGGCGTTGCCCGGGGAATTTAAAGGTTTTTTTATCGTTTTTCTCTCTGGCTCCTGTTTCCTTAACCGCTCGTTTGCCCGGGCATCTTTGCATCTATTGAAACATTTATGCAGATACTTTTGATTTTTAATTAAAAGAAATACAACAAACACATACAGTCATTTTATTGCAAAGCTTTCTGATACACAATGTTTTTTGTTTTTCCATAAGGTGCATTAATAGTTATACTATTATACTTAAAATACATTAATAGTTATATTGATATACTCACTCACAATAAATTTTTCAATTTTCTTGTCTGTAAGCACAAAATAATATCTGTTAGACTAAAAGTAGCACAAAATAATATCTGTTAGAGGTTAGAGTGGTTAGATTGGTTAGAGTGGTTAGACTGGTAGAGCGATAATGATAGCCTGACACACAACGACCGAAACAATTTACAATTTAATATATACACAACAATAATTAACAATTAAATAATATAAAAATAGTAGCCTAAGTAAATAATATAAGAATAGTAGCCTAAGTTTTTAAATTACTTTGATTTCGAGAAACCGAGACGATAAACAGCGAATGTAAACAAAACATAGCTCTGATACAATAGCGAAAATTTTTAAAAAAATTAATTTTCTAAAACATTCAAAAACATTTGATCGATATACAGTAATTAAAAAAATAATAGTATAGTATATAGTATTTAGTATATTATATATTACTTTTGATATATTGATATAATTGATATAAGTAAAATAATACTCACTTTTGATTTTGAGAAATCGCGACAACCAACAACGACGGAACAGAAGTCGAAAGCAACCCTAAGCTCGTTAAGCCGCGATATAATTGCATAGATAAAATATTTCTAAAAATTAATTTTCTATAAAAAACCAACAAATCATGGAGAAACTCTCAACGTCGCAGGTTTCTGCCCAGAACGATACAAAATCAGTGTTGTGTTGAATATGTTATACAAAGCTCGTCAAGCTACTGACAACCTTGACGAACTTAAGGCAGAAATTCAAAAAATCAAAACAACTTTGATTAACAACAATTTTACCAATAGACTGGTAGATGATATCGTTGTTAGATTCCTCAAAGACAGCTCAAATATGAAGAAATTTAAAGACACTGGTAAAAAAATCCTAAACTTGTTTTATGGCGCTCAAATGCATAGGTCCTATAGGATCGACGAAGAAATTATCAAGAACATCGTCAAACCCCAAGTCAAAGTTGCAGACACAGATGAGTATAGACTTCGACTCAACGTGTTTTACAGACCAAAAACTACTCATTCGCTGATTATGTGCAACAATCTATCAAATAATAGCAAACAACTTCAACGGAAAAACGTCGTCTATAAGTTTACATGCCCACATGATCATTTTTAAAAACTAGTAACTACCTACATAGGGTCTACAATAACGTCCTTGTCTAGAAGACTGACGATGCACTTACAGGGAGGGAGTATTGCTAAACATTTCCGCGAGACACACTTCTGTAATCTGACGAGACAAATTCTCATCGACAACACTAAGATTATTGGTACAAATAACAACCCAAAAAGACTTAGAATTTTAGAAGCCTTATTAATTCAAGACCAACGACCAAGTATCAATATTCAGGATAATAACTTCAGTCATCTACTTAAACTGTTTGGTAGTTTAATTGTGGGACAAGTCGAAACTAAAAGAAAGAAGACCAAGGTATTGAATAGCAGGGATGAGCGTAAGGATCGTTGCGACCGTCGCTCCGTTGAATTTGTTAGATTCGACGCTGTTCTCGACTTTAAGTCTCAAGAAGCTGTTCTCGACTCTAAGTCTCAAGGAGCTGAAATAAGTCATGAACTTGTTCCACAAAAAGAAAAAGTGGAAAAATGAAGTAATTATGACTCTCTAAATTTCAAGAGCCCAAAATATTAAACAACGAGGAAGAACAGAGAGATAGTTACGACCTTCATCCTGTCGAATTATCTGGATTCGACTCTACCTTCAATCCCGATCTTCGTGAAGATGATCTACACACTGGCCCACTTGGCGTTTATAAATTTTTTTATGGTGCCCTCGATTTTGCGGTAATTGAAAGACGTGAGACTTGTTTCAGGTGTTTTATTTGGCTTACTGCAGTTTCGGAAATCCTTTTCCATCTTCAGAGCCGAAAGTAATAAACTAAAAGTCAGCGTAAAATAAGAAACAGTAGCAAGACGAATCAAAACAAGTTAAATTGAATTAACTTCCATTAGAGTTCGAAACAAATTAAATTAAATTCCATTAGAGTGCAAAAGTAAAACGAAAACGAGATTACTTCAAATTAAGTAAACGAGTGAGCGCTAAGGCACGAACGCGACAACTGAAAGGTGAGAGAGCTAGACGAGGTGAATAACTGTAGTTGTAGGTGTGTGTACGAATATGGGAAGGGGAGATAGTGTACGATAAACGTCTTGTATGTAGAATTGGTGGAATTTATAAGTGTATAAATGGTGTATGGCGCGGGCGGTGTACAAACTAATGAAGTATAAATAGGAAAGAGTAACAGTATGAGTGTGGTAAGAAATAATGTTTTATTTGTGTCGATTACGACGCGAAGTAATGTTAGGGTTATTAATAATGTCATCAATGGCTTTTAAGCTCTTCACTTTTTCATCAAAACTAATGATGTCGGTCATTGAAATTAGTCCCGATTCACAAAATAGGGCTTAAAAAATTACCTTGTGATTATTTGAGTTTTTTCCCACCAAGTTATCTAATTTTCTATTAACGTTTTTGCGAGCAGACGGCAGTGGTAGCACGATAAAAAGACCTCATCATGCACTTTCTCATGGCTAACTCATCATCCGAGCCAAGAGTCAAGGTTATTGTTGAGCGCGTGTATATATATATATATAAATGAATGTTTGTATGTATGTATGTATGTATGTATGTATGTCCTTTATGCATTGCTACACTATTCATCCGATCGTAATGAAATTTTCACACAACCTTGAGAGTCAAGGGGAATCAAATATAGTGAAAAAAATTTGAAATCCCTCATAAAATGAGCGGAGTGGAGCGGGTGAGTGAGCGGGAACTATATACATATATATATATATACACATACATATACATACATAAATGAGTGAAAACGGGAACCGGAAGCCAACTGAGAGCGAAAGATAGAGCGGGAAAGTAAAGCGACCGAGAACGGGAAAGCAGCCGGGAGCGGGAAAGCGACCGGGAGCTGGAAAACGACCGAGAGCGGGAAAGCGACCGGGAGCGGAAAAGCGACAGGGAACGCGACGAGAACAGGAAAGCGGAGAAGGAAACTGGAGCGAGAGAGACAAACATTAGAAAAACCTCTAAAAATACAAACCCCGGGCAACGCCGGGTGCCCCCGCTAGTAGATTAAGTAGATATATAATTTTAAATTTAAATTTATTTGGATTTCAAGCGCTCTTTTGTGTAACACCTCAGGGCTCCTTTTACATAAAAAAACAAAACTTAAAAAATAAAGCCAAAAAATACTAAAAAACACAAATGAAATGTATAGTCCGATGCATTGGTTGTTAGGTCTCAGATGATGCTTACGAGATTCGATGCCTTGATTATTAGCTATGGGTTTTTAGAAAACCTTGAATTATGTCCGATGTGTTGAAATATATGTCAGTCGCATTTTTATAGAAAAACCGTTTATTGAAAAATAAAAGTAAAATAAAATTCAGCAGCCCTAAGAAAGTTTTTAATGCTTTTAAATATGTCCGATGCGTTGAAATATGTCAGACGCGTTTATATATATATATATAAAACATTTATTGAAGAAGAAAAGTTTAAAAAAATTAGCAATCTTTACACTGGTGAAAGCGTTCATGGCTTCTTTCACTTAAGAGTTGTTTTAGTTCTATTTGCGCGGCAACGTGTCTTTTGATTTAATTTTTTGCCCGCGCCCAGCGTTGTCGGGATAGTCAGCATCCCATCGGAACTAACCGTAGTCGAAACCCCCGGTAGTCGGGAAAATTTTGAAATGGCTTCCTCCTGTTGACTAGGTGTTAGTTTTATCCAAGAACCGGGGGTTAAACAATGGGATTTCCACTTCCGTTGTAACCTGAAGTCGCCTTCGCAAATTAAGGATTTTGAAGCCTCAAGATACTGGAAATCGACTAAGGACTTAAGTTTGTCTATCAGTTCCGGCAACTGATTTTGACGCCACTGGACCTCTTGTTTTTAGACATGGTTAATGGACTCACAATATATTATTTGTCCAAGTGCTTTTCCGGGCGACACAGTTTTCACGCATTAATCTTTCAATCCGTTTGACATTTTTTTTAAAAATTTCAATAAGCCCTTGCAAAACGGAACCCATCAATGGCTTTTAAGCTCTTCACTTTTTCATCAAAACTAATGATGTCGGTCATTGAAATTAGTCCCGATTCACAAAATAGGGCTTAAAAATTACCTTGTGATTATTTGTGTTTTTTCCCAACAAGTTATCTAATTTTCTATTAACGTTTTTGCGCAGATGATGCGAGCAGACGGCAGTGGTAGCACGATAAAAAGACCTCATCATGCACTTTCTCATGGCTAACTCATCATCCGAGCCAAGAGTCAAGGCTATTGTTGAGCGCGTGTAATACAACGGCACAACCACTCCACTTATAAACGCATCGGGTATAATATGAGGCATTTAAAAAAACCAGAGCTAATAATCAACGCATCGATTTTCGTAAGCATCATCTGAGACCTAACAACCAATACATCGGACTATACATTTCAAGCGTGTTATACATCACACTTTATACCCGACGCATCGGACCTATTGTTGAGCGCGTGTAAGACAACGGCCTAACCACTCCATTCATATAAGACATCGGATCTGTTATGGAACGAATAAGGCTTATTACAAACACAGTAGAGACCGTCTGGGGCGCTCAGAGGGGGGAGGGGTGTTAGGAGGCCAATGCTTCCTCGCAAAGCTAGGGGGGAAATTCCCCCCCTGAGTTTTAGTTTTACGGCTAAAAAAGTTTCAGATGTGTAGCTGATTTAAGCAACAGAACCTTACATTAATGCAGCAATTGTCGTTGTTCACACCTCAGACTCTCTTTAGTGATAAGTCTATAAACAGTTCTTACATTGAAATGATTTGCCAACTCTATGGAGCTGATGCTAATGCAGTCGCAGCTGAACCGTCAGGAATCAAAACAACGTTCTGACTTCTGTCTCAAAATGGCACTACTACTAATACTGATGATCTCGTACAAAAAGGTTGCGATGATGAAGGGCAATCTGATAACGAAGAAGACCACATTGAAGATGCTGATGTTAAATCTGACATTGGCAACAACGTTGTCATCATGACAGAAAATGACGCAAAGCTGAACGAAGAACGGCAGTGGCAACGATATGCATTAATGAAACCATTGCAATTGCTTTCTGAATTATCTGGCTTTCCAAATTTATACAGTTTGTATAGCATCTTTGCTTGTCTTGAAGTTTCTAATGTCTCAGCTGAAAAGGTTTTAAGTAAACTGAAGATCATCAAAAATAGACTTCGATCATCAATTTCAGATGATTATTTGTCAGCCCTTATGATAATATCATCAGAAAAAGACTTGCTTGTACAGTTAAGAAATTATGACATTATTTCTCGTGTTGCTTGTGCTACTCCCACTCTGCAAGCGCACCTTCTTTATTAGACAATGCCTAACTTTATTCATAGCAATGTAATTTTTAAATAAATATTGAAAAAGCTTATAATTTTAATGGTATTTGGATGTCGCCATATTGTCAATTTGCAGGTAATTTTTAGAAGTATGCCAGCTTAATATCTACTTTTAGTTTAAAGATACATTTGGGACCGGGAAAAGACGGGATAAAAAAAGAGAGGGGAATAAAAAAAGGGAGGGGGAATTTGCCTCCAGCAGCCAGAGTGGGATGGGCGCCCCTGGAGCCCGTCAGGGGCAGATTTAGGCATAGGCTGCAGCCTATGGGCGCCACAAAAAAAGAAATAAAAATAAAGAAAGTAAAGAAAAAAGACAGAAAAAGTCATCTAAAGCTTTAGGTTTTTATAACTTTATTTAGGGGCGGATTTAGGCATAAGGGACATAGACTGCAGAATATGGGCGTCACGAGGCCAGGGGCGCCACAAAAAAGAAAAAGAAATGAAGAATGAAAGTAAAGAGAAGAAGAAAGAAAAAAGTAAAGTCATTTGAAGCTTTAGTTTTGTATACTTTTATTTCTTTTTTTATGGCGCTCCTTGGGCCTTACCTCCAAAGTTTTAGTTTTTTGCATTCAATTTTTATACCATTTCATTCACTTGAATTTTATGTTTTGATTCCCGTTTTGGTAAACCAGTTTGGCCGCTCTACAAATTAAATGCGGAGATCCTCCACTCGATATACGACGAAAGATGTTAATTACAAACCTTTCCACTAAAACCAAGATCATTCCAAACCATCCGGCAGAAGACTTCTTTGTACTTCCCAGAGGACAAGAAGGGGTTAAATGGCGATGGTTCTTTTACAGAAAAGTGAAAGAAGCTGAACAACCAGCAGCCAAAAGAACAGCGGCATTGAACAAAATAGTTGACAAACTCAACCCAGTCTCCTTAACTCCTTCTCTAATTCCACCATTGAAACTTATTCCACCTCTTTTTAACGAAGGGCTGGTGGGGTTAAAGAAGGATGATCCGTCAATTGTCCAAAGAGCTAAGGAACTGATTGCTACATATACAGATTCGACACATATGTACACAGATGCATCTAAGATAGACAATGTAGCAGCTGTGGGAATTTATATCCCGGAAAAAGATATGAAAATAGCTAAGAGAGTCACGAATGACGTTAGTATTTATACGGCTGAGCTGACAGCTATGAAATGCGGCTTGGAGTGGATGGCACAACCAGACGGTCCACATAAAATAGCCCTATTTACGGATTCATATAGCTCTATGATATCATTGAAAAATTCCGCAAATGCTCAAAAATCTGCTCTTGTGGAATCAGTCCTAACACTAGCATCCAACCTCTCAAAAGAAGGGAAGACAATTACCCTGATTTGGGTACCTAGCCACCGTGGCATACGTGGAAATGAAATGGCAGATTGTCCTGCCAAAGAAGCTACCAAACATCCTGAAATAGAGATTGAGGTTATGCCAGAGTTATTTGACATAAAGAGAACAATACGTAGAGAGCTTTTGAACGAATGGCAGACCAGATGGGACTCTGCTCAAGAAAGTCGACACTACTGGTCTCTCAAAAAAAGAGTCTCCAATTAAATTAAATTCAAGGCAACAAACAGAAAAAAGGAAGTCATCATTTCCCGACTTCGACTTGGAAAGTGTCGGCTGAAACAAAATTTGAAGAGAATGAATCTTCATGAGACAGGTTTGTGCGAAACCTGCGGAACAGAGGAAACAATTAAGCACTGGCTGCTGCACTGCAAAGAAACGACACAACTAGGAATGGAACTTGGGAACTTTTGTAAAAGGGTCCAAAAACAACACATATCTTAAAAACCAGTAAAGAAAAATGTTTGAAATTTGATATCCAGATTTGTCTAGAAAAATAAAAAAATACGTGTTTTACTATTTTTTGAATGTTTGGTTTCCAGGATTTTAAAAGTGGGATGGAAAAATAGGGTTATTTGTTTTTTTTATAATAACAACAACTCAAAAACTGTAAGTGCTACAGGTGCAAAAATTAGTATTTAGTATCTACTCAAAAAATAAAGATATACGTGTTTTACAAATTTTCGACGATTTGGTTTCCAGGCCTTCAAATGTGAGGTAGAAGAAAATGAATATTTGCTTAAAAACTCCAAAAACTAAAGATGTGAAAGTTTTGCAATTTAGTACCGTGATTATTTTTTTTTTTAATTTGAATTTCAGGACTTTAAATATGGTTTTATTTTTTTTTAGAACAACTGCTACTCTGAAACTGAAAATACTACAGATATGAAAATTAGTGTTTAGATACTACTTAGAAAATAAAGGTACACATTATTTACCATTTGTTTTATGTTTTAACTTCCAGGACTACAAGTGTAGGGTGGAGAAAAGGATTAATTGCTTGAGAACTCATGAACTGGAAATCTAAAAGCATTAAAATTCATTTTTCAAGTTTTTTTAAAATAATAAATTTTGTTTTTTATTATTTTTCAAAAAATTAGTTTCCAGGTTTTGAGGTTGAAATTGGTTTAGTCCAGTTCATTACGTACCGGGCTCTATGCACGAACCGGGCCAAGCTGCAATTTTAGGGCCTTCCGACGGGCCGGGCCAAACCTGAAGTCAAGATGGGATGAACCAAAATGTTTTTCAAAATATATAGAAAATATTGTGAAAACGGACCGGGCCGTGACCGGAATTTACGATATCTATGGACTAAACAGTCTAACCAAACATACTGAGTATTTTTATTTCTTATTTTTTAATACAATTTTATTTTTGCTTTTTTAACGTTCGCATTTTTTATTGTGCGCCCTTTTAATTTTCACCCTTTTCATTTTTTAAGGGGCCCAGTCTGGACCCAGGCCTTCCTGGATGCGCCACTGCTATCAGGTTATAAAAGTTAATGCTGAATTATAAATTGTTTGGAAATAGCTAGTCGCTTCCAGCTTAGTTCATGTTATGGTTGCAAGCAAATATCCGTAGTGACCTTTTATACAAAATAACCTTTGGTAGCCGCATGATAAAAAACGAATATAAGTTGCTGATAAGTCAAAACAGTTAAAAAATCTTAAAAACAATTTTTAAGATGTCAAACAAAAATCTAATATTAAATGCGCTACTAAACCAACAACTCATCCACAATAAACTCTTTTTTATTACGCACACAACGTAGAATAAATACAATAAATCTCTGAGACTTCAAATTAAAAATGTTTTTTAAATAACAAACCTGTCAAAATCGCGAGCTCTTAATTTCATAGTTCATCATCAAATTCTTTTTAAAAATAATAGTAGCAATATATTTATTACAATTTATAGAAATAAATGCAGCAAACAGAGATGGACAATTAATTGATTAGTAATATTATTCACATCTTTAAATGAATGAATAAATTTGTCTCAAATTATTTCACTTTTCAAAGTGATTATGAAAACGATTGCTTAACACATTATCTACTGCCTAGGCCTTGACTTAAAATACTCGAGATTTAATTGGAATTTAAATACATTTCCGTTAATTTAAGATTTTTTCTATAAACAGATACGGGATTTTTTTTTATTTGTTCCAGTTATATAACAAGCACTCTAAATTATAAAGAAAAAAAACTATAAATTCTCAGAGGACTAAGCTGACTTATATTACATACTAATATGTCGTTGAAATAGGCGCTCACCGTAAAGAGGTCGCTTATTTTCTGCTAATAATGCTAATTTAATAAATTTATTTGGGTTGTGATGAACTTCAAGCAGTTTTATGGCGTTAAAATAAGAAACAGAAGTTTGATACAAAAACAACAGAAAAATGAGCCTCTAGATTAGCGACAACCGCATTAACGAAAGAAGTTGAATTATTTTTTGTGCGTGTTGTGAATGTTTAGTGGATGGTTGATGGATGGGACGTTGAGACTTCATTGCTTAATAAATTCGCTGCATTAATCCGATCGTTTCAAACGCTTCAGTGTTGTTTAAATACATCCGTGATCGCTGAGCCGTCCTTCTTTAATTATAATTAATTAATTATTATCTGTGACTTGGATTGAGCATGAGCATCCGAAAAAAAAAATAAAAAGATTGGTTGTTGGTAAAAAAATCTTAGTTGTAGAGATGGCCCAGGTATTTTATGTAGAAGAATGTAGAAAATAAATTTAACTTAACATTAACGTTACGTTGTGAGGACATATTAATTTACTGGTCATTTTTTCTCTACCAGCCACGTATCATCTACAACAACACATTTGCAAAAAATCCCGTTAACAATTTTTTGTGATTCCACACGTCTCTCAATAGTCTCGATTGGCAGACGCACGAGCTCTACATCTCCACAGGTCCACAATGTCACAAAAAAGCGGCGTGGCGAAACCTCGATGATTTTGTTTTTGACCGAAAAGAACCAATGACTGTAGAAATAATATGGATTGATTGAAGGGGCGATAAATTCCAAGTGATTATAGAAGACTTTAAAGATATCAGCTCTGTTGTATAGAACATACAGAAATGTTGCAAAGAGTAATGGTGTTCAAGTTTATGACCTTCAATGTATACTTTTGACTCCGGCATTAAAACACCTTTTGACAAGTTATTTGATTAAAATAATACATTGCGTTTCAAGTAACAGTTGCTGCCATGAACAAGTAAAGGAAAAACGAGTTTTTCAACACATATTTTTTTTTATTGAAATATTTATTGTCATCCAGCATAAAGCTATGCTGAAAGTTTCAGCTTCCTAGCTAGTCAAAAAGCTGATTAAATTTTACATGCAAGATTTGCGTACAGAGAAAGACACACACACACACAAACAGAGAATGTAACCTAAATAAAAGTTTGTAAAAAAGAAAATCTTAATTGATATTTAGAAAACATGTCATGGAAGAAAATATTTAAAAGTTGTAAGCCTTACTTCTTCGTCCCTTCGAAGTGTTCATTCATGAAAACGAAAGATCGTAGCACGTGACATGCATCTCGTACGCACCGACATTATTTAATGTTGTGCTCTTCGGCTGAATGTTTGTTTTAAATCAAATTCGTAGGAGCTTTATGGATGGGAGTATAAATTTAACACTTTTTTAGACATCGCAATTTGGATATATTTGAATAAAAAGTACAATTAAATGAACAACAAGAGCGTTATAAATCGACATTCCTGAAATTTT
Source organism: Erpobdella octoculata (assembly GCA_963978895.1). NCBI lineage: Eukaryota > Metazoa > Annelida > Clitellata > Hirudinida > Erpobdellidae > Erpobdella > Erpobdella octoculata. The sequence continues at coordinate 40,733,358 of OZ022238.1, read as the reverse complement.
GTTGTAAAATTCGTTAATTTCATAAAAATGCTTTTGTACTTTTCATGTTTTGTTTACCTTTCGCAAATTATCGCAGCAACCGGAAATTCCAATGAACGGATACAAGCTCCAAATATCATCTTCATTGTTGCAGACGATGTCGGTAAGAAATTACATTGAAATATTTTTATATTGTATGCTTATTAATTATGCTAACACGTATGTGTTAACTCAGGGAAATTTTAATCAAGTTCTTTAATTAATTGGGTTGGAGATTTTTTTTGTATCTATATGATATACAATTTGTTATAATGTTTCATTTTATACCAATCTGTGCAGTTTTTTCCAGCTAGCTTTTTTGATTTTTTTAACGAAACTAAATTGTTATTCACGTTGTTCAAATAGGCAAACGATATTCACCAACATTCGCAATAAAATGTCTTCCGATAAGAATCAGTTTTTGTTCAAAGCATGGCGGTTTTCGGTGAAGTGTTTATTTTTTCTCGTTGTCGGGCTGCCACAGTAGCAATTGTGGAAATTTAAAAAATCCACACAGCTGATTAAAGTACAGATGTAAAATATTTGCAATTGCAAACCGATCATCGTTTCCAAATGAATAAGTCTTAAAATTTGTTTGACTTCTAAAAAAACAAAATATTGGCACAAAAATGTCACAAACAAAATTTTATGGAAACCTTTGTTGGCAAAATATATATTCCATATAAACTTTCTCAAAATTCTCCCATGAAAAAGTCACAGAACAAAATAACCTAAGACAAAATGCTTCAGGACAAATTATTCCAGAATAAAATGTTCCTGGAAAAATATATAAAAGTCAATGTATGTGTGTGTATCAGTGGCTTAGCAAGGAAGGGTTTGGGGTGCGGTCCGCGCCGCGCGGCACTTTTGAAGGGGTGGCAAAAAAGTATGGCAATCTTTCACTATAGGAGAATAAAATATTTTTGCTATAAAACAACAAAGAATTAGATGGAAATGATAGATAAAAGAGTTAAAAATCATTCAAAATAATTTATTGAAAAAATGTTTTCAAACATTTAAGACTAGCAGAAGCTCGAAATAGTTTGCTGTGAGAATTTATTCTTGTTTGCGCAGGAAATAAAACGTACACATTAGAATTTGTAAAATAATTATTAAAAATTTGTTACAAATAAGGTCATAGAGTTTACAAGTAAGCCGTAAAAACCGGGGTTTTTAACAAATTCCTTATATTTTTGGATTTGTCGGCTTTTAATTTATTGGAAAAAAAATTATTTAATGAAATTTTTTTGAATATATATCAGTAAATATTTATTAAATTGTATTTCATTTTTTGTTTGTTTGAAAACATAAACAATTATTTTTAATAACAAAAATGTTTTTTCAAAAACATTTCAAACTTTAATAGAATGCATTGTCATCAGGAGCGAGCCTATATTTAAAATATCAGCTCGATTGGATGACGGGAAGTTAGTTAATTTTCATTTTCAAGGCTTGCAAACATTCAAGCAAGCAGAAGGAAGCTAGTAAATCGGCGGTGAAGTTAATAAAAAACATTTTAAAGAGTAAAAAAAAATTTCAACATTTTATCATCGCTTTTAACATTTTCCACTCACTTCTTAAGAATTGCCTTGAAAATGTTTAACTGCTCATGATTCTATAAGCCTTTTAACTTGCAAAACCACAAGCGTAATAACCATCAGTTAGTTATAGTTTTATAAAATAATGCAAAAACAAGTGAACAATAAACAAGTAAATTAAAAACGAATTTTTAAAACCAATGCTCTTATATGTAATTAAAACACAATTTTTGCAATCAATTTTTTCTTATATTACTCTTTTATTTTATATTAAAGTCGAAATATCTTAATTATATCGAAATATCGAAATTAATTAAAATTAACTAAATTAATTGACTTATTGTAAAACTAATAATTGAATATTGCATTGTCTTCTATTTTGAGCATGTATGCAAAATTTGAAAAAAAATCTATAATCAGGAAGTGACTCAAAAATTGATTGCAAGATTTGAAACAGACAGAGAAACAAACAGACAGACAGAGAAACAAACAGACAGACAGAGAAACAGAGACGACGAGTTAATAAAAGCATTGGTAATAATAATAAAAATATCATCAAAAAGCATCAAATTTAAATATCTCAACTATTTTCATGAAAATTTCGCACACGCTTGAGAATCGCGGTCAGTGAGTGTGGTTCGTGTTAACTTGGTAAAATAGTCTGCCAGTCGGTTAGCGTTTTGTGGTCAAGAAAACCCTCAAGAAAACCCTCAAGAAAACCCTCAAGAAAACCCTCAAGAAAACCCTCAAGAAACCCCTCGATAAAACCCTCAAGAAAATTAACTAAATTAATTGACTTATTGTAAAACTAATAATTGAATATTGCATTGTCTTCTATTTTGAGCATGTATGCAAAATTTGAAAAAAATCTATCATCAGGAAGTGACTCAAAAATTGATTGCAAGATTTGAAACAGACAGAGAAACAGACAGACAGAGAAACAGACAGACAGAGAAACAGAGACGACGAGTTAATAAAAGCATTGGTAAAAACCTCGTTTATAAAATCTTTTATATATTTGAAATAGAAAGAACCAATTTAATGCAAATATTTTTTCTGAAGATGTAAGTCTATAATATATATAAACATAGAATAGAGTATTCTAAATCTATATTTATAAAACTCAAATACCACTGACTGACTGACTGACTGGCTCATCACGAAATCGCAAAAACCACTGAACGGATTGTGATGAAATTTGGAACATATCTTTCTCTTGAGTTTTAGGTGCTCACTAAGAAAGGGTTTTGAAAAATTCGGCCTGGATCGCCTTATTTCGAAGAATGTACAATGCGTAATCTGTTTGTATTAAAACGAGTTGAGGGTGGGTAAAATGCAGACCGCGGACTTATAATTAAATAAATGTCAACGAAAAATTTAGATTTTATTTTATTTTATTTATTAGTAATTTTATATTAATACATATTTACAACTAAAATTCAACCTAATACGTTGTTTACTGAATCTTGGTTATTTATTTTTAATAGTTAAATAGTTTCGGGGGTGCGTAATGAAATTCTAATCGGTAATCTATATATATAAAAATGAATGTTTGTATGTATGTATATATGTATATAGGTATTGTATTCATGCATTGCTACACCATTCATCCGATCGTAATGAAATTTTCACACAACCTTGAGAGTCAAAGGGAATCAAATATAGAAAAAAATTTTTTGAAATCCGTCACAAAATGAGCGGAGCGGAGCGGGTGAGCGAGCGGGAACTATATATATATGTATGTGCGTATGTATGTGTGTATGTATGTATGTGTATGTGCATGTATGTGTGTCTGTGTGTGTGTGTGTTTATGTATGTGCTAGCGGAGATACCCGGCGTTAGAAACATTAGAAAAACCTCTAAAAACCTCGGGCAACGCCGGGTAACCCCGCTAGTTGGGTAATAAAATTAAAATTTAGTTTACGTAACAACGTTTGAAGGCTTCAAGCAAGATTCAGCCAGTTTTAGCAAATCTATTTTACGTTTCATGGCCTATGGGCTAAAAGAAGTTAGGAAAGAATGAAAAAGAGAAAATGAGCGCGAGCGAGAACGGGAATGGGAGAGCAAGCATGAGCAAGAACGGGAGAGCAAGCGTGAGCGGGAACGGGAAAGCGACCGAGAACGTAAAGGCGACCGGGAACGGGAATGCGACCGGGAACGGGAGAGCAAACGGGAGCGGAAAAACGACCGGAAGCGGGAAAGCGGCCGGGAACGGGAAAGCAAACGGGAGCGGGGAAGGAAACCTGAGCAAGAGAGACAAACATTAGAAAAACCTCTAAAAACCCCGGGCAACATATTTACAACTAAAATTCAATCGAATACGTTGTTTACTGAATCTTGGTTATTGATTTTTAATAGTTAAATAGTTTCGGTTGCTAAGGGGAGAGCAGGCATGAGCGAGAACGGGAGAGCAAGCGGGAGCGGGAACGGGAAAGCGACCGGGAACGGAAAGACGACCGGGAACGGGAAAGCGACCGGGAACGGGAAAGCGACCGGGAACGGGAAAGCGACCGGGAACGGGAAAGCGACCGGGAACGGGAGAGCAAACGGGAGCGGAAAAGCGACCGAAAGCGGGTAAGCGGCCAGGAATGGAAAAGCGATCGAGAACGGGAAAGCAAACGGGAGCGGGAAAAGCAAGCGGAGAAGGAAACCTGAGCGAGAGAGACAAACATTAGAAAAACCTCTAAAAAACCCGGCAACGCCGGGCACCCCGATAGTACTATATAAATGAAAAAAATATTTTTAGTATAAAATTAATATCTTCAATCATGAAAAAACAATTTTGATAATAAATAATTTAAATAAATTTGGTATAAAATAATATTCCATTGAAAATAAAAAAAAATCGTAATATATATGAATGATCGAATCGACGTCAAAAAATTCAGATCGATAGGAATACGTGAAATGGTTAAAAGTGGAATTCAAAATTTGTTGTCTTTGAATGAAATAAACAATGACGTAATAATGCATAGATTGGTTAAGCTGAGCATTCAAATGAAGAATTAAAATTCTTTTGGAGAGTGACCATCTCAAAATTAAAGTCTGGTCCTCACAATTCTGTGGACCAAGTTTCACATCAATTCGATGACAGGAAGGATTTGTGCTCATTCAGACAGACAGAAAAAAAGAAAGACAGAAAGGCAAAGTTAATATAAAGGATTAAATAATTCAATCTTCTAAACTGAAAAATAACCAAAATATTTTGAAGGCGACAAAGCTTGAATTTTTTAATAGTTTATAGTCCTTTACGTCAAGTGTTTTAAAACTGAAATGGCTGTATGTAGAAAGCACATAAGTACTTCTTGTTGTGGATTAGAGCTAGACCGAAACCTGGTTTCGGTGCCGAAACCGATACAGAAAATCGAGTTTCGGTCTAGCTCTAGTTACAATTCAGCCAAGCTACATACACTGTTTTTCAAAACCACACAAACACACACACACAGATCAACCAAAACCTAAACCTAACCAAAACCTATTTTAAGCCGGTTTCGGTCTAGCTCTATTGTGGATCATAATTTGCTCCTTTTAAATTTCTTCTCTTCTTTTCTCCAGGCTTGAGACTGGCTTGCAATTAGTCAGGTGGAGTTGCAAAACTTTGGAAACTAAATTGTAGGTTTCATATTTTTGTCATCAACTTTTTAGGAGGAAATATTGATTAGATTTCACCCCCTCCCCGTCCCAATCATCAACTTTATTAAAGTCAAAGTGTTGATTCGAGATTTTTTGACCCCCGGTCATCGATTTATTTTGAAAGAAAATTTAGTTTATTATGTCAACGTCCAAATGGGGGCGGCAAGTTAGCCTGTCCCCCACCCTGACCGGCTGAAGCCTACGCTACGCTACTGGTGTATTTGTTTGATTTCATCTTCTAAACTAATTATCATTTGTTGAATTCTATAAATATTCTCTTTCGGCGATAGAACAATCTGATATCATCTAAAGCAAAGCTAATAGATTGGTCTTGGTCGGCGCTGACACGTCTAACTATAATAAATGTTTTATATGGATAATTGAGCTACGTGTCTATATAGAATTTTATGGTAGGGGAGAGCTGTACTAAATGAACACCTTTTTTCATACTCGTATTCAATTCAATTACACACAAAAATATACGTAATAGAATAAAATTTGTTTTACATAATCAAATCACATACATATCACAACCAAATAATGTGCATCAAAACTTTTAAAACTTTCACAGTTTCTTACAAAATACTTAATAATGCAGCCTTTTTCAAAAAATCGAGGTAGCCACTCAGTACTATATGGTAGTATTGAATGGTTATCCCCTAGTACTAAATGGCCACTGGTCAGATTCTCTTCAGAAACGTTCCAATTTTTGTAATCATTTGACAAAATGTTTGTAGTTTATATACAAATCTTCATTACTGTTAATTAAAAATATTTATGGATGCAATTTGTGATTCTATTAACAAATTGTAGCTTACATGCAGAGATAAACTTTATGTGTTAATTTAAACTTTAAACGTTGACGAATAAGCTCGCTAGCAATTCGTAACGTTGAAGGTTGAAGTTATTTATAAGGCAACTAGAAGTAGCCCGTCAAGAATGACGGATCTTTTTAAATCTCAATATATATATATATATATATATATATATATATATATATATATATATATATATATATATATATATATATATATATATATATATATATATATATATATATATATATATATATATATAAATTTTAGATTACAGTTGTTCTATGTAGGACGCCCATTTATTTAAATTTAGACAGTTACAAAATTCGTAACGTAATCTATAGCTGCTATAGCAGCGCTATCCCTGAAAACGGTTTCTATAAAAGCAATGCCTCGTCTAATTTAAAATTTCTTTCAATTTCCTTCGCCTAAGAAGTTACATTAGTCGCTTTCTCGATATCCGTCCGTCTCTTTTAGAGTTTGAGAACAATAATTTTCGGAAGTTTGTTTACTCGTGTCCATTGGTTGAGCGCCGACACCTGAATGCACTTTTAGTTGCTCGGGAAGTACGTAATAGTTTAGTATTATTATAAAAAGTTTCTATTTAAATTTGCTCCTACCGGCTTAACAATTCGTTAAATAATTTTAGTAGCTCTCTAACGTGCACATCGATATCGTCGTTCGGCACATCGCCGATGCTATTTTTAGCCACGCTCGGAATTCCAAAACCTAAGTTGAACTAAATCGGTTTATTATTATTATTATTATTATATTTCTTCAAATTCGTTTCGCCTTGGTTGCTGGATAATTTTTTTGTTTTTGAGTGATTGTTTATTATAAGAAAATGATAAAGGCCTTGGAAATTAAGAGAGCATGGCGTGAAATATAGGGGCTTCTATCCCCCCAGGTGGCAGGACGCAATTCCCCCCTAAATAGCTAAATAGTTAAACTTTCCCCCTTCCTCTAATTTGCGACCACCATATTTTTTAGTGTTTCATCTTATATATATATATATATATATATATATATATATATATATATATATATATATATATATATATATATATATATATATATATATATATATATATATATATATATATATATATATATATATATATATATATATATATATATATATATATATATATATATATATATATATATATATATATATATATATATATATATATATATATATATATATATATATATATATATATATATATATATATATATATATATATATATATATATATATATATATATATATATATATATATATATATATATATATATATATATATATATATATATATATATATATATATATATATATATATATATATATATATATATATATATATATATATATATATATATATATATATATATATATATATATATATAGGCGACACCAATATTTTGTACAAAATGTCCAATGCGGGAAATCCAGACAGTTCCTGAAGCGCTCTTAGTGGTTCGACAAAACTTTGTTTGGTCCAATTTTTTTACAATTATTAGCCTTATCGGTTTCAATATCGTCACCTTCATCTTCATTTTCACTTTCATTCGGCATCGAACTTGTGCCGGACATCAGATCATTTACGTATATAATCGTGTGTAGTTTTTGAAAAACTGGTCTGTCAATTCTTTCGCAACATTAATTGCATCGAGCTCGTAAAAATGGCACAGTTTTTGAATATTTAAACTTTTAATGTCTGGCATGCTGGATAGCAAAAAACGAGGCGTAAAAAACTGAACTTCGCGCAAAACATCAATGACCTTGTCAGTAAACCTTTTTCTAAACTCACTCTGAACAGTAACTATTGCCGGTATGTATTTACTTTTAAAGCTTTTTTCGGGTCTTGGAGTTGTTCATCTCGAGTCATTTCTCCCGGCATTAGTTTGATTCTTCTTTGGCGTTTAACGGGGAAGTTTGGCTCAATGAAATAATCAACTGCAAACTGATTTGCTTCAGGAATCAGTTTGTTCCAACATCCAACCCATGTCGGCATTGTCTCTCATTTTATTAAATTTATTAACACAATCTTGAATAAGTGATGCTGCAGCCCCATAATCACATGCAACTCTCTGTATCAAACGAGACACGGGTCCAGTTTTTTTTTAAATATTGCGGAGCATGAAAAGTGTCACAATGATGTCAAATTCTCTTAAGCGACGTTTAGATATGTTCTTTAGGTTCAATTTAAATTTTTAAATGAATGGATTTTTAAACTTTTTTCCTTACCCCCTTTTTTTATTTTCTTCCCCCCTGTTTTTTCAAGGACGCAGCTGCGTCCACGCTTATACGGGATAGAAGCCCCTGGTGAAACATGCTATGCTGTTTATAATCATGTTTTGAAGAAACATGTTTTTAGTGTGTTCCTCTGCAGAACACGTCACATCTTATGACATTCTATGTTTCCAAAGTTAGAAATTGTGAATAAGAAACGATGGGTAATAAACATGATCTCTTAACTCCTAACTAATGTGAATAGTTTAATATATATATTAAATTGCTATATGGGTAGTGACACTAGCGGGGTGACCCGGCGTTGCCCGGGGTTGTTAAAAGTTTTTCTATCGGTTATTTCTCTCGCTCCCGTTTCTATCCCCGCTTGCTTTCCCTCTTCCGCTCGCTCCCGTTTCTATCCCCGCTTGCTTTCCCTCTTCCGCTCGCACCCATTTCTATCCCCGTTTGTTCACCCGCTCGCTCTGCTGCTCCTTTTTACTCTTCCGTCTTCTTTCCCGCTCGCTATTCTACTCGTTCTAGTTTGTTCTATCGCTTGCTTTCCCGTTCCCTTTCTTTTTTCCTCTCGATCCTAACTTTTTTGCCTATACAACGGTAAATAGATTTGTAAAAAGTTGCTTGAAACCTTCAAATTTTGTTACGTTAACTAAATTTGAATTTTGTTTTGCAATAACCTTTGATGTTTGTACATAGGCACTTTTGGCCTGCAAAGTTTTTTGGCCATAAAAATTAAAACTTTTTTAACAAATCAAAAACTAACCTATCTTTTTTTACTTATTGAGGTCTATCTCCATGGCGAATTTCGTTAAAATTGGTCCAGCGGTTTAGATTTGTATGGAAGACAAACAGACAGACAGACCGACCATCATATTTATTTATTTGTTTGTTTGTTTATTTGTCAACATATCTGCATTTGAAATGAAATAACGTGTCAACAGGGAGACTACTAATAAGCAATGCTTGTAGTGTAGCCACCTTTTACAAAAAAGAAATAGAACTCGCATAAAAAATCAAGTTTAAACATAAAAAAGTTATTCTGCTAGGCTTTGTATTTGCAAGGCAATCCCGAGCCTAGATAAAGAAAAAAGGAAAGTTAAATAATCAGATTATGATCCACGACAGGAAGTACTAAGGTGCTTCCTACATACAGCCATTTCAGTCTTAAAACACCTGGTGTAAGGGTCTATAAACTATTTAAAAAAAATTATTCTGCTATATATATATATATATATTATAAGGAAACATAGCGTTGATATGTTTTTACGAGCCACATATATCAGAAACTTGGATGGCGTACAATCCACCACGAAATAACGCAAATATACATGTCTCAACTTCAGACTCGAACCCACGACTGTCGGATCGGCAACACCGCCTCGCATCATGCCAACTACCTTACCATCTGCGCCACTTCCACCGCCAAAAAACAGTGGTTGTTAAACGCTTTTGTTGGGGTATGTTGAACACAACACTCGACTATGAATGGGTATATATATATATATATATATATATATATATATATATATATATATATATATATAAAAATGAATGTTTGTATGTATATATGTATATATGTATGTATGTATGTATGTCCTTTATGTCATGCTACACCATTCAACCGATCGTAATGAAATTTTCACACAACTTTGAGAGTCAAGGGGAATCAAATATAGACAAAAAATTTAAAATCCGTCACAAAATGAGCGGAGCGGAGCGGGTGAGCGAGCGGGAACTATATATATAAATATTCGGGTGTGAGTAATAAAATTCAAAATCGGTAATCTATATATATAAAAATGAATGTTTGTATGTATATATGTATGGGGTTAGTGCCTACTGATCCCAGGACAACTGATCCCAGGACAACTGATCCCAGGACAACTGATCCCAGTACAACTGATCCCAGGACAACTGATCCCACGCACAACTGATCCCATGGACAACTAATCCCATAGACAACTGATCCCATAGACATAAGCAACTCATTTTTTAACTCATTTTTTGACGACAATGGTGGTGATGATGCTTACGTAGCCAGCTTACGTAGCCAGCTTACGATGGCTGGCTGCATACGATAACGGTGGTGGTGATAATGATACTGGCTACTTCAATTAGTAAACGGAGAAATAATATTTAGTATAAGCGCACGAGGGCACGATACACAGTCGAAATGAAATTGACAAGTTCGTATTACTTTTCATCGTTTCACTCCTTTCTGCGTGAAGTTCATAATGAGAAATGGAACCGTGCCAATCCAAAAATAATAGAGTTTAGCTCATTTCAGAAGTTGTTTTTTTCGAAGATATGAATTAAATGAATTAATAAACACACTCCAACATTAATTCTTATCGGCTTATTTAGGAGTCCATGACTAGGACCATCATTACAACTTCCAAACATATACATACATACATACATACATACATACATACATACATACATACATACATACATACATACATACATACATACATACATACATACATACATACATACATACATACATACATACATACATACATACATACATACATACATACATACATACATACATACATACATACATACATACATACATACATACATACATACATACATACATACATACATACATACATACATACATACATACATACATACATACATACATACATACATACATACATACATACATACATACATACATACATACATACATACATACATACATACATACATACATACATACATACATACATACATACATACATACATACATACATACATACATACATACATACATACATACATACATACACATACATTCGTACATACAAACAGAAATCGGAAATTATGTATGGTAATATCAATTTATTGATTGCAGAAACAGTGAAATATAAAATGATGCAGATATGGGATCAGTTGTCTATGGGATCAGTTGTCCGTGGGATCAGTTGTCCGTGGGATCAGTAGTCCTGGGATCAGTAGTCCTGGGATCAGTTGTCCTGGGATCAGTTGCGATGATCCCATATGTATGTATATATATATATATATGTATGTTATTTATGCATTGCTACACCATTCATCCGATCGTAATGAAATTTTCCCACAACCTTGAGAGTCAAGGGAAATCAAATATAGAGAAAAAAATTGAAATCCGTCACAAAATGAGCGCAGCGGAGCAGGTGAGCGAGCAGGAACTATATATATATATATATATATATATATATATATATATATATATATATATATATATATATATATATATATATATATATATATATATATATATATATATATATATATATATATATATATATATATATATCTATATACATATATATATATATATATATATATATATATATATATATATATATATATATATATATATATATATATATATATATATATATATAATAGATGTCCTTTATGCATTGCTACACCATTAATTCAATCGTAGTGCAATTTTTACACAAGCTTGAGAGGCAATGGTAGATGGTTTTTGTGAAAAAAAAATTGAAATCGGTCACAAAAATGAGCGGAGCGGGAGATCGATCTTGATGAAATTTGTATGTGGGCTAAGAGAAGTTAGGAAAGAGTGGAAAGGAGAAAATGAGCGTGAGCGTGAGCGAGAACGGAAACGGGATTATGTATGTATGTATGTATGTATGTATGTATGTATGTATGTATGTATGTATGTATTTATGTATGTATGTATGTATGTATGTATGTATGTATGTAGAATCGGATCTACGGGGGGGCAACTGAGAGCGAAAGAATGAGCAGGAAAGCGACAGGGAACATATAACGACCGGGAGCGGGAGCGCCAGCGGGAAGGAAACGGGAGCGAAAAAGAAACGCATTAGGTAAACCTCTAAAAACCCCGGGCAGCGCCGGGTGCCCCCGCTAGTGGCGTAATAAAATTCAAATATAGGTTACGTAACAACGTTTGAAAACTTCAAGCAAGATTTAGCCAAATCTATTTTATGTATTTTGGGCTAAAAGAAGTTAGGAAGGAATGAAAAAGAGAAAATGAGCGCGTGCGAGAACAGGAATGAGAGAGCAAGCATGAGCGAGAACGGGAGAGCAAGCGGGAGCGGGAACGGGAAAGCGACCGGGAACGGGAGAGCAAACGGGAGCGGAAAAGCGACCGGGAAGCGGGAAAGCGGCCAGGAACGGAAAAGCGACCGAGAACGGGAAAGCAAACGGGAGCGGGAAAGCAACCGGTCATTTTGTGACGGATTTCAATTTTTTTTGTTTCTATATTTGATTCCCCTTGACTCTCAAGGTTGTGTGAAAATTTCATTATGATCGGATGAATGGTGTGGCAATGCATAAAGGACATACATACATACATATATACATATATACAGACAAACATTCATTTTTATATATATACTAGCGGGGTTACCCGGCGTTGCCCGGGGTTTTTAGAGGTTTTTCTAATGTTTGTCTCTCTCGCTCCCGTTTCCTTCTCCACTTTCCCGTTTTCGTCGCGTTCCCGGTCGCTTTTCCGCTCTTGGTCGTTTTCCAGCTTCCGATCGCTTTCCCGCTCAGAAGTTTTGTTATCGATTTTCTCTCTTGCTTGCGTTTCCTTCCAAGCTTGCTCTCCCGATTCCAGTCGCTTTCCGCGTTCCCGGTCGCTTTCCGCGTTCCCGGTCGCTTTCCGCGTTCCCGGTCGCTTTCCCGTTCCCGGTCGCTTTCCCGTTCCCGGTCGCTTTTCCGTTCCCGGTCGCTTTTCCGTTCCCGGTCGCTTTCCCGTTCCCGGTCGCTTTCCCGTTCCCGCTCACGCTTGCTCTCCCTTTCCCGCTCACGCTTGCTCTCCCGTTCCCGGTCATGCTTGCTCTCCCATTCCCGGTCATGCTTGCTCTCCCATTCCCGGTCACGGTTGCTCTCCCGTTCCCGTTCCCGTTCACGACCATTTTCTCTTTTCCATTCTTTCATAACTTCTGTTAGCCTATATAACGTAAAATAGATTTGCTAAGACTATATATATATATGAATGTTTGTGGGTTAGTTTGTCTATTATAGAAACGGGAAAGCGACCCGGAACGGACAGCGAGCGGGAACGGAAAAGCAAGCGTGAGCGGGAATGGGAAAGCAAACGTGAGCGGGAACGGGACAGCGACCGGGAACGGGAAAACGACCGGGAGCGGGAAAGCGACCGGCAGCGGTAAAGCGACCGGCAGCGGGAAAACGACCGAAAATGGGAAAGCGAACAGGAGTGGGAAAGCAGGTGGGAAAGGAAACGGGAGAGAAAGAGACAAACATTAGAAAAACCTCTAAAAAACCCGGGCAACGCCGGGTATCTCCGCTAGTACATACATAAACACACACACACAGACACACATACATGCACATACACATACATACATACACACATACATACGCACATACATATATATATAGTTCCCGCTCGCTCACCTGCTCCGCTCCGCTCATTTTGTGACGGATTTCAAAAAAAAAATTTTATATTTGATTCCCCTTGACTCTCAAAGTTGTGTGAAAATTTCATTACGATCGGATGAATGGTGTAGCAATGCATGAATACAATACCTATATACATACATACATACATACAAACATTCATTTATATATATATATATATATATATATATATATATATATATATATATATATATATATATATATATATATATATATATATATATATATATATATATATATATATATATATATATATATATATATAGAAGATAGATAATGAAATTTGAAAAAAAACCCGTCATTTTAGACGGTCAATCTCTAGTTAAAAATAAATAACCAAGATTCAGTAAACAACGTATTCGATTGAATTTTAGTTGGAAATATGTTGCCCGGCGTTTTTAAAGGTTTTTTTATGTTTGTCTCTCTTGCTCTGGTTTCCTTCCCCGCTCCCGTTTGCCTTCCCGTTCCCGGCCGCTTTCTCGCTTCCGGTCGTTTCTCCGCTCCCGTTCCGGGTCGATCTCCTTCCCGGTCGCTTTCCCGTTCCCGGTCGCCTTTACGTTCCCGGTCTTTTTCCCCTTCCCGCTCACGCTTGCTCTCCTGTTATCGCTCATGCTTGCTCTCTCATTCCCGTTCTCGCTCGCGCTCATTTTATCTCTTTCATTCTTTCCTAACTTCTTTTAGCCCATAAAACATAAAACAGATTTGCTAAATCTGGCTAAATCTTGCTTGAAGCCTTTAAACGTTGTTACGTAAACTAAATTTGAATTTTATTACGCAATTACCGATTAGAATTTTATTACGCACCCCAGAAACTATTTAACCATTAAATTAAAGAACCAAGATTCAGTAAACAACGTATTAACTCCGCCTGATTCTAGGACTGTTCATCAAAGGACGATTCATCAAAGGACTGTTCATCAAGGACTATTCATCAAGGGACTATTCATCAAAGGACTATTCACCAAAGGACTATTCATTAAGAGGACGGTTCATCATAAGGACTGTTCACCTAATGTCTGGTCATCCAGCGGACTATTCATCAAAAAAGTTAAAATTGTTTAAGATGTTATTTTCAACCAAAAAATGTTACCAAAATGTAGGGTAATCTATATTTCCTTCCCCGCTTGCTCTCACGCTTCCGGTCACTCTCTTTTCCAGCTTGTCTCCCGCTTCCGCTCCCGGTCATAGCACCAGAAAAACTAAATTCGACTGTTTTTGTAAACCATTTATGTACACATTTACCAAAGGCCATAAACACGTCAAAGCATCACACATGCCCGCTATGTCAAATCTGGCATCGGTCGTTTAACACCAAGAGGCCGCGCTTCAAAGACACGTTTGCCTCGAGCAATCAGCAAGTTTGTAGAAGACATGGTTGTAATATAGAACAATTTTATTCGTCACATACAGTAAATAAAACAACTGGACAAGAAATAACGTCAAGATTTTAAGATCAAACGAGCAAAAGACAATTGAATAATAAGTTTAAAAAACTGCTTTCAACTGTTCGTACAAACTGTAAGCATATACACACTCAAACAGCCAGATACCATACACCTCAAAACATCACTAACAGCCGGTATACCACTTCTGCCACACTTCAAAGAAACGAACACGCTCGCTTTAATTGATATAAAAACCTATTTTGTTTTTTTAATAAAAGTTGCGGTAGCGAATAGCGCTGAGAACAGCTAAAAATTGTTGCGGCGCTGTCATCAACGATCTTGTCAGCCAATAGAACCGCTCTTAACAACCCTGGTTGCCATCACTATTTTTTTTAAATTACTGATATGTTTGAAATTTATTTTATCAAAGATGAAGAACTGTCTTTTAAAAATACATCAAATTACTTTACGCTGAAAATATCTTGGGTATATATTGATAAAGGTTGCTGAGTGGTTTCAAAATTTGATGAATAGTCCTCTTGATGAATAGTCTTTAGATGAACAGTCCTTATGATGAACCGTCCTCTTGATGAATAGTCCTTTGATGAATAGTCTCTTGATGAATAGTCCCTTGATGAATAGTCCTTGATGAACAGTCCCTTGATGAATCGTTCTTTGATGAAAAGTCCGCATACCCTCCGCCTTGCTTTTGCAAGACACACCCAAGCCTGGAGAAAGGAGGAGGGAAAAGTTAAAAAGATCAAATTATGATCCATGACTGGAAGTACTTAGGTGCTTCTGACACAGCCGTTTCAGTCTTAAAACACTTGGTGTAAAGGACTATGAACTATTGTAAAAAAAAAACAAAAAAACAACGTATTAGGTTGAATTTTAGTTGTAAATATGTATTAATATAAAATTATTAATAAATAAAATAAAATAAATTTCTAAATTTTTCGTTAACATTTATTTAATTATAAGTCCGCGGTCTGCATTTTACCCACCCCGACTCGTTTCAATACAAACAGATTACGCATTGTATATTTTTCGAAATAAGGCGATCCAGGCCGATTTTTTTAAACCCTTTCTTAGTGAGCACCTAAGACTCAAGAGAAAGATATATTCCAAATTTCATTACAATCTGTTCAGTGGTTTTTGCGATTTCGTGATTTAGTCAGTCAGTCAGTGGTATTTGAGTATATATTTATTAGGGATGTCATGGGTACCCGAACCCGAACCCGAGTTCGGTACTACCCGGTATTTTTCTGATACCCGAACCCGAACTCGAACCCGAAAGTGTGAAAATTTGATACCCGAACCCAAACCCGAAAATGAGAAAACTTGTTACCCGAACCCGAACCCGAAAATGTATAAGCCGGCGTCACCAGCGTAACTCCCTTAAGCAAGGAGTTCACTCGCATTGCTAAAAGGGTAGGCGCCTATAAATGGCTGCCTCTGCAAGTACCCTTTCTCGCCTTCGAGCAAGACTTGTCTTGGAAAAGGCGTTGTGAAAGAGAAATAAAAATAAATAAAAATAATAAAAAATACCCGAACTCGGAGTTGTGAACAAATAAATTTTTTTAGTAAGTAAATATTTATTCCAGTTTTAAAAATAGCAACACAAACAGAGTTTTCATAACTTTTCAAGTTTATTAAAAATAAAATAGTATTAGGAACCGATTTCAGGCAAGTTGTACTTCATAAACAACAGTTTTTTTGCTGTCTTGCCTGATAATCGGTTCCTTAGCGGCTCATAAATAATTGCAACACCACTGAACAACGGTTCCAATGGAACGCTGGTAGCTGGGGCCGCCAAGTAGCGTTTAGCGATCACCGCTAAATTTGGAAAGTTTGTTCTGTTATCTTTCCACCACAAAAGAGGGTCTTCGTCTAAAGTGACCCTTTTTTCTTCAAGCCGCGAACGAACTAAAATAATTAAGCCTCCTTCGGTCGAAGAAATCGCGGATAGCCATGACTCTAAACTTTTTACTTCAGTTATATAACCTTATATTTATTCATTCATATACTCAAAGTTTTTCTGATATAACAAAGACCCTCTGTTATAAAGATAATCTTGCATAATCCTAAACTTTAATTGGCAAAGTCTATAAATGATCTATGCGTCACAGTCATTTTATTGGCAAATGTGTAAGCTAGAACACTAATCCGCCTGATTACCCAACCGGACCGAGCCGCGAAAAAAATTAATAAATGATAATAATTTAAGAGGTAACGTATTATACTAATCGCAAGCCATACAAGTTTTGTATTATCACCTTTGCGTAACAAATAACACAAATAGGTCATTTTATTGGTGAGTGTGTAAGCTAGACCAAGGATATCTTGATATAACTAGTTGTTATATCAAGATATCCTTGGCTAGACCACTAATCCGCCTGATTATCTGGCCGGACCGAGCCGCGAACGAACTAAAATAATTAAGTCTTCTTCGGCCAAAAAATCACATTATTTGGAAAGCTAAAAAATTAACTTGTTAGAGTTTATTCAATACGTGTAATGTCCAATGGATGAATTGATCGCTTCCTTTGTATATGTGTATACACTAGGTAAATTTAAAATCAATCCACGAATTTGAAATCATAAGCCAGTACCCGAACCCGAACCCGAACCCGGTTTTTGGAAAACTACAAACCCGAACCCGAACCCGAAAACCTGAGTTTCACAAACCCGAACCCGAACCCGAAAACTCGAGTTTTACAAACCCGAACCCGAAAACTCTAGTTTCACAAACCCGAACCCAAAAACTCTAGTTTCACAAACCCGAACCCGAAAACTCTAAAAAGTACTACCCGTGACATCCCTATATATATATATATATATATATATATATATATATATATATATATATATATATATATATATATATATATATATATATATATATATATATATATATATATATATATATATATATATATATATATATATATATATATATATATATATATATATATATATATATATATATATATATATATATATATATATATATATATATATATATATATATATATATATATATATATATATATATATATATATATATATATATATATATATATATATATATATATATAAAGAGGGAGATTATTAAACAAAGTAACTTTTAAAATGTTTCCAAAACATTTTGATTTTTAAAAATTTATATAACAAAGTTTTTCGAGCATCAAAACATGATTAAGAGCTGAAGGAATTTAATTTCAATGTCATTTGAGTATCAAATATCGTACTTGTTCGGTGGCCTTGACATTATTTATTTGATCTCAAAATGATTCTACAATTCATCGTGACGTTTTCTTATCTACAATTAAAGAATCAAGCAAAAAAACTTTATTACTATGAACAAAGCTCAGTGGCGCTGATCAAAAATAGACATGGGTTGGGTTGACCCATGTTGTTGTTTGATAATTTTTATAGCGTCTCTACCAATGTCAAAGTCGCGGTTCTTTTACATGCCCCACGGAGAGAAACGATTTTACCCGCTAAGTTTTCCGTTGACATGGGGTACTAAACAGTGAGTGGGAGTCGAACCGTGAAGCTTTCACATTCAAGGCTACCACTCTACCAGCTCAGCTAACCTAGCACTTTTGGCGCTGATCTTTTGTTTGTCCTGGCAGAAGACGATTAATTTCAGGTGTAATCTTGTAGTCAATTTTAAACTTAATTAAACTTGTTGACTAGTTATAAGTCTTAAGCTTTCAGTATAAAAATAAAACATATTAACTAAAAAAAAATTTTTTTATAGAAAAAGCTTGTTTTCAATTTTTTTTCTTCTCTTTATCTTAAATAGTTTTTATTCTTTATTAGTTTGCCTTTATAACAAATCAATAAAAAGGGGGTTTTTTCATTGCAAGTTCATACAAGACCTTCAAACTAAGCTGCTCCACAGTTTGTTGAAATGGCTTAAAAAAGATTTCAATGGCATCAAGATTTTGCTGGAAGTGTTTAGATGCGCAACGATCATAGCTGGAATGAAATTCTGTTTAGTATATGGAGTCAGGAAGTTTCCAATCTTTTCCAGACGATCGAGCCACATCATAAAACTACAGTTTGTGGATAAAAAATATTCTGTAAAATTGTGAACCTGACTGAATCCAGTTTTTTACGATACATTTTTGATCATCGTAGGTTTTTTATTCACACGTTTTTGGGTTGAAATATGACAAAGTATAAAATTTCACTGCCCTGCTCATAAAAAGAAAGTGTTATAAAAAACAGTTTCTTCTAAAAATATTAAAAAATCAATTACTAAATACATCCACTCGTAACTCGTAGGAAGAGATGTGTAGTTTATTAGCTTAATAATTAATCGGGGTTAGAGATGGGCTGCAAACTAAGATAAAATGTAATACACACGTGTTTTATATTGGGCTTTAAATAGTCTATATTAACTTGATAGCAAAAAAGATGAGATTTCTATTTTTCTCGTTGTGTTTTTTGCTGCTCCTTCGTCGCATTCTATAAATCCACAATCAGAAAGTATTCAATTGTAAAAATATCCAACAGGATGGAACGACGTAGGATGGCACAACATAGACATCCGAACACCAAATCTCAATTTTCTGGTTAAACAAGGAGTTGAATTGAATAACTCTTACGTTGCACCTATTTGCTCTCCGTGAGTTATTTTCTTTTTGTTTATTTAGAAGTCATAAAACACGAACTGAAACATTCAACAAAAAGACAAATAAAAATTTAGTTTGATTGAATCAATTCAATGGGTCAATAGATTTAAATTGATAAATTTTAGCGTGGTATTATGTCAGACGATTTCCAGACCACGAAATGATAAACCTTTTACTCTTGCCGCATATCAACTCAGATGAAGCTAAGCATAATTTCTTATAAACAGTATTCCAATAGTCTTAAAAAGTGCAACTCAATAAAAAACACTCCAGTACCCTAATGTGAAAAAGATGCCTATAGCACAAAAATGCTCATGAAACAAAAATTAGTTTTCCAGTCTAACGACTTATTGGGCTAAAAATGCAAAGAGTTATGTTTTTATTATCAATTATAAAATTTCTATGCAAAATATAAAATTATTATAATCTTATTTAAGAATGTTTATAGTAATCGATATATTAAAGAGATATCACTCCTAAATAATGTTCAGGACTGTTTCCATGTGAAAAAAAACCGACAATAATAATTTAATGGTATAATTTGATCTAATAATAATTCAAGGAAAAGTGTCCGTGGCTACATAAAATGGCTGCATTTTGAGGAAGGTGTTAAAATAACGTGTTTAATTTATTAGATTGTTTGACGTACAGGCAGATGGTTACAAATGCCAATTGTTGTTTGAATTTTATTTTTCATAAACATCACCACCAATCAGATCACGAGCAGCCATTCTCACCGGGAAGTATTCTTTCAAATTAGGACTACAAGTATGTATGGTTCATAAAATTTAAAACATTATAAGAGCCATAATGCAAATGTTATTTATTAAATTACATACTCAAAGCACGGGGTCATAGGAAGAGACAAACCACATGGTCTTCCACTATCGAATGTACTGCTGCCTCAAGCTATGAAACAACTAGGATACGACACACACGCTGTTGGAAAGTAACTACATGAGAACGTTCTACAATGTCTATTTTAGTTGTTCGAGTAAAATAACATGTTGCGTGTCTGATAGATGGCATCTTGGGTTTTGCAACTGGTCCTACACACCAACATTCAGAGGGTTCGATTCATTCTACGGATTCTACACCGGTCATCAAGACTATGTTACGCACTACACTGACCCGGGTGACTTTTTTATTTCACTTCTTTATTATAAAACTGCTAACGGGGTACCTGGCGTTGCCCGGGTTTTTAGAGATTTTTCTTATGTTTGTCTCTTTCGCTCCCGTTTCCTTCCCCGCTTGCTTTCCCACTCCCAGTCGTTTCCCCGTTCCCGCTTGCACTCCCGTTCCCGGTCGCTATCCCGTTCGCCGTCGCTTTTTCGCTTCTGGTTGCTTTCCCGCTCCCGGTCGATTTCCCGCTCCAGGTCGCTTTCCCGCTCCCGGTAGCTTTCCCGCTCTCGCTCGTTTTTCCGCTCCCGGTCGCTTTCCCGCTCTCGCTCGTTTTCCCGCTCCCGTCGCTTTCTCGCTCCCGGCCGCTTTCCCCACTCTCGGTCGCTTTCTCGATCCCGGACGCTTTTTACCACGTTTTTCTTAATTTGCTTTCTTGTCTGTTTGTCTGTTTTTCTGTCATTATCTCTGTTTGTCCAAGATTTATATATATATATATATATATATATATATATATATATATATATATATATATATATATATATATATATATATATATATATATATATATATATATATATATATATATATATATATATATATATATATATATATATATATATATATATTAGCTGACCCAGCAAACGTGGTTTTGCTTTTTAAATTATTTTAGTTTTTTTTATTAAAAGTTTAATGCTTGATCTCTCGGTCGCTCTTCCGCAAGCAGGAACGGGAAAGTGACCGGGAGCGGGAGAGCAAACGGGGAAGGATACGGGAGCGAGAAAGACACGCATAAGAAAAACTTCTAAAAACCCTGGACTACGCCGGGTAACCCACTAGTATACTGCCCTGCCATGGCAAATAGAAGCAAGTCCATTTTTGGCATAGAATTAGATTAAATGTCTGTTTAAATGTAAGACCTACATTACGGTATATACGAATTGGTTTTACTCTACATAATTTTTGAGTATAACCCATGACAAAAGGAATCATATCCAAGAAATTCTTTTAATTCATTTTAAAAAATTTTCATTGTATTTAATTCCAAGAACACTAAAACATTCAACCAATATCTTTGCGTTCAGCGGCTTAAAGAAAAATTGTATTATGCAAATTAATTTTCCATTGCGAAAAATTATCTATGATGAATGTTTCCACCATTGATATATACTAGTATATATCAATGGTTTCCACGATGAATTGTCCACGATGAACTTTTCACGATGAATTGTCTTCACGATGAATTGTCTTCACGATGAATTGTCTCACGATGAAATGTCACACGATGAATTGTTTCACGATGAATTTGCCGTAAACCCATACATACATACATACATATATACATACATACATACATACATACATACATACATACATACATACATACATACATACATACATACATACATACATACATACATACATACATACATACATACATACATACATACATACATACATACATACATACATACATACATACATACATACATACATACATACATACATACATACATACATACATACATACATACATACATACATACATACATACATACATACATACATACATACAATTCTAACTTTGTAAAATTATCTGATGTTCATTCCTATGATCTGCGCCCCGGTCGCTGTTTTCGAACGGATTTTGCTCGGACAACTCTTAAAACATTCTCTATTAAATGCTCTGGCCCTCGTATTTATTCAATCATTCCAATATCTGTCTCCTCCTTGAAACGCATTTCGCTATTTAAGCAAGCTCTGAAATCTTACTTGTTATTGTCTCACTCATAACTACTCAATGCCTATTACCTTAGCATACCAATTTCAGTCTCTTCCTTGATAAGTTTATTGAACTACTATTTGAAATGTCTTAACTCAACCAGCTCATTTGGTTTTTTTTGTAAAGGTTGTCCATTAAGCGGGAAGGAATTCCCTTCGGACGAACCTTTTGGGCACCTTATTTCTTTCTCAACCAATCGATTTTTTTTTCTTTTTCTGAAATTTTGGTTCTATATTTTTTCTTGTCGTTTTGGTTATTTTCTTTTGTTTACGTTTAATACTTATGTTGGTGCTCAATAAATGAAATGAATGAAATAAACATACATACATACATACATACATACATACATACATACATACATACATACATACATACATACATACATACATACATACATACATACATACATACATACATACATACATACATACATACAGACATAGGAAATTATGTAAGTAGATTACAATATCATTCAGGAAAACATTATGTCATAACGGATTTTGCTCGGACAACTCTTAAAACATTCTCTATTAAATGCTCTGGCCCTCGTATTTATTCAATCATTCCAATATCTGTCTCCTCCTTGAAACGCATTTCGCTATTTAAGCAAGCTCTGAAATCTTACTTGTTATTGTCTCACTCATAACTACTCAATGCCTATTACCTTAGCATACCAATTTCAGTCTCTTCCTTGATAAGTTTATTGAACTACTATTTGAAATGTCTTAACTCAACCAGCTCATTTGGTTTTTTTTGTAAAGGTTGTCCATTAAGCGGGAAGGAATTCCCTTCGGACGAACCTTTTGGGCACCTTATTTCTTTCTCAACCAATCGATTTTTTTTTCTTTTTCTGAAATTTTGGTTCTATATTTTTTCTTGTCGTTTTGGTTATTTTCTTTTGTTTACGTTTAATACTTATGTTGGTGCTCAATAAATGAAATGAATGAAATAAACATACATACATACATACATACATACATACATACATACATACATACATACATACATACATACATACATACATACATACATACATACATACATACATACATACATACATACATACAGACATAGGAAATTATGTAAGTAGATTACAATATCATTCAGGAAAACATTATGTCATTAGGAAATTTTTTGTACATCAATACTATTCTGGTTTTTAAATTTGCAGGCATATTACATTTTTTTGATAACTTTTGAACGTGTGTAGCAGTTGAAAAATATTGTTCCTGCAGGGCCTTATACACGGTACTGGAGGTACCACAAACAGGCTAAACTATCCTATCCATTCACGCGTCATATCTTTATTAGTTAGTTTGCCAGTTATTCAAAAAATAATTATTGACAAAAAATGAAAATGTGAATTTTTTTAATCCAGCCACTCAAATTTCTAAGTGAAGTCAAAAACTTGGCTTGATCCGACAATGAATAAAAAATCTACGGCAAACTGAACGTTTTGTACCTCCTCTTCATAACAAACAAATGGCATGTTCTTAACCCAGTTTTTCAGCCAATCACAAGAAAACATATAATAACTGGTTACCCAAAAAATCGTGCGTTCTTAACGTTTATGACCTATTTCTTTCATCAGCCATTCACAGTTAAATATATCAAGGAAACTGTCACTTCATAACTTTTTAAGACTCGGCAATTGATTTGTGACTTTAAGGCGTGATGCCAGAGAGCTTCTTGCCAACTAAACTTTTGCTACTGTGCTGTACTCAATAAATTAGTATTTTTTTAAGTTACAACAATAACAACAAGTAAAGGAAAAAACGAGTTTTTCAACACAAACTTTTTTTAATTGAATTATGTATTGTTATCCAATATAAAGATATGCTGAAAGTTTCAGCTTCCTATCTAGTCAAAAAGCTGGTTAAATTTTACTTGCCAAATTTGCGTTCAGAGAAAGCCACACACAAACAGAGAGAGATTGTAACCTAAGTAAAAGTTTGAAAAAAAACGTTAAAAAACCATAATTGTACTAGCTGAAGTTATTACAGAAAGTTTATGAATTTAATTATTTGAAGCATAAAAATATCTGGCAGTGCTAAATAAACACTAAATTAACACAAAGTGTTTTCTTGAACCACGAGACTTTATAAAAATTTAAACGAAAGCAATAAATATCAATTGAGAAATTTCTCAAAAGACCATGCATGCTTACATTAGCAATAAAACACGTGTTAAACAAGTTGATAACATGAGAACCGTAAAAAAAACTTCGTTTTTTAAAAACACAAATTTTTATTTAACATTATGCAAATAGATTTCTAAATGTAATAATAGTTTTACCATTAGTTAGAATTTAGAAAATGTTAGTCATAATCATGATTACCACCTTTAAGTTCTTTTAATTATCGCACGCGCCATCTATGAAATCATTTGGATTACAAAAATTTATATTAATTTATAAATTTGTGTTAATGAATAAATCGTTTCGGAAACTATTTAATATTGTTTTAGCGGGTGGCTCTAACTAAAGTTCTAACTTATCTAAATGTTGGTGAAAAATAAATTCAAAAATCTTGACGACGGACAGACAAAGAAGTCAAGCAAAAACGCATGAATTTATAAAGTAGCCTTTTCATTTGTTCAGAACGTAATGTAAACATTTATAGATGGTAATCAGTTTAAAAATTAGACTTTCATTTCTAATTTAGAATCTAGAATAACCATTTAAAATCAATCAATCAATCAATCAATCAATCAATCAATCAATCAATCAATCAATCAATCAATCAATCAATCAATCAATCAATCAATCAATCAATCAATCAATCAATCAATCAATCAATCAATCAATCAATCAATCAATCAATCAATCAATCAATCAATCAATCAATCAATCAATCAATCAATCAATCAATCAATCAATCAATCAATCAATCAATCAATCAATCAATCAATCAATCAATCAATCAATCAATCAATCAATCAATCAATCAATCAATCAATCAATCAATCAATCAATCAATCAATCAATCAATCAATCAATCAATCAATCAATCAATCAATCAATCAATCAATCAATCAATCAATCAATCAATCAATCAATCAATCAATCAATCAATCAATCAATCAATCAATCAATCAATCAATCAATCAATCAATCAATCAATCAATCAATCAATCAATCAATCAATCAATCAATCAATCAATCAATCAATCAATCAATCAATCAATCAATCAATCAATCAATCAATCAATCAATCAATCAATCAATCAATCAATCAATCAATCAATCAATCAATCAATCAATCAATCAATCAATCAATCAATCAATCAATCAATCAATCAATCAATCAATCAATCAATCAATCAATCAATCAATCAATCAATCAATCAATCAATCAATCAATCAATCAATCAATCAATCAATCAATCAATCAATCAATCAATCAATCAATCAATCAATCAATCAATCAATCAATCAATCAATCAATCAATCAATCAATCAATCAATTAATCAATCGATCAATCGATCAACCGATCAACTGATCAGTCTATCAGTCGAACAATCTCTATTCACAATAATTGACTGACTGACTGATTACCTGACTGAGTGACTGACTGACTGACTGATCGACTGATCAACCGGTCAACCGATCAGTCGATCAGTCAGTCAGTCAGTCAATCAGTCCTGTCAGTCAGTCAATTATTGTGAATAGAAATTTTATTTTTGTTTTCCTGTCAACCATTACAGATAAGCTGGGATACGATTTTCGTTGGAACACGCAAGTTCAATATTTGAAGAAATATTCAACGGTGAGATCAATAAAAGCTGAGTTACGGTTGATTTGATTATACTAGTTTTTAAGGTATTGTTTTAATTGGCCGAGACGACCAAACCACTTTATTATACTCTTGTGCGCTTAAACCTAGTTATCAATGTTTTACAGACAGCTTATGCAGAACGAGTGGAGAATATAATATCAAAACAGAACAAATCTCGACCTTTTTTCATATACCTTGCATTTCAAACGGCACATCCACCGCTCAAAGTAAATTTCTGCTTCTGTATGCAAATTATTTAAAATATTCTAATTAGCTTTGTTCCAACAGGTACCTGAAAGATATTTGAGATATTACAAGCATATTAAACCCATAAAAAGGAAAATAGTTTCTGGTACGTTTCTGCAAAAATATTTCATTTTTTGAACCATTTTAAGTAATCAAATAATTATTTTGAATTTATTACAATATCTAATGTAATAAAAAAAATTTGTAGTTTTAAAATCACACAATACGCTTACCTTAAAATTAACTCTTAACCAAGAAAATGTTTTTACAAAATACGTTTGGTTTAAACAGGAATGATAACAGCCATGGACGATGCAGTTGGAAGGATTAGGTTTGCATTGAAGGAAAGAGGAATGACTGATAACACTCTGATTGCCTTTGTATCGGATGTATGTTATGTCTCAATGTCTTAGTCATCTTGTGTACTTGTGTGTGTTAACACATGTGTCTTTTTTTGTAATTCTCCGTTCTCGGCTACTGGGTTTAATTTTGTCTTGGACATGTCCAAATTCAGCCTCGATTACTGAAAGCTTGGTTAAATGAGGTGTTAAAATGTTAACCTGCAACAGGAAATGTTTTTATCTACTGCGATTTCAGTCCTAATTTAAAAACCTAGCCTAGAAGGAAACTATAAAGTATATATGTTTAACTGATCATTTTTCAAACATAAGGACAATTCTCTGTTTTTTTTTCTGTTTTCTGGTTCTGGTTCTTTTGTGATCATTTGTGTACTCAATACTTGAAACAAATATAATTTATTGATAAAAAATAAATACTTTTAAAGAATGGAGCATCTCCCGAGAACGGTGGAAGCAACTGGCCTTTGAGAGGAGGAAAGTCTACATTGTGGGAGGGTGGTACAAGGGTTCCAAGTTTTATTTCCGGGGCTCATCTTAAGCATAAAAAACTTCATGGGTACGTTCTAATTTGTTTTATTTATTTATTTTTTCTCAAACAGGAGCGCCCGTAGGCCACTAATAGCGTTAAAACATGATTGGAGAAGAAACTCCTGTAGAATCCGGCCCTCTTTCTCAAATTCCTCTTCAACAATATCTTCATTGCATAGTTGTTGTTTTCCTCGTTCAAGCTTAATGACCCCGTGCAAACCCTTTCCTATTTCTTTTTTCAACTTGTACTGGTTGAGCTGCGACCAGACGTTTTTGCTCTCAGAAATAGACATTTTGTTTCTTTTGTTGGTTGTTTTCTTAACTTGCTTCTTGTTCCAGCGGCCATTTTAGCAACAGTCGATCGAGCTACATTGACGTCAGAATCTAAAGCCGACAAAGAAGCTAAAGCAGCAAGTGTTACAGACGAGATGTTTGGCAAGATAGATGCAACGCAAATACCTGGAGATATAGAGCAAGTCGCCAGTAAGTCGTCACGATTGGCAGGCGAGGATTTTCTGTGGCTGGTCCTGTGGCCAAGAATGGCCTTATCACTGCTCTGAAGGATTCCACAATGTCTTTCAACGTCTTTTGAGAACGGCTTAGGACTGAATTGTTCTTGTCCATTTAATTGTGCAGTGCGCTTTTGTGACTTTTATTTTGTAAAAATGCGCTATATAAAAACCTGAATAATAATAAGTCGTTTTTACTTGCCAAAGTAGTACCGGCTGTATTGTCGATGTTTGCTAAGAGTGTGATGTTTGCCATATGCAACTGAAAGTTGTTAATCGATGTGCCGGAGTGGCTAGCGTTTACGAGACCAAGGTTCAAGTTTTTCTGATTTGGAAAAGTGTTTGCTTTTACCTTGTGGACCGAATTGGTTTTTTTTATAATAGTTTACACCAGGTGTTTTAAAACTGAAATGGCTGCGTGTAGGAAGCACCTAAGTACTCTCTTTCGTAGATCATAATTTATCTTTTTAACTGTCCCTTCTCTTTTATCAAGACTTGGGACTGGCTCGCAATTAGCGAGACGAAGTTAGGGGCAGAAGTGTTGGTACAATTCTCTTGTAGGTGATCAAGTGGGAGATGGGGTATGTCTTGAGAAAGAATGCTGATGATGACGATGGAGCAGTCGCTGCGATGGCTTCCATCAATACCTGCCGCTTCTGCAACTGCGGCAGGTATTGCTCGTCGGCGAGAGCCGTTTCTTATTCAACTTAAACAGGAGTTTGACGTGGGTCGCTTCCGTAGATGTACCGGGTGGCTTTACTTGACCTTGTTGACCTTGTCGTTTTTGCCAGCAGCAGTTGAAAACTCTCAGTTTCGAATAAAAAATAACGATAGCTAAGTTTGCTCGCGAATAACAGTTATGTTGAAGTCACTGAAGTCCTTTGAAACCTTCATAGATCCATTTGGTTGATTAAGCTTTTAAAATGACTGTTGTTTGACAAACCCACAAAACTCTAAGGCAAAGAGTTCCATGCCAAATAATTAGATTATATTCACTGTTAGAGATCTGGCATCTAAATTCTACGCTAGCAATCAACATGTCTCCAGAGAGTGCCGAATACAAAATGTTGACTCCTCCAGTCGGCTAATGAATAAACAGGTGAAATCCAAATTCGTTTATAAATTCTATAAATAGCCCATAAACTTTGTTATTTGGACATGCGTAGCAGGTCCAAACCACCTCTGGTGAATTAAAGTCCCCAGCCAAGCACAGAATATAATACTCTAAAGCAGCTAACACTGTCCACCATATAACTCTCCGCTTCTGTACAAAAACCCACAGGGTGATAGTATGTGTCAATTCTGTATGATTTATGATTCAACTCAATATCTACACAAGCTACATTATGCTGTTCTGTAAGGAATTCTTGCTTTTACTACTATCGCCAGATGTGACAGATTGTGACAACGGCTAGGAAGGGGGGAAATTAAAACAGCGTGACGTACTTTATAGACGTCCTCTTACGAGAGCAGGCGCTGAGATGTTTACTTTAACAACAATTTTTGTCACAATTTTATTATTTGTGCTAATTTCATTGTTCTCACAGTTTTGTGAAAGTGAAAATTCTGCTAATTTGTATATTAAATTTGCTTTTTCGTATGAAAGTTTTTCAAAATTGTCTCAGATTCAAATTTTGTGAATGACTTAAAATTTGCTTTTATGTTGCAGGTTGTTCCATGCTGTTGACTGGTTTCCGACACTTCTTGAAGCTGCAAGTATTGGATCTCACCTAGGATGTGTGTACTGTTTTTCACTTGTAGGATTTAATCAAATTCTGTTATCAAGGCAGTTCTTATATAAAAATTTCTATTATTTCTTTTTGTTATTATAAAACAATGAATTTGGTAAAGCACAGTAACGGATATAAAAAATTTTGGTGGGGAATTCAATGAATTTCACACTTTCTCCTCCCAAAAACCTGATGACCGAAAGGGTGGATGATAGTTGTAGGTATTTTTCTCAAACATTTTTTATGATTATGACTTTAACACTTTCATCTCCTAAAAAACCTGATAACCGGTCGGGGATAGGTACTTTTCTAAAAAAAATATCGATGGTCATTTTCCTAGAAAATTCAAACAATTTTTTAATAATCTGGTAGTGGAATGCATTTCCCATCTCCTGGATGCGACTCTGGTAGAGCTATGTTTTGTAGTTGCAGCCCAGCCAGTTCAAATTGTGATTTCATTTTTAAAGTTAGTAGGTACCACGTCATCATCATCATCGTCATCACCATTTATTTTAGAAACGTCGCTATGCTAGGTTTGAATGTTTTCTTAATATTAAGTCCCTCCAAAAGTTATAGTGTAGAATATAGAAAGATTTTTCGTCACTTGAACAATTTTTAAAAAGTGTTTTGTTTTTAATGCATTTCTGTAAATTTTTTGTTAATTCACTGCTATGATGGCTCTTTCACAAACTTCCCTGCTTTTAAGACTCTCAATTAAACAATGTTGAGAACAAATGTTGAAATCATTGCTGGTTGTCTGATCGTGTTAATTGTGCAAGTTGCTTAATTTAATTTTCAATTTGAACCTAAAAACCACAACGAGTCTCTTAAAATCAAACTAATGCAATAACCATCGAGTAAAGATTGTTATCTGCGTTGAACTCAACCAGTTCTTTTTACGAATTTTTGCAAAAATAAAAAATTTTAAATTGGAAAACAATTTTTCTAAAACAATTTTTCTAAAAAGATTATTTGAAAAAATAAAAATATGAATAAACTAATGTGTTAAGAAAAAGTGTTTTTTTAATTTTTCAACAGATGAAGTCTATAGAAATTTTTCAACACGTATTGATGGAATGTCTCATTGGAAATCACTTTTAAGCAAGCATAGAACTACCTCAAGAAAGAACATGATATATCAAATCAACAAGATCAATGGACAAGCTGCAGTTCGGTAAATAGTATTTTAACGTGTTTAGTTTTCTTGATTAGAGACAAAGGTATTCCTGAAAGATTTTTTGTTAATTTTTCACTTTTAAAGAAACAGTAGATTCAAACTCATAGAAAACACTGCTGGATATTTTAACGAGCGTATCAGAGTGCCGAAAACCTCTAGTGAGGAACATCTCATGAGTAGAAAACTAACAGAAATGCGTAAAAATAGAAAAATGAAACACTCGAAAACGTATCGCCTGTACGATCTCGAAAGTTTGTGCCTGTTTTAATTTTTATGAAGCGATTAATTTTTGAAACATCTCTTATTTTGACGCGCCTAATATTTTAACACATTTCTTATTTTGACACACCTCTTATTTTGAGATTTTTTGTTTACAGACGACGAACTGGAAGAAAACGATTTAAGTAAAAAAATGGAGTATGGAAAAGTAATTTTCCAGCTGAGAATGGCCTTGAGACATTATAAGCGCCAGGAAGTTCAACCATTCAATCCTAATAGGGAGCCGAAGGCCAATCCAATTTATTGGGGAGGAATTTGGAGTCCAGGCTGGTGTTGAAACATACATAAATGTGACTGCGTTGAACATTTAAATTTTTAAAACTATTTTCAATTGCCTGACTTTTAATCAGTTGAGTTTATTTAAATGGTTTAAGTTATTAATTATAGTGTTTATCAGAAAAAGTCCTTGAACATGAAAAAGATAATTTCGATCTCTTATTACTTGTTGTTGGATAATTTTTTCATTTTCTCGTTATGTTTCAAAGCTGAATTTTCCATTCTTACTTGAGACCTGAGGAGGATATCATAAGCCAATGAACAAACGCTGGTTTCGTCTATATTATCTGCTGATGATAAATAATTGTTTTTGGTTCGTTTATAAGTTTATGTTATCAAAAAAAATCAAAAAATATAAACCTGAGTTTCCAAATTCTTCAGTAGAATCAAGATCAACAATATCTTCTTCATTCAACTTTGTTAAACAAGGCAAACACTTTAAAAGCTTTTCTCTAACCATAATAAAAATGTTTTGAGTATTAACCATTTCGTGAAAGTTAAATACAAATAAAAGAAACAAATCTTAAATGAATTACAAAAAATAACAACAACCTGCAAGCCGACAAATCACATGGATTATTTTTCATGTTCAATATCATAAGAGAGGGGGGTAGATTGGCTGTAAAAAAAATAAATAATTGAATGTTGACGTCATAAGTGAATTTAATCCCGCTCCCGGCATTTTATTTTATTTCAGTTGGTTTTTTTCTTGCGCAAACTAATTTCGGCTCCGCTGTCGTCAAACTTGGGTTTTGCTTTAAAATTTTTTTCAAAAATTAACACAATAAAAAGAAAACTCATTATTAGAAACGTTAAATATTGTCAGTTTGACCACGTGACCAAAACCACAACATTTAGCTAATATGTTTCGATCAGCGCCGGCACTAACACCTTTGCTTTTTACACACTTTTATTTAACTGTGGTTGAAACTTTTGAATTGATTTTTTGCCAAAACTATTTACAAACGTCTGATTTTTAATCAGTTGAGTTTATTTGACTGGTTAAAGTTTAACTTTTAGACAAGTTAGAACTTTGAAACTTTTAGTATAGACTTAAGCCACCCGCCAAAACAATATTCAATAGTTTCCCAAGCGATTTAATCATTATTTCAAATAATTTTAATATGTATTTTGTAACCAGGAACATTAGTGTTGAAAAAACTACATATGGTATTACCGGTATTGCATAAAATGGACCCAAGGTTGCAGAAAAAAATCCGCCATTTTATTTTATCTTAGTTTGCTGTCGAAAACTAATAAAGTGGTTCTTATTTATCTAAACTTCTATGCTGTCATAACCGCAATTGATACATCGATTGCACATGTCTACAACAAAAAACCTGTCTGCATGTTTTCAACTGATTTCTATATATTTAGTTGTGCTGAAAACAAAAAAATACTCAAACAATTTCCAGACCATCAAGTTATTTTGTAGAACGCAAAATTTTATGATGAAAAAGACATTTTTTGGGCTTTAGGTTGCCTAATGAACTTAAAAGTACATTTTCATCATTCCCACCTGGACTACATTTTAGAAAATTTAGGAGATGTGAGTGAAGAGCAAGGTGAAAGATTTCACCAAGATATTATGGAGATTGAAAAAAGATACCAGGGAAGATGGAGTGTCTCAATGATGACAGCATTTTTGTAACAATTTATTTATGACTCTAAAATAGCACAAAAATGACTTTTTTACAAAAAACACAAGACACCTCTTTTTTCCATCGTGATGGAGAGTTAAGTCATCAAAAACTTCAAAACTGAAAATGACTTTTTAGCTGCAGTATTAAAAACTAGGATCGTCTAAATCCGACGGAAAAAAGTTATCACTTATCACAGATGACAAAATATTATTTTTCTCAAAAAGAATGGTTTTTTTTGTCCTCTAGTATACGTTTTTTATGGGAGTGACTAAACGAGACTCTTCCACGTGTTAACCTCTAAACTGGAACTGTTCAAGCCAAACTTTAATAGCTCGACTACTTTTATGATTTTGAGCAGCAAGATTTTTTCTTGGTTACAAGGATAACTTTGAATAATTTAAGCTTTCAATTTTATTATATCGAAAAAAACAATACAAGCAACAACCGATATCGAGCAACACATCAATCGGAAAGGAAAACCCAAAAACATACACACCATAGAAATCAACATAGAGTCAAAAATAACATTTTAGTTCATAAGAAAATTATACAGTTTCTTAATAAAACCTCCACACAGTTTCACTTATTTTTAAAATTCCGTCCGCCCTCCTAAAACGATTCTTTAGCTGGTTGATGAAATGACCCGCGTGGTCCAGAAAAGAAGTATCTACAGATACTTCTTTTCTGGACCACGCGCAAGAACATTTGCATTGTATTTCTTTTTTCAAATTCTTGGAGTTGTTAGTTTTTGCTGATTTTTATGTAATTTCTGATGCACTGATGAAAACTCAATAGAATCTTTCTTCCGAAATGCTTCTTTTGCATTCATTTAATTGCAAAATTTTGCGGACAGGCAAACAAACAAACATACAAGAAAGTGACTTAAGAAAAACGTTGTAAAATACTTGTGTCGAGGCAGATCGCTTTAGTTTAACTCAAGTCTCACTGTTAACTGCATTTTAACAAAAAATTTAATAAATTTATAATATTGTACCTGGATTTATTTTCTGAATGTTATTATTTGACAAATCCAAAAATTTCAGTTTTGTGAAATTCATCATATCACCAACTTCACTGATGTTGTTGAATGATAAACAGAGAAAAACCAGATCGAGAAAGCCCTTATCTTTCAATGGTTTAATGCTTTCAATAGAGTTCTGCAAAATTTAAGTATTTATTATTTTACCAAATAGAAAAACAAATCGTAAAAAATGAACTCACATGCTGCAGATACAAGTGAGTTGTGTGGGGGTTCAAGAGGTTTACATCCTCCAGACCATCCAAGTTTTCTCTGTCTAATCTTACACGAGTAAGACATTTTGTAGAACTGTTGCTTTAAAATTTAAGTAATGTTTGCTTATAAAACTATAAAGTTATAAACTGCGTGGTGTGTTAGTGTAGGAGGCAGGAACGTCAATTAGGGGGCAGGGAGACGACGCCCCCTGACTTTACGGTAGGCCCCAGGCACTAAAGTTTGTCCTACACACTTGAGTGGGCCCCGCTTTTACGTAAGCTTCTGCACTTATATGGGCCTCCGGCACCTAAGTGGGCCTCTCCTGATTCTTAAGTAAAGTGGGTCCCACGTACTTAAGGTGGCCCCCGGCACTGAAGTGGGCCCTACGCACTTAAGGAGACCCCCGGTACTAAAGTCGGGCCAATAGACTTAAGTGTGCCCCGCTCTTACGTGAACCTCTGCCCTTAAGTGGGCCCGCGGCACCTAAGTGGGCCTTTCCTGACCTTTAAGTGTGCCTTCCCGGACTTTTCAATGAAATTACCGGCCTTAAAATGGCCCCTGCACTTAAGTGGGCCCCGGCACTCAAGTGGGTCTTTTTACAAACTTTTATTTAGGTTACAATCTCTGTTTGTGTGTGTGTGTGGCTTTCTCTGTACACAAATCTTGCAAGTAAAATTTAACCAGCTTTTTGACTGGCTAGGAAGCTTAAACTTTTACCATAGCTTTATATTGGATGACAATACATGATTCAATTAAAAAAACAAACTCAATTTGAACATCTTTCGTATTTCTAAATCGAGTGTATTTGAAATCAAAGTTTGTGTTGAAAAACTTGTTTTTTCTATACTTGTTATACTTTTAACTGGCCTTTCCCTGTTCCCTGATTTTTTACTGGTCCTTTCTTGACTGTTAAGTAGCTCTCCTTGACTTTTATGTAGGTTCCTGACTTTTTAAGTGGGCTCATAGCTAATATATGGGCTCTTTCAAGACCGTTACATTCAAAACTCAGGGACATCATTCAGGGGCCTTTGACTTTTATGTATGCCAATGGTTATTATTTATTTATTTATTTATTTATTTCATTATTTATTTTTTTTTTATTTATTTTTTTTTTTCACAAACGAGTGGAAGGATTCAATGAATCGCTAACTCCATCCCGAAAAAAAAATATGTACAATAACATTTACAGTCAGAATGACAAAATAAGTAACACTCTAATGAGAAGAAAATAATAATAGTAATAATGTTAGAGAAAAACATCGACAGTAAGATGGCGACTCATTCAACGTATATTTTGAGTCGTTGACGTTATTGTTCTTTAAAACACAATTGCAAAGAAAGAAATTTTCTGAGAAGTGACAGTCCCAGTTCGCTGACTTGGAGGAATTTCGAGATTTTGAACACGTGCAAAAGGCTGAACGGATTATCGCTCAAACACTGAAAGAAACAGGATCTAGTCAAGAATCGAAGAAATTCGCTAATCGGACTCTGAAAAGATAAGATAATAATATATTTTGTTTGTTTTTCTATAAATTTGATAATACTATACTACCTATCTTGTCTGAATAAGTTACAATGGTTAAGACAAAGGATATGGTAAAATGCGAAAAATGCACAATGTATGGTAGTGGGGAAAGCTTTTCGGACAATGTGTGTATGAACTGCCGCAAAATTGAAATATTAGAAAAGAAAATAGAGGAAATTTTAAAAAGTTACTCAGTTTCAATTAATGAAATAAGTGAAAAGGTCGATAAGAAACTCGTTGTCACTGACCAATCTAGCACGCTTAAAGAAGAGGCTTGGGTTAAAATTGAAAAAAAAGTTAAAAAAGTAGAGGAACATCTCAAAGAAGCTGAACTACATGACAAGAAAAAAAACAACATAGTTATTCATAGGCTTGCGGAAAGCGGTTCTGATAAAGATGACCAAAAAAGATTGGACGATAAAAAAGAGATTGTAACCGTAGTTAAAGATATCCTTAAAGTGAACCTCGAAAACTCAGACATAAAAAAAATTTATAGAATAGGCAAAATCTCAGACAAAGACAGACCATTACTGGTAGAGTTTAAAGATGCCCAAACCAAAAACATAGTAATGGAATCTCTTTCCAAACTGCGTAACGCTGAAGACCGATATCGCAAGATCTCGGTGAGTCACGACATGACAGAAAACGAAAGGGAACAGTGTAAGATGCTAGTTAAAGAAGCCAAGGAGAAACAGTGCAATGACCAGTCGGGGGAATGGCTATACAGGGTAAAGGGTATGCCTGGAGACATGAGGGTAGTGAAGCTACGGAAACAACTCTAAGCAATTCTGATATATATAAAATAAGAAAGAAGAGGCATGCTTTTGGATCTGCTAATCACGAAAACTATTTATGTAAGTGCTTTTATGCGAATGTAAGAAGTCTCGTAAACCGAGTAAAAATGGCAGAATTGGAAATGTATGTAAACAATGAAGATCCGGATATAATTGGCTTAACCGAATCTTGGGCAAGTGACAAAATTACTAATGGTGAACTGAAATTAGAAGGATACGATATGTTTAGAAAAGATAGAGTGACGGAAGGTATGGATAAGCAAAGGGGAGGCGGTGTATTGTTGTATGTGAAGCATAAATGGAATGCAGTACAGAGGGAAGATATATACAATGATATGTTTAAAGAAAGTGTATGGTGTGAAATAGGACAAAAAAATAGTAAGTTATTAATCGGAGTATGCTATAGAGTTCCCAATGCTGATGAAGAAGTTGATAAGGGGCTTTATGAATTAATTTCTAAGGCTAACAAGGAATCTGTAATCATAATGGGTGATTTCAATTTTCACGTTAACTGGCATTCTTTGGAAGGAGAAACTCATAAAGATAGACAATTTATGCAATTTATTGAGGATGAATTCATGTCACAGTTAATTAGAGAGCCTACTAGAAGTAAAAATACTTTAGACTTATTACTGACTGCTGACATAAGTTTGGTAAATAATTTAACTGTAGGTGAATGTTTTGGCACTAGCGATCACCAGGTTATTAGATGGGATTTGGTCATGAATCATGACAGGCAGAGTTGTTCAGATGTAATTCGCTACAACTACTTTAAGGCAGACTACAGTCTAATAAGAGAAAGCATTACGAGAGAAAATCTTATGGACAGAGTTAAGAGTACTAATGTTGAGATCAGCTGGAAGCTATTTGTTCAGTGCATGCACGAAATTATTGAAAAGTATATTCCAAAACAAAGAAACCAAAATAAAAAAAATCCCTGGATGACTAGGTTGATTATAAAAAAACAGAGAGCCAAAAATAAAGCATGGAAAAAATATCGAGAGCTGGTAACTATGGGTTCTGAAGAAGAAAGATCAAGCAAACTAAGTGAGTTGGAAAAAAAATACAGAAAGATAAGAAATGACACCAAACAGACTATTAGAAGGACTATTGTAGACTATGAACAAAAGCTGACAGAAAACATAAAAAGGGACAGCAAAAGCTTTTTCAAATATGTGAGAAGTAGGCAAAAAAAGAAAGATAAAGTAGGTCCTTTAAAGGATGCAGATGGAAATTTAATTACTAATGATGAAGTCACAGCGGATTTGTTGAACAAGTATTTTGGGTCAGTCTTTACTGAAGAAAACATTAAAAATATTCCTGTAGCAAGTAAGAAGTTTCAAGGTGATGGAAAAGATGTCAAAAGAGAAGTTATCTTCACAAAAAGCCGAGTTACTGAGATGCTGAAGTGTTTGAAAGTAGACAAAACACCAGGAATTGATGCACTTCATCCGAAGTTTCTATTTGAAGTAAGAGAGGAAATTGGTGAAGTAATGGCAGAGTTAATGAATAAGTCAATGCAAACAGGTGAAATACCACAGGACTGGAGGGATGCAATTGTTGTTCCACTATTTAAAAAGGGCAATAGAAGTGAAGCAAGTAACTATAGACCTGTCAGCCTGACCTGCATTATCTGCAAAGTTATGGAAAGAATTATCAAGGATGATATGATGAGACATATGGAAGAGCATAAGATAATTAAAGATAGTCAGCATGGGTTTATGAACAATAAATCATGTTTGACTAATTTATTAGAATTTTTTGAAGATACTTATGATTTTTTGGATGCAGTACCATCAGTTGATGTAGTTTATTTAGACTTTGCCAAAGCTTTTGACAAAGTGCCTCATCAGAGACTGCGTAAGAAACTTGAGGCAATAGGCATAGAAGGAAAGCTATTAGAATGGATAGGAGGTTGGTTGCTTGATAGAAGACAAAGAGTTGCAATAAATGGGATGAAATCCAAATGGATTAGTGTCACAAGTGGTGTTCCACAAGGATCAGTTTTGGGACCAACCTTATTCTTAGTTTACATCAACGACTTAGACGATGGGATTAAGTCAAGAATTTATAAGTTTGCTGATGACACGAAGCTGTGCAGAGCAATAAAGACTGAGGAGGATGCTGAAGTGCTCAGAGATGACTTGAAAAAATTATATAAATGGTCACAGGACTGGCAGATGTTATTTAATGTAGAAAAGTGCTCTGTCATGCATATGGGCAAGCGAAATCAAAAATGTAGGTATGAGATGAACGGCACAACATTGAAAGAAACAACGGAAGAAAGAGACTTGGGTATTCTGGTGCATAATAGTGCCAAACCATCAATACAATGTGCTAAGGCAGCCAATAGAGGGAATCAGGTGCTAGGCATAATTAAAAGAACTATGGTGAGCAGAGACAAGGACTTAATTCTAAAACTATATAAAACACTAGTAAGACCGCATTTGGAATATTGTGTGCAGGTGTGGAGTCCTTCACTTAAACAAGACATTAATATTCTAGAAAGGGTACAGAGGAGAGCTACGAAAATAATTAATGGAATGCATGGTTTAAGCTATGAAGAGAGATTGTTGAGTTGTAGGCTGACGACCCTTGAGAGAAGGAGAATAAGAGGAGACTTAATACTAGTATATAATATATTGAATAATGGTCTTAATCTTGATCCAGACAAGTTCTTTACTAGAGTTTCCAACAGAAATACAAGAGGTCATCCGATGAAGCTTTACAAAGACAGGACAGGACCTTTGAAGCGGACGTTTTTCAGCGCAAGAATCATCAACGAGTGGAACAAACTAAAAGAAGATGTTGCAAATGCTCAGACTTTGAATGAATTCAAATCGAAACTTTCGTTATGTAACTTTTAGTTTTTAAAAAAGTAGTGAATATTATACAGTCATTTTTGATTCCTTATTCACTATAATAAAGTTATGTTATGTTATGTTATATCAGACAAAAGTAGAGATAAATCCATTTGAGCAATAAGATGTTTAAATTCCGAGAAAGTAGGAGAAGAAACAATCTGGTCCGGCAATGAATTCCAAACATTCACAACACGATTAGAAAAAAAGTACTTGGTAGTATCTACTGAAAATATATATGGGCCTTGTTGTAATTTTTTCTTCTTGGATGTTTTTAGTGAGATTTGAGAATAGAAAAGCAGATTGGGAACTTTTGTAAAAGGATCAAAAAACCAACTACACTCCAAACCATACTGAACTCGAAAATATGCCACGACATCTATAATATAGTAGCCCCCGTCACTCACTCACTCACTCACTGATTCTGTCACGCTTACGTAATTAGTCGTATAGCTACTATATTATCGAAGATATTTCTATTAGTATTCAGTAGTTATTAAATACAATTTTTCATCATTGATATATACATATATATATATATATATATATATATATATATATATATATATATATATATATTAGTTTTTTTTTTTCTATGAATTAAGTTCAGATTTTAATAATTGAAAAATAAAGTATGTGGGGCTAATATACAAAAAGTAATTTGATATATGTTTTTAAACAAAATGTCTCTTAATATGAATGACGACGAAGATCCTGTGTCGAGAAAACGGCGTCTAGCTAAAGAAAGGCAACAGAGATATCACGCAAGACAAACTCCACAATCAAAAGCAAAAACTCGAGTTTTAGATGCAGAAGCTCATCAACAACGCACTGCACAAATGTCTGTTGAGGAATTGCAAATTTTTCATGCATCTCATGCCGCATCACAACAACGTTATGTCTATCGACTTACTCCTCAACAACTAGAAGCTCTTCACACTTCCAATGCTACCTCACAACGTCATCGAATTGAGCAAATGTCTCCCGGTGAATTGCAGCTACATAGAAATGCAAATGCTGCCTCGCAACGTCATTGAGTTTTGCAAATGTCTCCCAATGAATTGCAACTACATCGAGAAACCAATGCTGCCTCGCAACGCCATCGAGTTTTGCAAATGTCTCCCAATGAATTGCAACTACATCAAGAAACCAATGCTGCCTCGCAACGCCATCGAGTTGAACAAATGTCTCCCAATGAATTGCAGTTACATCGAGCTGCTAATGCGATCTCCCAACGTTTAGCACGAGATCGTGCGAGTGAGGCAGTTCGTAACGCAGCAATTAACTTCAACGAAACTCAATTCTATCAACATGATTGTGGTGAATTTGATGTTTTATGTAGAGATGTACCGGAGCTCCGGCCGGACCAAATATTCGCCGGATTTTCGCGTTTTACCGGAGTTTCGGTTCGGCCGGAGCAAGGACCTCAAAAACCGAAGCGGACGGTTACGTAACTCAAAATTTAAATAATTATTTTTTTCTATGTTTTTAGTTGCAATTTCTATGGTTTACGTTTTATTATCGTCGTTTTTGTTAATACCGGCGGTGAACTTTTACGATAGTATATAGCAATTAGTACGCTTATAAATTTTAGCTATCTTATCATTAATTGTCAAAATGTCAACAAAAAGTGCGGTTTGGGATCATTTCAAAGTTGATTCGGTCGACATAAGTTTCGCGATTTGCGGATTTTTTAACAAACGGATATCGCGTGGACCCAGCAAGGATAACAAAGCGGGATTTAAAACGTCGAGTTTAGCTAACCATCTCAAGAGGTTTCACGACAAAGAATTTCAGCAAACAAAAGTGAATGCAACAATAAGTGAGGAAGCTGGATCATCATCTGCAAAGGAACTGCAGCTTCAAGCAAAATTTAAAAGTAAGTAAAGGGAATCAATAATTAATTGAATTATTTTACTGCCTTTAAATTTGATCATTTAATTTAATGTATTTTTTTGTTAAATTTCTAACTAAAGCTCTGGTAATTAGTAAACGTTAAAAAATTAATAATTATATTTGCAGGTCAGCTCACAATACAAGCAACGCTTGATAAAAGGAAGTTGTTGAGCTCAAATGATTCCAGATCCAAGGTTATTCATCAACGAATAGCTGATATGATTGCCTTAGATGGTCAGCCCTTTTCAATAGTGGTGGACACTGGTTTTAGAAGGCTTTTGAAAACATTGGAGCCTAGATATGATATTCCATCAAGAAAGTTTTTCTCTGAAAATGTTATCCCTGAATTGTAT
This sequence comes from Erpobdella octoculata, assembly GCA_963978895.1. Classification (NCBI taxonomy): domain Eukaryota; kingdom Metazoa; phylum Annelida; class Clitellata; order Hirudinida; family Erpobdellidae; genus Erpobdella; species Erpobdella octoculata. Next base: position 40,691,550 of record OZ022238.1, on the reverse strand, counting down.
TGAAAGGTGCGAACAAAAATACGTGATTTCATGGCAAATCAGGTGGCATTTAGTCTCACAACAGATATTTGGACTTCAAGTTCTTGCAACTCATCTTTTCTCAGTCTTACAGCCCATTGGGTTGATGCAGACTTCGTCCGTCACAATTGCATATTAGCCGTTAAGCACTTTGATCGTGACCATACGGGAGATGAAATTGGTGCCGCTTTAGAAGACACCCTTGGTGAATGGTCGATTGACAAAAAGAAATGTCATATTTTTGTACGCGACAGTGGTGCAAACATGGTGAAAAAAGTACGTGACATCAATTTAAATAGTGTATCATGCTTGTCACACAATCTTCATCTGAGCATCAGAAGCGCAGTTTTGTCACAGCAAGAAGTTTCCCAGATGTTAGCTGATTGCAGACATATTGTTGGACATTTTGCTCATTCACCAAAAGGGTATGCAAAATTGAAAAAGTTTCAACTTGAAGCGCTCAAGCAAAAGGCAGGGGAGAAAGGAGAACATGACGTCGTTGTTATTGATGTTGCACACACAAGTGGGACGAAGCCCTGTGCACCAACTTAAGCAAGACGTGGCTACTCGATGAAATTCTACATATTACATGCTACAGAGCCTACAGGATCAGCGTGCTATTCTTCGTCGTTACAAGACAGAGGTCAAAAAAAACTTCGCAATGTTGACCACGAACCAGTGGACTCTGTTAGATAAAATGCTGACATTTCTTAAACCGTTTGAAGAGATTACAAAGGATGCCTGCAGCGATAGTGCTAGCATATCCATGGTGATACCCGCTGTGACCGTCCTAAAAAAATTGTAAGTCAGCTAGAATGTGATGAAGAAGCTGGCATACACACACTAAAGACCAAACTTAGCGATGACATTAGCAGACGTTTTGCGCATGTGGAGGAATCAGCACCACACATAGTGGCCACAGCTGTTGACCCACAAAACAAATTAAATCTGTTCACTTTGGATATGGCAGTGCGGGCAAAAACTCTTCTGTTGTCGTATATGAGTCACGGCAGTGCCTTCGCTCCACAAAACCAGCTACAACAGGACAAAGATAATGAACCCCCTTGTAAGAAGTCACGCCTTGACAGCATTTGGGACTTCATGCCAACACCTGCACAAGAATGTGATGAAAATAGGGCACACATTCGTTCGCCTCACGATGACATGAACAAGTTTTTTGCTGAACCATGTCTCAGCAGAAATATGGATCTTCTGATATGGTGGCAGGCAGAGTCATGCACCTGACCATCCAGAGATTGCCAAGATTGCACGAATCTTTTTGTCTTCTCCACCAACCTCTGTTTACAGCGAACGCCTATTCAGTGTTGCTGCAAACATCAATGATGACAAAAGAAATTGGTTAGCACCCGCAAAAACTGAAATGTTGGCTTTTCTGCGTTACAATTTACCCCTATTTAATTTTGAATCTCTTTAAACTAAATAAATTTAAATTTTTCTTCATGTCGATCAAGAAATTTTGCTGCAGAGCAACCATCAGATGGACTATTCACTTCATGTTGTCGAAAAGGCAAAGTAATGTTGTCAAAACCAATTGACATTCACGGTAATACGCTTGAATATCCCGATTTTTTTAAAAGCCTCATGTCAAACACGGCCAATCCAGATAGACAAAATTTTCGACAACATATTCGATCATACAACAGCGCAGTTTCTTTCGCTTCCATGGGCGCAACAATTTTTGATTTGCCTGGCAGAGGACCTTATGTTTTTAAAATTCATGGAACAACTTACCATCGAACCTCCCATTTACAGCCACCTGCCGGCTAAGCGCCACAATTTGCGCAAATTTATGTACTTGATAGTACACAAGCCACAGAAGTACGTCAAGAGTATGAAGCAAATGAAAATTGTCATCCTGATATCTATATATATAAAAATGAATGTTTGTATGTTAATGGCCTTTATGCATTGCTACACCATTCATCCGATCGTAATGAAATTTTCACACAACCTTGAGAGTCAAGAGGAATCAAATATAAAAAAAAATTTGAAATCCGTCACAAAATGAGCGGAGCGGAGCGGTTGAGCGAGCGGGAACTACATATATATATATATATATATATATATATATATATATATATATATATATATATATATATATATATATAAATATATCTATAAAGTACAAAACTATTTCCTTTAAAACATCGTCATATATTGAAAATTGGCTGAAAAAATACAATTTCAAATCTTTCTATCGGATTAATTATGCCACCTAAACGAAAAGCTATTGATTCCACAGTTTATTCGGAATATATATATATATATATATATATATATATACATATATATATATATATATATATATATATATATATATATATATATATATATATATATATATATATATATATATGAATGTTTGTGGGTTAGTTTGTCTATTATAGAAACGGGAAAGCGACCCGGAACGGACAGCGAGCGGGAACGGAAAAGCAAGCGTGAGCGGGAATGGGAGAGCAAACGTGAGCGGGAACGGGACAGCGACCGGGAACGGGAAAACGACCGGGAACGGGAAAACGACCGGGAGCGGGAAAGCGACCGAGAGCGGGAAAGTGACCGGGAGCGGGAAAGCGACCGGGAGCGGGAAAGCGACCGGGAGCGGGAAAGCGAACAGGAGTGGGAAAGCAGGTGGGAAAGGAAACGGGAGAGAAAGAGACAAACATTAGAAAAACCTCTAAAAAACCCGGGAAACGCCGGGTATCTCCGCTAGTCTTAGATAAAATAGATCTCTTCTTCCGTGAACACAATAGACTAGTCCAAAGCTATCAATTGATGCGAGATATAGAAAATCAAGAAACTGAACAAGCCATAGCAGCAGGAGAGCAAATTCCAATCATCAATATGGCACTGAGAAGAGATCGACAGTCAGATCAGCAAAGATACAATGCACCGACAAGTAATGAAGTGGCCATGATTTTTGTGAATGAAGACGAGAGCCACCATTTGATCGTGATATCCGCATTTATCCGATTAATCCTGAAGATTCCAACCAGCAGTTCATCAACATTAACATTCTCAGTCCCAATATGGACCCACTAACATGTGCTATTCTCTTTCCATATGGCGAGCCAGGGTGGCAGCCAAATTGGGAGTGCGAAACATATCCAGGTGTAACGAGGAATCGAGTGCGAACAAAAGTATCCATGCTTCAGTTCAAAGCCGCAATGACAGCGATTCGTGATGAATTCAATCCAATTATGAGCGCGGGAAGGCTCACTCAGCAATGGATCGTTGATTCTTATTTACAAGTCGAAGCCAACAATCTCAACTTCATTCGACAGAATCAGAAGCGACTGCGTGCCGAGTAGTATCAAGGACTCGCTGATCATGTGGTGAATGTGGCTCAAAATGAACAAATAGCAGCTGGAATATACGTGATTCTTCCATCGAGTTTTGAAGGCTCACCTCGATATCATATTTCATCCAAAGAGTAAATCTATTATTACAAAGTCATGTCTCAGCATTTCTGGTGTTTCTATTACCCGTGTCACCTCATATAGATTTTTAGGTGTGTTTCTTGATCAACATTTAACATGGACTGATCACATTAAGCATGTTAAATCTAAAGTTTCCAAGAATATTGGAATTATATATAGATTACGTCGTTTTATAGACACAAAAACTTGTATTATGTTGTATTATGCATTTTTCTTTTCCTACATTTCTTACTGCAATATTGTTTGGGCTTCTAATTACCCAACTCGTCTTCTTTCTTTACACATTTTACACAAACGACTCATCCGTATTATTTGTTTCTTACATCCTCTTTCTTCTTGTAAGTCAAAATTTACTGAAAATAAGCTTTTAAACATTTATCAAGTCAATCTGTTTCAAATTGGTTCATTTATTTATAAATATTCTAATTCTACTCTACCTCAATCCTTTCATGATTTCTTCTTAAAGTCGTCCGATATTCATACCCATTTTTTGCGATCATCTAATCTTTTCCGTCCAGAATTTGCAAACACAAAACTAAAAACCTTCTCTATTAAATGTTTAGGTCCGCGTACATATTCAGTCATCCCTATTTCAATACAGTCCTCTGAGTCCTTTTCATTATTTAAATCTCGTCTTAAATCTCACTTATTAAAATTATAATATATTTTATCATCTCAGATTCGAACGTGTATTGTTTAGGTATATTGTATATTATTAAATGTTAAATTTTGTTATTTTGTTCATCTTAGTAATTTATTTCAGTTATTTTACCATTCTAAATTTATTGTATTGTATGACCTGTATTATTATTATTATTTGTAAATGTTTCATCTGCACTGGTCATCCTCAAGCGAGATTCATCTCTTCGGATGTTCCTTTTGGGCACTACTCATTCATTTTTTGTTGCATGCTTTTATTTCAATTTTTATGTGTTTCTTTAATGTGTTTTTGTATGCCCAATAAACAATAAACAATAGAATAGAAACATGAGAGAGCGATGTTGTGACGCCATGTCCATATTCGCAAAATGAGGTCCACCTGATTTGTTCATCACCATCACCGCTAATCCGAGCTGGAAAGAAATTTTAAGCAATTTGAAACCAGGAGAGGACACCACAGATCGTCCTGACTTAGTCGCAAGGGTTTTTAAAATTATGCTAGACTCATTGATAAAATACGTCACTTCAAATGGAATTTTCGGAAAAGCAGTCGCATTTGTCTATTCTATTGAGTTTCAGAAAAGAGGGCTGCCGCACGCGCATATCTTAGTAACATTGAGAGCCGAAAATAAATTCACAACACCCGAACGAATTGATCAATTCATTTCTGCAGAAATTCCTAGAGTTAATAGTCCTAGGCTTCGCGAAATAGTGCTAAAATGCATGATACATGGCCCATGCGGTATCAGATATCAAAACGCACCATGCATGAAGAATGGAAAGTGTTCAAAGCAGTATCCTAAGGAGTTTAATGAACACACTCAACTCAATGTGAATGAATATCCTTCCTATCGTCGTCGCCGTGATGAGCAAGTAACAGTTAGAGGATCGTTGATGGATAATCGTAATGCCGTGCCTTACAATCCTTTTCTGACACTAAAATTCAACGCACACATCAACGTTGAATGTTCCACTTCTCTGAGATTCGTCAAATATATTTATAAATATATTTTCAAAGGGTATCATTGTGCCAATATTGCTATAACATCAAATGATCAGCCTGAGCTTCGATACAATGAAATAAGTAATTTCATCGAATGCCGGTACGTGAGTGCGCCTGAAGTGATTTGGCGTTTGCGAGAATACAAAATGCACGATAGATCGTATTCTGTGATGCGATTGCCTGTTCACTTACCAAATCAGCAGCATATTGTTTTTGAAGAAGGTCGGGAAGAAGAAGCTCTGCTTGCTGCACGAATTGGAAAAACGAAACTTGAATCATGGTTCTAGCTCAATACAAATAATCCAGCGGCACAAGTTCATTTATACACAGATATCCCTAATCATTTCGTGTACGTACGTGGTCAATGGCAAGAGCGGAAAAGAGGAGGCGAAAAAACGATTGCGAGAATGTGTTTTAAGCTTCCTGTTCCTTTGCTTGACACATCAGTCTCCTCAATGCGATTGAATTCACTTGAAGCTGCTGCTTTACGCGAAGCCTCCCTTATCGTCATCGATGAGATCACAATGCTGCCAAAAAATGGACTACGTTGCATAGATTTGCTTTTGCGTGAACTGAAATTGTGAAATCTAGTATGATACATGGACCTAGCAGAAATTTTAATTATAAATCGCCTTGCTTTAAAAAAAACAGCTGTATCAAGAAGCATCCACGACCTATAATCCTGTACTTTCGCGCACGTTTAATGATCATATCAACGTTGAATTCCGTTAAACCTATCAAGTACATTTGCAAATACGTTAATAAGGGAAGTGACAAGCAAGTTTTACTCTTGAAAAAGATGAAGTAAAGCTGTATGAAAGTGGACGTTACTTCAACAGCTCTGAGGCAGTGTGGACAATTTTTGGGTTTCTAATTCACGAAAGATACCAAAACCATTGTATATCTTGCAGTTCATCTTAAAATGGTCAAAGGGTGTATTTTATCAAGAACAACTTTGTAGAAAAAATTAAAAACGCACCTGCGGTAAAACAAATGGTAATTTAAAGATGCCGTGCTAGCGATTGGAGGAAGAAAAAAGCCCTACAGCATGGTTCATTTTTTTCGGGGGTGCATATCACAATAAATCATGTCATACAGTTTATGTATTTCTGGTCGCACGAGCTGGACCGACAAGATTTAATTATGGGAGAGCTGAAAATTAATAACTCCCGCACTCTCGTCGACTGAAAGCAGTTCTGTCGAGACATATGCCATGAATATTTTGTCAACCAACCAATTTTACTTTTTCACTCCATCCGACCTATGCACAGTAGTCAATTCTGTTTCAGAACTCATTTATAGAATTTACCTTAATATATAAAATTTGCTAGAAAAAACTCCGGAATGGTTATGCGAGCTAGCTATTTTAGCAACAAAAACAGCGTGGCGTCAGGAATCAATAAGTTACTTATTGATTCTTTTGAAGGACTCTACAAGGAATTTACTTCTGTAGACTAGTTTCTTCAAAGTGATGATGCCGTTCACTACCCCTTTGAGTTTCTCAATTAAACCCATCTAGTCTTCCTGATAACAAACTTCATCTAAAAGTAGGAGCACCTGGATGTTATTGTGTAATCTAAACCCACCTAAACTATATAATGGAACCAGATTGCAAGTGAAAACTTTACACAAAAATCTTTTTGACGCTACGATTTTAACATGAATTGGTGCTGGAGAAATTGTTTTCATACCGCAAATTCCTCTTATACAATCAGACTTTCTATTCAGCTTTAAAAGACTTCAATTTCTGCTAAAAGTTTGTTTTGCTATGACAATCAAAAAGTACCATGAACAAACTTTTAAAGTTGCTGGAATTGATTTGAGAAAAAGCTGTTTCCCATGGACATGCAGCAGCATTCGTACAATTATTGCCGTTTTTGTCATGCGACATTATGGCGAAATCATTCCAGTAATTAACTACATTCCAGTTATTACCTACTTTCAATGTCTCATTTAAAATGAGTGCTTCAATAACAGGAAATAGAAACTTCATAAACAACGATATATATATATATATATATATATATATATATATATATATATATATATATATATATATATATATATATATATATATATATATATATATATATATATATATATACATGTATATATATATATACATATACATGTATATATACACATATATACACATATTTATATATATATATATATATATATACATATATAGATATATATGTATAAATATATGTATATATATGTATAAATACATATATATATATATATATATATTTATTTATTTATTTATTTATTTTTCACAAACGAGTGGAAGGATTCAATGAATCGCTAACTCCATCCCGAAAAAAAAATATGTACAATAACATTTACAGTCAGAATGACAAAATAAGTAACACTCTAATGAGAAGAAAATAATAATAGTAATAATGTTAGAGAAAAACATCGACAGTAAGATGGCGAATCATTCAACGTATATCAGACAAAAGTAGAGATAAATCCATTTGAGCAATAAGATGTTTAAATTCCGAGAAAGTAGGAGAAGAAACAATCTGGTCCGGCAATGAATTCCAAACATTCACAACACGATTAGAAAAAAATATATATATACTAGCGGGGTTACCCGGCGTTGCCCGGAGTTTTTAGAGGTTTTTCTCTCTCGCTCCCGTTTCCTTTTCAACTTTCCCGTTTTCGTCGCGTTCCCGGTCGCTTTTCCGCTCTCGGTCGTTTTCCAGCTCCCGGTCGCTTTCCCGCTCAGAAATTTTGTTATCGATTTTCTCTCTTGCTCGCGTTTCCTTCCAAGCTTGCTCTCCCGATTCCAGTCGCTTTCCGCGTTCCCGGTCGCTTTCCGCGTTCCCGGTCGCTTTCCCGTTCCCGGTCGCTTTCCCGTTCCCGGTCGCTTTCCCGTTCCCGGTCGCTTTCCCGTTCCCGGTCGCTTTTCCGTTCTCGGTCGCTTTTCCGTTCCCGGTCGCTTTCCCGTTCCCGCTCACGCTTGCTCTCCCGTTCCCGGTCATGCTTGCTCTCCCATTCCCGGTCACGGTTGCTCTCCCGTTCCCGTTCCCGTTCACGCTCATTTTCTCTTTTCCATTCTTTCATAACTTCTGTTAGCCTATAAACCGTAAAATAGATTTGCTAAGACTATACCGTAAAACGGGGTGACTTTGCCCGTGCGGGTGACTTTGGCCCAAAATAAATCAACCTATATTTTAAAGTACAAATTATATTTCTATGAACAATTATGCTAAAAAGGTGTGCATAGTAGTGATGTATGGCGTGACCTAGCGAAAGTTTAAAAAAAAAATTTTTTTAATATATTTTTATGCGTTTAAAAGTTGGGCCAAAGTCACCCGCACGGGCAAAGTCACCCCGTTTTACGGTATATCTATATATATAAAAATGAATGTTTGTATCTATATATGTTAATGGCGTTTATGCATTGCTACACCATTCATCCGATCGTAATAAAATTTTCACACAACCTTGAGAGTCAATGGGAGTCAAAAATAAAAAAAAAATTTTGAAATCCGTCACAAAATAAGCGGAGCGGAGCGGGTGAGCGAGCGGGAACTATATATATATGTATGTGCGTATGTATGTGTGTATGTATGTATGTGTATGTGCATGTATGTGTGTCTGTGTGTGTGTTTATGTATGTACTAGCGGAGATACCCGGCGTTGCCCAGGTTTTTTAGAGGTTTTTCTAATGTTTGTCTCTTTCTCTCCCATTTCCTTTCCCACCTGCTTTCCTACTCCTCTTCGCTTTCCCGTTTTCGGTCGTTTTCCCGCTGCCGGTCGCTTTCCCGCTCCCGGTCGCTTTCCCGCTCCCGGTCGCTTTCCCGCTACCGGTCGTTTTCCCGTTCCCGGTCGCTGTCCCGCTCCCGGTCGTTTTCCCGTTCCCGGTCGCTGTCCCGTTCCCGCTAACGTTTGCTCTCCCATTCCCGCTCACGCTTGCTTTTCCGTTCCCGCTCGCTGTCCGTTCCGGGTCGCTTTCCCGTTTCTATAATAGACAAACTAACCCTCAAACATTCATATATATATATAGTCTTAGCAAATCTATTTTACGTTTTATAGGCTAACAGAAGTTATGAAAGAATGTAAAAGAGAAAATGAGCGTGAACGGGAACGGGAGAGCAACCGTGACCGGGAATGGGAAAGCAAGCATGACCGGGAACGGGAGAGCAAGCGTGAGCGGGAACGGGAAAGCGACCGGGAACGGGAAAGCGACCGGGAACGAGAAAGCGACCGGGAACGGAAAATCGACCGGGAACGGGAAAGCGACCGGGAACGGGAAAGCGACCGAGAACGGTAAAGCGACCGGGAACGGGAAAGCGACCGGGAACGGGAAATCGACCGGGAACGGGAAAGCGACCGGGAACGGGAAAGCGACCGAGAACGGTAAAGCGACCGGGAACGCGGAAAGCGACTGGAATCGGGAGAGCAAGCTTGGAAGGAAACGCGAGCAAGAGAGAAAATCGATAACAAAACTTCTGAGCGGGAAAGCGACCGGGAGCTGGAAAACGACCGAGAGCGGAAAAGCGACCGGGAACGCTACGAAAACGGGAAAGTGGAGAAGGGAACGGGAGCGAGAGAGACAAACATTAGAAAAACCTCTAAAAACCCCGGGCAACCCCGGGTAACCCCGCTAGTATATATATATATATGAATGTTTGTGGGTTAGTTTGTCTATTATAGAAACGGGAAAGCGACCCGGAACAGACAGCGATCGGGAACGGAAAAGCAAGCGTGAGCGGGAATGGGAGAGCAAACGTGAGCGGGAACGGGACAGCGACCGGGAACGGGAAAACGACCGGGAGCGGGAAAGCGACCGGGAGCGGGAAAACGACCGAAAACGGGAAAGCGAACAGGAGTAGGAAAGCAGGTGGGAAAGGAAACGGGAGAGAAAGAGACAAACATTAGAAAAACCTCTAAAAAACCCGGGCAACGCCGGGTATCTCCGCTAGTATATATATATATATATATACATATATATATATATATATATATATATATATATATATATATATATATATATATATATATATATATATATATATATATATATATATATATATATATATATATATATATATATATATATTGTAAAAAACACATACATATATACATACATACATACATAAACACAGACACACATATATGCACATACACATACATACATACACACATACATACGCACATACATACATATATATATATATATATACATATATATATATATATATATATATATATATATATATATATATATATATATATATATATATATATATATATATATATATATATATATATATATATATATATATATATATATATATATATATATATATATATATATATATATATATATATATATATATATATATATATATATATATATATATATATATATATATATATATATATATATATATATATAGTTCCCGCTCGCTCACCCGCTCATTTTGTGACGGATTTCAAAATTTTTTTCTCTATATTTGATTCCCCTTGACTCTCAAGGTTGTGTGAAAATTTCATTACGATCGGATGAATGGTGTAGCAATGCATAAAGGACAAATATATATACAAACATTCATTTTTATATATATAGATATATATATATACTAGCGGGGTACCCGGCGTTGCCCGGGGTTTTTAGAGGTTTTTCTAATCCTTGTCTTTCTCGCTCCCGTTTCCTTTTCCCGTTCCCGGTCGCTTTCCCGCTCCCTGTAGCTCTCTCTTTCCTGCTTGCTCTTCTGATCTCGGTCGATTTCCCGCTTTCGCCTGCTTTTCCGTTGCCGGTCGCTTTCCTTTTCCCGCTCGCTCTTTTGCTCTCAGCTGCTTTTCCGTTCCCGTTTGCTTTCCCGTTTCCGCTCATTTGTGTATATGTATGTGAATGTGTTTATGTATCTATATATAATATACTAGCTGACCCAGCAAACGTTGTTTTGCTTTATAAATTATTTTAGTTTTTTTTTTAAAGTTTAATGTACAAATTCTGTCAATTTAAAAAAAAAATTTTTTTGTCAAACCATCTTTAGCCAACACAAAGGAACTGGATGGTTTGCTCTCGCAAGAACATGACACGTATAGGTAATTGTTCGTGAGAAAAATATGGCGTGCCCAAATCTAAGCCACAAACAGACATTGTTTGGCCTTGCGACTTATTAATTGTCATTGCGAATGCCAGTCTAATTGTAAATTGAATTCATTTGAATTCAATATGCACTTCTGTAGAAATTATTGGCAAAACACTTTCGCCTCGGAACTTGCCATTCAAAATGCTGGCTTCGACAATGTTTTTCATCAAATTTTTAATTACTAATCGTGTGCCATTGCACAGCCGCGTGAGTTCAAATTCTGAAGTAGAATAACCGTAGATCCAACTTTAAGTTGTAGATGATGCGGTGACATGCCTGGCAAATCCAATGAGTTCAAAAACTCTGTTGGATAATTTACGGCTTCGCTGGCATCGCAAACTGTATCAATCGATTTGTATGACACCAATTCGCCTGGCAACAACTGCTGTATCTTAAAATTTAAATCATTGACATCCACATTTTTTGCTGCAAAATGACTCTTTCTGCCAGCCACTCATGATTCAGCACTGTGGCCATGGATGATTGCTTTTTATGTTGCACATTGCTTAAGTGCTGAATGAGCTGTTCTGCCTCCATCCAATAAAGTTGCTGCAATGCCAGACGATGCAACGGCCAAAGCTCTGCCATTATTTGATCGTATTTTGGCGAGAATTAGAGAAATGAGAAATGTTTTCCCAGTTCCACCTGGTGCATCCAAAAAAAAAGAATCCACCTTGTCCTTCCAAAACTGCCAGTATAATGCGGTCGTAAATCATTCTTTGTTCATCAGTCATTAGTGGAACATAGCGAGTAACAATCGCTGCCATTTCTACAGTATTGTACCGCAGTTTACCTGAAAGGAATCTGCCATGTTTTTGACCTCAAAATGCAAGAAAATAAACATTTTCAATCTCAGACAGTTAAAGATACTCTTTTATAGGAAACAGTATAAATATAAATCATTGATCAAACTTTATATATATATATATATATATATATATATATATATATATATATATATATATATATATATATATATATATATATATATATATATATATATATATATATATATATATATATATATATAATAGTATATATATATATATATGACTGTCTATCTGTTGCATTTTCCTATAAAAATTGCATTAAAATATTTTGTATAGTTACTGGGTGGTCTTGACATATTCCACTTTACTCATTTATTGAACAAAACTGGCAAAGCCTTGCACGGGCCTAGTTTCTGAGGTCCGGTCCGTTATATAGGCACAAAATTGCTTTGAGGGTACAATTATTTTTAGGTTGCAATGTATTTCAATGTTTTAAAGTAAAAATCAGTGAACTGAAATAATACATTGCATACTACCTGTTTACTAACGCAAGGTGCTCCCCGGCTTGGGAGCTACTTTAAAAAAATTCTCAAATCTTATGAATTTTTCTCTCAAAGGAGAAAAAGGGATAATCGGAAAAAAGTAATCACAGCTATTTTCCAAATACTTCTTCAAACACTTCTGTAAAATTTTTGTATTTATTTTTTTACCTATAAATATATATTTTTTTGAAAATCCTTAGGGGCAATTTCCCCCCTGCTCTCCCGCAAATGACGCCCATGACCCTCCGCCATGTCAATAGTAATTTCGCCGCTTATTCCCATGGCGGTTCGCCGTGAATATACTGTTTTCATAAAGAAAATCTCACCAGTCTTTATTGTTTTCATCTTCAGAGTAAATGCCACGCTTTTTAAGTAACTCCAAAGTTATTTTTGCCATAACCTTTCTATATACATATATATAAACGACGGCACCACGCTGATTTAGCGTCAAAAAAGAACACCACAGTTGTTGCTATGGAGCTTTGTTTATGCTTCTCTCAATTGTATTTATTAAAAGTGAAACCGATTTAGTTTATAATTAAAAATAAACATTTTTCAATACTAGCATGTATTAAAAAAATGTGTTTATTTATTTAATTTCCGACGCAATCGGTACATTAAGCAATTAAGTGTTAGGCGCCGACAATTTGACGACTAAAACCGAAGGAACCGAAGGCGCCCGAGTCATAATCGGGGCAAGGTGAGCCCCTCCCCAAGAAAATGTTGGAAATCACTAGTGTGAAATAGTGCAAAATAACAATTTGTTAATTTTACATGTTAAAAAATGTCTAATTTTACATGTTAAAAAATGTCTAATTTTACATGTTAAAAAATGTCTAATTTTACATGTTAAAAAATGTCTAATTTTACATGTTAAAAAATGTCTAATTTTACATGAAAATGTCTAATTTTACATGTTAAAAAATGTCTAATTTTACATGTTAAAAAATGTCTAATTTTACATGTTAAAAAATGTCTAATTTTACATGTTCGTAATATCTCTGTTTACGTTTTACTCGCTTGGCGAATAAACACAGTGGCATTAATCGCTCGTGGTTGTGCTCGTGGTGGCGGTTTCCCTGAATTTGACTTAGAATAATTTCGAAGTTAGATTAATTTCGAAGTTAGAACAATTTTGAAGTTAGAAGATTTTCGATAGAGTGGATCTTCTCAGATACAAAGATAAGTGTTATTTTTATTCTTACAATTAATGCAACGATTCGTGTTAAGAATAAAACTAACTTTGCTTAAACACGTTTTGTAAAAGGCTCGTGGGCGATAAGCTTGGTATTATCGGTCACAAATTATATTAGTGTAGGTTATTTCCAATTAAGGTTGTTTAAATTATGCCTCCTAAAAATAAAAAAGAAATTTGTTTAGAAAACCCATCTCCTGCTGAGGTGCTTGGTCTTCGGCTTTGTGACTGCTGTTTAAAATCGAATGAGGACAGTTTGAAGATCCTGGTAGAAATAAAAGAGTTACAGCCAACACATAATGAGCTTAGAGAAACTGCTCATGAAATAAGAAAGATGAAGCACGTTTTTAAAAAAAATGAGAACATGGCATTAGCAATAGAAAAGCAGGCTATTGAAATTAAAGAATTAATTTTGAAAATTGATAATCTCACGAGCAGCACGACGAAAAGTTTGGATGAAAACAGAAAGACTACAAAGGAGTGGTCTAGTTTGTTTAAAGAGAAGGTTGAAGGTTTGGTTTCAGGTGGATCGGCACAGAAATCTGTGATGGAGTCCTGGGCAGGAGTTGTGGGGGAAGTGGTTAAGAAAAACGTGCAGGAGGTAAACAAAGAGGTGCATCTTGTTTGTAAAGCTATCGAGAAAACTAATAATAAAATTAAAATTAGCAACGATTTAGAAGATAGGGCAAATAACATTTTATTATACAGGGTAGCTGAATTAAAAGATCAAGATGTTACGAAATGCGTGTCTTATGATAAGACGCAAGTTCTTAAGCTATGTTCTCAATTGTCAGGGGGGCATATAGGCGAATTTGCTATAAAAGCTATATTTCGACTAGGGGCTAAGAGTGATAAAATACGACCAATATTGGTAAAATTCAATGATAAAATTGCTAAAAATATTATAATGGAAAATTTAGTTAAGATTAGACAGTTAGATGAAAATCTGAAAAACGTTGGTATTAGTCACGATCTAAATGTCGAACAAAGATCCGAAAGAAATAGATTGGTGGAAGAAGCTAAAAAACTGCAAAGTGAAAATACGGGGGAATTCATGTTTCGGGTAAGGGGTCCACCAGAAAATATGAAGGTAATAAAAATAAAAAAGAATGCAATCAGTTAAACGTTTTGAACATTATGTATTCAAATGTAGATTGCATTACTAATAAAATGAGTGAGATAAGATTATTAGTAGATACAGATGACGTAACAAAAGATATCTTAATTTTTACTGAGGTAAATGCAAAATATTATGTAAATGAATTTATTGAATCCGAATTCTGGATAAACAATTTTAATTTGCATTCATATAATTTTATGAAAAAAGGATTTAGAGGTATATTTTGTTATGTTAGATATGATATTAAGTGCCAAATTATAAATTTAGGAATAGATTTCAATGAATATATGTGTATTAAAATAGATGAAAATCCTGATATTTTTATTCTTATCATCTATAGGAGTCCGAATTCAGGTAGAGAAAATAATAATAATTTATTTTTACTGTTAGAAGCTTTCCAATCTAAAATAGGAGTAAAATTAATAATTGGAGATTTTAACTTTCCAAACGTTGACTGGAAAAATAATACTTACAAATCAAATTTTAAGTCATCTGAAGATAAACTGATCAACTTTTTAAATGATAATTTTTTAACTCAACTAATTAAGGAATCTACAAGGTGTCGCGGATCTCAAAAGCAGTCCATTCTAGACTTGCTTCTAGTTGAGGACGTCGATTTAATCAAAAATTTAGTATATAATTCCCCACTAGGTAAAAGTGATCATTGTGTATTAAATTTCTCCTTTATTAGAAATTTTTATAAATCAAAAACCATTAACAATATATCCAAATTTGATTTTAACAGTGGAAAATATAATTTGATGAACGATTATTTGATTGAGAATCTGTACTGTGATGAGTCGGAAATAAATAACAATGTTGCAAGTAAAGACTCGGTTAACAATATGTGGCATTACTTTTGTCAAGTAATGAATGAAGCTATTAGGAATTATATTCCTGTCATTGATGCTGATAGAATTTTAAGATTTAAGTGCCATAAAAGAAAATTACCTAAAAATGTGGTTGAGCAATGCAGGACAAAAAATAAACTATGGAAAAAGTTTATCCGAACTAGAGATAATAATATTTTTGCAGAATTTAAAAATATCAGAAACAAATTAAGGAAATCAATTAATAAAATTAAAGAAGCTGAGACACTGAAATTGGCCAAAAAAATTAAGACCAATCCTAAGGTTTTTTGGCAACATATAAATAAAAACAGAAACTGTCAAACTAATTTAGAATATATGATAAAAACTGATATAAACGGGTCTGCAACAACTATAACTTGTGACGTTGATATGGCAAATTGTTTAGCTGAATTTTTTAAAAGCGTTTATATAAGCAATGATAGTCTAGAAATAAGTCCCACAATTAACAATAATATTATTGTCCACATAATGGAGGAAGTAATAATAAACAAATACGCGGTCGAAAATAAAATTAATAAATTAAATAAATACAAATCGGCAGGACCAGATAATATTTTTTCAAGGGTTCTGATAGAATGTAAAAATTCTATTTCTAGCTATTTGAGCAATTTATACAACAAATCACTGCAAGCTCAAATGGTCCCTGATGATTGGAAGTATACCATCATTACCCCAGTTTATAAGAAAGGTGATAAGAATACTGCAAGTAATTATAGGCCAGTCTCTTTAAGTTGTATCTGCTGTAAACTGTTAGAATCATTGATTAAGGATGAATTAATAATACATTTTGATAGAAATAAGCTTCTAGATTATAGGCAATACGGCTTTACGAGAGGAAAGTCAACTACAATTCAGTTGTTAAAATTGATGGATATGTGGAGCAGTGCATTAGATAAAGGGGAAACAATAGACGTGGTATATACGGATTTTGAAAAAGCGTTTGATCGTGTATCTCATGCAAAGTTAATTGATAAACTAGAAAATTATGGCGTCAATGGAGGCTTAATTAATTGGATTAAAGATTATTTAACAAACAGAACAAGTAGTGTTAGGGTTAATAATAGAACATCTAATAGATTTAAAGTTACAAGTGGGGTACCTCAAGGTAGTGTTTTAGGGCCACTACTTTACATAATTTATGTCAATGATATGTTTGAAATAGTTAAGAATAACTCGGCGGAGCTGTTTATGTACGCAGACGACGCCAAAATATTTAAAACTATAAAAAGCAGTGATGATCGATTGATATTGCAGAGCTGTTTAAATTCATTAGGAGATTGGAGTAAAAAATGGGAAATTAAGCTAAATGCTGGTAAATGTGTTGCGATGAGATATGGACGCCAATTAGATGATCGTCGGCTATATAATATAGAAGGAGTGGAACTTAATTTTCTTGACAAAATAAAAGATTTAGGTGTTACATTCCAGAGTTCACTAACATTTGTAGATCACATTTATGAAACAATTAAAAAATGTTTTTCACTGTTAGGTATAATTTCACGAAATTTTAAAGATTTGACAAAAGATTCTTTTATATTGATTTATAAAGCTTTGGTTAGATCCAGATTGGAGTATGCAGTCAGTGTGTGGTCACCATGGAAGAAAAAAGACAGAAGCCATTGAAAGAGTCCAGAAGAGAGCAACAAAAATGGTCAAGGCATGCAAGGGATTGAAATATGAAGACAGGTTGAGAATTTTGAAGCTTCCTTGTTTAAAGTACAGAAGACTGAGAGGGGACCTGATCATGCTCTACAATTTTATTCAAGACAAAGAAGGACGTTTGTGTTTTCCTAATATAAAGATATCAGAAGAAAGAAGAACAAGAGGTCACAAGTTCAAACTGGAAACACAAAGATTCAACGGCAACTGCAGAAAATATTTCTTCCTGACCAGATCGACTGCAATTTGGAACAACCTCCCTTCGAAAATCATAGAAGCCGATCAAGTTAATGAATTTAAAAGATTAATCGACTGTCATTTCGAAATAAGCAACATTATGTACAACTATAAAAAGGATTTTTAATAATATATACATACATTTATTTATAGAACATATATATGAACAATATTTTATATAATTCTAGATATGGGCATAGAGACATATAGTTTGCGCCCATCATTTCCTTTATGTTATGTTATGTTAAAAAATGTCTAATTTTACATATTAAAAAATGTCTAATTTTACATGTTAAAAATGTCTAATTTTACATGTTAAAAAATGTCTAATTTTACATGTTAAAAAATGTCTAATTTTACATGTTAAAAAATGTCTAATTTTACATGTTAAAAAATGTCTAATTTTACATGTTAAAAAATGTCTAATTTTACATGTTAAAAAATGTCTAATTTTACATGTTAAAAAATGTCTAATTTTACATGTTAAAAAATGTCTAATTTTACATGTTAAAAAATGTCTAAACTTTGGTGAAATAGTTGTCTTTCCTTTTGTTTTTTGGCGCCCCCAAAGCCTGGCGCCCGGGGGCAGATGCCTCTCCCTGCCCCCTTCGCTACGCTACTGCCAAGCCAGCTGTAATATTATAACGTATACATCTACTTACCAGGCCAGCTGATCCATCCATCTTCCTTACCAAAGCCTACAGCGACTTGCGAAAAACTGTTAATACCCAACAACACTTCTTTCTGTCTTAGCGTTTGTACTATCTCTTCATTACGTTTTTGTACTATTAAGTTTTGTCATTTCAGAGAAAAATATTCTAGCCAGAAGACCGCGACCATCCGCGGCACACCACACTCCACGTCAGTCATGTATGACACTGTGCTCTCGTCTCTTCTTGACAGCCGGACACCTCAACAATCGATTCGGCTTCGCTCTCGTACATCAGATCCGTGGTTCGACAACGACTGCCGCGAAGCCAAAAGGCGGATGCCGTTTTGAACGTCGCCCTTAGAACAAAACTGGTCGACGATATCTGCTGTTGGAATCAGCAACAAGAGGCTTACATAATGTTCTCCCACGCAAAGCGCATGTCTTTCTGGATAGATAAGATCGAGGGAAAGTGGTAGTCAGTGGCGGATCAAGAAATTTTGTTTTGAGGGGGGGGGAGAAAACCTAAATTTTCTTTCATAACATTAAACACCATTGTTTAATGTTAGACCTAAACTGTCATTGTTGTAAACCAGAAAATAATAGGTACACATTTTTATTAACAAATTTTTATAGAACACTAGTGGGGTTACCCGGCGTTGCTCGGGGTTTTCAGTGGTTTTGTTATTTTTTTTCTCTTTCTCCTGTTTACTTCCCTGCTTGCTCTCCCGTTTCCGGTCGCTTTCTCGTTCCCGGTCGCTTTCCCGTTCCCGCTCACGCTTTCTCTCCCGTTCCCGTTCGCGTTCCCGCTCGCGCCAGTGTTGTTTCAGTTAGGGTTTTTCAGTTAGAGTATCAGTTAAAGTTAGCCAATTTAATATTTTTTAGTTAGTATTACAGTTAAAGTTAATTTTTTTCATTTGTTCCAGTTAATATTAGAGTTAATAATTTTTTCAGTTACTATTACAGTTAGTATATCAGTTATTAATATAACCCAGTACTGATATTACTAAGCAAACGCTCTCTCAGTTTCACTTCTTGTGTATCTGAATTCCATTCTTTTTTGGTTAATAAAAGCAGTGCGCTATTCTGGTTAACCGTATTTCCTATATCATTTTCGATTAGTTTGCGCTTGGCCTTTAGCTTTTAGCGATTTGTCTCCAAAACCTCAAGTTCTTTTGCCACTTCCTCATGTCTATGACTTAGATGATTTACTTTTCAACAGAGCTACGCAAGTTTCGACCACGTGAGCTTCAGAATCTTTTTCTCCCAAACGTTGCACCGGCTTTTATCAGTAGAGGGTTCGTAACTTAAATAACGCCAAACTCCATTTTCTTGTTTTCGGCCAGAATTTAATTTTAACATTGTTCATACGTCGTTAAATGCAAATAAAGCGATAAAAAAGCAAATCATAGTAGAGATAAAAGACACGAGTGGGTCCGGTTACCAAATAAAAACAAAGAAATAAAATTTTGGCGCAATTCTGTATTGGATTTTCCGAAAACATTTTTTTTTTCAGTTTGTATTACAGTTACTACTTTTTTTTACTATTAGTATTACAATTAAAGTTAATATTATTTTTCAGTTAAAGTTTCAGTTAGTACTTAACTTAAATCTCCTTTTTCAGTTATTAGACCAAATTCAGTTAAAGTTACGCTTAACTGAAACAACACTGGCTCGCGCTCATTTTTTCTTTTCCACTCCTTCCTAACTTCTTTTAGTCCATAAAACGTAAAATAGATTTGCTAAAAGTTGCTTGAAGCCTTCAAACGTTGTTACGTAAACTAAATTTGAATTTTATTACGCAATTACCTTTTATGGTCATACATAGGCACTTTTGTTCTGGAAAGGTTTTTTGGCCCCCCTGAGCCGGGGAATGGAAGTAGGGAGTCCAAACTTTCTTAACTTTTTTTCCTGTATGAGAACTACCTCCTTGCCAAATTTCATCCAGATCGCTCCAGCGGTTTGGATTTCTATAAGAGTCAGACTCAGAAACTCACAAACATTCATTTATATATATATATATATATATATATATATATATATATATATATATATATATATATATATATATATATATATATATATATATATATATATATATATATATATATATATATATATATATATATATATATATATATATATATATATATATATATATATATATAAATTAACCGAAAATGTAACCAATAAAATCAATCAATCACTAAAATCACTAAACCTAACAATAAAACAGTTACGTTTCAATACAATTACAAAACAAAGTTTATATTTCTTTTACAACTGCTAGAAGCAAATCTTTGATTTATATCTTCAATTTGAATATTTATATCTTTATGTACATTTAGGAGAGCCAATGCTGTCTTCCCCCACGGATGACAAGTTAAAATTAAATATTGAATAATTGTTTTAAAATACTGAGCAATTGCTTTATTTACAGGCTTTGTACTTCTGAAAGCTCTTGAGCTGATTTGACATAGGTATTTAGATTTTAGATTTTTCCAATCACTAAACCTGATTTGTCTCGTGAATTTTATTTTGGGGTCAGTTCGCTGGAACGTACAACTTAATGTAGACAAAGAAGATTTATACCGTGCCCCCACCCCTCACAAAATTCAGGCCTCCCACTTTAAAATTTCTGATAATGGCCCTGCAGCCGACGGCGTAGCTATCAGTGCTCTTGTTCCCGTCCGATTGGCAGACAAATGAATTACGCCAACACCTTCAGTTCGTAATCTCGGAGTTTTCCTAAACACCACGAACACGTCGGCCACGTCTTGTGTCTGTATATTTTATGATGCTGTGACAAATCAAGGCCGTAGTCCCATCCTTTCCAGTGTCTGCATGGCCTCTAAATGATACTTCTCGCAGGTCCTCTTAAGGCTCAGTAAGATTGAGATCAAAATAAGTTTGGTTCTTAACTATTATGCATGGTTACTATGGTTATTATGCATTAGTAGGTTAGGTATGGATTGATCGTAAATTAACATCCACGGCTAGCTATTACTATCTATTAAACGATTTGTCAACAGCCCTACTATCAATATTAGCCTGTCCCAAATCATTTCAAGTAAATTGTCAACAATTATTATGTTTACATTACATAGTGATTGTTGACAATTACAAACTAGTTAAACTTAACATAACATCATTTGGGATGAAAAACAGGTAAAACATTTTCATTTTATAATAGATATTCCTAGTATGTCTTTGTTTATTATGTTCTCGCAATGAGACACCTGAAATAAGCTGCTCGGTGAGAAAGGTGGATGCCGCCCCATCTGTCATTAATATCATCAAATAACGACCGATTATTTTGAAGGTGAGCATACATGGTTGAAATTTTGCTAGTGAACAAGATAAATACATGTTTAATTATCGGTTGAGTTATTATTGTGTTTCTGTATGTGTTTCTTGGAACAGCCCTGCTGCTGTTTATGCAGTTTATGTGTGTGGCGGGTATTGGCTGGAAAATAACTTCTAAACTCATTATTATCGTTATTGTTATTTTTATTAAAACTCATTTCTGATTTGCAAGCCGAACTATGAAAGCTTAGTATTAGTAAATCACACTTTGTGTTTATTATTATTATTGTTATTATCATAGCCAGTCGAAGTTATTTACATGACGTCTTCTACATAGCATAATTTAAAAGTTGAAGCAAAGTTTTGTGTAAGATTTTTAACATAATTTTAACTAACATAGCATACCATTTAGCAATTTAGAGTTAGAGTCTTAGAGAGAATTGAGTTAGTTAGAATTAGTAAGTAGATTACCTAGAAAATGCAGAACAATTTTATTCTTTCACTTTACAACTATTTGTATATGGTAGACTTTAGAAGCATGAGTTGGACATCTGATAATGAAGATGAGGAGTTTTTTGATGCCACCGATTCAACACCGTGCAACAATGAAATTGCTTCAAGGTCCAGGTATTTTGACGATAAAATATAATTTAACATGAGTTGAAACATGATCAACATTTTCGTTTGCATTTCTATTTATTCTATTTTAGTAGCAATATATAGAGTTAAGATACAAAACTTGGAATATGCTCCATTGATTGATGTCAAAATGTATTAATTCATTTTTTTCTTGGTTTTTTCAGAGAAACAATGCATCACTTGAAAGATAGTCCCAATGACAAGGTTCATTTACAAATTGATTCATGATTTCAGCTCAATTTCTTTTTACAATTTTATAAATATTATTCAGCCTTTAGCCATGCATGATAAGCTGGATGGATTTGTGAAAAAGTTGGAATTTGACACCTGCTATCCTTTGAAACGAACGGATTTTCATTACTCCAGTAAAGTGTCTTGTTTTCCATCTTGAAAATTTTCATATTAATAGTTAACTATTAAACAGTTACCTATTAAACAGTTATCTATTAAACAGTTAACTAATCAGTTAATTGTTTTTGTAAATAATTTTGTGTATGTATGAAATCAAAAGGTGAAGCATTGGAAATGAAAACGAAGAAGAGTGTTGTGATCCACGAGCCTGACATTGTTCAAAGTACAAAATCAGGTTCACTTCCCAGACAGCAACTTCCCGTACCGACCATTCCTCCTAGGAAGAAAAAAGTTAAATCGGCCGAGTTGGCTTTGCCATCACCCAGTAGAGTAAGTTAGGTTTAACTTTAGTTGTTTTCATTTCAAAGTTTAGTTTTAAAACAAATGCTTTGCTGAAGTTACTAATTTCTTACTTAATTTATTTAAAGGATATAGAAACAGGTGAAGGTCATGATTCAATCCTGATCAACCTCGTTGAAGCAGATCTGCACGAAGGGGAAGATCCAAGGACATCTAGGATGCCTGAGTGCACTTCTCCCATATTAGATCTTTCCAGTGCTACCAAAGGAAGCTGTCTCATATCTCTCAATGATCAGTTGGCAGTATGTTTTTTTTTATCTTCCAGGTTTCTTGAAATTTTATTGAGTTGTTTAACTTTTTTTATGGTTTCTCCTATTTATTAGAGTTGTATTATTATTGATAGGAATGCAAATACAGCCGGCAGAACTCTTCAGACAGTTCTTTATCAGCAAAAAGTGAAGATGATAATTTGTCAGGAGACGAAACACGAAACGTTGAATCGACCGAAGCATCTACAGCGACAAGTTCTATACCCAAAAAAGATTCTCAAATGACCTTAACATTGGGAATATCGGGAAAGAAAGATTCTGGCGAGGAGGGGTACAGCTTCCCTCTCAGCATGGCTCGGCTCCGTACGACGTCGGGCAGCAGATATATGACCGATAAGGAAATCCTCGAGCAAATTTACGTATTGAATTTGGACACCGGAGAGACTGTTCCGTTGAGTTCGGCCGAGGAAAAAATTCCCAAGTGCATCAATCCTCTTTCCTTACACATCATGAGAAGAACGAAAGAATATTCTAGGTGGTTGGTATTGATCAATTGTATACGAGTTACAATATTCATCATAAAACAGTCTTAATACTTTTCGGTTAATCTTGATACATTCCTGCTTTTTATTTATCATATTTCCGACAGCAGCGATTCCAATCTCCACAAGGCAGATTACAGCGACTCGGAATCTCTCAGGGAAAATACAAACGAATCAAAGAAATCAAAATCAACGACTGGTAGGAGAAGGTTGGACGAGTTTTGCATTTTAATTTGAAATGTTTTATTTCATTTATTTTCTTATTTCTAGAAAATCTAAATACTTTCGTTAAATATTTCCAGGATGAAGTTGAAAAAATTCATAGGGAAAACTGTACACAAAATTAAAGCGGTTACAGAGAAAGGTAAACTTTTTCAGCGAGAGTTGTCTATTCTTTTATGGATCATAATAACTGTTTGATTGATTGCTTGTTTATTCTCAAGTTGACTGTATTGACATCTGCTTCCTTTTATTGTGTCTGAGCTTTTGAAAAGCCGCTGCACTTATGTGTGTGTGTGCATGCGTGTGTGTATGTGTTTGATAATAATAATTTGCATTTTAATATATTTTATTTCTAATATGTTTCTTATATTTTGATAGACTTTTGCCAAAACATCATTTGGGATTTTTTCTTAGAAACATACATATTGTGCATATAAACAAACTTTACTTACGATAGAATAGAGGTTACAGATGTTATTCATGTTTGGCGATTTTTTACATTTCCGAAAATTGGATTTTTATGATTCAATAAACACCTGGTAACACCGTAAATAAAACACATTTATTTCAGAAATTTTATATTAATTTTTCATAGTAAAATTATTTAGAATATTTATTTATTTGATTGGTCAGTTGGTGTTTGTGTGGATTGATTTATTTAAGTAATTTGATAATAATATAAAATAAATTATTTGTGAAATTAATTCTATTTCTGTGTAGCATCGCACGGGGAGGACACTTCAACGGATGATGATGAGGTCAGTGAAAACAGAAAAGCTATCAAAGTGAGTTGCTGCTTTTTTTTCTTTATAATAGTTTATAGTCCTTTACACCAGGTGAAATGGCTGTATGTTGGAAGCACTTAAGTACTTCCTGTCGTGAATCATAATTTGATCCTTTTTACTTTTTCCCTCCTCCTTTCTCCAGGCTTGGGACTGGCTCGCAATTAGCGAGGCGGAGTTTGAGTTGCTGCTTGTAAACATGTAAATTTGTAATGACTTTATCATTCTGAAATTTGTAGTAAGTAGTAACTGTAATTTATGGGTTGTTGCTTGTAAACATGTAAATTTGTATTAACTGTAATATGTTTATACAAGGAAAATATAATAAAAGTATAAGATAATGGTAAGCTACTGCTGATATGTAAATTTTGTTACATTTCTGATTAGTTACATTTTTTGCACAGGTAAAAACATCAAATTCCCACAAAGGTCCGTATGATTTTGACCTACTTGTTCCCGTTCAAGAAATTGGCGATAATAAGTCGGTTAGTTATAATTATTTTCTTTCCCTATTCTATTCTCCTGTCTATGTAATTAGGTTGATTGTATTTAAATTTATGATTATTTAATTAGTTTAATTATGTTAGACAGAATGTATGAACAGTAATTAACAAGTTTTGTTTACATTTACATCAATTATTGAATTTGCATATTTTTATTTTAAAATTGGTATACTAGCACATACACACTTGATCACACGTAAATAGAAGCACATAGACACTTAAAGACACATATATTTTTTATTATTTTTTAAAGATTTAATGAATGGTTTCAAATGTTTCTGCTTGTTGCTATAAGTATTATCATTTTTTACCTTTTACTAGTATCAAGTTTTTATTGTTTTTGCTATAAGTCGTATCAACCTTTTGATGTTGTAACTGTAAGTTGAATCAACTTTTTAATGTTGTAACTATAAGTTGTATCAACTTTTTAAATCCCTTATATTAACTTCACTGCTGATCTTGCTTGCTTGATTGCCTGCTTGAATGTTTTCAAACCTTGAAAGTGAAATTTAACTAACTTCCCGTCATCCAATCGTGCTAAAATTGAAATATAGGTCCTCAAGAGTCAAGACTATTCTATTAAAGTTTGAAAGTTTTTTGAAAAAAATATTCTTTAATTAAAAATTTTAATTGTCAATGTTATAAAACAAATACAAATCAAACACAATTATATGGATGTATGCTTAAATAAATTCAAAAAAATGGTTTAGAATAAAATTTGCAATCAAGGGCAGCGCCAGGAATTTTGTTCTGGGGGGTCCAAAATGTCCAAGGACAAGTTGAAGTATATATATATATATATATATATATATATATATATATACTTCAACTTGTATATATATATATATATATATATATATATATTGTGTTTTTTGCATAACTCGGCAGTAGATTTTCTTTCGTGCATGCTCCATTAAAAATAACTGCCCATTTTTTTTTTATAATTTTTTTAACATAAGATTCTAATCTACGGACAACTACTTTGTTTTTTAAGTAAAATTCTTTATTAATTTTCGTAGCGGGCTTACTGTACAGTTTCGGCTCGAAAGCCATCATCAGAGCCCTTTAAATAGAAAATAGTGAAAATATTCAAAAACGGACGAATGTAAAAGTCGAACTGAAATTGGAATAATGGCGAAACGTATTTACCTAAAACTAGACGATTAGGAAACAAATATAATGCAAACCGATATAGTTGCGATAAAACCAAGCGGAGATAAAATAATGTGAGATAAAATTAAACTGAGGTACATGGTATATAGAGAGCAGGAATACTACTGTAAAAACAGAAAACGTGAAGTGGAGTGAAATTGAGTTAAATATTGTTGAATGTTTGATATGGAATGAGAATCAGTTTTAGAAAGTATGTAAACTTACTAGAAATCGACTTCAAAAACCACGAAGCAACCAGCGAAACGGTAAACGAATAGCATGCCGAGAAGTAAATGTTTACGTTGTGACCAGCGAAGCGATGGCCGACACGAAAGATAAAATATGAAATATGAAATCGGAATGAAAGGATCACGAGAGTAATAGGTTACGACTGAAATAAAATAAAAGTATAAGTATAAAAGTATAGGACTGAATGAAATGCGGCTAATCACTTTCGTCTGCGGAAAGTTATGTTGCCGCAGTTAGTTAAATGAGGGAATGCAGACGAGCAGTCCACACGCACGGATCCGCTGTCATCGCCGGGCGGAACCGCTCGATTAACCCCACCGGATACCGACGCCTCGACGCTATGGCCCGGGGTGGAGTGTAGGTTGGCCTCGCCGGACTCCGGCGCGCCGATGTCATGACTCGGGTTAGAGTGCAGGTTAGCTCCGCTGGGGCCGCCGGACACCGGCGGAAAGACGCGAAGACTAGGAGTAGAGTACATGTCGTCGGCGGAGTCAGACATCTGCATCGACTATTTTTAGTCTGCAGTCTGATTAACCCAATGAGGTTCAAATACCCCCCCCCCTCTAGTAAAAAAGTCCTTGGATTTGCAAAAATCTCATGGGTGGCACCTGTCGGAGCTAGGGGGGTCCGAACCCCTGGACCCCCCCGCCCAGCGCCGCGCCTGTTTGCAATAAATGAAAAGCCTGTGAATCTTGAAATATGAGGAAGTTGTGAAAAAAACTTCGTTTTGTACAGCTTACTTGTTAATGTTGTAACTATCGGTTGTATCAAATTTGTAATGTTGTAACTATCGGTTGTATCAAATTTGTAATGTTGTAACTATAAGTTTTATCAACTTTGTAATGTTGTCACAGGGTGCTGTATGGACCATGAAGTTTTCTCACTGTGGTAGATTATTAGCCACGGGAGGACAGGATGGGGTGCTTCGTGTGTGGGTTGTTAAAGATGCTTTCCCGTTTTTTAATGAGTTGAGGATGAAGTACAATGATGGTTAGAGGTCTTGTTCGGTTTCTTGTAATTTTCATATAGAGAAGAAATGCATTGATTAATGTATTTCTTCTTATTTATATGTTTTGTATTGCAAAAATACACTTCTTTTCAGCTTAACTTTGTTGTTTTCAATTAGTTGATTGATAATAAGTTGAAATGTAGTTTTGTTTGTTCATTTACTTTTTAATTCAATTCATAGATTTTTTGAGAATTTAAGAATGTGAAATTTTTACTAAGAAACACACATGGTCGACATATGTTTATTCAATAGATCATTTTAAGCTCATTACTTTACAGTTCATTTATTTAATTTTTTTATTCTTATAATTATGTATATTCATATCATATTTATATATCATATCATATATACACATTATAATATATTTCTAAAATATCTTTATGTTAACTATTTATATTATTCTGATATTTGATTTATATTTTTTTATATCATATTTTTTAATATATCCCATAATTTATATTTATAAAATATTAAAGAAATGTTATCACTTATTTTTTTTTATAATTTTGTATTCTATTTAGCATCTTCTTCAGCTGCTTCAAAAGCCAATTCAGCACCAGGGACTGCATTCGCGGCCACCACGACCTCCTCCTCTCCTGATGAACAAAAAGACGAGGTACTTTGAAGTTTTAATAAGAACATGCATTCCATATTTCAAGTGTTCATTTATATTCATAAAACCTAGCTCTGCTCAGTCTAATTAGCATAATTAATGCAGCTTAATTAATTCAAAGTTTCACTTATGTGTGGCCGATTAGCTCATTTGGTATAATTAATTATTTCTTTGATCATGTTGAAATAACTGAATATTTATACAGAAGAAAGAAGAATGCTCAGTAAGTTTCATAAAAGTATCCCATTTGATTCCAAATTATAATATCTCTCTCTTTCATTTGCTGCATATTTTTTCTGTTGGAGTAGTTTTAGTAGATTTATGAGGGGGTTGATTTTTCGTTTCAACTCTTTTGTCCGATTAGCTTGTGCACCTGAGTTTATTTGTTTTCTGTTGATATTGAATATTAATCATCATGACCAGTTTGCTTTACCATGGTTCTCTAGAAAGATCAACTGTTTATTTTTTTACCATTCACTTTTTTATTTATTTTATATATACTTCAGGCTGGCAAAGATTGACTATGCATATTTAGATATGCAATAATTTGATGTTGTTTTGTTGGTTTTAATGAATTTTCTAGAGTTAAAATATATTACAGAGTTATTAATTTATAGAATATGATAAATTTTAATTATAATTAAATTTTAAAATTTTATTTTTACTTTAATACAACTTTCATTTTAATAGTTTCATCAGAGAATTGTGTAATATAAATATGATATGAAGATAAGAAACTAAAGAAAATTCAATTGAAAATGTATATGAAATATATTAAAGTTGTTTGGCAATTTATAATGATTAAAGTAATTAATTAAGTTTTTCAATTATTTAAAATAATCATTATTTCTAATATCTGTTTGCAAATTTTTTTAGGTAATAAATCTCTAAAAAAAAGGAATAAAAATAAAGAGCAATTTAATAGATCGTTTTTCTTTATTTTAAAATTGAAATAAATTGAAAGTAATTTGTTTGTGTTTTCTGGAATTTTATTGCTTGAGTAATGTAACTCTCGGGTACGAATACAAAGTTGAAAGGCATCCAATATTCAAAAAGTTGACTTGTTGTTGACATGAATGATGCTTTACACGACATAAACAATGCGACATGAACGATGCTTTACACGAAATGAACAATGTTTTAAGTTTTACATGACATGAACTAGATGCTTTACACAATATGAACGATGCTTTACATAACATGAACGATGCTTTACACGACATGAACGAAGCTTTACACGCATACATTTTGTTTTTATAAAATGTTCCATCGGTGACTCGTGAAAACCAGTCAATCTTCACCCATGCAAATGAGCTTTAATTTATTTTAATTATTCTGTTTTTATTTATGTCCTCGCTTATATGAAGTTTTTTATAGATGTTTTTTTAAGTTTTTCTGAAAATGTGTACTTCTGCTGAAACCTTTCGCAGATTTTCTTTTTCGTAATTAATCGGAAATGAAAGTTTTTTTTCTTAAATCAAAATATCTTCATGCTTTGTCATTACATTACTAATAAATTTGAATTAATATTAGTTTTTCTGGGAAATGTTGCTTAGTGGAGTAAGTTTGTGTCTGTGTGATCAACTCAAATTTGTTTACTTACTCAAGTTTTTTATGTAGTTTGCAATGCTTTTTATATAATATATTGATTTTTTAGCTATTAAAAGTTATAATTTGAGTAATTGTATCTCATTATAAATTGTTAATCATAACAATTTTAACTAACAAAGAAAATAATCCAGTTATGCTTTATAATACCTTAGCTATTAAATCAAATCCTTTCATGAGTTTCATGATTCTATTACCTGGATTTAGTTTTTTTTATGATTTGAACAATTATAGGTAATTTATATTTAACTTCAGGAAAATGATGAAACAGACCCCGAATATGCGCACATGCCTTTCCACAAGAAACCTTTCTGCTCGTACAAAGGCCACACCGCCGATGTCCTTGACATTTCCTGGTCTAAAGTGAGATTAACATAATATATTCATTGTTTTGCTGTCCTGTTCTCGTTGTGCATAAATTAAAGTGTTATTTTATTGGGAATTCCCAGAATTACTTCTTGCTGTCATCGTCCATGGACAAAACTGTGAGATTGTGGCACGTCTCTAGAAGAGAATGTCTTTGTTGTTTTCAACACATCGACTTTGTTACTGCCATTTCGTTTCATCCGAAGGTATTGTTTAATTATTTAATTATTGTTTATTGTTTAATTATTTATCAAGTAATTAACTGTTTAACGAGTCTAAAGCGTGTTTATTATTTGGAAAATGTCAATTAACTAAAATATATATTTTTAGTAGGATTTTTTTATATTTTTGTTGAAATTTGGTTTGAAAAACTTTCCAGGATGACAGATATTTTTTGAGCGGGTCGCTTGATGGAAAGTTGAGGTTGTGGAATATTCCGGATAAGAAAGTAGCTCTGTGGAACGAAGTCGTCGGTCCGACAAAACTCATCACAGCGGCTAATTTTTGTCTCGACGGAAGATTTGCAGTTGTTGGAACGTACGATGGCAGGTGTATCTTCTACAACTCCGAGGTTGTTGTTGTTTGGTTTCATCAATTGAATTATCGGTTTTTTATGTGATGTTAGGTTTGTTTGAATTTGATTGATTTTAGGTTTGTTTAAATCAAATGTTTTATATTTACGATGCCGAAAATTTTATGAAATTTGAAAAATAACATTTTTATTTTAGCAATTGAAGTACTTTACGCAAATCCATGTAAGATCAACGAGAGGAAAAAATGCTCGTGGAAGAAAAATTACAGGTGTTGAGCCATTACCTGGAGAAGATAAGGTTGTCTTTGTTGAGTTTTTGTGGAGGGGTAGAATCATTTGAACTTGGTAGGTAGGTAGGAATGTGTGAGATGTGACATGGACCTGCTTGGTCTGAACCAGGTTTTGACTTTGTGGGTAAAATTTGTGGGCAAGCCACATATAGAAAAAGCATCCAATCCCAGTTTAGCATGTAAAAGATAAATTTTTTAAATTAAATGTGCTTATTTAATTTGTGGGACTTTTACATTAAGTGGCTTTTAAAATTACTAATACTTTAACTTTTAATGTTTACTTGACATGTTTAAAACTCTTAATTAATAAAATTATTTTCTTTCAAAGATCCTTGTAACATCGAATGATTCACGAGTTCGACTCTATGACCTGAGAGACCTGACGTTGACCTGCAAATACAAAGGTGTCCTTAATAACAGCAGTCAAATTAAAGCTAGTTTCAGGTAGATAATAAATTAATATAATAAAATACTCAGTTACAAAATTTATTGATTATGATTAATTTCATTGAATGAGTAATTATTTTTTTATTAATTAATGATATTCATCCAGCCACGATGGCAAATATGTAGTGTGTGGATCAGAAGATCATTTTGTTTTCATCTGGAGAACACAACATGAGTTTTATAAATTTTCATCTGCAAGGAGAGATAGAAATGACTATTGGGAGGGGATCAAAGGTTGCTAATTTAATTTATTCATGTGTTGTTTATATATTTTCTGTCTATGTGCTGATCATATATTTATTTGATCATATTTTGTTTTATGCATTTTCTATTCGTTTATTGTTTGTATGTTTCATATTCATACATTATTCATTTATTTTCTGCTCTCATATATTTCATATTTTGTCTTTAATATAATTTTGTGTTTATATTTTTCGCAATCACTTGTTTTTTTTATATGGGTTTTATTTATTTATATTCGATATAATAGCCTTGTGGAATTTGAATGTTTTGGCAGAAGTTCAATTAATAAAAAATGAACTGCATGAAATATCTCACACATATCCTTATTCTCTGGAGCAAAAGCTGAAGTTTAAAGTTTTCATCAGATGATTGCATCAAGGTGTAAGAGTCTGGCCACTGTGGCTAAACAAATGTTCCACAAATGTAGCACTAGATGGCATGCCTGTTATTATAGTAATGGAGCAATGACTTTGCAGCATATGGCATATTTGTATTATAGCAATGGAGCAATGACTTTGCAGCATATGGCATATTTGTATTATAGAAATGGAACAATGACTTTGCAGCATATGGCATATTTGTATTATAGAAATGGAACAATGACTTTGCAGCATATGGCATATTTGTATTATAGAAATGGAACAATGACTTTGCAGCATATGGCATATTTGTATTATAGAAATGGAACAATGACTTTGCAGCATATGGCATATTTGTATTATAGAAATGGAACAATGACTTTGCAGCACATGGCATATTTGTATTATAGCAATGGAACAATGACTTTGCAGCATATGGCATATTTGTATTATAGCAATGGAACAATGACTTTGCAGCATATGGCATATTTGTATTATAGCAATGGAACAATGACTTTGCAGCATATGGCATATTTGTATTATAGCAATGGAACAATGACTTTGCAGCATATGGCATATTTGTATTATAGCAATGGAACAATGACTTTGCAGCAAGATAGCAAACGAGGCAACGAAAGTTTCAGTTGCAAACATGTTTGTCTTAGCAAGAATAGTAGAACTGCTGGCAACATTTTAAAAAAATATGTAAGTTATCAACATTAGACAGAGATACCATTACTTTAATTAATCTCAACAACAAAATCAAAGAAATTATTTTATTTTATCAAATGTTCCCACAAAAATAATGCAAATTTTTCAAGAGTTACTCGATAAAAGTAATATATTAATATCACGTATTGTGTGATTAGAATATTATTGTTACTATTAGAAGTTATTGAAAAAGCAAAAATGTGCCGCTTGAAACATGTTTCCTATAACTGCTTACATATTTATTGTGAGAAGAAATAGAATTATTTTAATTCTCATTTTATATTCTCAAATTGTTTTATCATTTTAAATTTAAAAAAAATTCCTTGTTGACAATTTGATTTGCTTTTTCAGCTCATTCAGCCGTGGTGACGAATGCCATTTTTGCACCGAATCCCAAAGCGATCATCAAACCTCAATTCGAGTTCATTGACCTCGACGACAAGGACAGCTTGAAAGCAGGTCAAGGAGAAGTCCTTGTATCTGCAGATTATCTTGGATATATCAGAATTTTCATCAATAAATTCAAACCTCCGCCATCTTGATTCAAGTGATCTTCCTTCGAATTTCATCGACTGCTTTGTTTGTTTGTTTTTCAATTTAAAGTTAATTCCATATTGATTTTTTGTTTTTATATCGACTGTTCCGAATGTTTTTTTTAACATTCTTTCATCGTGAATGTTTTATGTAGCTTCAGTGACCAATTTTTATTGATTTTATTGAACGACAACAGAAAACAATCTTCTATAAAACTTTGTTGGGAAAATAGTGCCATCTTCGCGGCAGGTTACGTATTCTCGCCTTCAATCAATCTTTCTCGACAAACGATCTCTGATGAAAATATGTTACAATCATATACATTTCATCCAACTGAAGTGAATTCCAGACCCTGACTTAGTTTAACAAGAGCTTTTAACAATGATGATGATGATGACTACAAAGTGATATTATTACTTCGTTTTATCGGAGTCATTGCGCTGGCTGTTTCAATTTTAGGAATTATTTATTATATTACTTCTTCAGTAGGTGACTCGATATCATAAACCCAACATTGCCTGATAAGTTCTTTGTTGTTGGATTCCATACTTGTGTTTATTTATTATTTTAATCTGTAGACCGTTCATAGATTAACCAAATTTATTTACATGTTCGAGGGTTTAATGCCAGCCATTTTAGTTGGAGATTTTTTTTTTAAATTCAGAGTTTTAAAGAAATAAATATAAAGTTGGAGCATCAAAAATAGCTCTATTACAGAATTTATTTGTATATATCTAAAGACAATGATACACAACAAAATTATAATTGTCTGTCATAAAAAAATAATTGAAAAGCACTATAACTCCTGGATGGGCAAGTACAAACCTACATATGTTATATGCATGCATGTTTGGGACATCCCATTGATGTGTATATGGATGCATGTGTGGTACAACCCTTGTACGCATGTATACATTGTCTGTACGTATATATATATATATATATATATATATATATATATATACTCATTTACGCACACATGGGACATCCCCTGACAATAGGAAACATTTTATTTTAGCAACAACCACTGCACAAATTAATAAAGAAAATACAAGTAAATAAATATTCATTTTTCATAAGGGGTGGGGGTGTAACAATCAATCGGAAGTGAAACCGAAGGCCATAGAGCACATTCAAACGACTGCAACACAGGAGTTCATTCAACAGAATGTTGCAGTTAGCAAAGCAGCTAGATGCATGGCGAAATTAAGATAACTGGCAATCGAAAGCCAAATTAAACGACCAAAAATAAAAACTTAATATTAAACAAAACTGTAAAAAATCTAAAAATTATAATTGCAAATAGAAGAATAAGCAATGACTGAAAATTATCGAATCATAAAAAACCATCAACTGCTTGCAAGATGACTAAATAGTGAAAATTAAACTCAGTAGTTACAATTTCGATGATATGTAAGAAACAAATTAAAAGAAACAAAATTATCGGCTCCAAGCGCACGGGCAATATAGAAAGCCCAAAATGCATGTAAGCAACAAAAAATTAAGCAGAAGCAATTACGGTAGAATAAAATTACTATAAATAAGAAAAACATGAAGAATAATGAACATATATAAATAACATTAGTAGCAGTATTAAAACTCGTTAAAATATATTTGAACGATTATGGAGTTCCATGATTGTGCAATTTATTCGAATGATAATACTTATCATAACAAGAACAGACAGTATGGCATTAAGAAGAGTGATTAAAAAGTTTATAAAAAAAATCGACAAACGCAGCTCCGGACAGACGCACGCACACACACACGACAAGAAAGCAAGCTTCGTGTTGAAAGTCCTGATCCTTTCCTCTTCATTTTCGTGAAGATAGATTGTCCATCTTTTTCATTCCTTACTTCAGTCCGACCTTGATCTTGATCTCGTTTCTCTGCCAAGGAGGAAGGAGATAAAACTCTTGAGCATCCATGTGGAAAACAGATTGGAATTCTTCTTTCGATAGGTGGCTCTGAAAATTTAATTAATTGTGATTCAATCAATTCAATAGGTTAGAGAAGATCAG
This sequence comes from Erpobdella octoculata, assembly GCA_963978895.1. NCBI lineage: Eukaryota > Metazoa > Annelida > Clitellata > Hirudinida > Erpobdellidae > Erpobdella > Erpobdella octoculata. The sequence continues at coordinate 40,656,206 of OZ022238.1, read as the reverse complement.
ATATTCAAATCCAACCAATGGCAGCGGCCTCTACAAAGTTGTGCTTACAAATGAATAAAAATTAATGCTCGCAATTATAATTAAAAAATTATGTACTTAAATGTCTGTTAACATAGAAAGCACTTCAAGTTATTTGTACATTGCAAGTGGAAACTATAAATGCTTACCTCCAATGCATCTTTATCCAATCCAGGTAATGGTTTAGAATTTATTTCAAGGAGTTGCTCATAGGGATATACCTGGATACGATGGAATAAAATACAAACTTTATGATTAGAAAGACTTCTCCAACAATTATATGTTTATAAATAGCAAAAACAAAATCTATTCAATATATGAGCTGAAAAAATCTCGAAAAATTTTTATACAGACCCTGGGTGGTTCATTGGCTTTCAAAGTGGCAGGAGTTAGTTTGGAATAAGCTGAAAAACCGGTCAGTCCTACTGGTAGGGTGGACGCTCTGCTGTGTCTGCTTAACTGCATGGAGGATAATTTATTAAGCTGTTGTCTTTAAGAGATTAATAAATTGACGCCGTAAAATAAATAACAAAAATCTCGATTTCATAATTCATCGAAAAAGAAATATATTTCTATTTAGAAGATATAAACTGTTTAACAGTAGTCTATTATTCAGTAGATCAGTTATAATGAAATGATTCATACAGAAAAGAACAAACATAAAAATTAGGTCATCAACCAATTAAAAAAAAAGAATTTACTCTTAATCCAGTATCTGGGTCAACTTCTCCAACTCTCATAGAAGCTGTACAAATATAAAGAAGCAATCATTAATAGCTTAAAAATAAAATTTAAATATAATTAACATTTAATTATTGTCAGTTGAATGAATATCAACAAAACAAACAGTATCTTCCGTGGAATGATCCATCAGCAGCACTCTGAGGCCTGCTGTCGCACTGACTGTCCACTTCCTGTGAAATAACCAAAAAAAAATGACAAAAGCATTAAGAATTGAAACGATAAAAAGAAAATGATGAACAATTAATTCCTTACAGATGAAGGATATTCCTTCCTTCCTTCCATTGAAGATCCAGTCCGATAAGGAAGATGAAGTACATAACTGCTCCTCAATGCCACTGGAATAATACGGAACAAATAATAAACAATGAACGACGAATCGGCTACTCTACGAAATGTAAATCTACCAACGACAAACATACTTGATGTGTAAGGTCTCACAATATCCTCCTTTGGGATTCTCTCTCTGAGACTATTATCAGTTGAACGCGACCTCTGAGGCAGCATGTCCAATTGCCTTGATGGAGCTATGAAAGCAATAATTACTCAATTATTATGTTTTATTAAATGAAATGATTCTGATAATACCAATGAACTGCATTAATTAATCATTGAATGATAAATTAATTCCACATAATAAGACTCCATAAATTCAAAACATCAAGATAAAAAATACAAATTTCTGCCATTAATATCATCAGTTGATAAGAATACTGCGACCCACTCATAAAACCACCCACACCAACAAATACGAACAAGCATAGAAAGGTGTCTCATATCTCGGCTTGTGGGTTGGCTCCACAGAAGCTGAAGGAGTCCTGGAAGCGTTACGTGGATTCAACGTGGGAGAACCATCTCTTTTCTTCTTCTGGAAATCTTTCAACAAAACTGCAGCGGTACCCGAATCTCTTGACATTTTGATCAATTCATCCAGTTGTTTTGAAGCATCATTCTCTACATCGATAACCACTGCTCTCGAAAAATCTTTCTCTCTCACTGAATACAATTTTTTTTTAAATATTATTTTTTCAATTGAAAAACACTAATTAAAGTTGTGCTCTAAAAAAACAGGATTCCTACAAAGTTCAGGGTAAGCAGCGGCAGGTTCCGGGGGGCCGGGCCAATCTTCTCGTTCGATGGGCATGAGGCTGTCATGCGTCTCAGACCTCTTCGAGAATGCCAACTTCTCCATGTGACCTGATTTGTAGTAGGTATTATTTAAATTCCCTTGTTTAACAATTATGTATATATTTATATTTATTAGGGTGCCACTCAAAAATAATATTAATAATTACTATCTTCCCACCCTCAAAAGTGTTTGTAATGTGGAAAAACTCATTCTAGAAAAATGTTGATGTAAAATAATTATATTTACTGGTAGCTCAACGAAGATAAAGATTTACAATAAGTGACGATTTGTTATGCTTTCGTACAATGTTTATTATTAACAATCAACATGAGAAGAACACAATCTAATGAGTTAGTAATACGCCAGTTGACTAAATAAACATCAAAAATAGTCATTTTATTGCAGTTGCTTAAACAACAGTATTTCAGTTAAATAATTGACTTTACATAGAATTTCCTAGATTGATGTCGTTGCTGCAGAAGTTAGGGTTGAGTTTTTAAGGCTAGGAAAGTCATGATGATGTTTCTTTATCAGCTGCAGCCAGAGCTACTCCATGGCTTTGAAAAGTTCGTGAACTTTTGGTAACAAGTTTTGAAAAATAATTTGAGCTTCGATCAATGATTTAACATGGTGTTTGTTGTTAAACATTTGCAGTTGAATACTGAGAGAAGTTTAGTAAATGTCAGGATAAGCTTGAAATACAGAGACATTAATTTGTCTAACTAACATCTGTTCTATTGACAGGTAGGTTCTGAGACTTGGCAAGTTTATATCCAGTCTGTCAGTAAGTTGGCACACAGCTGTGTCAACAGCGGAAAAGAATGCTGTGCGGTAATAATCTTTAGCTGTCAGAGGAACGTGGGCTGTAGCAGCTCCTGTGAATCTGCGCGGCAGTTGACACAACCTGGGCAGACACCTATGGGTTTCATCTTGTAGAGCTCACAAATAGAGCAAACTTTTCTAAAATGCTGTGAAAAACATCCTCTGTATATAGATTTATCAATGCAGTTTTAACTGTGTCCACTGTTTCCAGCATGCCACTGAGTGTGGCTGACAACAATTTCAGGGCGGCCTTCAAAACAAGAAGTGTAACTGCACTGTGAAAACTGTTTAACAAACCATTTTCTTTTGTAGCTGTCTCTTCATGACTTGCACTGAGATGTTCTAGACTACTTAGGACTGCTTCATACTGATTAATGATGGAGGTCATGGATCTAAACGTGGCATAACCACCTTGTTGGACAGATTGGTTTAATTGTTTGTGGTAAACCGTACACGTTACAGATTGTGGTAAACCGTACACACAAGATTGTTTAGTACTTTCCAGAGCGTTTCTAAAGAACACCAAGTTCATTGACATAGCTCAAGGCGCTGCTACGACGTACATTGCTTGTGTTAAAATTGCCTTGTTAAACGGTCTGCACCCTCCACCTTAATTTTCGGGGAGCCATGCCCACAGTGCCTTGATGGATCGACGCCTCTGAGCATTTAGGTAAAAATTATTGCTTATCTTAACAATTTCGTAGGTGTGGTATGTATGTTTGTTCATATGTATGTCTGCAATGCAACAACATAATAGCTCTATTGATTTAATGAAAACCTTTTTCTAACAAAATCGAGGAAACTAATGAAAACTATCATTAAAGAACATTAATTAAATTTTATTTTAAACAGAATAATTATATTGAACGAATAAAATTAATTATTGAATTGTGATTAATTTTTCCTATAATTCTCATGGATCATTACTAGTTGTATTTTAAAACTAAACGAGATAAAGAAAACTCACGCATCTTGTCAGGCAAGAAGTCCTTTCTGAAATTGTTGTAGCTGAAATTGTCTGATAATACAATAAATTAAAATTTTTTTAGATAAAAATATTTTGACCACAATAATTTTTATACTAATTTATAAAACTTAGACAACAAATACCAAAATGGTAAAATCAAACTGCTTCATGAACAAAGCTCAAAATTCATTAACCATAATACCTATTTCAGATTTACAAATTAGTTTTTCATATACTTACATGTGCAGTGGTTTATGTACTTAAATATGCAGCAGTTTATGTACTTAAATATGCAGCAGTTTATGTACTTAAATATGCAGCAGTTTATATATTTATATATGGCGCTTTCTCAAAGCATGATTTATTAAATAAACAAACCAGGTCTATGATAGTGGGTGGAAGTCTGTGATTTGTTCTGATAATTGTTGACAGCACCACGACGGAGATTTCCGTTAGCCCTCTCCAGGTAGGACATGTTATAGAAACGATTATCTGGCATACCAAACACTTTTGGCAAGCTCTTAGATGTGGGTTTCTAATCAAAAATAAGCAAACAGCTAAAGACTACAAATGAACACTGATATCAAAAGCAATAAACAACTTTTATGGCACATTTTTGAGACAGGTTAACAACACTTACCATCATAACACTTTGATCCAAACCTGAAAATGAAAATAAATCCACATTTTAATTTCAAACAAACAATAATGTTTTTACATAATTTGAAATAAGCAAGAACTAACCAAGAGTCCCATTGACAGAAATGGTTTTTGATGGAGACTGGCTCAATTGCGGTGCATGATTAACAGAAATCAAAGGTTCAGGATCCACAATTTCTTTTTCTGAGTTTTGCTGAACCGGATCCTCTTTCATCATAACAATCTCTTCCGCCTTGCAACAGGAAATACAAAAAGATTTTTCCTTCGAAAAAGTCACTTTTTCTCCCGGTTCAAAAAGCTTGCTAAAAATTAAAAACAACTTGAATAACTACAGACAATAAACAAATTATAAATTTATAGACACCTGATATTAAAAACCTTATGCCAAATAGGAAATTTTTTGTATTAGCATCAACAAAAATCCGACGTAAATAACATACTTGCATTTGCAGCATTTGAAACAATGCTGGTGGAAAGATTTTCCCAGAACCGTCATCACCTCCCCTTCTGCAAGTTGCCCACAAGCCCCGCATTTTACCGAGAACAATCTCTGATAATCTTCTTGACAGTAATGGTTGCCGTTTCTTGAGTAAAAGCCATCCATACTCAGTTGTTTCCTGCATTCTGTAAAGAGAAAACTTTCTATATTCCTAATATAGAATAATACTAATAATGTAAATATACTAATGTAATAAATATACTAAAGTAACAGCATCTGCAGAGAATTTAAAAGAAAAAAAACAAGCCCTTTGAAAGTCAATTTCTTAAGACTATACATGCATCTTTCAATAAGTACTTGCACCAATGTATCTATATATAAATAAATAAAAATATATATATTAGAAATAGCCCTTCAAAAATGACGATTTTTTTAAAAATCTCATTATATATTATTTTGGTATTACAATTGAGTAATAAGTTTTATTACACTCCTGCGCGCACTACTTTTATCAACTGCTGACTGCTGACCACCGCAGGAGCCGCGTTATACGAAATTGCTAACATACATACATACATACATAGGAAATTATGTATGTAGATATATATATATTGTTACGATATCGTTCTAAATCCTTTCACATCTATCAATGGGAAACTGATCGTAAAATCAGCGATTTTACATGAATATATATATATATATATATATTGTTGTTAAATGTTGTTACATTAAATTAAAATTGTTAAATTATTTAAATAATATATAATTAATTAAAGTTGTTATAGTTAAATATAAATGTTGTTACATTTGTATATAATGAATTTAAATTTTATTTAAATTGTATTTTAATTCCTTTCAATTAGTTGTATCTTTTACCATTTAGTCACTGCATTTTATTTTTAAAAAGTTAAACGGCTCTGATGATGGCAAAAAATTGCCGAAATAGATCTATTAGCCTATAAGATTATGGAGTTTGTGTTTGAGAATAAATTATTTTTAAACCGATTTAGAGTATTGGAAAAAATTAAAAATAAAATCGATTCAGCCAAGTGCGCCACTTTTTTCAATCGAGTTTGCCTAAAAGAACATATAGCGCCGAAGTATTCAAAATATATATATATATATATATATATATATATATATATATATATATATATATATATATATATATATATATATATATAGCAAAAAGTACCTGTACAAGTAAAACAGTTGAGATGGTAATACTTGTCCTGTAAACGGATTGCCTCTTTCTTACACCTCTTTTTGCAAGCTTCACATGAGTATTTCCCTGAAAAATAAATTAATATAAACTAGCATTTATGTGAGGCTCCAATATTAGGCTTCTCACAAAACCCAGTAAAATAAAATTATCATGTTTCACATAATAAAAAGATTACTTTACTAAGCTTATTTTAACCCATATATGCCGAAGTTTGAATTTGCATGTTATATTAATATGAGCTGTTCTTCATATTGGTCTTATTGATAATTTGAATTAAAAAAAAATATTTCAACATTTAGTTTTTTTTTTCTCTTATGAAGATTGATCCTCTGTAAAGGATTGTCGGCACACAGCAGAACATTTTTTAATCTTTTTTATATTTACATTTTTAAAAGATTTTCTGCATCAACATAACAACACAAGAAAACATTATTAGGATTCTAGTGCACTGTTTCTACAAAACTTTATGAGCTAACCTATTTCCGGTTTCCATAAAAAAACAAGTGAACTTCAAAACGTATCTATATTTTAACCAACATGAAAAATATAAATAAAACAAAAAACACTATCCTTTTCTATAGATATCACTTAACTGATTTTTACTGCAACATTGATATTATATTGAAAAATTAAGAATTTGCAATTAGTTTAACATAGATCGGGTTATATGGGTTAAATAAGTGTCTCAAAAAGTTTTATAATATTCAAAACTGTGCTCAAATAAAACATATACTTTGGAAAACAATTTGAAAACTAAAGCCATAAGCTATTTATCTAACCTCTAATGATATATTTGGTAATCTACTTTTGAGATCGAAAGCATACGATATTAATTAATTTGTACTAATTAACTTTACCCTTAATCATCACTATAGACCTATCTAACATAACCTATTCTGAGGTAATTTTCTAGCATAGTGACCTGAGTTTTTGATTTTGATAGGAAATAACATTACTTCCACTTTTGAAACTATGAAAATTATTCATGTTGTGAACCTTTCACAAACCCCTTCATCTGCAATTCCAGATACGATCCAGGCCCATGCATGAATTAATTATTGCAGTATAGTATATACAGCCAACAACTCAAGATGCCATCATAATTAGTGGATTTAGATTTAAATTTAAGATTAAATTGTAATGTTCCTGGCATACTATACGAATTGAACTCAATTCACTATGACTAAGTCACCACCCAGAACACTTAATTTTCTTAATCTTAAATAAGCAATAAATTTGTTAGCCTTATCAGAGATTGAATTTTTGCATGGATTAAAAAAGCAAAAGATAAAATAAAAATGCAAATCTAGTAGCTAGTAGCAAGTGCCAAAATAAACAACTTTTACTAAATGTGCAGTCATTGCATAAATCAATAAATCATCTAATTATTTTAAGAGAGATATCTATGTTAAGGCAACCGATGCAGGAATGTTCAAGTAGAAGTAGATGTCAGTAGAAGTTTTAGAAGACATGACAAAATTAACATAAAAAAGATATATCTCAAATTTCAATGAGCTTGGCCGAATCTATCACGCAAAATAAGGTAGCATCTAAAAAATGTTATGAAGTGATATCGAACTGAATAAAAATACATTATCTTACCCATCTCAACGAAATTTAGCAGAAAAAAACTCCAAACAACTAAAACAACTTTACTAGAGGTGTCAAATGAAGACTCCGCCTTCGTCTGTTCAAAAGCAAAGAATAATACAAAAATTAATAAAAAAAATTCGGATTTTTTATAATTGTTTGGACGTTTAATTTTTTCAAAAATTAAAACAATAATATTAAAATAAAGTGTTTTAAATGACACAAAGCTGCTAAACCGACTTCGTGTTGTCGTCGTGGCAAAACAAATCTTGTAAACATCCCAACATGTCCGATCCAAGTACGTTTCGTTTTGGTGTTATACATTTATTGTTTGTATTTTAAGTTTTTAAAACGTTTTACAGAAAGCAAAAGTTCAAAAATTAGGGGAAGGGCTAAAGCCCCAACAAATACTCAGCTTTTTGATGACACCTCAATTAACCAAGGGCCCTCATATGGATACCCTCCTCAACCAGGTTTGTCTTTTAACTCCTAACTTAATTGAAGTAAAAAATAAACATTGTTTTTATAATACTTTTTTTGGTTACTTTTGGGCTTACTTTTACAATTTTGTTTCAGGTTATGATTACAATAACCATCAAACTAATTTTTATGGTTGGATTTCTTTTATTTATTAAATTTTATTATTTTGTTTTTCGAATTAGTTTTAGTTTTGTTTTACTTTTATTTGATGTCATCTTTTAACTATTATGCTTTTGCAGTTATCTTTTAACTATTATGCTTTTGCAGGTGCAAATTATTCTGCAGATAACAGTATGAGATTTGATGGAGGTGTTTCAACATCTAATTATCCAGGACAGCAATTTTTCAGTGACCCAATGGCCAACATGGCTGTACAGTATGGTCAAACACTTGCTGGCCAAGGAACTGATTTACTGAATAAAAATGTAGTTTTTTTAACTTTAAATACAGCTTACAAATGTTTATATTTTGGGAAATTATTAACTAAAAGGATATTCATAAATGGCATCACCCGATTGTTAACAATTTTGTTTTCATATTATATCAGATGTCACTTTTAACAATATTTTTTCAACTCTTATCCTTATTTTGAAAAGAATAAAGTTTTAAATATTATGGATTGTACTTTTCTAATAAAACAAAGCAAAAATAAGGCATAACAGCCATGTACAATAAGTATCCTTAATTAGAAACTTATAAGATTTTTTTTGACAACATTTTCTATAATACCTTTTCATCACAGATGTCTCCCTTACTTTACCCCTATATATGTGAAATTGTTTATGAAGGGTTTCTTAGCTACATATATTATTTTCTATTTGTTTTTTCAGCAAAGTTTATGTCATTTTCATTTGATTAATTTAATAATATTATGTAAAAAATCTTTTTTATCTAAAAAAAATTGGATTTTTTTGCAGATAGAAAAATATGTTTCAAAAAGTAATTTGAAGTATTATTTCGCTGTCGATACGACTTACGTAGCCAAGAAACTGGGACTCCTCATATTTCCTTTCGTCCACAAAGTTTGGAATTATTGTATTCAACTTTGTTGATGGATATGGCATTAAATGAGTTTTCTTTACCTTTTAATAATTTAGAATTGGTCTCTAAGTCATAACCATGATGAACCTGTAGCTCCACGATTTGATACGAATGCCAGAGATTTATACATACCCGGTTTGTTCAATATTTCTATTAGAAACATTTAAAAATGTTTTTATTTTTTATCAATGTGGTTTTCCAGTGATGGCATTTGTCACTTACACACTTCTTGCTGGAATTATTCTGGGAATGCAAAACAGGTGGGATTCAGTTGTTTGTGTGTTTTGTAGTTTGTACTAATGCTGTATCCATTTTAGCTAAACTAGTTTGCAATTCAAATTATTGAAGAAGGTAAAAAAGTAATTTTGTTCTTTAATCCATTTTATTGAATTTTTAACAAATTTAGAGTTTTTCTTTAAAATTAGACTATGTTCCATATTTTTATTAGATTACATTAGAATTGTTGATAGCCTTAAAAACTTATAACAGCAAAAACTGACAACAGAGTCAATCTATTTTTAAAAAGTGATGCGGAAAATCCGCAAAGGACCTAAATCTTGTTAGGTGTCAGTGGCTGATCCAGGAAGTCCCGGGGGTGGGGATGCAGTTATGCCAATTAAATTTTTTTTCCAAAGACTTTCATACTTTTTCCTTTCAAAAAATTGGATGACTGAGGGGGTGGAGTAGTTGTAGAACTTTTCCAAAGAATGTTCGATGATCATCACACTATCTCTTCCTAATAACCTTGATGACCGGGAGGGGTAGTTGTAGGTACTTTTCCACAAAAAATTTAAAGTCTATAACACTTTTTGAAAGACTATCACACTTCTATATGCTATGAAGCATTTTTGCATTGGCTTCTTTTTGATTTTTTCCTATATTTTGGATAGAAGATATTTTTTATTTTTAATGGCTTCTGAAGATCTGATGACATCCATGCTTTTCTGGTTTTAACTAACTTTAGAATAAAACACGAAAGCTCAATGATAAAGGAGGAAGCTGACACTATAAATAAATACTTTTGTATTTTTCTGTACGCATTGAATAAGTATTATTATTAAGATAAATGTTCAAGTTGATTTTTATACAAAATATATTGATGATTCTTTATTTAATTTCATTTTATCTTTCCTGTCATTCAGGTTCTCGCCTGAACAACTCGGAGTAATATCCAGTACTGCTCTTGTGTGGACAGTTTTGGAAATGCTCGTGCTTCTCATCACAAAAAGCATCTTGAACATACCTTCGGGAAATAATGGACCTTCCTATCTTGATTGGCTGGCTTATTGTGGCTATAAATATGTTGGGTGTGTTCAGTTGGATTATATTTTATGTGAAATTTGTGTTTTATTAAATTTTTTTTTTAATTATATTAAAGCTTAAAGTTCATCAAATAAAATTTCTAATTTCTGTCTGTTTCAGAATAATTGTCATCCTCCTATTGAGCATTGTATTCTATTCCACTGGCTATTATATTGGTCTTGCTTGGATGAGCATCTCTATCGCATTTTTCTTGGCAAGTATTTTTTATTTTTAAACATAAATAATCTTTACTAGATTTTTCACAACGATATTAAGTTATTTTTCAAATTGAAAAATGTTTATTTATAGGTTAGGTCACTGCGAGTGTCAATTTTAGGTCATTCAGATCCGGGAACGTTTGAAAGAGGAAACAAAAGACGTCTCTACATGCTCTTCCTTGTTGCCATGATTCAACCGATCGTCATGTGGCTACTCACTCGCAAACTTGCTATTTTCGAACCTACCATTGCAGAAATAAATTAAATTATCAATCATAGTGTCAACGTCCTAAACTATTCATAATCTCTCTGCTCCATTTTGACGGTTAAAATGCCAGTTAGTAATTACCTTCGTTATAATGGTAGGTATATGAGTCTCTGAATTTATTTTTACATCATTATTGCTTGAAAAAATATCACATTTTCACGTATTTGCGTACTTTGTTGTCGTTTGTAATATAATATGCATATCTTAGTTTGTTCTGTGTTGTATTTGTTTCGATTGTCTAAATTAGTTATTTTCAACAACTTGAGAAGAAGTCTTTTTATATAAATATAACCATGACAGAGATCGTTGTGACATTTGACCATAATAGTCGTTTGTCATTTCAGACTTGGTGATTGATATGTAATGTAAACAAAAATCAACCAATTTTATTTTGATTTCTTAGAAAAAAATAATTGTAAATAACAATTACTGTTGTTGAATCTTAAGAAGGCAAGCACAATGATACTTGAAGTTTCTGATATTGTGAGTGAGAAATAATTCATGTAAACAAATCTGCTTTGAATGTAAAGGTAAAAATGTGAATACATTTTTATAACAAGGTGGAGTGTTTGTTGAGAAATATAAATGTCAACCGTCAACTTGGCTTGTAAACATTTGCTTATCAGAATCCCAATTTCAGCAGACCTGCTTCCAGATTTCTCAGTGAATTTGAGCTTCAACATAATAAAGTCCTGCTACTACATGCTATTACAGACATTTTGGTGAATTCATTTTTGGTTGATGATATACAGAACTGATCACAAATATGATGTCGTATTTGCTCCAAGACGGCATTTAAAATTTTAGAAATTGAACCGGCACTTGATGAGCATGTTTAGCAGTAGCTAAAGAACTTTTTGACACACCTGAACTAGAGCAGTTTAGAATTTTTCAGAAAATATTTCTGAATGAAAGACAAAAACGATTTCGAGTAAAAATTTGGAGCCTCATGATAAATATGGTGCTCTTTTTGGTTTTAAGGGAACAGGTGTAAAGTCACTATGTTTACAAGTGATGGGGCAAAGGCAAGAAAAAGTAGGAAGCCAAAGGCTGAGTCATTGGCGTCGTGGGGGAGCGTGGGAAGCGTTTGATCAGGTTTCATCCTCCCCTCCCCAGTAGACTAATTTGGAAAGAAAAGTTGAATTTTTTGGAAAAATGTGAACATTTAAATAGGAAAAGCGAGTTTGACCTGCCCTCCTCGGACGGCTGAAAACATCATGAGTTCCATAATTTCTCTAATTATTTTCTCCACCAAAAATTGATAATTATCAATCTGGAGAGAGCCGCACCTGATTTTCAGAAAATTTTTCTAACGCTCAGCAACCTTGCGATAAACAATTCGTCAAAGATCGCGTCCTGGACGATGCAAAAAAAGTTGGCTGAGTTGTTCCGAGAAAGTTCTGTGATGTGATGATGGGACAAGAAATCAACAGCTTGAAACAAAGACAAGTTGGACAATTGGTGGTCCATTTCGACATGGACTGAATCTAAGACGTTGTAAAAAGCACGCTTCACGAACTCACGCGAATTTACTTCGGAACCTGCATGTTCATCACCATGGGCGTCCGCAAGGGGGAACTTGCCCTCCTGGGTTGATTGATTAAAACAATTTTTAGACAGAAATAGACAAAAAACTTATAATTAAAAAATTTATAATTAATTGTAACAACTGTGACTTTTTCCATTGTTATGTCGATGCTCTACTTTTTACTCCACGTTTCTCTAAACACTAGCGTATTCGAACTCGTTTCCATTCACGAATAAATGAGAGCGCAAACTTACAGACTTTTTCACTATACTTATCCAAAATTGAAAAAAACTGCCATCTTTGAACGCCCATAAATCCATATCCGGAATACAAATTCGAAAAATTCTTTCCCCATCAGATGGTCCCATTCAGGGTCGTCTTCTCATGTAAAGTACAGCTCCGTTTCACCTGGCTGTAGCGTGGGTTAAAAAAATAGTTCCAAATCCGAGGTACCCATTCATAACTCCAGAATCCGAAGTCACGTGACCTTGCGATTTAAATTCGAGTTAGGGCTCATAGACCTCTATGTTTTTTTTGGGTTTATTTTTTTCAAGGTCACGTGGTTCCGGAGATATTCGACATCGACTCCGCAAGCGTTTATAGCCCAAAAGCTAAAAACCACCATCTTTGAACGCCTATAAATCCATATCCGGAATACAAATTCAAAAAATTCTACCCCAATCAGATGGTCCCATTCAGGGGTCGTCTTCTCATGTAGAGTGCAGCTCCGTTTCGCCTGATGGAGTGGCTGAAGCGTGGTTCAAAAAATAGTGCTGAATCCCGGGTACCAATTTTTGAGCGCTCATAACTCCGGAACCGGAAGTCACGTGATCCTCCGATTCAAACTCCAGTTAGGGCAAATAAACCCCTATGTTTTTTTAGTTAAGTTTTAAGGTTACGTGGTTCCGGAGATATTCGACGTCGACCGTCGACTCCGCAAGCGTTTATAGCCCTAAATTGAAAACAAAACCGCCATCTTTGAACGCAAATAAATCCATTTCTGGACTACAAATTTGAAAAAATTTACCCCAATCAGATGGTCCCATTCAGGATTTGTTTTCTCATGTAGAGTGCAGCTACGTTTCGCCCGATGGGGTGGCTGTAGCGTTGGACAAAAAATAGTGCCGAATCCGGGGTACCGATTTTCGAGCGCTCAAAACTCCGGAACCGAAAGTCACGTCCCCTTGCGATTCAAATTTGAGATAGGGCTCATGCACCCTTATGTTTTTTTACCAATGCTTTTATTAACTCGTCGTCTCTGTTTCTCTGTCTGTCTGTTTGTTTTTCTGTCTGTCTGTTTGTTTCTCTGTCTGTCTGTTTGTTTCTCTGTCTGTCTGTTTGTTTCTCTGTCTGTTTTAAATCTTTCAATCAATTTTTGAGTCACTTCCTGATGATAGATCTTTTTCAAATTTTGCATACATGCTCAAAATAGAAGACAATGCAATATTCAATTATTAGTTTTACAATAAGTCAATTAATTTAGTTAATTTTAATTAATTTCGATATTTCGATATAATTAAGATATTTCGACTTTAATATAAAATAAAAGAGTAATATAAGAAAAAATTGATTGCAAAATTTGTGTTTTAATTACATATAAGAGCATTGGTTTTAAAAATTCGTTTTTAATTTACTTGTTTGTGTTTGGTTTCTCAAGTTAACGTGGTTCCATAGATATTCAACGTCGAATCCGCAAGCGTTTATAACCCAAAAGCGAAAGTGGGCGTGGTTGCACAGACTTTCGGTCGGCACCGGAGGTAGATTTCATTGACCCCCTTGTACCTGTGAAATCTCAGGTTGATGGCTATTACGGTTTCTGAGAAATCGCGATTTCCGTGATCGGATTCCTATCCCTTCCGGCTTCGGTATCGTATTCAACTATATCGGACTCGCCCGCGCTTCGCACTTGAAGTCCTTTACACTATGATGCGTGCATAAATCGTTCCAAATCAAATCATTTCAAATCAAAGAATACGTATCTCTAGCATCTTTCTTGAGATAGCTAACTCGGACTAAATGTGAATTATTTGGACCTTCGATCGCGCGTTCTAGCTTTTGCCTGAAGTGGATCACATTACCTGTGCTGCACTAGCTATTTGGACTGCCGATAGCACGTCCTAATTTTTGCCTGGAGTGATGCATCCTAGCTTGTCCTGCGCTAAATATTTGGACCGTCGACCGCACGTCCTAGCTTAGGCTTTGAGACGTGTGTTTCAGCTTCTCCCTGGAGACGTGAGTTCTAGGTTTAGTCTTGGGTTGTGCTTCTTATCCTGTGCTTCCCAGGAAAAGTACACAAATATACAAAGCAAAACTTATGTTTCCAGTTTTCAGTTTTTACTGTTTGCGATACGAGTGCTTCGTTGAGTAGATTTCTAATTGGTTTAAAAGTTATTTCAAGATAGTTTCGGAAAATAAACATTAAAACATTACTAAAAAATATTTCCCCCCCCCCTAGAAAATTTTTTCGGGCACCCATAGTCATGACCCAGTGTTAGGGTGACCACAGAGCTAGACAGTTAGACATGTTTTTTATTTGATTGCGCTTTGCCGATACTTCTTTGACATCACGATTGGACGGAAAGCCAGCAGCATCAGTTATTTGCTATTTGATCAAATACCTCTCTACAGACTACAAGACAAAAACAATCTTTTGGTCGTGAAGATCAGCTACATAGCGAGGATCACATTAAACACAATGGTTCGGATCTTATTTGACCGGACGTTCTTTCTCAATACGCTCTGGCGCATCAGCGTCAGCGGTGACATCATTAACATGTGGAGTACTTCAGGGGTCTGTGCTGGGCCCACTTCTTTTTACATTATATACAGCTGAACTCGAGGAAGTCATCAGGGCGCATGGTCTCCAATGCCACATGTACGCCGACGACACACAAGTCTACGGCCGCTGCCGACCGGAGCACGCGGACTCTCTTGCCATGAAGGTATCAAGATGCGTAGACGCTGTCGACCGTTGGATGTTCAGCAGCCGTCTCCTGTTGAATTCCAACATAACAGAAGTGATCTGGTGCTCGTCTATCCGACGATCGTCAACTCTCCCTACCAAGCCGGTTCGAATCTGCTCCGACCTGATCCCACCAGTAAGACGTGTTCGTAATCTGGGGATCTGGCTGGATTCAGATTGTTCTATGGCCAGTCACATCGACAACACGACCCGTTCCTGCTATGCTTCTCTCAGAGATATTTGCAGTATCTCCTCTCATCTTTCAATTGACGCCTGGAGAATTCTCATAACCGCCTTGGTTCTTCCAAAGATTGATTACGGAAATTCAACTCTAGCCGGCCTTCTTTCTTGTCATCTGGATCGGCTTCAAACTCTCATCAACACAGCCGCCAAAATAATCTACAATGCTCGGAAATATGACCATGTCACCCCACTTCTCAAAGATCTCCACTGGCTTCGCATTCGGCAACGAATCGAGTACAAGAACTCCACAATAGTACACAAATCTCTGCACGGCCATGCTCCTCCATACCTGTCTTTTGCTCATGTAGCCAATGTACCGGGTCGGCAGAGGGTCAGATCAGCATCCAGGGGCCTCATCACTACACCGCCGGTTCATCGCGCGACGCTCGACGGAAGATCCATCGACGTGATTGGGCCTGAAATGTGGAACAAACTCCCTTTCCACATCATCTCTACATCCAGTTTAGCCAGTTTCCACACAGCACTAAAAACAAATCTTTTCCCTAACGTCTACAGTGGTCTTGAGGTTCTTTTAAAGAACATACGCCACTTTAATAAAATTCGGATTCATTATCATTATCATTAAACAACAGTGTCATTTCCAAAGAAATCGAAATCTGGTTTTGAAACATAGTTGAGCAACCCTGGATAGCAATACAAAACTGTGTGAGGCTGATTGAGAGCCCACTTAAGTGCGTTGAGCCACTCAAGGACGGGGAGCCAACTTAAGTGCAGGGGCCTATTTAGTGCCGGGAAACCCACTGAAAAGTCCGGGAAGGGCCACTTAAAGGTCAGGAGGGTCCATTTAAGTGCCGGGGCCCATGTAATTGCTGCGGTTTGCTTAAGGGCGGGAGCCCACTTAGATGCAAAGGCTCACGTAAAAGCGGGGCCCACTTTAGTGCAGGGGGCCCTTTTAAGTGCGTTGGGCTCACTTCAGTGTCGAGGGCCCCCTTAAGTATGTGGAGCCCACTTTAGTGCAGAGTTACCCCTTAACTGCGTGGGACCCACTTCAGTGCCGGGGGCCCCCTTAGGTGCGTGGGGCCCAATTTAGTGCTTAGTGCCCTTTTAAGTGCGTAGGGCCCACTGAAAAGTCCAGGAAAAGCCACTTAAAAGTCAGGACGGGTCCTTAGGTGCCGGGGGACTACTTAAGTGCGGGGGACTACTTAAGGGCGGGGCCCACTTAAATGCGTGGGGCCCAATTTAGTGACGGGGCCCACTTAACTGCGTGGAGCCCACTTTAGTGCCGGGGACCCGCTGAAAAGTCAGGAAGGGCGACTGTCCCCTGCCCCCCTAGTTGGCCGGGTTTTTAGAGGTTTTTCTATCGTTTTTCTCTCGCTCCCGTTTCTTTCCCCGCTTGCTCTCTTGTTTCCGGTCGCTTTCCCGTTCCCGCCTGCTCTCCCGTTCCCGATCGCTTTCTATTTCCCGCTCGCTTTTTCGCTCTCGGTCGCTTTTCCGTTCTTTCTTGCTTTCCCATTACCGTTCCCGCTCGCTCTCCAACTCCGCTCGTTTTGTGACCGATCTCATTTTTTTCACAAAATCCTTCCCCATCGACTCTCAAGGTCGACTCTCAAGGTTGTGTGAAAATTTCATAACAATCGGATGAATAGTGTAGCAATGCGTAAAGGACACAAATACCGACATAATCTCTTTTTTATATATAACTAACCGACATATATAATATATATAATACCGACATAATACCGGCGTTGCTCGGAGTTTTCAGTCTTGCTCCCGTTTTCTTCCCCGCTTGCTTTCCCGCTTCCGATCGCATTCCCGTTCCCGGTCGCTTTCCAGTTCCCGGTCGCTTTCCCGTTCCCTGTCGCTTTCCCGTTCCCAGTCGCTTTCCAGTTCCCGCTCACGCTTGCTCTCCCGTCTCCAAATGTGTTTGCCACAAAAATGTTTCCGAAATACACATACAATTGTTTGCATAAGCTTGACTTCTGATAAAAATTTTAAACATATTTTGAACAAGTTTGTCTTGTTTGCAATACTAATAAAGTATTAGATCCAGCTCGTCAAAAATGACGGATTTTTTGAATATATAACTTTACATCATTTTGCGATTTCAGTGTCACCTTGTCACCTATCAGCGTCAAACTTGGAAACGTAGTGACCGAAAGCTCAAGCGATGTTTGTAAATTATCATCGGAGGCCCATCGCATTTTTTCTTGTTTTTTTTACAAACTTTTATTTAGGTTACAATCTCTGTTTGTGTGTGTGTGTGTGTGTGGCTTTCTCTGTACACAAATTTGCAAGTAAAATTTAACCAGCTTTTTGACTAGCTAGGAAGCTGAAACTTTCAGCATAGCTTTATATTGGATGACATGACAATACATCGTATCGTATTTCTCTCCGTCCTAGCGTTCGTACAATCTCTACGATACGTAAACTTCATCTGTTACGCATTGGAACTACGAAGTTTCGCCATTACAGAGGGAGCCGTTCGGGACAGAAAGTTACTGCTGCCACTCCGCAGCGTCATCTCCGGCCGGCCACACTAAATTCAACTCTTGGCCTACTCAATATCAGATCACTAAATAACAAAACCGAAGATCTACTTGAACTTCGGATGGATATGGAGATCGACATTTTGCTGTTGACTGAGACGTGGCATGATGCAGAATCCCTGCCGGTCCGAAGCCTCCTTTCAAAAGGGTTTTCCGTCGTCGAACGATCCAGGCCCAGAGCAAGCGACGACACGCTCCGCTGTAATCATGGCGGCGTCGCCATCATCACATCACCTGGGTACCTGCTGAAGCCGTTGCAGCTTGGTGTCTCACCGATGACGTTGGAGCATGTTGCTGGCAGGGCGACTTATCTCTCATTCAGCTGTACTCTGGTGGTCGTATACAGAACCGGGTCCATCCAAGACGCTTTCTTCAAAGAATTCTCGGAGCTACTCAACGAAATAGCTATTTTCAATGAAGACGTTATTATCTCCGGTGACATCAACATCAGGCTCGATCGACCTGAGGACCCACACACTAGAACATTCCTGGTCATCTTAGAAGACCATGGATTTGTTCACCACGTCAAACAGCCAACACACAACAAGGGAGGCATCTTCGATATTGTTGTTACGCGCTCGTCATCAACTGCACCTGTGATCAAAACGTTCGACACCGGCTTATCTGATCATCTGTTGATCAGCTAGAAGTCATCGCTGGCCAAACCGCCTCCAGTCTACAAAACTTCTCTATATCGTCATTGGCGAGCTTTCAGTCTACAGAAATTTTTGGATGACCTCCAAACTTCGCCACTGGTCAGTAACGACGTTCACGATCTCGACGATGCTGCAGCCACGTACGACTCTGTGCTCTCATTTCTTCTCGATGGTCAAATACCAAAACGACTAATTCGTATTCGCCCTCGCACCTCAGATCCGTGGTTTGATGATGAATGTCGCGAGGCCAAAAAACAGACTCGCCGCCTTGAAAGAATCGCTCTCAAAACGTCACTGGCAGATGACATTTCTTGCTGGAAGCGGCATCGAGTGGCTTATAGAAAGCTCTCCCGCATGAAACGTGCATCTTTTTGGAAAATCAGGATCGAGAAAGAGCACTCGTCCAGCCGCAGGCTGTGGTTCTCTTTAAACACGGTCATGTCAAGAGGTCACGTCAATCCTAACGCTCCTCCAAATGCCACTCAATTCGCACAGTTCTTTATCGGTAAGCTGGATAACGTGCGAGGTTCTACGGCCAATTGTCGGCCTCCACCAAATTCAACGTCCTACAGCGGCGAACCGCTTTGCCTCCACCAACCTGGAAGAAGTCATTACGATAATGAATTCACTCCCAGACGGGATCATCGCAACTGATCCCAGGACAACTGATCCCAGGACTACTGATCCCAGGACTACTGATCCCAGAACAACTGATCCCAGGACAACTGATCCCGGGACAACCGATCCCACGGACAACTGATCCCACGGACAACCGATCCCATGGACAACTGATCCCATAGACAACTGATCCCATGTCTGCATCATTTTATATTTCACTGTTTCTGCAATCAATAAACTGATATTAACATACATAATTTCCGATTTCTGTTTGTATGTACGAATATATGTGTATGTATGTATGTATGTATGTATGTATGTATGTATGTATGTATGTATGTATGTATGTATGTATGTATGTATGTATGTATGTATGTATGTATGTATGTATGTATGTATGTATGTATGTATGTATGTATGTATGTATGTATGTATGTATGTATGTATGTATGTATGTATGTATGTATGTATGTATGTATGTATGTATGTATGTATGTATGTATGTATGTATGTATGTATGTATGTATGTATGTATGTATGTATGTATGTATGTATGTATGTATGTATGTATGTATGTATGTATGTATGTATGTATGTATGTATGTATGTATGTATGTATGTATGTATGTATGTATGTATGTATGTATGTATGTATGTATGTATGTATGTATGTATGTATGTATGTATGTATGTATGTATGTATGTATGTATGTATGTATGTATGTATGTATGTATGTATGTATGTATGTATGTATATGTTTGGATGCTGTAGTGATGGTCCTAGTCATGGACTCCTAAATAAGCCGATAAGAATTAATGTTGGAGTGTGTTCATTAATTTATTTAATTCATATCTTCGAAAAAAACAACTTCTGAAATGAGCTAAACTCTATTATTTTTGGATTGGCACGGTTCCATTTCTCATTATGAACTTAACGCAGAAAGGAGTGAAACGATGAAAAGTAATACCAACTTGTCAATTTCATTTCTATTTCGCTTATACTAAATATTATTTCTCCGTTTACTAATTGAAGTAGCCAGTATTATTATCACCACCACCGTTGTCGTATGCAGCCAGCCATCGTAAGCTGGCTACGTAAGCTGGCTACGTAAGCATCATCACCATCATTGTCGTCAAAAAATGAGTTAAAAATGAGTTGCTTATGTCTATGGGATCAGTTGTCTATGGGATCAGTTGTCCGTGGGATCAGTTGTCCGTGGGATCAGTTGTCCATGGGATCAGTTGTACTGGGATCAGTTATCCTGGGATCAGTTGTCCTGGGATCAGTTGTACTGGGATCAGTTGTCCTGGGATCAGTTGTCCTGGGATCAGTAGGCACTAACCCCTCCCAGACAAACAATGCTCTCTGGACCCAATACCTACGTGGCTTCTCAAAAAAGCTTCGCATATCATTGGACGGTTCCTAGTCAAACTATACAACAAATCTCTCTCTGATGGTATGCTGCCTCAATCTTTTAAGTCATCTTACATCACGCCCATTCTCAAGAAGCCCAATCTCAATAGCGGCGATACCAATTCCTATCGCCCCATATCAAATCTAACTGTAATTTCAAAGCTCCTGGAACGACTAATTCTCAGCAGACTTACAAAACATCTCAATGCTAAGAATCTCTACCCTAGAAATCAATCAGCATACTGTCAATTCCACTCGACAGAAACCGCTGTGCTCAAAGTTCTCTCGGATGTCTTTGGCGCCGCTGACCAGGGGAAATGCACACTTCTTGCTCTTCTGGACCTTTCTTCAGCCTTCGACACCGTCGACCACGAAATACTCCTTCAGAGGCTGCGCATTTCTTTTGGCTTGGACGGACATGCGCTCGGCTGGTTGCGGTCTTACCTGGTCGGCAGGGTCTGTCAGGTGAGGGTCGGCGGTTCATCGTCTTCCTCCTCTCCTGTGACATGCGGCGTTCCTCGAGGATCCGTTCTCGGCCCAACCCTCTTCTCACTATACACCTCCGACCTCTATTATATCATAGCCGGTCATGGTTTAAAGGCGCATTTTTATGCGGATGACACGCAAGTTTATGGCCATAGCAATCTCGATCAGGCTGCTGAGCTTTCGTCTCGGGTCTCGACTTGTGTTGACGACATTTATCAGTGGATGAAATCGAGTCGCCTACAATTAAACCCAAAGAAATCAGAGGTCATCTGGTTCACCAGTGTCCAACAGCTCCCGTCCGACTTGGAAATGAATGGATCTCACCGAAGTCTACAGTCAAAAACCTCGGTGTTTTTCTGGACTCCGACTTGACCATGCACACTCACGTCGGCTATATCTCGCGCTCATGCTTCATGATGCTCCGACAGATAAAGGCCGTCGCACCATCTCTTCCAGTGTCTGCTCTTAAGACACTTGCTACCTCTCTAGTTCTCTCTAGGCTCGATTATTGCAACTCAGCTCTTATCGGTCTACCCACGTCTCTCACCCGACGTCTTCAATCTATCGTCAACGCAGCTGCTAGACTCGTTGCGGGAGCCCACAGGCGTGAACACATCTCTCCGGTCCTACGCAAACTTCATTGGCTTCGGAACAACGACAGAATAAGCTTCAAGGTGGCGCTCATGACGTTTAAGTGCCTCAACGGGATGGCTCCCACATACCTGGCATCGAGCATTCAGCGAGTGCAGGACATTCCGGCTCGGAGAAGACTACGATCGTCATCAACGTCTCAACTTCTCGTGCCGGTAGGAAAACTCAAGAGCGCCTGAGATCGAACGTCTGCGGTCGCTGGCCCAAGACTATGGAACTGTCTTCCTCCAGTGGTCACTTCCGCAGTGACAGTTGATAGTTTCAGAAAAAAACTTAAAGCGCATTTGTTCAGTGGCCTTGAGGTCCATTAGGATTTACGCCACTTAAAAAATCGTCTAACATTATTATTATTATTATTATTATTATTATTATTATTATTATTATTATTATTATTATTATTATTATTATTATTATTATTATTATTATTATTATTATTATTATTATTATTATTATTATTATTATTATTATTATTATTATTATTATTATTATTATTATTATTATTATTATTATTATTATTATTATTATTATTATTATTATTATTATTATTATTATTATTATTATTATTATTATTATTATTACATGATTCAATTAAAAAAAAACAAAAAAAACTTAATTTGAACATCTTTCGTTTTTCTAAATTGAGTGTATTTGAAAGTAAAGTTTGTGTTAAAAAATTCGTTTTTTCCTTTAATTGTTTCTTATTAAAAGTAACTGAACCGACCAATTACTTTCACGAGATTATATTTATCAACTTCGTGGAATGTCTATTTAGTTAAACTAGTACAGATCAGCCTAAAAAAGTGACCGGTGTTTTCATACTTACATTGATTAACCCAATGAGTTTCAGGTACTCCCTAGTAAAAAATCCTCGGATTTGCAAAAATCTCACGGGTGCCACCTATTGGAGCTGGGGGGTCTGAATCCCTGACCCCCCCCCCCCCCCCCGCTCAGCGCCGCGCTTCGTTCTGATAAAGTTTTAGTGACAACTGCTCTATTTTTCTCGGCATTTTCATTGACTTTTGGAAACAGTGTTGGGGAAGTAACATAGAAAATATTACTATAGTAGATAGTGGCGGATCTAGGAATTTCGTAAGGTGGAGCCCGAAATTTTTTTCCAGTAAAACCAAACAAAAGGTATCGAAGTTAAACTTTTAATCTACTCGCATTTTTCCCTCATTTTTATTTTTTTCTCTTTCATTTTCTGTCTGTATTTTTTCTCTCTGGAGCAATATCAAATTCAAAACACCTCTTTTTTTCATCATAGAGTTAGGTCATCAGACACTTAAAAGCTAAAATTAAGTGAACCATGAAAAACTTTTGCAATTAGGCAGCTACTAATGTTTGCAATTTTTTATGATTATCTATATATATAAAAACCTCGTGTCATAGTGTTTGAAATTGAACTCCTCCGAAACGGCTGAACCGATTTTTATGAAATTTTTTGTGTACATTTGGTAAATCTGAGGATAGGTCCATGGCTATTTAGAATATTTTTTTAAATTATTTAAAAAAGTTATTTTGGAAAAACAAAAAGGTGCAAATATGCCCTTTTTATAGGAAAATGTAACAGATAGACAGTCATATATATATATATATATATATATATATATATATATATATATATATATATATATATATATATATATATATATATATATATATATATATATATATATATATATATATATATATATATATATATATATATATATATATATATGTGTGTGTGTGTGTGTGTGTGTGTGTGTACATTTGGTAAATCTGAGGATAGGTCCATGGCTATTTAGAATATTTTTTTAATTATTTAAAAAAGTTATTTTTGAAAAATAAAAAGGTGCAAATATGCCCTTTTTATAGGAAAATGCAACAGATAGACAGTCATATATATATATATATATATATATATATATATATATATATATATATATATATATATATATATATATATATATATATATATATATATATATATATATATATATATTATCAGAACTATTGATGGTCGAGAGGTGAATTTAGTAAAGATAAAACCTCAGGATACAGAGACAGAAACTTTAAGCTAAAAAGCACAAGTTTTTTATTTTTTTGAAAACTCTAAGGGAGGGGCCCGGGCCATCCCTAGATCCGCTAGTGATAGTAGCTCACTCGCTCACTCACTCATTCACTCACTCACTATGTGATTAATATTTAAAAACACAAAATTAATTTCTATAAAATTATTAACTTCTTCAAGCGGTTGCGACGTTATGAAAAAATGTAATGAACAAAAAGAAAAAATATTTTCTAAGCCTGATTAATGAGTAAATCTATCTATGAAGCGGTGTTTTTAATAAAAAACAAATCAAGATTTTTTGCGAATGCTTAAACACGATGCTTGGGAATTTTGGCTTTTGGTTCGAGCGATACGCAGCCGGTATTGCTAAGATCGAGCGAGTCACATTCTCTGGCTCGCTTCTTGCTGTCTGCCCTCGAAGAGCTAGCCGGCTTGAGCGTAAAAGTGTTAGCTGAACTTTTTTGATATTCAGTCACCTGTAACAGTAGTTTTTGCGTCACCGGGTGTTTGATCGACGACACTACAGAAGCTGCAGTCTCGTATCGGTTGGGAAAAGATTTGTCGGTTCTTTCTCTGAGCATCTTCCACGAGCCAGAAGCAAAGTCCCAAGAGCATTCTATTATTTTCTTGTTATAAGCTGCCATGGTCTTATTGACTTTCATTTCGGCAAAGGGAACCACCATTCCACCGACCATGAGTTTCCCAACAAGACCCGGCAGCATGCCTAGTTTTTCTTCTTTTTCTATTAACAGCTTAAAATCGACTGTGTTCAAATGGAGTGGTTTCCATTTAAGTACTTCTTTGCACTGTCCCGTTTTGTACGAGTCATCGAAGGGATGAAAAACCAGTCCGTCCATTTCATGACCAAGACTTTTTTTTAATTGGTCACCCAATAGCTTTCTAGCGGTAGTCAATGGCCAAAAATCTTTAGCCCGGATGCCAAACGGTTCTTTAGACCTGTTTATCAATGCTTTCTTCATCTGATTTGCTCGCGGTTCAATTATTTCTTAGCGAATACACTTTTGTCTGTCAGCAAAGTTGAAAGTGCTGACATCTTTACTATTGAGTGCAATCAATCAATCAATCAAACAAACTGAATTTGTATAGCGCTATTTCCGTGGTGTTCAATAGCGCTCGGTCATGATCTTATTAAACAGGTGTGTTTTAAGTCCACGACGGAAAGCTGTGAGAGAAGTAGAGTTAGTAAGATAAGAAGTAAGAGAGTTCCAGAGATAGGGACCAGAGTAGGGGAAAGAGCGTTTAGCAAAAGAATGCTTAATAGTGAAGACGCGAAATTGACTAAGAGAAGAAGAACGAAGACCAGACTTAGGAGGGATATGTATTAAATTAATTAAGTAGAAAGGAGAAAGACAATTTTTTATTTTATACATTTTTAAACAGATTTTAAAAATCACCCTAAATCTGAGAGGAAGCCAATGGAGAAGAACAAGAGATGGAGAGATGTGAGAGGGGTAGGAGGTGCGAGAAACTAAGCGGGCAGCCGAGTGGAAGGCTTTAGAGAGAGGATAGAGGGTAGTTTCAGGAAGACCATAATATATTGAATTGCAGTAATCAATTCGAGACAGAACAAGAGAAGAGACTAGAAGTTGTAGAGAAGGGTCATCCAGAAGTAGACGAAGCTGCTTAATACAGCGAATATGGAAGTAACAAGATTTAGTAACAGATGTAATTTGAGGGGTTAGAGACAAGTTAGAGTCAAAGAAAAAACCTAAGCTACGAATCAAAGGAGAAGGAGAAATGGAAAGAGAAGATGGTGGTGGCAAAACCAAAGAAAGAGGATTTAGAGATTTAGTGGACTTATTGAAATAGATTAGTTCAAACTTGTCAGGATTAGGTTTGAGACACATAGAAGAACTCCAGGATACAGCAGATTGAAGGCAGGCAGTTATTTGGTTAAGAACAGACTCAAGAGAAGAGTTAGAGAAAGTAGAATAGACATAAGAGTCATCAGCGTACATTTGACTATTGAGAGAGTGAGAAGATATAATATGAAGAAGTTCAGAAGTATAGAGAATAAGCAGTAAAGGACCAAGAATAGACCCTTGAGGCACACCATAGCTCTAAGATACAGGAGTAGATTTAGAAGATTCAATAAAAACATAGGAATATCTACCAGATAGATAAGATTTAACCCACCGGAGAGCATCACTAGTTATATTAAAAGATTTATCAAGTACATACAACAACAGTGAGTGATCAACTGTATCAAATGTCGTCGTCGTCGTCGTCGTCGTCGTCGTCGTCATCGTCATCGTTATCGTTATCGTTATCGTTATCGTTATCGTTATCGTTATCGTTATCATTATCATTATCATTATCATTATCATTATCATTATCATTATCATTGTTGTGACGAGACACTCCAGGTGTAGTCAGGTGCGCCTTCCTAGCTAGCTACCGAGTTGTTGCGAGAAAGTTCTGTTTAGTGTTTTGCGAGTTGCGCGGTATTAATATTACATGTTTCTTGTTATTTATATTGTGTTTAGAAAGAATAAAGTTTTCTGAAAGACACAACAATTGGCGCAGTCGACATGTCTGAAGTTGATAAATTAATTAAATTGTTCGCTGAGCAAGAGAGATATCGCTCAGAACAAGAAAGACTTCGCGAAAAAGAACGAGCAGAACACATAAAACAAATGGAGAGGTTGATTTTGAGTTTACAACCATCGGCAACAAATATTCCCAGTTTCGAAGCTTTCGACCCTTTGAAAGAATTATGGAAAGATTACTGGGCAAGGTTTGAAACTTTCACTGGTGCTCATTCGGTTCCTGGTCGAAAAATACCTCAAGTTTTCTTGACTAATCAAACTTCGTCAACATACAAGTTTCTTGATACGTTAGCAAGTCAGCAAACACCGCCAAAGAAAGCGAATGACTTAACGATACAAGAAATCGAAATGTTTATGGGAAATCAGTTTAACCCATCAAAGTTTGTCGTCCGAGAAAGGTACAAATTCTGGACCGCAATGAAACGAGAACCAGGTGAAACCATCAACCAGTTGGCGGCAAGAATTCGTCAAGCAGCGACAACTTGTGATTTTGCTTCTATCGAGAATCCACAAGACGAAGCAATGAGGACCAGATTTATCTGTTCCGTCAACAATGAAGCAGTCCTCCGAGCTCTGTTCCGCATAAATGACGATGAGTTATCTTTTGCAAGAGCAATAGAGATAGCATGCGAAACCGAAGATGCAGCTCAAGTTGCAAAAGAAACCGTTTGCGAAAAAGCCCCATCACCTGAGAGAACGTCTCAGGTATTCAAAGTAGATCGAAGAAAGCAGAAGAAACATACGGAATATCATCAGCAGCACGCAACTGATAAAACGTCAAATGTTCCTAAAGAAAAGTGTCGACGTTGCGGTAAGAACAACCACACTTTTAAAGAATGTCGTTTTGCAAACTACATATGCAATTTCTGTCAAAAGAAAGGACATCTGCAAGCTGTTTGTCTAAAAAAGAAAAGACAAGTTCAGTGTGTATTTGCAAAAGATGAATTCGTGAAAGAACACGTGTTCACCATGAAAGGACGAAATCCTTTGTTGCAACAGTTGACTCTCAACAGTCAACCCTTCAGTTTTCTCATTGATAGTGGTTCTAGAGACAACTTTTGTTCACGAGCTGCATGGATCAAACTGGGGAAACCGAAGTTGCAGCTGAATGATAAAAGATATTGTTCAGCAACGGGAGATGACATCCCAACAATGGGCACATTTGAAACAGAAGTAAAATTGAAAAACTCAGACATCCAAAGAAGAGTGTGGTTCAATGTCACAAAAACACATGATCTCAACCTACTGGGATTTGAGGCGATACGTGATATGAAGATTGACGTCACCGCATTGCTGTCAAAGAACTTCAGTTCCGTTCAACTTATAACGGAAACAACAGAAAACCACCTTCAAAATGAATGTCAACTTTTGTGCTCTGAATACAGCGAATTGTTCGATCCACAACTGGGATGTCTTAAAGATGTCGAACTAGAAATAAAGTTCAAACCAGATTCGGAACCGATTTTCTGCAAGCCCCGGACAGTACCGTTTGCTATCCTGGAAGAATTGAACAGTGTCTATGATGCAGGAATTAGAAAAGGTATATGGATTCCAGCTCAGTTCAATCATTATGGAACCCCGGTAGTTCCAGTCAGAAAACGGATTCAACCGAATCAGAAAAAGGCAGGACTAAGAATCTGTGGAGACTACTCGGTAACGATCAACTCTCAACTTGAAACACATCGTTACCCAATGCCACTTCCAGAAGATCTGATGAGAAAATTAGGAGGAAGCTTTTGCTTCAGTAAGATCGATCTCGCAGATGCATACCTCCAGATTAAACTGGCACCAGAAAGTCAAAGAAGACTAGCGTTGAGCACGCACAAAGGTGTACTTCTACAAACACGTCTACCTTTTGGCATCACTTCAGCTCCAGGTTATTTTCAAGAAATAATGGACAAATTAACGTGTGATCTACCAGGAGTAGCGGTGTACTTAGATGACATTCTAGTGAGTGGAACCACAGCTGACGAGCATCTGAGAAACCTACGGAATCTTCTTCAACGTTTACAAGAAAGAGGTTTAAAGTGCAATCAAAGGAAATGCGTTTTTGCTCAACCGTCAGTGGAATACTTGGGACATCGACTCACCAGAAACGGCATAGAAAAAGGAAAACATGTAGATGCAGTGACGAAGATGCCACCGCCAACAAACGTTTCTTCTCTGCGATCGTTTCTGGGATCGGTACAGTTCTACGGAAAGTTCATCAAGAACCTTTCGACTTTAACCGAACCGTTAACTCGTCTCACAAAGAAAAACACACCATGGCAATGGGGCGTCAAGGAAAATGCAGTGTTCCAACATCTTAAAGATATTCTTACGAATGAAGTTAGTCTAGCTCATTTCGATCCTACGGCTCCCTTAGGAATGTCATGCGATGCGTCGGAAGTAGGAATTGGAGCAGTGCTGTTCCACAGATATGACGATGGTTCTGAACATCCTCTTTACAACGTGTCTAAAACATTGACAGACACACAACGACGCTACAGCCAGATTCAAAAAGAAGCACTTTCTATCATTTTTGGTCTGCAGAAATTTCATCAATTCTTGTACGGGCGTAGATTCATCCTGGTGACAGATCATAAACCACTCCTCGCATTGTTTGGTCCGTCAAAAAGAACTCCGGTCCTGGCAGCAAATCGTCTAGCAAGATGGGCCCTGACATTGAGCCAGTACAACTACTCAATTGAATATCGAAAAACCGGAGAACACGGAAATGCAGACGCTCTCAGTCGCCTACCAGCGTGCGAAGACGAAGAATTTGACTCGACAGAAGAAGATGCAGATGTTTCAACAGTTTGCGTTATTAACACAATCAGCCAACAAATGTCCGATTCCAGACTGTTATCAAAAGAGTCAAGTAAAGATCCTGTTATCTCTACAGTGATACGATTTGTGAGAGACGGCTGGCCTCACAGAATCATGCAACCGGAATTAAAACTGTATGAGAAACTTTCTGATTCTCTTTCAACAGAAAGTGGTTGTCTACTCTTTGGAGCAAGAATCGTGATACCAAAGAAATTACGCGGCAAGATTTTAGAATTATTACATACAGGACATTTCGGAATGCAAAGAATGAAGCGTTTAGCAAGAACTATAGTTTATTGGCCTCGAATTGACAACGATATTGAAAATTTAAGTCGTTCATGTAGTTCTTGTGCTGAACAGCAAAACAAGCCACCAAAGATGATGAATCACCCGTGGATGATTCCTGAAAAGCCTTGGGACAGAGTGCATCTGGATCACGCCATAAATTTTTTTGGAACCAATTGGCTGGTTATAGTAGATGCCTATTCGAAATACCCGTGTATACATCCGACAAGTTCCATAACAGCAAAAACAACAACTCAGTTTTTGGATGAAGATTTCGCACATTTTGGTTTCCCACACACTTTGGTGACTGATAATGCTCCAACCTTTACTTCTGAAGAATTTCAGAATTGGTGCAAAGAAAGAGGCATCATTCATCTTTCTGGAGCTCCTTATCATCCTGCAACCAACGGGGCAGCTGAGCGATTGATACAAACTTTTAAAAAATCACTCACGAAGTCTGCACATCCTCTCCGAAGAGCTTTGCAAGATTTTCTTTTGCAATATCGGAGAACGCCCTTGGAATCTGGATTTTCCCCAAGTGAACTCTTGAATGGACGACAAATCAGAAGCAAATTAGATTCTCTTTTGCCATGTCCTCCTTGCCTTGTTCGAGAGATGCAGGATAAACGAAGTCAAAGAACAAACAAAGAATCTTTCCAAATACAACACAAGTACAAAATTGGAGATTTTTGTTACGCTCTACACTGTGGTCCCAGACAGGGTAAACAACCAAGATGGATTCCTGCAATCGTCAACAAAATATTGGGAGCACGAAACATCCAAGTACGATTGTGCTCAAATGGGTCGATTTGGAAACGCCATGTGGAACAACTCCGCCCACGTTATGTTACACGTTACTCCACATCATCGAGTCTTGGAGACGACGCATTTGACACCACGTCAACGAAGAGTCCAGCGACCACGTCAACGAGGAGTCCAGCGACCACGTCAACGAAGAGTCCAATCACGACGAAAAGTCCGGCAACCGTGTCAACAGGAAATCAAGCGACCAGTTTGCCAATGAGTTCTCCATCCAGTGCGACAGCCGTACCAGGAGAAATTCTACCGACGGATCTGACAAGATCAGCAACGCAAGCGAATACTTCAGTTGAAACCGGACCACGACGTTCGGAGCGCCTGCGGTTGAAGAATTTAAGATTTTGACACGATTTTTTTTTCTTTCGTTAGAAGACATTTTTACATTTAGTTTTCGCTTTTGAAAAGACTCAAAAGCTTGTGGGAAGGTGTTGTGACGAGACACTCCAGGTGTAGTCAGGTGCGCCTTCCTAGCTAGCTACCGAGTTGTTGCGAGAAAGTTCTGTTTAGTGTTTTGCGAGTTGCGCGGTATTAATATTACATGTTTCTTGTTATTTATATTGTGTTTAGAAAGAATAAAGTTTTCTGAAAGACACAACAATCATTATCATTATCATTATCATTATCATTATCATTATCATTATCATTATCATTATCATTATCATTATCATTATCATTATCATTATCATTATCATTATCATTATCATTATCATTATCATTATCATTATCATTATCATTATCATTATCATTATCATTATCATTATCATTATCATTATCATTATCATTATCATTATCATTATCATTATCATTATCATTATCATTATCATTATCATTATCATTATCATTATCATTATCATTATCATTATCATTATCATTATCATTATCATTATCATTATCATTATCATTATCATTATCATTATCATTATCATTATCATTATCATTATCATTATCATTATCATTATCATTATCATTATCATTATCATTATCATTATCATTATCATTATCATTGTCATTGTCATTGTCATTGTCATTGTCATTATTATTATTATTATTATTATTATTATTATTATTATTATTATTATTATTATTATTATTATTATTATTATTATTATTATTATTACTAGCGTTGCCCGGGGTTTTTAGAGGTTTTTCTAATGTTTGTCTCACTCGCTCCCGTTCCCTTCTCCACTTTCCCGTTTTCGTAGCGTTCCCGGTCGCTTTTCCGCTCTCGGTCGTTTTCCAGCTCCCGGTCGCTTTCCCGCTCAGAAGTTCTGTTATCGATTTTCTCTCTTGCTCGCGTTTCCTTCCAAGCTTGCTCTCCCGATTCCAGTCGCTTTCCGCGTTCCCGGTCGCTTTCCCGTTTCCGGTCGCTTTCCCGTTCCCGGTCGCTTTCCCGTTCTCGGTCGCTTTCCCGTTCCCGGTCGCTTTCCCGTTCCCGGTCGCTTTCCCGTTCCCGGTCGCTTTCCCGTTCCCGGTCGCTTTCCCGTTCCCGCTCACGCTTGCTCTCCCGTTCCCGGTCATGCTTGCTCTCCCATTCCCGGTAACGGTCGCTCTCCCGTACCCGTTCCCGTTCCCGCTCATTTTCTCTTTTACATTCTTTCATAACTTCTGTTAGCCTATAAAACGCAAAATAGATTTGCTAAGACTATATATATATATGAATGTTTGTGGGTTAGTTTGTCTATTATAGAAACGGGAAAGCGACCCGGAACGGACAGCGAGCGGGAACAGAAAAGCAAGCGTGAGCGGGAATGGGAGAGCAAACGTGAGCGGGAACGGGGCAGCGACCGGGACGGGAAAACGACCGGGAGCGGGAAAGCGACCGGGAGCGGGAAAGCGACCGGCAGTGGGAAAACGACCGAAAACGGGAAAGCTAACAGGAGTGGAAAAGCAGGTGGGAAAGGAAACGGGAGAGAAAGAGACAAACATTAGAAAAACCTCAAAAAACCTGGGCAACGCCGGGTATCTCCGCTAGTACATACATAAACACACACACAGACACACATACATGCACATACACATACATACATACATACACACATACATACGCACATACATATATATATAGTTCCCGCTCGCTCACCCGCTCCGCTCCGCTCATTTTGTGACGGATTTCAAAATTTTTTTTTATATTTTTGATTTCAATTGACTCTCAAGGTTGTGTGAAAATTTCATTACGATCGGATGAATGGTGTAGCAATGCATAAAGGACATTAACATACATATATACATATATACAAACATTCATTTTTATATATTTAGATATATATGTATACATAAACACAGACACAGACACACATACATGCACATACACATACATACATACACACATACATACGCACATACATATATATATAGTTCCCGCTCGCTCACCCGCTCCGCTCCGCTCATTTTGTGACGGATTTCAAAATTTTTTTTTTTTTTTTGATTTTCATTGACTCTCAAGGTTGTGTGAAAATTTCATTACGATCGGATGAAGGGTGTAGCAATGCATAAAGGACATTAACATACATAAATACATATATACAAACATTCATTTTTATATATATAGATTATTATTATTATTATTATTATTATTATTATTATTATTATTATTATTATTATTATTATTATTATTATTATTATTATTATTATTATTATTATTATTATTATTATTATTATGACTATTATTAGTTTTAAGATTGTTTATTTTAAGAAGAGGATTTGATATAGAGAGATCAGGGGAAGAAGAATTGCACTTAGCTATACGTTTAAATTTCCTGATATAGTTTAGGTTAAGAATATCAAGATAATAAATCTTACGGCAAACAGTGCGAGTGGGCAGAGTAGAAGATTGAGAGAGGCTTAATAAGAAATCCCTAGAGTACATTATTAGAGTCGGTAACCGGATAAAACAGAACATGATGAAACAGAACGCAATGTTCTGTTTTATCACTGTTCTGTTTAATCAATGTTCTGTTTAATCAATGTTCTGTTTTCTCACTGTTCTGTTTCTTCACTGTTCTGTTTTTTCACTGTTCTGTTTTATCATGTTCTGTTTTGTCATGTTCTGTTTCATCATGGAACCTATTTTTCTCAATACACGCATATTTTAACTACCTCTCTTCAATTGTATTTTTTAACAAAATTAATAACATTATATATTCATTAATTTTCATTATAATATTTTATATTGTTTTACATTTTACCTTTAAGATAGAGCTTAAGGGCTAGTGGGGCGGCTAACTGATCAAAAACCCCTTCATCGTGCAAACGCTATTGACAAGCAAATAAATTACATATTTTTAATCAGAAAAATATGCTTGTAATTACCTGATATCGCCACATTCTGTAAAATTTAGAAAAAAAATCACCTTTTTTGGACCCGCTCCTGTATGAATAGCGTATTATCGCAGGCGATCAAACTGGCGAAAAATTCAAATATTTTATTTATTTTTTTTGGTTTGCATATGCTTAATATAAAAAAATAAAGAAAACAAGAAAAAATAAATGAATAATTAAATTTTGAGTGAGTAGACCTATGGAAACGAGTGCCTCTAGTGCGTGTCTCTTTCCGTAGGTCTACTCACTCAAAATTTAATTATTCATCTATTTTTTCTTGTTTTCTTCATTTTTTATATTAAGCATATGCAAACCAACAAAAAAAACATAAAATATTTGAATTTTTCGCCAGTTTGATCGCCTGCGATAATACGCTATTCATACAGGAGTGGGTCCAAAAAAGGTAATGTTTTTAAATTTTACAGAACGTGGCGATATCAGATAATTACAAGCATATTTTTCTAATTACAAATATGTAATTGTTTTGCTTGTTTTTGTTTGTCAATTGAGAAAAAGAATCATCTTTTTTGGTCCCGCTCTTGTATGAATAGCGTATTCATAGATATATCCATGGATATATCTATGAGCGTATTATCACAGGCGATCAAACTGGCAAAAAAATCAAATATTTTGTTTTTTTTGTTGGTTTGCATATGTTTAATATAAAGAATAAAGAAAACAAGAAAAAATATATGAATATTTAAATTTTGAGTGAGTAGACGAGACACGTACTTGAGGCAGAAGTTATGTCTCGTTTCCGTAGGTTTACTTACTCAAAATTTAATTATTCGTCTATTTTTTCTTGTTTTCTTCATTCTTTATATTAAACATATGCAAATCAACCAAAAAAACCAAATATTTTAATTTTTTCGCCAGTTTGATCGCCTGTGATAATACGCTATTCATACAGGAGCGGGACCAAGAAAGGTGATTTTATTTTCTCAATTTTACAGAATGTGGCAATATCAGGTAATTACAAGCACATTTTTCTGATTACAAATATGTAATTTTTTTGCTTGTCAATAGCGTTTGCACGATGCTGCAGTTAGCTGCCCCACTAATTGGGTAATCGGATCTTTTTGACTTTGACGAAAGTCGCTGCTATTGCTCCGGCGGTTCGTCGTGGTTGCAATCGGTAAAACTGCTACTGTACCGGCAGTCCCGCCGTATGTCTACCTGAAATTTAACCCTAGCCCTAGCCCTAATCCTTAAAAAAATATGTAGGGGAGACCGGGGTTATATGTTACAAATTTCATTTTTTTGTAAATTGGCTGATCCCTATAACCTTAATTTACCTAAGGCCAGTGGGGTTTAGTGCAGCAACATGTTACACTAAAATGAGGATAAGTAAGTCCTGTTATTAGTTCATGGATTTTTAGGAATTATGATTTTAGATGAACCACTCGAATGTAACAAATAACCCCACTACCGGGGTTACATGTTACAAGGACTGGGGTTACATTGTTACAGATGCATAAAAGACATATTTCGTAAATGTAAAAGGATTATTGTACAGGAACACCTCTAACGATACAAAAATATCATACTCAAATGATTCGCCACAAACTAGGCTTCTCATCCAACCATCACAAGCTGAGTTGACGTATTTTTTCAGCGGTCCAAATACGCTGCGGTCCAGCGGCTGTAGCTTGTGCGGGCAGTGAGGTGGAAACGTGAGAAGAACGACTCCATTCAGTTTGCAGTGGTCGATAACCTCAATCGACATGTGCGATTCGTGGTTGTCTAACAATATGAGGACAGGTTTCACTGGTGAGCAGCAGCTTATCATGCGGGGCTATATGTTACAAGTGTAACCCTATATGTTACAAGTGTAACATATAGCCCCGTTACAAGTGTAACATATAGCCCCAATGTGATTTTTCGTAAACAACAAGTCACTACTAATACAACGGCCCTGCTACATCGCTAGAAATTGTCTGTTTATCAGCACATATCACCATGCTACCAACATGCAAAATATGACAACAGAAGTAATCAAACTAGCTGCAGAAACAAACAAAGTGCGCACCTACCTGGAAAAAAGATATCGACTCGAAAAAAGTTTATTTGCTACAACTTTATCAGTATTGTTTATATTTAAATCAGCATTGCCGGATATTGTCAGATTCACTGTGAGCATGCTCTGAAACATAGATATTGACTACAAATAAATATACACCATAGATATTATCACTGTAACATGTAGCCCCTGTAACATTGAGCCCCGGTCTCCCCTACATCTTTAATAATTAATCGAAGAATCAATTGTTTTGGCGAAGCTGCCGAGGCAACAGCACTTTTACCGCTTATTGCCCCGGCTACCGGCGCGTACCGCCGTATATATAGAATAGGTATTCTATATATATTCTATACCGCCTGGGTAATAGTTATAACGTTTGAGATACAACCTCTCTGACAGTATTACCGTTTTAATTTTTATTGAAAATCTCTTGTCTGAGCGACGTTTTGGTTTTATTTATTTGTAATTTAAATTTTATTTGATTCTAGAGAGTGATTCAATGGAAAGTTGTCGAGATGAGATACTTGTTGGGGTCACAAAATTTGAAAAGCTAGGATATCCGGGAAGAATTATTGTTTTTGGAATAAACGCAGAACCAATTTTGACTGGTCCTGATGAGAAGGAAGTAATTTTGGCAGCTTCACAACTGGGAAAAGGACGAATGTTTTTGTTTTCTCACTGTGGATATGGCAAACAATTCGCTGATGTTGAAGGCTCATACGAAAATTCAACTTTATATAGTAACATAAGAAACTGGGTTACAAACAAAAAACTTTGCAATGATATTAAAATTTTAAACTTGGATGATTGTGAACCATTCCTCACCATGGAAGAGTTACAAAAATATGACATAGTTCTTTTTTTTGGAGATCAGGAGTCAGTATCCTGTGAGTTGTTGGAAGAATACATAAGACAAGGGGGTGCATTTGTGTATGCAAAAACATTTTGGGGATGGCTCCAGCTTAATCCAGAAAAGACCCTGAATGAACTTCCTTATGCAAACATTTTGAGAAAGGGAGGATTGGCAGCTTCACAAGAAGCTGCAGAGGATCTTGGATCGGGTTTTGCATTAAGTTCAAACAGAGCCCATAAAGCTCATCAGAGATACAACCTCTCTGACGGTATTACTGTTTTAATTTTTATTGAAAATCTCTTGTCTGAGCGACGTTTTGGTTTTATTTATTTGTAATTTAAATTTTATTTGATTCTAGAGAGTGATTCAATGGAAAGTTGTCGAGATGAGATACTTGTTGGGGTCACAAAATTTGAAAAGCTAGGATATCCAGGAATAATTATTGTTTTTGGAATAAATGCAGAACCAATTTTGACTGGTCCTGATGAGAAGGAAGTAATTTTGGCAGCTTCACAACTGGGAAAAGGACGAATGTTTTTGTTTTCTCAATGTGGATATGGCAAACAATTCGCTGATGTTGAAGGCTCATACGAAAATTCAACTTTATATAGTAACATAAGAAACTGGGTTACAAACAAAAAACTTAGCAATGATATTAAAATTTTAAACTTGGATGATTGTAACCCATTCCTCAACATGGAGATCAGGAGTCAGTATCCTGTGAGTTGTTGGAAGAATACATAAGACAAGGGGGTGCATTTGTGTATGCGAAAACATTTTGGGGATGGCTCGATCTTAATCCAGAAAAGACCCTGAATGAACTTCCTTATGTAAACATTCTGATAAAGGGAGGATTGGCAGCTTCACAAGGAGTTGCAGAGGATCTTGGATCGGGTTTTGCATTAAGTTCAAACAGAGCCCATAAAGCTCATCTGCAGCGCTGTTTAGCTTCTTGTTCTGAAGATTTAGATATGCTTATTAACAACATTGGCCTAATCTCAAGAATTGGCAAACTTCCCATAGAAGTTGCTGAATTATTCAAACCAGCAATTGAAAAGCAATGGAAAAAAGTTGAATCAAAGATTGGTGAATTTTGTCAGTTTGAAGGAATAAAAACTAAAAATATTAATCAAAAGAAAATGCTTGATTTTTGGTTATTAGGAGCTGATCTGCAAGAAAAAAAAACTTTTAAAGCTCCGAAAATAAAACATTTTCCAGGAGATTTTGATCAATTGCCTCAGTTTTCTGTCGAAAAAGTGCAATTTTCATCTGTTACAGAAGAATACTATTTCACAGCTTGTTATGCTGTGGCAGCTGTTCCAATCACTGTAGAAGTGGAAGCTGTTAATAATACATGGGTTGTCCTTGTGGGGGCTCATATGGATTGTTTAAAAAATGATGAAGTGAACCGTTGGCCAAAAGTTTGCTTAAAAACCAACATAACAAAACCTGGTACTTATAATATTTCTAGCCCATTTGGTGGAGGGGTTTACTTTGTCAGTTCTCCACAAGGCCAAGGTAGCATTGTCGCCACAATCAGTAACATTGTTGCTTCACCACGTTTTGATCTTCTAGATTCATCCAGATTGTGGAAAGAAAGCAAAAACAATCCTGGGCTCTGGGCAGATTTATCTGGAAAGTATGTAACCATCACTGTGCCATCTTCTTCTATCAAAACATTAGATGACCCGACTGATGTAATGAAGTTATATGATGAGTTACTGATAGCTTATCATGATTTAAGAGGTACTGATATAAGTCAGGAACGAAAGATGTGGATTGTAGCAGATATACAACCAAGTGCTGGATATATGCATTCTGGTTATCCTATTGTTACTCATCTGGATATTACTGACCCCATGAATGAGTGCTTTCTTTTGAGTGCTGAAAACTTTAAAAATGGTAAATTTTGGGGTTTGTTTCATGAAATGGGACACAATATGCAGCAAGATGACTGGACATTTGATGGCGCTACAGAAGTAACAGTAAACATTTTTACACTATATGGAATGCAGGTAATTTGTGGAATTAAACCATGGATTCATCCCTGCCTAAAGGATTCTTTTCAAGCTGCTTTAAAGTATTTAGATAGTGGTGCAGATTTTAACAGTTGGGTTCAAAAGCCCGAAATAGACGAAATAGCACTATTTTTCTATGTTCAGCTCATCAATATTTTCACTTTTGCTACTTACAAAAAAGTTTTTCGTTGTTATCAAAATTTGAACAATTCAAAAAAACCAAAACTGAATCAGGACAAAATTGATTTGTGGTTTGTCATCTTTTCTGAGGAAAGTAAACATAATTTAGTTCCTTTTGCTGCTTTCTGGGGAATTCCACTTTCTGATAGTGCTATAACTGCCATTTCTTGTTTAGATTTTATGGAATTTCTGCCAGATGATGATTTAACAAGAATGGTTCCAGATCGTGTTGAGAAAATCAGATCAGAGTTTCCAAATATCTATCGAATTTCCAGACCCTGATAATGATTCTTAATTTTGATTTATACATAACTTGCTTGGTAGTATGCATTTGATTTATTTACATTCATAATCACGTCTGCAATAATATATTAAAGTTTTATTTGTTAGTGATTTTAATTTTTTTACTCGATTTATATTTACAAAACTCATTTATCTTGCTTGATGCCGGAAGGCCACCTGACGAAGATGTTTTTTTGTTTTGAGAAGTGTTTTATTACAATAGTTTATAATACATTACCAGGGGTAGATGTAGGATTTAATACCAAAAGGAGGGGGTCCAAAATGGGGTTTGTAGAAAAATATTTCATTATTGTGTTGGGTTTATAGGTTTTTTTGGGTCAATTACTAGTCATTCAAAAACTGAATTTCTAAGCAGTTTCCAGCAAAATACTATACTTTGGTTTGAATTGTTCATGGTTTTAAGTGTTATTCATTTTTTTTGTGTTGTTTTCTTCACCTATTGATTTGTATTTTTTTCAAATAAACACTTTGTTGTGTTTTAATTTGACTTAATATTTGATTTGTTAGTATTTCTTTATCCTCCTGATTATTTTTTCTTTTTCAGAATGTTTGTCATCACCATTAATGCTTTTTCATTGTGTGTTTTCCTGTTAGTAATTGAAAAAAGTTGTTTTTTGTAGTTTTAGTAAGGTATGTTAGTGATTGAAAACAGGATTTTTTATTTTTGTTAGTTTTAGGGTCATTGGTAGTCCTGCCTTATAGAGGCCAATTGGAAAGCATTTTCATATAATAATTGTTTCTTTTCTTTAGTTATTTAAAATAGAATGTTGAATGTTTGATTTCTTGTGTCTGTTGGTAAATTATGCTGATAGTCTTTTCTTTTTTCTAATTTTTTTAAAAACTTATTTAGGTTACAATCTCTGTTTTTTGTGTGTGTATAGGTCCGTGCGTGTGTCTTTGTACGCAAATCTTGCAAGTAAAATTTAGCCAGATTTTTGACTAGCTAGGAAGCTGAAACTTTCAGCATAGCTTTATATTGAATGACAATACATGATTCAAATAAAAAAAAACTTAATTTGAACATCTTTCGTATTTCTAAATTGAGTGTGTTTGAAATAAAAGTTTGTGTTGAAAAACTCGTTTTTTTCCTTTACTTGTTTTTTTACAAGTTTATTCATAAAAACAAATTCAATTTTCACAAAAACAAATAAGGGGCAACAGAAAAAGAATATATTTTTCTGCGAGTCTGTAACCCTGGACATAAAATTATGAAAAAGTAAAAATTTACAGGAGAGTAAATATATTCACTGGATTGGAATGAAGTCTTTCAAAGTCTTGTGCAGAAGGTAGTTTTTCAGAGAGGCCTTGAATGACTTTTTAATCTCTAGCCAATGGTGGCTTTGAAGTTCCACAGAACGTAACCATTTACATCATCGTCTCAACTACTGTTATCACTACTACAATCACCATCATCCCATTAATCATCACCATCATCATTACAATCTTCATCCTGGACTGAAGTTGATCGAAAAAAATGAGCAAAGGAAATTGTTTCAAGTTAGTGGCTTTAAAGGCATAGAATTATAAGGTTTTGTGAGCTATCCATTGCAAATGACAAGTTTGTGGAATCAAAATGCTTACAATTCGTAGTTTTGATGGAACATAGGAATTTAAAGAAATACATTTGGCTACTCAGAGTAACAGGGTTATGGAATATTCTGTCAAATCAATCATCATTACAATCTTGTGTATAGAAATCATGAAATATTTCAAAAAGAATTCCAGTCAGTATATAAAGTTTTAGAATTATTATTTGCAGTGGATAAAATTTATCCACTGCAAATAATAATTCATATTTAATATGAGTAGGAAGCAAGAAGTGCCTTTAACGAGAATCATCACCAGAATCATCATCTTTTTTTTTTATTGAGATTTAGCATACGCCTTATCAAGACAAGTCTTGCTCAAGGCGAGAGAGGGAGGGTACTTGCAAAGGCAGCCATTTATAGGCGCCTACCCCTTTAGCAAATGCGAGTGAACTCCTTGCTTAAGGAAGTTACGCTGGTGACGCCGGCGAGGTTTGAACTGCCGACCTAACGATCGACAGGCGAACGCTCTACCGCTCTGCCACCAGCGCCTCTTACAATGATCACAATCAACTTCATTGTCATCATTTCCATTATCACATAAAAATAATAACCACAATCATCACCATCTTATCTCATTAACTAATCAATATCCCATCATCAATTGATCAAAACCACATCACGATTTCATCAAAATCTGATCATAACAATTTAAAGGAGACATGAATCAGCTATGGACTATAAAATCATTACATTTCATGCATTTGCTACTAAACTTCATCTTCCAGTATGATAAAATCAATTCATGAGTTACAATGTGTAATTGAGCCAAGTCAGTAGTTATGACAGTATAATAAAATCAATAAAAACTCTTTATATATTTTCAAATAAATCAGCTGTAATTTTAAATGAATGAAGACACAGATTGACCCAAATGACAAACCGTTATGTATTGGCATGCACAAATGGGCACAAACTATATTTTTAAGTTAAACTTGTACTAATTTTCAACTAAATAATTAAAGAAAGTACTTTTTCAATTTTTACACAACTATTTTTACAAATTTGTTTGACATTTCTTTCATCAAATATCAGTATCAATAGAGAAAATGACTCAAAGTCATAGCTTAAACCCAAGAATTGACAATTATGAAGCATAAATAATTTAGCCTCCTTAAATATTCTGAAAAAAACTAAAAATTTCTAAACTTGTTAGTTAGAAACTAAATGAAAGTAGTTAAACTACTATTTTAACAAATCTTTTTGGATTTAGTTAAACTTTTTTTTTTTAACTTAACAGTTAGTCTCTCTTTAGTTAACTTTTGCTCATATAATAGTTATCTGAATGTATGTAATAAAGAAGTTCTTTGTGGCTAGTCTTACTTACAGATTCATTAGGATACTAAATGTTCATTATTTGAAATTTATTTAAGTTTACAACATGCACCTGGACGGAT
This sequence comes from Erpobdella octoculata, assembly GCA_963978895.1. Classification (NCBI taxonomy): domain Eukaryota; kingdom Metazoa; phylum Annelida; class Clitellata; order Hirudinida; family Erpobdellidae; genus Erpobdella; species Erpobdella octoculata. The sequence continues at coordinate 40,614,031 of OZ022238.1, read as the reverse complement.
CAGTATGAACTACGGCCTGATTCTCAACTGCAGCGGGCACGGGCACTTGTTCGGTCCTCTTGAAACAATTATGAATAAAAATTATAAAAAAGTGTGTGAAACTGACAAATACAATGTTGAAAGATTATCAAGAATATAAGTAGCTAAAGGGTGGACTTTGTATGGGTATCACTCCAAAACCAATGAAGAGATTTTCACGAAATTTAACATAGTAAACATTTTCCAATTCAAAAAACCTTTAGTAAAAAAAATGTTTTTTTGAATGGTTAGAAAAATAATTTTAAAAATGATTTTGTCTATGTTATTGAGGCATTGGTGAATTCTTAAACGAATATTCCGTGCACAGCAATCTGTGAGGTAATCCAAACTGTACAACGTTTTGCAGTTGTAGTTGACTGATTGTTTCTGGTTTGTAAAATGCAAGAGAAAACAGTTTAGCACACCATCACAAAGACCATGTGAGGTCCAAAGTCTTTCAAGCAGTATTTTGTGACCCTCTGTATCAAAAGCAGCCCTAAGATCCAGCAGACAGCAAGGTCACATGACAACTTTCAGGGTCAGAGTAAATAACAGAAGAAAAAGGCAATCTCCGTAGAATGATAACTGCAATAAGCCAATCGAATTTCTCTAAGGCAGTAGACCAGAAACTTGAATTTATTTATTTTATTCGTTGTTAAATCTACAATGAAGAAATTTTGAAATAAATGAAAGACTTGAGATAGATCTGTAATCACCATGATTGAGGGGATCCGAAGTTGATTTCATTAGAACTGGAGTTACCAGTACTCACTAAAAAAACACTGCCAATTTAGAGATGTAAACAACCGAATAAACACAAGCAAAAGCATAAAATAACAACAACCTCAATGACACTCTAACGGTCGATGCAACACCCTGGAATCCCTCCAATTGCGATGAGCTGTTTGGAACAAGAAATAGTTAAGTGTAAGAATTAACTAAAAATAACAATATATGTCTAACAAAAAACTACCAGATAATAAAGGGTATTACGTGTTTACTATATAGAGTAAATTGAAACAAGAGTAACAAACCTTGTAGCTTCATCGGGGCTGGGTTGCATCGTCAACCCTGGTCCTCTGCAATGAAAACAAAATTATTCAAATAACAACATACAAGAATCAGCTGTGGGCTTTAAAACACCATCATTTCATGCATTTGCAAGATAACTTCATCTTGTAATATGAGCAAATGTACAAATGAAAACTCTTTATATATTTCAAATTATCAGCTGTAATTTTGGATGAATGGAAGACACAGATTAATGCAATAAACAAACCGATATGTGTTAGCATGCACAGAGAATTTCTAGACTTTTTAGTTAGAAACTAAATTAAAGTAGTTAAACTACTATTTAAACCTAAACTTTTTTGACTTAGTTAAACTTTGCTTTCAACTTTAACAGTTAGTAACTCTATAGTTAACTTTTAACAATCACTACTGGCTTGCAACCCTTATTGTTTTCTCCAAAATTTGTAAACAAAATAAATTGGTTAAACGTAAGTAATACGGCGGCTAGTCTTATTTATAGACATTTGTTCATAAGAATATTAAAGGTTCATTATTTGAAAAGTATTTAAATTTACAACAAGCACCTGGCTGGACCAGCATCTTCTGCGGGCTGGATCGCCACCGCAGCCGGTGCATGTCCGGACCCCCTGAAACAATTATAAATAAAAATGATAGAGAAGTATGTGAAACTGGTTAATACAGTGTTGAAAAACTATAAAGAATATGAATTATTAGAACAAATTATGACTCCTACTAAAATAATAACCTCCCATAACAAAAAATTTAATCGATAAACTTGGGAGTGTTCAAAGACGATTCACTAAAGCGATTACTGGTGTCTGTAGACTGCTTTATTTCATGCATCTCAACATCATTGGTCTCAAATCATTATAGCATGTTAGAGTTACTAGTGACCTATGTAATTAAAAATCCACTATTATAGCCACACAATGTTTCAGAAAAATGTCAGCTCTTTCTTTATCTTGGTGTTCAAAGTAAAAGAAATCAAGGACTCTCCATTCAATAACAAACTTTCCACATAACTCTTAAATTTCTCATCCGACATAACACAACTTCATGTAACATACTTCTGAGGTTTTGTAATCAAATCTTCTATTATGTGGAAGTCGCCAAAATTGTCACAAACTAATTGATCTTTTTTTAAATTGAATTTTATTCAAAAGAAAAAACCTACAATATTCTCAACAATTCTACACAAGCATCATTTAAACAGCCTTACCAAACGCTCTTATAACTTAAACAATTCAAAATACAACACAATATAAATCCAAAACAATTCAAATAATAATCGATACCATCACAATAAAGCACGAAATACATGGATGACCTAAAATGATTCTTGACACCTCTAGTTTTCTTTTTTTCAAATTCACACATACTTGGATGAACGCAATTTATCAACAACCAACAGCCTTATATCCCACATCTATAATAAACCTAGATATAAAAATAATGTAACTTTTTAATACACACTTTGACGGAACAAGTCCATCAGAGGCCGAACCCCCAACTGCAGGAGTAACTCGCGCAAAAGGCTCCCTGAAACCAAAAAAAACAAATAATTTTAAATAAATTTTATAAGGAAGTGTGTGGAATTGGCTAATACAATGTAGGAGAAAGATAAAAAATAGATGTTTTGTATAGAATGTCAAATTTCAAATTTAAATTTTTGTAAAAGTTAAGCTGCAACTCGATTGCATGACATACAGTGGATTTGAAGAGGTTTTTTAAAAACCACATGACAAATTAACTTCAATTTGTGCTTCAAGAGTGAAATAACAGTATTTAAAATACAAAAGTTTTCAAAATAGAAAAACAAGCAAACAATTTATTTGAGGTTGACCAATGATAGAAATATTAATGTTATTATATCATATATTAATGTTATCTATATTAAAGATTCAAACAAATTTCTTATCGAAATCTGTACACGCAAACTAGCAAAACCACAAAATGACAAAAACCTGGACGACACTTTAGCAGCTGATGCAACACCCTGGAAACTTTCCAATTGCGATGAGCTGTTTGGAACAAGAAATAGTAAAGTGTAAGAATTAACTAAAAATAACAATATATGTCTAACAAATAACTACCAGATAATAAAGGTTATTACGTGGTTACTGAATAGAGTAAAGAGAGTATTAATTAACTAAAACAAGAGTAACAAACCCGCGATGAATCGCAGCTTCATCGGAGCTGGGTTGCAACGCCACTCCTGATCCCCTGGAGTGAAAAAAAATTATTTAACCCGTTTAGGTCCAAAACTTTATTAATTAGATTTCTATTATTTTTTTTTGTTATTTCTAAGTTACTTGCTTATGTTTTAACAGATTTATTTTTAATTATTTTTTATTTGAAAGAAAACTTTGAAAATTCTCTATGCTCGTTTTTCGAACGGTGGTCGTATAGACTACTGAAAACGACAAAATGTTTAAAAGTCAATTTCTTTTTTTTCTCAACGCAAACAATTATAATATAAATTTTAGGCTATAAACAGAAAAGCTAAAAACACATTTCTGACTTTATTAGTAACACAGTTCAATAAAATCCAAATATTTAACATTCAATATATCAGTCAAGCAGTTCATGATAGTCGTTTCAGAACCGGAGTGTGCGGAAAGCACCAAAACAATTCCGATGAAGTCGTTTGCCACACTTGGCCCACATGTACAGTGTTTTGCCACAATTTTCCAGCTTGTAGCGACCTACTGTTTTCACCTTTTCCAGTTCGTGACCATGGCCAGTTGCTGAATCTTTCCTATCGTTTTGTTTTTTCAACCGTGCATGAATTCATTTCATCGGTATAAAACAACCTAAACAGCCTATATGGGGGTTTTCAAGCAAAGCACCATTGTGGTGTTTCAAACTCGTTATATATAGACTGTTTTAAAAGTGGCTATTCAAATGACTCTTTTTGGTCCAAGTGCATTTCAATCGTTTTTAGCGTTTTGGTTGCCGCGGCATTGAACTGACCGTATTTGCGACCTACATTTCTTCACCCAAAGAACCGACATAGTCTAATCCCATCCCATCATTAGTATAATCAACTTCTACGTTCCCGGATATATTACAAAGAATAACATTTCTTCTTCATTTGCTTATTCATCAGTCACGTGTTATGATGCGCCGGGGGGAAGAATGACAAGTATGTCAACCTCAATGCTATCATCATCATCATCAAGAATTAGTTACATAGCTTCTTTCAACGTGAAAAAACGTTCTGTTTGACGCCTTTCATTTTTAAACTTTACAAACATTTCATTCCAAGAATGAAATTAGCAAAAAACACTATCACCAAGTCAACCACTGCACAACTATAAGCTGAATAAACTAGTTTCGACTCGTTCGCATAAAGTACTCTATACGCCCAACGATCGTAGAACGAGCATGACTCATACATGTTCAGATTGTGGGTTAGTGTAAACACAATAAAATTTAATTAACGTTGCTGTTTACTTTTGAGTACATCCTCTTTCAATATTTCAAACTTTTGTTATGATAACTCTCATGAAATTAGCATAATAAATTTTTAAAGTAATATCGGTCGAAAACCTTGAAAATGCTCATATTCTAACCCAGATTAAACTACTTAATACGAATAAAAAAATTATTTAAAAAATTTTATACAGTGTATTGAAGCTTTCTTAACATAAAACAAAACTTTTAACAGGAAAAAATTACAGCTGAATTTTATGCAACGCCAAATATAAGTGTGTTCGTAAAACGTACGATGGTCTAAAACGGGTTAAGTAACTATTTGCAGTAGACCAGAAGCATCTAAGGACTCAAGCAATGTAAAAAATATGATTCTCTCAAAGATGACATTACACAGTATGTTACATATTGTTGGAAGGATAAATACAAATTTGATGAACAAAACAATTTGATAAACAAATAGTTATTGGCAAAAAACGGTCAACTAAAAGCCCAACGCCCAACATAAAAAAAAATCTGAATAGAATAAAAATAACTATTGCTAAAACCAAAATAAAGTATTGCAGTTTTGTTACTAGAAATAGATCTGTATTTGACGAATCAACTCTGTAGAACCATTAAAAGTTTCTTGAAAAACGTTTACAATAGAAGAAATAATATAGTGAATGTTGATTCTGCAAGATTTGTAGTACTAAATTGACTTTCCAAGAACATATTTATGTTGTTATAGCAAAACTACAATGAAATGAATAATCATTGCCGAAGTTTATAACACTCACCAAGACTGATCAGTGAAACCGTCGTCCTTGGCACAAACCGCCGCAGGTTGGCAGCCACTGCCAAAGCCATCTCTGGCATGGCTGGACGAAGAACATTCGACGACCTGGACAACATCCGCAGCTCGATGCTCTTTGGGACGACCCTGAACATCAGATGTACTATCGTCCCTGGCATGAACTGCTGCCCGATGCTGCCCTTGACCAAAACCATCTCTGGCATGGCTAGTCGGACTTGCCACAACTTGGACCGTGTCCGCGGCCCGACACTCCCCCGTGGGTCTGGCTACTAGCCTAGACGTTCGCCTGCAATGATTAAAACAACAGTTATAAATACAATCTGTAAAGTACGCATAAAATTTAATCACATGAAGCTGAAGATTATATAGTGTTATGACAAAAATCCAATGCATTTAAACAATGATATATTCTGTATTATAGTGCCTACATAACCTACTAGGCTCTCAGACTCTGAGTCTTAAGATGGAAAAAAGTTCAAGAAACATAATTAATTTGAAAATAAAAAATGCTTTTTGTCTATTTGAGCCATCAGCTCTTAAATGAGTTTTTATATAAGCTAAACTACTATCAACAAATACAAATTATTTGAAAATGTCAAGTATCCAGGAATTCCAGAATTTGATTTTATTTTCTGGCAGCAATTCATTAATTGTTTTTAATAAAATCTATAAAATCTATAATAATCCTAGCCAGCAGAAGACCTTTTATGAGATTTTTACTCGTATAGTATAGTATACGACGTATATGCTTTAGCTTCACATTTTCCAAATTACGCAGAGATCATCCGTCATTCAAGATGTATCACTTATCAATTTTCCCATCTCATCATTCTTATCATTTTACTTATCAACTTATCTTGTTTTATCCGGTTTGTTTACATACGCCAGTCACTGCCAGTCAGGTCAATGAAAAATATCAACTACTGTCGGCTAAGAAAAATTTAATCATTGAATAAAAAAAGTATTACTAGTAATTTCAATTCATTAATTTGTTTAGCGTTTCTTGCGACGAAACATTCATGAGCGCTCGGCAAATTCAAAACACTCGCAGACGCCAAGCCGACATGATGCTAAACACATTTCAGAAATCAAGTAAATAAAATTTAAAATATCATCGCCAATAACTTCCACCTAGCGACCATCGGCGATCACCATCTATTCTAGATTCTAATCTAATAGCATCCTGTGTATGAATGACTTATTGATTGGTTGAATTTTTTTTAATCTGGCTTACCATACTTTATTTGATTTATTTACGAATCGTGACAGTGATTTATTGGTTTCTTTTTGTTATTTTCTCATTTGTAATTTTTAAATCTGAGTTTTACTTTACTATTGTTTGATTTGCAATCATTCTTCTTTTATGTAATGTATTAAAATGATTTTTTGTTAACATTTATTATTGTGCAATTCACAGTTTACTTTTCGTAATGGTCGAAACATTTTTAAATCCTAAAGATAAACTTCACTGCAAGTCTTGCTTATGCTTAGAAGTAAACATTAACAAACTACCCGTTATTCAATCGAGCTGAAATTTAGAATAAAAACTCTTTATTTCTATTAAATTTAGAAAAAATTAATTTATTTAAAAAATTGTTTATATACGTTTTGAAAAAAAAACAACAAACCAAACATAGGTACATAAAGTTTGACAATGTTTAACGTGGCGTTAATCGTTAGACTTCTAAGCCACGAATAACTTTATCCAACTCACTTGTGGGCCCATTTAGACAGGACAACCGGAGGCAGCCATTTATAGGCGCCTACCCACACCCCTTGCAGACGCTGATGACGCCGGCGGGATTCGAACCGCCGACTCTCGGGTCCACATAATAATACATATCTAAATATTTAGATATGTGATGTTTATATTTTGCTTATTTGAAAAAAGTGTCGTTTTATAAGACAGATTTAAATTAAATTGAATTTAAAAGTCACCAAATCTTAAAATATAAGGGATTTGTAAAAAACCCGTTTTTACGGTCTGCTTGTTGTTTAGTAAATTTATTGAAGCGCTTTTGAATCCACGAAAAAGCACTTTTTAAGTTTTGTTTGAATAATTGATTGCTTAAGGTGGCGTAGGGCTTTGTTGCGTCTGCCGGCATGGGGCTTGACCACTGATCTCTATAATATAACTGGATTGCGCTTAGACCTGTCTGGGAGTCGCCACTGGTCGCCATTTTGGAAAGCCAACTATCTGATGCTATTGACGGAATCTTTTTAGAAGTTTAAAAATGCCGAATTGCGCTGCTTGTAATTGCTTTAATAGACAATATAAGGGAGCAAAACAGTCATTTCATAGCGGAGCGATTTTCTTGCGGTGATCTGCAGCGCGTTTCATCTGTGTGACTGCCAAAATGCTGCCAAATCTTTTGCATGTGTTACCGAATAACTATCATAATGACCGTAGTAAAAAAATGTTAAAAATACCGAATAACTAAATAACAAATTTTATTTTCAAGTAAAATAGTTTAATTTAATTAAAACCCCCTAATTGTTCGTATATCATGCGACGACCGACGTAAACACGACGGCTGGATTGGTAACATGGCGGCAAACTGGCGACAACATTTCTATTGAAATAATGGGCTAAGCGCAATCCAGTTATATTATAGAGATCAGTGGGCTTGACGCATAGATATATATGGCTTGACGGCGAAGACCGACGTAGGGCATGGGTAGGTGGTAGGTGATGTCTACTGAGCCATTTAAAAAATTAAAACAAAAATTAAAAAGTGTATTTTGTGCAATTGTTGTTCTTTTTCCATTTTAGGCTTAAAATGTTTTAAGAGATTACCTCGCCCACGTTCGTACGCGCTTCCGAATTCTTTCTAGAAACATTCTTGAAAACTTCGGAATGAAAGACCGTTGGGGCGCAATTGGTTACGTAAAAAAATTTGCTAAATAAATTGTGTAGCGGCATCTTTTCAAATATTTTCTAACGTACTTGCAATACATTTTCTAGTATTGATTATATAAATACAATACTTCAATATATTATATGAATATTTGCCAGTTAAATTACTAAGAAGAACTGCCAACCGTCAGTTTCACCTGTCAGTCAGCACGTACCTATACTTACATTGGCATGTCGGCAGGTCATTCTGACAATGGTATAGAGAAGCGTGTATATGTACTTCTACGGAGACCCATTTGATTGGCCGTGGACAACATTATTTTGATCAGGCACGATGTTGGGCCGGTGGGGGGGGATTTCCGGACCCTATTCGTAGGCCATGTCTCGACGTCTCGACCGTGAGATTTGCGCAAATTTGACTAATTCAGTAGACGGTTTGTTGCAAAATTCACGATCTTGATCATTGATCTGTATAGTCACACAACCATGTCGACAAGTTAGTTCATAGAGAAAAGTATCAGCGACTTCGGCTGTTTTTGAGGCTATAAGTTTTGCTTCCACCCATTTTGAAAAGTAATCAACAACGACGCAAATAGCAACATATTTCTCTGTTGTCTTTCGTAAATTGCACAAATTTACGGCAATTTGTGACCAAACTTTGATGGGAGTAGGAATAGAATGCATTCAAGGAGCAGCCTTGTTGAAATTTGTGTTTCCGCGTTGCGACAAATTCTCTCACATCCACGCCACCAAACATCAGCGTCCAACAATTAAAAATTTTGTGTTTCCGCGTTGCGACAAATTCTCTCACATCCACGCCACCAAACATCAGCGTCCAACAATTTAAGTAAATGTTTTGTCTCTACCAATATGTCCACCCATGGCTGCCGCTTGATATGTCTGTTTCTCACTTCCTTCATTGTAATTTGTTTCATTGGCACGGGATGGTTTAGTAAAGAATTTGTTACCGCAACTGCCTTGATGGATTGCTTTTAGAATATCTTCTGATTTCTGCACTTTTTAATACTTTTTATCACGCGTAAATAGGCTGGGGCCATACTGTTAGACTTTGCTTTTTGCTTGATATCGTTTTTTAATATGTATTTGTTGCACATTTTTGCATGTTTGCTTTCTGACCTGGTCGTATGCATGTTGTAATTCATTGTTATTTTACGGGTTTTTTAGAACATTTTTATTTAGCGAATTTATTGGAGAGCAAGCGCCTTTGAATTTAAGAAAATGCGCTTTATAAGTTTATTTGATTGTCTTCAAGTTGTTTTTCCTGTATGTTCTTTAAAAGTAAATCACCTGCATCGCCTTCATTCATTTTGTGATTTGAATTGTTACCATCCACCTTAATCACATTTTTATTTCTTTTAAAAGCAAATTTTAATGTTATTACACAATTTCTGAGTTCGAAAGAGCCAAAGACGTTGTAAAACGGAAGTTGAAAATCGGGAGCATTTAAATAACATGTAAAATGTAATCAAAATTATAAATTTGTATTAAACCTCTACACGATAAGTTGAAAATACACAAGTAAAAATAAAAATTTTTTTTTTTAATTGCTTTCATTTGTTTCTTTATCTGATTCAACGAACTAAAGTTTTTGAATCTAAAACAACCATTACGCTCAATCTTATTAATTATTTTTGACCTCTGGCGACTTATAAATAAACATCCGTACTGTTTAATGATTTTGTACCTCTGGCGACTTATACATAAACAACTTATTACAGTCGCTAGATGACAGGAACTAATTTGATTTGATTAATTTTAATTGATTTAAGTCATATTTCATGTCGGAAACATTAAATTCATGTAATGTCATCCAGAATAAAGCTTTCCTGAAAGTTTTAGAGTTCTAGGTGGTCGAAAAGTGGGTGATTTTTTTTCTAAGATTTGATCAACACAGACAAACAAACAAACAGAGAGAAAGTGAAATTAAATAAAAGCATTTAAAAATATTCCATAACATAAAGTAAAATTAAATTAGAAATTTGTGCTAGAGTTTTCCATTACTTAGGTAGGGTGGACTATAGAGTATTGAACAACTATGGAACATTTAATAACATAGAATAAAAGGTAATCAAAATTATAAATTTGCATTATACGTCCAAACGGTAAGTTGAAAATACAAAATATTCCATAACATAGAGTAAAACTTAACTAGAAATTAGAAATTTTTACTAGAGTTTTCCATTCCTTAGGTAGGATGGACTGTTCAGGACTATAGAGTACATGCCACCTGACTAGAGTACGTTGATCTATGGGTGCTAACCAGATAGCCCGTACTCTAGAGTACATTATAACTAGGTATAGCATACCTATAGAGTACATCCTAACTAGGTATGGTGTACTCTATGAGTCATAGGTGTAACTAGACGGCCAAAAAAGGGGGGGGGGTTATGGGTTTGTAAAAAAAGAACAACTTGTTTAAATTCGTTTATTTTTTATAAATAAAGGATAAAATGATGTTGTAAGCAAACATAAATGATAAATATTCATAAAAAGTTTTATAAAACAATGTTTTAATAGTTTAATAAGTAATTCGATAGCTAAGGACTAAGGTGATAACGATAATGGCCGTCAGCTCGCGATTTTGCGATTCTGACTGACAAAATAGTGGGTCAAAGTTACGGTGTTAGGAGCACTTTATAGCCATGGAAATTTCCAGTAATATATATTAATAACGCTTTAAGACGTTGAAACAAAAACTAAAGTTGTGGGACCCTAAATAAGAAAGTTATAAGAAAACTAAAATGTGGACCAACTTTCCAGACGCAATATCTAGGTGAAGTAGGCGTGGCCAAGTATATTCATTGGTCTCGTTAAATGCCCGCACTTCTTACGAGTCTCCTGATGTAACAGAAGACTATATAGACACCTGAATTATCGAGATATAAACGGCTCAACTCAAAAGCATTTCTTTAACAAATTTATTTTTTATCTTGACTTGTTAACAGATTGCATTACAACTGCATTACAACTGCATTACAGATGCAGCCCCAACTCATAGATTAGATGCAAATTTTGAACCATTTTAAATAATTAACACAAGAATTAAGGTTTTAATTTATATACCAATGGGGGGGGGGTTTCAACCCCCAAAACTTCTCCTGGTTACGCCTATGCTATGAGTACGTCATACCTAGTTATTATGTACTCTAGCTAGAGTATCTCCGGCCCAGAGTCCACCCTACCCCCATACCTAGTTATTATGTACTCAATTTTTTTGACTATCTTCAATCTGCAGTTTTTTTTGGTATCTTTAATAATTTATTTATGATAGAAAAACAAGATTGCAAACTGAAGATAGTCAAACTCAGTCTCAAACCAGTTAAAGAAAATGTTAGAAAATAAGTTTATGATATGTATAAACATATAAATATATAGGCATACAGTAGATTGAGAATAAATGTTGCACCCCCCAATCAAAGAAAAACTCATGATATTTGTAAAAATTGCAGAGCCCTCCAATTTGGCTTGCGCCCCCTAGTTGCGCCCCTGCAGACACAAGAGGCTAAAGTTTATACAAGCTCGATCGTATGGACCGAAGGCCCTACAAGATTAAAAAATTTAGCAGAAATATATGATATAACTAAGCAGATATAATTTAAAATGTACGAAAAATACTACGTTTATCAACTAAACTAAATACTCAAGCATGAGTGAGCTAATGAATTTTTTTTTTTGGTGGACAAAATCTTGAGGGGGCCCTAATTTGTTGTTGGCAATTCTGAATTTGTATATGGTTATTTACCTCTTGTTTTTATGATGATTTGTCTCTTTTTATTTCTTTGGTCGACACATTTATTCTGATCAACTTGCAGTGTTATGTGGTGCGGCGGGATGGCGATGTTCTTGTTCTCGAGATGTTTGATTCATTTTTTTGGTGGATATTCGTCACGGAAGATGATGTTTTACGTTTATGTTTGACTCTGTCTAAAAGTCTAAGCAGTACAGCTGCTTTTAGACTGGAATTAATTTGCTCTCGGTGAAGGTTTGAAACTTGTTTGCTATACAAATTAATTAATTTAATTCAATTCAATCCAATCACATTTAAACCACCCACTTTTAAATTTTAAGTACATTGCGAATTTAATGTTTTGAAACATTTAGACTTTTTAAGACCACTCTATTATTTATAAGTTTTGACAATGTACTTTATTATTATTATTATTATTATTATTATTATTATTATTATTATTATTATTATTGGTAATCCTGCAGTATAGCGTCCTGAACCGATTTCGATGAAAATACGGTTTAAAAAACTGTTTAATAGAATAACCATAGAACATTATCAAAACATATTACGAACAAGTATTTTACAGAAAAACTTACTAAAAACCGACTTTAAGCAAAAATATCCAAAGGCAATGTTGACACGCGGAATAATACAATTCAAGGAATGAAAAGCAAGGAAGAGTTAATATTCAAATAAAATAACATAATAAAATTATAAATACATTTAAAAAAGTTACAAATAAATTTTTAATTATTTAAATTTTAAAAAATCAGAGCGCTGAGTGGAAATTTATCTATGACTAGCGGGGGATCCAGCGTTGCCGGGGTTTTCCCATCGTTTTTCTCTCGCTCCCGTTTCCTTCCCCGCTAGTTTTCTCGCTCCCAATCGTTTTCCCGCTCCCGATCGCCTTCCCGTTCCCGGCCGCATTCCCGCTCCCGATTGCTCTTCTCTTCCTGGTCGCTTTCTCGCTCGCTCTTTTGCTCTCCAAACGATTCTGCTAGCTGCATGACCTCTAAAACTCAAAATTTCTGCTCCAAGAAATATGATAGAAACCGTACGAAAGACAGCCAAGTCGCCAAGTATTTTTACTTTGATATTATTTTAATTTTTCTTGGTGTTCTGTTGCTAATTTATTGTTTTAAATGTTTTTTTAATTTTGACATAAAGCGCCGCGGGAACTACGTTAACTTCGGGAATAATTTATAAATGTTCTAAAGTGCTATAATTTTTGTTTTTTTTAGTTATTTATGTTGTAATTAGTCTTTATTTCCCTTATTTATGTTTTAAATATCATTTACGTTAAAAAACCGGCCATTTTTAATCGAAATCGGTTCAGGACGCTATACTGCAGGATTACCATTATTATTATTATTATTATTATTATTATTATTATTATGGTAAAGTTCTAGTATAGCGTCATCGGCCGATTTCGGTGAAAAATGGCCGGTTTCTAACGTAAATAATATTTAAAAGAAAGCTAAAGACCAATTAAAACATAAATAATTTAAAAAAACCAGAAATTATATCACTTTAGAACATTTAAAAACTGCTGCCGAAGCTTATGTAGTTCCCGGTGAAGATCTATTTGTCAATAGCGATAGAAGTGAACAGTGGGAATAAAGAAAATAAAAATTAAACACATTTAAAATAAAAATAGACAGTTTAGGAAAAGAAATTAAACATTTAAATTATGAAAATTAAAACTTAAAAAATAACAGTTTGTTTTAGAAGTACGGGTTGCGTAACCCGCTCCATATCTAAAACAGTTTCTTTAAATGCGACGGTTTTGTCAATATGCCTTGAGACAAATAAAAAACATTCAGAACAATAAATAACCAGCCGAATACCAAGAAAAAATAAAATAATATCAAAGTAGAAGTACTTGGTTGTCTTTATTACGGTTTCCACCATATTTCTTGGAGTAGAAATTCTGAGTATTAGAGGTCATGATTGGTACCAGAATCGTGTGGAGAACGAGAAAGTGACCAGGAAGAGGAGAGCAAGCGTGAGCGAGAAAGCGATCGAGAGCGGAAAAGTGACCAGTTTTAAAGTAAGAAATCTATCTTCTAAAAGATAAAAAGATATTAAAAATACAAATCCAGACAGTTTTTCAGTCTCCACCGTTACCCGAAGGTTTCAAGATAAAAACCCGGTAAACATGGAGAATAGCGGCAGAAATTATTTTTGGTGTTTGTAATTATTTTTCCCTTATAATAATTATATATTTGTAATCACAATAATAACTCCAATTTAATGATCCAAGCAGTTTATTAATTTTTGATAATAAAATTCTCTCGGAAAACTCACGAAATGCGCAAGAGAATCACAACAAAAACCATGAATAGCACATTCGAACAAAAATGGTTTATAGCGTTGTAAAAAATAAAGTTATTTGCAAAAAAAAACGTAACAATCACAAGATAAAATATTAATCACTGAGTCAGAATAATATTATTTACAGAAAAAATGACAGTTTATTTAAGTCTGAGCAGTTTTTCAGAGAAAGATAAAACTGGATAGTTTTCAATTAAAGAAACACAGAGTTTCAGCAAAGAATTTGCCACCTGGTTTGCAACTACGGAACTCAAATTTGCTTAAATAAGTTATTTATTTCTTTAAAAATATTTTATAAAAACTCGCACAAATAATTTCTTTTACATTTTATTTCACTTCACTTCACTTTTAGTCAGTTTTTTGTTTATGAGAATAATTGTTTTTCTACTTCCTGACGCTTTTCTGGCGTTAACTTCTTTTTAATTATAATTTCAAGAAACTAATTGGATCGGTCAATTGGTAATTTATTTTTCTTTCTAATTATAATAATTTTATAATAGAAAAATAATTAAAAACAACAAAATAATTTCTGCCGCTATTCACCATGTTTACCAAGAACCCTTTGAAATGCACATATAGTGTAATATTTTCTAACTGGCCATACAATATTTGAATTTAGCTTGCAAAATTGGTGTTATATTTTTAATTTTATTAAAAGGAAGCTAAATTAAAAAATTGTATATAACTTTGCATTTGCAGTTGCTGAATAGCAAAGTTAGATACTGCCCTGTTATTACCCGATAATAAGTATTATGACAACATAGCAGAATTATAAGAGTTGCAACTCAATTGAAACTCCGAAATAAACTGCAACTAAAAATTATCATTTTAGCTTGTATTATTATGCCAAACTGATGATGCTATGTTCTTATTAGTTTAAAATCGTGTTAATATTGTTTTATGAAATACATTGTTGATAGCTGTGATACTTTTTGATAATTTGGCTTTTAAATAATAAAAGATTTAAATTCTATATTAAGTAAATTATATTTCTACTTATTATTTATTTTGGAGCTTCTAACATTTGTTTCTTTTTACTCTTCTTTTTTTAAATAAAAGTTTCAGATGTTTTTTTTAAATATTTTTATGTGCCGAATAGGCTTTGCTAGTGCGCTTAACTCTTCCGTAAACAAAATCTTTGAACAAGTAAACCCAACAGATTTTTGAATGCATGTTCCTATACTGTATGTTTGCATTGAATTATAATGTATGTAAATAGTTTATTCCAACAGAGAGAATATTTATAACAAGCTAAACATGATGTTATGACATCCGACATTATGAAACCATTTTTTTGTTGAGTACATATTTTTATCTGATCATTATTTAGAATAATAAGTTTATTTAAAATAATATGGCCGGTGATTAAAAATTTGTTGTCATCCAATCTCAGAACTAGAGTTAGTCAGGAAGTTCGTTAAAAAAAACTGATTACAAGATTTTTCCTAGAAGAACAACAGATGTACAAACCGAATTAATTAAAAGCATTTAAAAAGACCAAAATTAACAACTAAATGAGAATAATTTCAAAGTTAAATAGAAGAAAAAATAAAAACAAAAGTATTGCAGCAGAATTTTTTTTTAGTTTGTATTGTTTACTCCTTCAAATATTATCTCTTTTTTAGATTAAATTTACATTCTCTGCAATAAATGTAATTCAATTTAATGGAAGTTTGTTAGAAACACAGTTTAGCATCCATTGTTGATGGAAAAATGTAGCCAAGTTGTTTTAATTAAATTATCTATTTGGTGATCAGTTTAATTTGAGATAGAACAATTGGAAAACATGAATAAATATGTTGTTTTAAATTGTGTTCCTCACAGTTGACAGCTTTCAAATGTTTTTAATATATCATATAGGTTTAGTGTTTGGTCAGATTTGTTCTTTTGTAAAAAAAACTTTGACTGTTTGCTAACATTGAGGTTTGAAATATTAATGCAAAAAAATGAAGTAAGAGTTTATAAAGAATTCTTTGAGATGGGCATGATGGTTTTATAATGATTATTATGCACAAATTTGTACATCTGTTAAACAGTTGCATGTCTTCTTGTTATGTTGTTGTTCTTGTTCACTCTTGCGTTTGGTCCTGGAAATCAAAATAAAGAAGAATTAAAATAAATTTATTTTCTACATTCGTAGACAATAAATAGTTCAAATTTAATATAGAAGTTTTTTTAAAAATAAAAGTGATATAATCCTTTGATGAATATCAGAGTTGTCCATGGGTCAGGTCAGTGAATTGTGACATGCAAGTGGGTCAGATTGAGAAAGATTGGGTCAAGCTAAAGAAAAAAACTTGAAAACTTTCTTTAATGAACTATAATAAACACACAAACATGCATGCATCGGATGACTTGCGTCAACTTTTCTTGCTATTTGGGTTGGTAAAATTTGACCCATGGACATCTCTGATAAATATCAGCTGGCTGGTAGAGGGAAGCCATTAAAAGTTAATATGGCTAAAATTAATGGAACTAATGATTTGTGGGAAGTTGATCACTTGGCTGGTATCAGTGTAATCTACCATGTGCATTTGTTTGAGGGGCTTCTTGTTGTCCTGTAATGGAAGCTGTCAGGAATATAGAATTTTATTTCTTTCACATTTAATTTTATGTGTATGCTGTTATTTGATAGCTTAAAGAAATGCTTTTTCAGTTTAATTTTTAGGTCACTTGTGCTGTTTTCACTTTCAATCTGGCATTTAAACACTAAAATTAAATGACTAAATGTTTGAAAAAAATTGACTTGTTTCATCTGCAGGAGTTATTGACCAGTGTTCCTGATCATCGTCATCATCATCATCATCATTCATGGAGAGGTTACAAGAACTGAAGAAGGAGGTAGCTGCTCAAGAATTCAAGTTGAAGTCTCTTCAACAACAGCAACAACAACTCCATCATCAACAACTACAGCAGCAACAAACTTCCTCAACTTTTGGATCGACCAATAAAAATGGTGAGATCAGATTTATAGTAAATTGTTTGTAGCCATTTTAATAGGGGTACTTGTTTAAAATAAATTTTTGGTGCACTGCAATCCATTGCTGAAGATGTAGGGAAAGGGTTCAATCATTTTCAAGTGTTTAATCATTGTTGTGTTTAAAAGTTTGTTTACTTGCACTTCAGTGTAGTTTTTTAGTTGTGGTATGAATTCATATGAATTTGTATGAATGAATTCATATGAATTTGTATGAATGAATTCATATGAATTTTTATGAATGAATTCATATGAATTTGTATGAATGAATTCATATGAATTCGTATGAATGAATTCATATGAATTCGTTAAATGAATTAATCTTTTGAAGCCTTGGAATGGAATATCCTGAATGTCAGATGCTTAAAATAATTTTTTTAATCACATGTTACAAATTACAGATTACATATTTATTATATGTTAAGCATTACAGATTACATATTTATTATATGTTACATATTACAGATTACATATTGATCACAAGATTCATATTACAAATTACATATTGATCAGTTATGTAATTTGCTGTATTTTTTGTGTTGCATTTTAAATGAGCATTTTGCTATTTACTTATTAATATGTAGTTAAATACATGTCATACATTTCGGCATATTTAAAAAAAATATTATAACACCGTTTACTCTGTTTATGCTGTGTTGTGATAATTAGATGCACAAATGATAATCAGAACTTCTGCTCTAGTTGTTGTTGGTAAACAACTTATATGTTAATTATTCGTTAAATTTAGCAGAGTTTTGAAGTTATTTAATACAATTTGATTTCTTGCAAAGGTGATGTTGAACAGGAAGCAATGAATTCACTGATATTTCTGAAAGAAAAAGAACTGGCACTCGCTTTGATGAAAGTTGCCGAGTTGACCGGACAGTTGGAGCATTTAAAGAAATCTGAATTCAACAGGGTTTGTCTGTTTGTTATCTTGATTCGCTTGGAGTTATTTTCCGAGCTTGAAAAATGCAGGTCGCGACCTTTCATTTGCTGAATTCACCTGGGACCTATGTAATTAGTCTTAAATCAGATTATGTCAATAATATATTATTCTCAAATATATTTTAACTTTTTTCTAATCTAATAACGATGTATTGTTTCGTTTCTTTTTCAGCCCGATTCTCCATCCGTTCAGGTTGGAAAATCTCCTTCCGACTCGTTCGAATCTCCGGGACTTAAAATTCCCGTGGTTGTACAAAGTACAGGATGTGCACTTAACACCAAGCCAGTATTTTCTGCTGCTCCAGTGAATCGAGTATCGAACGATTCGCACACTACGGAGAGTTCCGTGGTTTATTACGGGGCTCAGTTACTGCCTTCTTCTTCTTCGATTATCTCCGACAAATTAAAACAGTCAACATCTTTTGATAATTCGCTTGCAAGAGCAAGGCAGAAAAACACTGAAAGAGATAAATTTTTTGCTTCCTCATTTTCCGGCGACACGCAACCATCTCCTCAGAGCCAACCGACTTTTCCGAGTAAAAGTTTCATCGACTCGACGTCGCCTGTCGCACGTTCGACAAATAATTTCGTTTCGTCCTCCGTGAAGTCTTCGCCCGAAACAGAAGCATCGAAACTCGGTTTCGGTAGCGACAGTACGTCGGAAAGGTCGCAAATCTCCTCGTCCCCCGTGCACAGACGTTCCACGGCTGGCTCCATTATGAGCAGGTTTGCACCGAGACCCTACTCCAGCAGGTCTATAAGCGTCGACTGCGGAATGTTTCGAAGACCTCTGGGTAGGACTTTGATAACTTCACCTCACGATGACAGTTTCGATTCTTCCGCGGCGATTAATTCTGAAATTTTAGTTTCATCGTCCGTTTCTTCTGATAACAAATCTCCGAACAAGAAAGTTTGCACGCTTCTACCGAAATCGGCGAGTTTTCATTACGGCCACTCCAGGGAGTCTTATGAGAAATCTCAAGTTAAGGCAGCAAATCTTAAACTCAACATCAAAGAGAGCCCTCCAATAACCAATCTGAATCGTAATGTTTCTTTATCAGGCATTTCCACTAATGTAAATTTTCAAAAACCTAAAATAAATCCAAAACCTGCTTATCTCTTGCGAGAGTATAAAAGTTTGTCACCAGCAGATCGAGTCTGGCAGAATAACCTGAGTTCCTCATCATCTTCTCAAGTAACGTGTTCGTCATCTTCTGTTAGCACCAACAAACCAGTTGGTACGCTTTCATCAACACAAGAGTTTTTAAAAAACCAAAGTTCTTTTCATTCAAAAGAGTCTGATAATGTATGTATTCCGGTGTGCATGAGAAATAATTTAACCATAACCTTATATCACTCGGTCAAAGACCAAATCTCGTCTGCTGGTGTCTCGAACATGGAAAGACATCCTGCATCAACTGCTACAGAAGTGCCAAACAAGCCAGATAAACCTCTACCCAATGGGCCTGAAGTGTTTAAGAAAGGTTGTGTGAAAGAGCTGTCTAAGTTATTTTCGTATCAAACTAATAATTCAAAATTATCGAAAACTCTGGTTAGTCAGAGTAGAAAAGATGAAATAATAATAGCAAATGAGAGAGCAAATGTGAAGGAGAACCAGAATGATAATAAAGAAAATAATTCTTCTACATCTAGTCATTTTGATATTGAAAATGTGGTTCGCAGCGAAATTCCTTTTACATCTGTCAATGACTCATGCGGGTTGGTCTCATCTATTTGCAGCCAAGTTTCGTGCGTCCCATCGACCTGTATTATTTCCGAGTCCAAGGTCGCACCTGCGATCGATATCTCGGCCAATGCGGTCAGCTCCGCTCTTTCTATCCTTCTGTCCAGCAGCCAATCATCTCACCACCATCACACTTCTGCTTCTCGGCCCAACAGACTTTTCGGTTACTCTCCGCCGTTTGCGAGACCCAAGTTCTCATTGGTGCCTTCTAGTCCACCCTCTTCGACCTCGATGATGGAGAAAGACATTCTCACCGAAACGTATCGAAAGTCTCAAGACGAACAAGTCTCTCACGGTCCTCAGACACTTTATTCTCTTTTCTCTCCACCCCCGAAAACGAAACTTTCGGTTTTTTCCACCACGGAATCCTCGCCGGGCAGTCCGGACAGGCAGGTCCGCAAGAACGAATCGAAAGGATCCGAACAGAAGATCGGGAAGAACAATATTTACCTTCCTCCTCTTTCATACATCACTCTCTCTTCTGATTTGTCACTCAGTGATGGAGAGAGGAAGATGTCATCATCGTCATCGTCGTATTCCTCGTCATCGCTGAAAAGGACAAAACGAAAAAAGCGCGTCACCATTGATCCTAATTTTCTGTTTTTAAATGCTGCCGTGGAAGGCGAATTGGATATAATAAGAACGATCATTTCAATGGTGAGTCATCCTTTCGGTGTTGTGAGTCATTCATTGCTTCGTTCATTCTATCATAAATAATAATATAAATACCGAGATTTATTTGCATTTACTCCAACAATGTGCATAATACTAGTTACTCAAGTGTCTATTAATTTGCTGTGCAAACATCGTTTAGATCTCAATTGTTTGACCAACAGATAGCCAGTCCCAATCAGGCCAGCGAAAACGGAATGACAGCACTACACATGGGAGTATGCAACAATCACTATGATGTTGTCAAGTTCCTTCTTGATTTTGGATGCGATGTCAATGCTTCAAATAATGAAAACTGGTTAGATTCATTCAACATCGTTGTTATGTCTGTCTCAAAATTTTTAACCAAATTTTTTTTATCTTTATTTTATTGTTCTTATTAGTTATAATATTATTACTAGGAGTATTATTATCATTGTTGCCAATCATGATCATTATCATGGCAGAAACATGGCCTATTTCTTCTAGTATTTGCTTATACTATAATTATTAGACCTTATTTATGTAAATATGATTTATGGTATAAAATATACAAGAAAATCGGTCGTCTTGCAATCAGTTTGTTTTCAAAGCGTTTCCTTTTTATATTTATTATTTTTATATTCTTATTATTATTTTCTGCCTTATCAATTATTTTCAGTTTTAATAAAACACCAGTTATCAGTTATCCAAATTCTATTTGGTTATTAAATAAATGGTTTTCAGAACAATATTATTATTTTCTTACTAGAGTAAGCTCGTCCAAAATGGATTTTTTTAAAATATCATTATATATTATTTTGCTATTACAGCACTACCTTCTTTGATCTTTAGGTCTGACAGTGTACAATTGCGTAATAACTTTTATCACACCCCTGTACTCACCCATTTTATTAACTACTGACCACTTAGGCCGCCGTGTTATGCGAAATGGCTAACATACATACATACATACATACATACATACATACATCTGAAATTATGTATATATAGATACTTTGAATCAAACATTGCTTGGTTAACTTTAAAATATAAAATGCAGCCGCATTATTTCACCTGGTTACAGTAATATAATGTTATAACATAAAAGATAGAAAATGTTTCTAGGACTCCACTGCACTATGCAGCACTGGGCAATAAGAAAGAAATGATTGAACTGCTAGTGATGAATGGAGCCTCCGTATTTGCTCTGACTTCCTCGGACCAACAGACGCCTCTTCAAAAGTGTCAACCGCAAAACCCTCATTATGAAGACTGTAGGAAAGTACTTGCAGGTTATCATCATCCCTTAAATAAAAATACGATATTTTTAAAAGTATTTCTATCCACATCACATATCTTTTTTATTATTTTTTTTGCAGTGTTTCATAATTTATTTTAAGGCATTGAAATTATTTATTTTTAATTAATCTGCTTGGTTATGTGAACAAACTAAATTTTCCTCCAACTTGTGACAAGTTTAAGTTTAGCAATGAATCCAGAATAAACTTAATTCTCATAATATCCTAATATTCATATGGTATAAATACAGTTGTCCAAATTATAATATTATGTAACATGTTTATTTAATATTCACATATAAATGCAAATGTCCAAATTATAATATTATGTAAATGTAACATTTACATGATATGTAGTCAGTACATGTTGCAAAAAATGCGTAATTCCTGATGGAAATCTCTGTGTCATCTCTGGCTGGTTGGAATATTTGATAGGTGGGAAAGTTATATAAATGAGAATATCTCTCATAAAGTTTCTTCTTAAAGATTTATTGAAGAACTTCCTTCCTCATCATCTGTCACTCTGCAAGATAACAACCTTCACTGGAAATTTGTCTCTCTTTTTAGTTCTATATTTTTTATTATTTACATTTTCTAAATAATATCTTCAATATTTGCATTAAATTGGTATTTTTCTATTTTAAATATATAAAGGATTTTTAATAAACGAAGTTTTAGTATTTACATTTTCTAATACTCCTGTAATGAATTTTGTTTTATATATTTGTATTGTTATTTATTTATTTTCAATATGTATGAAAGTGCATGTTTGAATGTATGTTATTGAATAGATAATATAATAATGCATGTTTTGTGCATTACACTGTTTTGTTAAATTTTTATTGACAAACCAGATGTGCGTGTTTCTTCTTACGTGTCTTCTTACGTGTCGCTTAGAAAAGAAAATTTTTTATCATTTAAGAAGAATCTGTTAAAAAGATGATTAATAATAATAATAAATTTTAATTTTTTTAAATTATATAAATTATTTGAAAAATTTTATTTCCATGTTTATCAAAGAAAATCAAGATTTAACTGTTGAATGAAACTGCAGGTTTTTTTGCACAAATAAGCGTATTTTATCATCGTTGAAGAAATTAAAATGAATCGTCAAATTTTCATTCAAACAAGCAGAACCTCCTTTCTTACAAATGTATTTTTTTATATATTTTTTAAATGTTTCATAATAAATAAGACAGTCTGTGTTTTCTGTCAGCTCGTGAATAAAATAGAAAATAATAAAATTAATGCACTAACCAATGAAATTGTTTCAGTTAGCAATGAAATTTTTTTACAAAACTTTTAGCATTTTAGCTAATAAGTTTCTGTTTTTATTGTTTTTAACTTGTTCATTTATGATAAATCGTAGGTAATTTATTAATTTTTTGTTTACAATTGTTGACGAATTTTCATTGAACTTCTTCTCCAGACTTCGGTCGACAGCTGGGCATCAGCAACAAAGGAATCGTTTATTCCACTGCCGAATATGATGCGGAAAGTTCAGACGAATTTTCATTGAAAGATGGAGAGATGGTGAAAATTTTAAGAAAAGGAGGAGATGGGGAGGAGTCTGAGTGGTGGTGGGCAGCCAAATGTGAAGAAGACTGTGGTGCACGCAGTGAAGGATATGTGCCTCGAAGTATTCTTGCTGTTAGTGTCTTCTTTGTATGAATATTTTTACATATATTTGCATACATTTAAGGAAAATAATTATTCATGAATCTCACCAACTACATCAAATAACCTTTTTATTTTATTTTTTATGGAAGCAGGTAGTGTTGGCAATTTGAATACTATTAATTGAAATTGGTACTTATTTTATCAACCGTGCAAATGTATAATAATTCATTCGAGTCAGCTTTTATGATCTTTGTAAATGTGCAGTTGTACACATACGCTATGAACTTTTCTGAATATTTCAGTTCTACATGTAACCTATAATCATGTGCTTAGCACAGCATCAGCACCACATGTGTGTAGTGTATATACACTATATACATTATTCGACCACATGTGTGTAGTGTATATACATTATATACATTATTCGACCACATGTGTGTAGTGTACATACATTATATACATTATTAGACTGTGCATGTGTTTGGCTGTGTTTATTCTTGATGATTACAACTTGTAAAGATAAAATAAAGATAAAATTAACTTTAATTGAGGTTGATGTTCTGAGTTTAAATTTTTTTATCTAAATGAATCAGTTTTGTTCCCATGCATTTCTGTTCTTTTAAAGGTATTTGATGAATATATTTTTTCAGTTTCTCATTTCAGTGTTACAAAGAATTCTTAATATGTTCAAAAAAAGTTGACACCTAGCTTGTCAAATTGATTATTATTTTTAAAGTGATTGATTGATTTAAAAATTGATTATTATTTATTCACAGCTTCATCCACGGAGAACAAAACTATATACCGAAAAATGAAGTTTGGTTTGCAATCATCTTTTCCTTCGTCTCTTACTACGTCCAACATCTCCCACGTGAATATTTTTCTTAACTGGAATGTCGTCGTTGACTCATGACACAAGTTCAAATTGCTTTCTTTCTCGCTTTTCATTTGTTTCAGTGGAATTTCTGAAAAATTATATACGGCGCTCTCAGCAGCCGTGTGAGGCTGGTTTGTGAGCGAAATGCGACGTTCGGCCATTTTTTTGAGGTTGCGTCAAGCTTGTTTTTTTTTGTTTGGAAAAGACTTATTTTGTACTAGTACTTGTGCATGTAATTTTTTTAAATCTAAGTTATTAAATGATTGTAAGTGTCAACTGGTACTTGTCTATCCCGCTTGATTATTTACATGAGAATTATTTTACATTTTAAAGCGAACTACTCATTTTGAGGAAGAAGAAAGAGCTTTGATTGGATTGTTTTGTTTTGTTTTGTTCTGTTGTTTGTTTTTTTACTTCGTTCATTAGTTATTGTTACTGTAGAGCCGTTAATGGTGGTAGTGATGATGATGATGAAGATGATGGTGGTGATTGCGATGTTGATGCTTTATTTCTGCTGCTAATCAGTGAATCTTTTGTTTCAAGAATCTGTTTATGTTAATATTATTGTATTTTATTTTTATATTAATAATTTATTTTAATATTTTTTTCTCACATTCCAGAAATTTTCAGATCGGAGTTGATTAATTAATAATTATTTCCGTTTCTTTTCAATCTGACGATCGAGTCAAATTTTCATTTCCGTTGTATTCCCTGCATTCATCTTTTTGATTGAAATCTTGTTGAGTTTTTTTATTGACGTTCCCTACATACATACACTTACACACACACACATATACGTGTATATATATATATATGAATGTACATACGTAGAAAATTTTTCTATGGCAAAATTTTATTTTTCTTTCATTTATTACGTCACGTCTCTCTTTTTCTTTTTCTTGTTAGTCTCATCTCCGTGCGTGTATCTGACTTTTGCAATTTCATGCATTCTCAGTATTGAATTCTTCTTTGCAGTTTTGCTCTGAGATGTGCTATTTTTGAGTTGTTCTATTTTTAGCATTCAGCTGTGACATCACTGCTTCATTCACAACTGTGCTAATTTATTCCGCTTTGAGTTTAAACAAATTATTCCTTTTTTCTATCTCGGAATTATTTCATACGAAATTTTTGGATCTTTTATGGGGCATTACAAGTATTGGGCTTTTGGTGCTATTAATGGATGATGACTGGTTTAATGCGTGGTAGTTGAGTTGAGTCGGTTTGGTTGAATTTGATGATACCTATTGCAACCCCCTTGCAATCAATAAGATCTGATTTTGTTTGGATTGTCAGTCTTTTGACTTTTAATTCACAATATAATTAAATCGATGTAGTAATAATAATGGCGGTAACAGGAAGAGTTGATCAGGATTTTATTATTGAGAATGAAGAGACACTGCTCACAAAAGCTGGTAAAATATTTTTTTGTAAATGAATGGATAATGCTGCATATTTTTTTCGAATCTGAAGTTGAGATGCTTTTTTATAAATCGACTTTGTATTGTTTTAATTGATCGTGGGAATGTTTATTTGCTTTTTGCCCCTGGGAATGTATGAGCGTGGGTTGAGATGCAGGGGCGGCGCCGGGACGAAGGGGTCCAAAGTTAGAAGTATACTTATTAGATATCCTGCAATGCTGATGATTTCACCCTGGCTACCTAAAAACGATATTTCTAGACTTTCAAAGCTCTTCAAAACATCAGCAGCATACATCTTCTCAAAATACTCGGCTGTTCTCATGTGTTTAACAGCTTCCGCTGAAATTTCAGCAGCATTGGCAACAGCAGCCATGTCAATGTCACTTTCATTTCAGTTTGACAATATTTAATGTGGCGTGAATCAGCAGACTTCTAGGCCACAAACAGGTGTGTCTTGAGTGCCTTTCTGAACTGTTCGATTGTAGATGCGGTTGTGACCTTTGGTGGAAGACGATTCCAGATCGCTGGGCCATCAACCGCAAAGCGTCTGTCCCCAGCAGTCTTTAGACGGGCTGCAGGAATGAGGAGTGAAGACGAGTCTTCGTCGAGCCAGAAAGTCACACAAGCGTGTGACGTTCGAGCGTAAATATGGAGGAGCCGACTCGTGAAGGCACTTAAAGACCAGAAGTGCGAGTTTAAAATCTATCCTGCATTAAAATGCAGTTCCAACACAAATTTTAGATCTTTTACTGTTAACAGTAAACCTAAAGAGTCAACATCGTTTTGGATGTTAAGAAAACAAATGACGGTGAGAAAACACCTGGAATCTATTCTCAAATTTACAAATCTAGCTGACTATTTTGTTGGGGATAATATGTTTTAAACGACCTTGCCTTATAAATTCATTAACACCTCATCTTTCCTTCTCTTATTCTCTATGTGGATTGCCTATTAGCTAAACTAGCCCACACCAACCTTAAAAAAGTGGGCGGTGTTTCTATACCTACACTGATCTCTAATAAGTTTCGGGTACCCCCTAGTGAAAAATTTTTCAGATTTACAAAAATCTTAAGGGTGATTGATACCTGTCGGAACTGGGGAGATCTGGACCTCTGAACCTCCCGCTCAGCGCCGCGCCTGTTGAGATGGGAGTAGTTGACACACAATTTTTGCTTGAAAATTATTAAGATGGATTTGTTTCTGTCGGTAAAGAAGTGTTATTACTCTCTACAAATTTGAGGCATTATCAGAAGCGGAGACAGGGAGGGACACGTGTCCCCGGGAACCTTTTTGAAGGAGCCGCAAAATGTTTAGAAAGAGTGCCTACAAGTACCCCTGCCCCCCGGTCATCAGGCGCCAAAAACCCTAGCTTGACCAATTCTACCTTTAATTAATTTATAAGTTTAATGGAGAATTTAAAAAGGATGAACCTGTGTTTACGCATTTTTTCCAATGGGGATAGAGTTAGAGTTTTCTGAAGGAAAAGAGAGAATAGCAAGATTTCATGTCTTTTTGGTAGACGGCATAAATATTAGGATCAATCTTTAAGTAAACAGTTGCTGACCTGAATGAATCGATCAAGTATCCCCTCCTCCCGATAAAAATTCCTGGGTGCGCCACTGGCCCAGCTACCTATGACTTACAGGAACTTGAAATTTAGAATTAGAAATTTTTGAAATTTAACGTAATAATTCCCAAGAAAGATTTTTTTAACTCTGCTTGGGGGAGGGTAAACTTTTTATTTAAATACGTTCTCAAAACCCAAAAAGTTAAAATTTAGCCCTTAGATTTCTTAAATACCTATGAAGCTTTTAATTTTTTTGCAATTCGTTTTTTTAATGAGGATAAGTCTATAAAATAGAAAACCATTGACCACAGACCACAGTTTTCTAAATATTTGATATGCGAAGTATGTGAGGGTTGAAAATGTAAGAAACTTTCAATTCGATATGAAAAAAACAAAAGGCAGGGAGAGAAAAGAAAATTGGAAAGCAAGAAGGAGAATGAGAAACAACGAGAGAAAAACCTCTAAAAACCCGGGCAACCGTGGGTAACCATTCTAGTTGAAAATCTCCTAGAACCAGTGTCACCATTTTCTAGAGTTCCTCGGTCATCAGCATTTTAAGAAGAAAGCGTATATAATGTTTTTGGAAAATTTTTGGAAAGGAAACTACGACTACTTTCCCCAGTCATCAGCTTTCTGAGAGAAAAGGTTTTTAAACAAATTTGGAGAAGAAGCGACTACCCCTCCCTTTATTAAAAGTTTAATGCTTGCTCTCCCGGTCGCTCTTCCGATTTATATATATTGTTATAATATTCAGGTTCTTCGAAAATGGTCCTTAATTTATTAGAAGAAATACACACTTAATCAAAAACTTGTATCTTAGTAACTGTAATTAAGACTGGTTGATTGAAGTTATGTAAACACTCTCTCTATATTTTCCATGTCTTTTTTAGTTTATAAGCTCTTCTGAGGTTTATCAGCCTTGATTATAAACCGTAGATATAAAACTACCCCCTTCTTAATCCTGTTCGTCCCGAACAGTTTCATTGCCTCCACAATATTTGGCAAGGCGGTCAACATGAATTACTTTCATCTTAGTACGTTGGCCCTTTTGAATCCGGTAGATGACATCATTGATTTTTTTAATAATTCTATATGGTCCTTCCCAGTCTTGTTGAAGTTTAGGTGATTTCCCAATTTTACGTTGTGGATTGTAGAACCACACCAAATCATTTTCTTTAAACTCTTTCATATTTGATTGGCGATCATACCGAGTTTTCATTCTGTCGCTGGCTGCTTTGATCTTATTTCGGGCTACGAAATGAATTTCATTTAACCGAGCCCGCAATTGTGCGGCATACCCGCTTTCCGATTCTACTTTGTCTCCCGGACTTCCAAACATAAGATCGCAAGGAAGTCGCATCTCCCGTCCAAATAACATTTTACTTGGGGTGGCCTTCGTCGTGTTGTGAACCGATCCTCTGTAAGCCATCAAAAATAACGGAATGTGTTTATCCCAATCAACTTGGTTTTCACCGACCATCTTAGACAAGTGCTGTTGAATTGTTCTATTAAATCGTTCCACCATACCGTCAGACTGAGGATGAAGGGGAGTTGTGCGGGTTTTATGTATGCCTAAAACACGGCACATTTCTCTAAACAATTGTGAATCAAAGTTCCTGCCCTGATCTGAATGGAGCTCCATTGGTACTCCATAGCGACTAACCCAGCCATCAACAACAACGTTGGCAACTGTCACTGCTTCTTGATTAGGTATAGCAAAAACCTCTGGCCATTTTGTAAAATAATCAATGACCACAAGAATGTACTTATTGCCAGATTTTGACACTGGAAATGGACCTACTAAATCTATAGCAATTCTTTCAAACGGGGAACCTACATTGTACTGTTGTAAATGGCCCTTTGTTTTAGCGTGTGGTCCTTTACTAGCGGCACAGGTATCACATTTTTGACACCATTCCTCTACATCCATTTTACAGTATACCCAATAAAATCTTTGGCGGATCTTGTCCAACGTTTTATTCATCCCTAAATGTCCCCCTGATACTCCGGAGTGCATTTGTTGGAGCACTTCTGGCACTTTTACTTTTGGAATAATTAATTGCAAAACATTGGTGGAACCATCAGTGCTTTCCCAAATTCTTTTAAGAGATCCGTTCACAACCCTTAGAGAGTCCCATTGTGCCCAATACGATTTAGTAGCAGGACTCAATTCAGAAATCTCTTGCCAGTCAGGTTTCTTCCCTTCTTCCATCCATCTCAAAATCGGCCCTATATCATCATCTTTTAATTGTTCGTCTCGAATCACATCATCTGACCAAGTGTCGTCAATTTGAAACCGTACTTGAAAACACTGATTATTTATTTCCTTCCCCTCCATGCGAATGCAATACTTACATTCATCATTGCAAGGTCGTCGTGACAGTGCGTCAGCATTTTTGTGCTGTTCACCTTTCCGATGCTGAATTTCAAACTCGTATGATTGTAAACGTTCGATCCACCTAGCCACTTGTTATTCTGGATTTTTAAAATTTAAAAGCCATTTCAAAGCAGCGTGATCCGTTCTCAACAAAAACTTTTGACCATATAAATACTTGTGAAAGTGCTTAATAGAATCAACGATTGCTAATAACTCACGTCTGGTGACGCAATAATTGCGCTCCGGTTTCGACAAAGTTCTGCTATAATAAGCTATAACCTTTTCATTGCCGTCAACAATTTGACTAAGCACTGCCCCTATTCCTTCATTACTTGCATCTGTGTCTAATACAAAATCTTTTCCAGGGATCGGATACGACAGAACTGGCGTCAAACTCAAAGCTGTTTTTAACCGTTCGAACGCCTGTTGATTTGCCTCTGACCAATCAAATGGTGCATTCTTTTCTGTAAGCTTATATAGTTCCTTTGCAATGCTGGAAAAGCTGGCTACAAATCGTCGATAATATGTGCACAAACCAAGAAAGCTTCTTAATTCTTGAGAATTTCTCGGAACAGGCCAATGGTTAACCGCTTCAATTTTTTCAGGATCGGTTCCTACCCCTTCGGCAGAAACTATATGACCAAGATATTTCACCTTGCTTTTGAAAAGTGCACACTTTGCCGGATTTAGCTTCATACCAGCATCCCGGATCCTTTGGAAAACTTCTCCAAGATTGTGTAGATGCTCTTCAAACGTTTTTCCAACAACAATAATGTCGTCCAAATAAACAAGACACGTTCTCCAATTTAATCCTTGTAACACATACTCCATAAGTCGCTCGAATGTTGCGGGTGCGTTGCACAAGCCAAATGGCATCACTGTAAATTGCCACAATCCTTCACCTATTGAAAAGGCAGTTTTCGCGATCCTGGGGATGTATTCCCACCTGCCAATATCCGCTCTTAAGATCTAAAGTTGAAAACATTCGAGATCCCGCAAGTGTATCGATGGTGTCATCGATTCTGGGCAAAGGGTAACTATCTTTTTGTGTGACCTCGTTTAACATTCTGTAGTCGACACAAAAACGTAGCGAGTTATCTTTCTTTCTAACAAGTACTACAGGTGAACTCCATGAACTATTAGATGGTTCAATGACTCCTTGCTTCTTCATCTTTTCTAGCATCTTCCTAGCTTCTTCTCGCTTTGCCAGTGGAAGCCTTCGTGGCAGTTGACGAATGGGTTCTGTATTACCAGTTCGAATTCGGTGTTCAAAAATCTTTGTTTTCCCATTGTCTTCTTCGTCAATAGCTATTATATCACAATATTCTTCAATCAGCTTTTCCGCTTTGACATAGTCCATTGGTTTAAATGAAGTTTTAGCGGCTTCAAGCAGTTCCTGAATTTGCGAGTACTTCATTCTCTTTTTATTATTATTTTTAGCAACCACTGTGGTACATGCCACTATGTGATCGACTGGGCTGCATACCGCAATTTCATCACCTTTTGTTATTTGCTTGTCGCATTCTGTCACATTCATAACTCTGACTGGCACGTAGCTTCCTGACTCCGTTCGTACCAGTGTTTTTCCGATCATTAATCCATGTTTTTCAACTCCGTTCAGGGGCTCGATGAACCCAACAACTCCTAATTTTTTCTCATTCTCTATTCTTGCCCAAACCAAAGATTCCGACTGAGCAGGTACAATGATACTCTTTGTTACCAATACTCGCTTTACCGAATTTGTTTCGCCTTTATAGCAAACAGGTATTTCCATATTTCCCTGTCTGAATGTTCCCATTTTTAAGTCTACTGCAAAACCCTGAATTCTCATAAAGTCAAGCCCAAGTAGGCATTCTTCTTCTATATCAGCAACCAGAAACTGGTGCTGAAAAGTCTTATTTCCCAGCCTTATTTCAGTTTGAATTTTACCAATTACTGGAACAAGTTCTCCTGTTGCAGTCTTTAAACGGATGGGTTTTCCACTTTGTAAAACCTCTTCTTTCGCCAAACAAGGTTTTATGATTGAACAAGAAGCTCCCGTATCAATAATAAACTTACAGTTTCTCGTTCCTAATCTACCTTCAACAAATAAACTAGTTCCTTTTCCAAGAACGGTAACTGGCACAACTCTGCAAGGCAAATTATCTTTTACCTTCACAGAATCTGATTTTTTCTTGTTGGATTGGGCTTTTATGGGTTTTCCTTGTTTGACATCATTACGCCTACAGTGATCCATTTTCTCCTGTTGCCCGGGTCTAAACATCTTAATTATACAGTCTTTTTGTAGATGTCCCGGTCTTCCACAACTCCAGCAGCGTGGTGAGTTATTCCCTTTCCAGTTAATTCTTTCTTTAATAACTCTCCGGACTCGATCATCCAGTTCATCTTCGTCCTCGCTTCCCAATTTTCTTACGTGACGAGACCTATCAGATGGCTCCACAGAGGCTTCATAATTTATTGCAAATGCCAAAGCTTCGCTGGGACTAGCTACGCGGGCAACCCTAAGAGCCTTTTGGGTTTCAGAGTTATTCAAGGCCGCTATGAATCCATCCTCAATAATTGTGTTGAGGACATTTCGAGGGCACAAGGGGTATCCCAGATTAGCAAGCCGTTCTATATCCGCTTCCAGCCGTTGCATGCTTTCTTCGGGTTTCTGGCGTCGACACTTGAGTTGAGCTCGAAAAATTTCGGGCGCGCGTTGATTACCGAATCTCTTCTCGAGAACCTTTACGATCGCATCGTAATCATCTCTATCTACAATAAGCTCGAGAAGCTGTAAAGCTTCTCCCCTCAAGGAAAATACCAGATTTTCTGCCTTCTGCTGGCTGGTTAACCAATTATTTTTCCTGACAGCAATTTCAAATTGAGCTCTGTAGACGGACCATGACACAGTGCCATCAAAAGTCGGGGTCTTGGCATGTTCAACGGAATGAATTCTTTCTTGGACATGGCAACCATTCTGTACCTGTTTGACCATATTGTTCAATCTTGTTTTGATTTCTCCGACGTTCTCTTTCACCAGCTTCTCCAGGTGACTGACTCTGTTTTCAACTTCTGATAAACGAAGCCGATCGTCAATAATTAGCTCTTCAATTCTTCGTTGCGCTGTTCTGTTATCTTCTTGTGCTGCTATGCTTTCCTCTCTCATCAATGTCATCAATTCCATTGGGGTTTTGATTTCAAACTCAAAAGTATCAGGGTCTTTTCCTTCACCTTCGAGAAATTGTTGCAGCCTTTCTTTTAGCTCGTTCTTTTTGCCAACAGTAGATAAACCCCTCAGAAGAAGCTGTCCTTTTAAATCTGAGTACTTCAATTCTTCCAAAGTAATTAAACCCATTTCCAAAAGTATCCTGCTTCTGACACCAGTTGTTATAATATTCAGGTTCTTTGAAAATGGTCCTTAATTTATTAGAAGAAATACACACTTAATCAAAAACTTGTATCTTAGTAACTGTAATTAAGACTGGTTGATTGAAGTTATGTAAACACTCTCTCTATATTTTCCATGTCTTTTTTTAGTTTATAAGCTCTTCTGAGGTTTATCAGCCTTGATTATAAACCGTAGATATAAATATATATATACATATATATATATATATATATATATATATATATATATATATATATATATATATATATATATATATATATATATATATATATATATATATATATATATATATATATATATATATATATATATATATATATATATATATATATATATATATATATATATATATATATATATATATATATATATATATATATATATATATATATATATATATATATATCTCGAGAAAATCCTTTTAAAAGCCAGCAGCCAAGTTATAGACCCGACTTCATAACACGTCATTTTTGACGGGCTAACTCTAGTTCTATATAAATGACACGAAACCTACTTCACAGTTAAATTCTAACAATTAAAGTTAAAATGTGGTGTAAAAGGTTTTTTTCGTTTTAATTTCATATTAAAATGCTGGTTTGCTACTAGAAACAAAAAATAAAATTACTAATGTGGTCTACAAAGAAGTCGCTTTTTGTTTGCTGCCGACTTTAATAAACAAACACAATATATACTTCAAGATATGCATTTTTGTAACAATTTGAATAGTTAAATTGTATGAACAAGGATTTTTCGTGGGCCTATTTTTGAGGACCAGACCCATCTCGAAATAATTATACTCAAACCAACGCACCCGTAAACAGGGAAGCATGATCTTAATTCCTCTTATTATACGCGAGTGAAGACGCAACGGATAACGGACCCTTGCGATCAAAAAATGTTTTCTTTTTAGTCAAACTTAATCAAAAGAAAAATAAGGCTGTTAAAATGTGAAGAAACTCATCAATTTGGTTACAAGGTCTGTAGGTACAACACTATATTTGCGACCAGGTCAAATGGATCAATGGGTGCATGGTAAAGTTCACCTCAAATGTGTTCTAATTATGGGCTGGTCTCTGAACAATGCTTTTTGGCATTTTGCTATTTTTGTTTTCTCAGATATAAGCAAAAGGTGCGGAAAATAAGCAATCCTATAAATACCAAATGATGCTTCTGAGATATTCTCGCGATGTTGTAATGCGCAAAAAACAATAGTTTGTAGCGTGTTGTAAAAAATTTCTTGTTTTGGTAATTAGGTACTGTGTTTTGTATAATGATACGGACTAGGATTGTTTATTTTAAAATACAAACAATCTCCTGAATTCATTTTAAAGTTTTAAGTTCATCATGAGTTTGAAATCTACGGAAACTTTAAAAACGGATTCTGTTGCAAGATTAAAAATTCTCGTTAATACTATCCACAGACATGAAGAGCTGAAACTAGAAAATTTCAAATTGAAAAAACGTTGCGAACATTTAGAGCGAATAATTCACATGTACAGCGAAAACATTGTCCGACCAAATCACGATGAATTTATGAGCAGCGAATGTGAGGAGGAACGTAAGAAACTATCCAACCCGAATGCAACCGAATGTCATGATTACTGCGAATGTAACTCAAACACTAGTGGTGGGGACGGTGTGTCAAACTCTCCCGGATCAAAAATCAACAGATTTTCACAAAAACTTAAAAGAATTTTATTAAATAAGCACGATGACGTGAGACACAGTCTGCTGAGTCATAAAAAACCTTCGAAGATGTCAAGCGATTTGATTGGCAGATCAATGTCGGAAGATGAAACTGGTTTTGTTCAACCCATCTCTCCTTCGTTGTTTCTTGTCAGTGAGGTTTCGAAGCAGATGTGTGGGCACCACGGAATGAAATTAAACGACCTCGGACACCACCAGGTACATGCCGGAAATGACCTGAACCTTCAGCAGGTGAGCGAGAAAAGTTCCAGAGGTCACAAATCAAATTCGTTAAGCATCGACACA
Source organism: Erpobdella octoculata (assembly GCA_963978895.1). Taxonomy (NCBI): domain Eukaryota; kingdom Metazoa; phylum Annelida; class Clitellata; order Hirudinida; family Erpobdellidae; genus Erpobdella; species Erpobdella octoculata. Next base: position 40,578,966 of record OZ022238.1, on the reverse strand, counting down.
AATCAACTTTTTAAACGTTCAACAACAACAACGCGAAGAGCAAGTTGCGATGTTGTTTCTTATCCTGAAAGACTTCAACGTTCTAAAAGTCATGAGGAACAAATGATAAAGTGAGTAAAATTGTTTACGGAGTTTTTTATGAGAGGCCATACCATATTATTATTATACCATAGGGTCATATTATTATTATACCATAGGGCAATATTATTATTATACCATAGGGCAATATTATTATTATACCATATGGCCATATTATTATTATACCATAGGGCCATATTATTATTATACCATAGGGTCATATTATTATTATACCATAGGGCCATATTATTATTATACCATAGGGCCATACTGTTATAAAGATATTTGATAAAACTTCATATTAACATGATTTTGTGGGTTTCTGCAGTGCCGTGTTTCAAAACTTGTCGCACATTTTAAATACACCTGCGAATTTGACAACAGCAGAGTTTTCATTTAAAAGATTTTGAATTCATATCGAAATATGTCTTAACTAAATGATATATAATTAATAATTATCAATGTATGTTTACATTGAAAACAATTTTTATTATTTGTATGCATATAAAATCAAATAAATAATTTCTATTAAATTAATAACATCGTGATTGAGTTCGTGAGCAAAAATGCTGGTTTTAAGGGAGGCAACGCACTTCCTGCGGGGGGTGGGGGCTGTAATTAACACACTTCCCGTCATCAAATCAAGCTGAAACTTTTAGTACAAAGACTCGTTGCTAATGACAACGCATTTTCTTCAAATAAAAAAATTATATTTAATATAAATAAGGATTTATATGAAAAATTTGTTTTTAATCGTCAATTGTTTATATAATTAAAAATTTAAAAATGGCTCGAACGATTAGCATACTAATATTGTATTTATTAATAGAATATTTAACATATCTTCTTAAATCAGCAATCTGCCCATTAATCTTCACCACAGCTAAATTTGTTTTTCAATATTTCACAACCTTCGTTGATAATGTCCCGTGAGCTGAAACCAGGGCTGTATTTACCAAAGGGCTGACCGCAGGGGCGTAGCTAGGGGGGGGCGGGGAGGGCGAGCTGCCCCGGGCGCCATCTCGGGGGGGGGCGCCGAAGAGGAAGATACAGTATATTCATGCTAGACTAACTCTCTCTCAAAGTTTGCGTAAGATGCAAGAAAAACAGTAGTTTCCTTCCTTGCATCAGGATGTCGTCCACAGTCTAGTTGTATATCTGCTGCTTCAGTCCATTTAGTTGTTCTGCAGCATCAAACTTGTTAGGTTCTTAGGAAGGGAGAGAGCCATGTCACTCATGTGTTTCATTTCAAACCCATCAGCCACAATCTAGGCACAGATCTCCGGCTCAGGCAAGGTGGAACTTGGTGACCCCTTCATGCTCCAGCCACCAGTCATTTCACATCGTTGACGTAGAGCCAATGTTTTGAAAGCTGCTCTTGCTATCTAGAACGTCTGTGCCCTGTGCATCACACCTCCTTTATGACATCAAGTCAGGGACGTAAATTCAGCATTTTCCAGGGGGGGGGGGCAAAATTTTCCCGCCATTATATAGCTTACTGACAGGGTTACCCGGTGTTGTCCGGGTTTTTTGTGCTTAGTTTTTTTTCGTTTTTGCCAACGAAACGTCAAAGAAATAACTGATTTTTTTTTAAATTTTTCAAAATTTTCTTATCAATGAAGTTACCTGAATGCCAAATGTTGTTAAAATTGCTCCTGCGGCTTGGATGTGATAAACGAATGCTCTCACACACACATTACTTTTAACATTTATATAAATACGTAGGTACAAGCAGAGAGGGATGGGGAAATGCATCCCCCATCAGAGTATCAATTGAAATTTTTTTGGGTATAATACCTTGTTTTTAGAAGACGACCGTAGCTTTTTTGGGAGGAGAAATTAAAAGTCTTTGAAAAAAAATTTGAAAAATACTTACAACTACCCCTTACCGGTTATCAGCTTTTTGGAAGAGAATATAAAAATTTCTGAAGTAAATCCCCACCAAAAAATTCTATATTCGACAACACGCGCCACTGGGTATAAGGGGGATGAATGATTTAATCATATTGCAGGGGCAAGTACAGGATTAGTAAAACAAGTAAAGGAAAAACAAGTTTTTCAACACAAACTTTGATTTCAAATACATTCAATTTAGAAATGCAAAAGATGTTCAAAGTTTTTTTTTTAAATTGAATCATGTATTTTCATCAAATATAAAGCTGTGCTGAAAGTTTCAACTTCCTAGCTAGTCAAAATGCTGGTTAAATTTCACTTGTAAGATTTGCGTACAGAGAAAGACACACACACAAACAAACAGAGATTGTAACCTAAATAAAAATTTGTAAAAAAGATGTCCAAAATGGCGTGGGTATAATTTTGTTTTATTTTTGTGTAATAAATAATAACTTTGATGTAGACAGCTGTGAAGGAATCGACATTGTATTAATACCACTAATAGGGTAAAATTAAACGAGTTCTCTTATTGTATTTTGGCACAAAAAACAGCTAATCTTTGGACCAACACTGATACACAAATTATTACTCTGCAGTTATTGGTAAATCTAGCATCGAGCTAAGATATAAAATTGTCTACACACGCAAAAAGAATTCCAATACGCATTGAATCATCACGAGGTTAAGTAAAGTTAAAATTAACATATTATATAGTAAACTCTAAGTAAAAAAAAATTTAATTTTGGAAATCAAGGGGGGCGCGAATTGTCTATACACGCCGGAAAGATTCCAATACGCATTGCATCATCACTAGGTTAAGTAAAGTTAAAATTAAATAAATATATAGTAAACTCTAGATAAAAAAAAATTCAAATTTTGAAAATCAGGGGGGGGGCAAATGCCCTCCCTGCCCCCCCCCCCAATTTACGTCCCTGCATCAAGTTTATGACACACAGCCTAAGGACCATATTTAATTTCATCAGTGTGTGCATTTATTGACATTTATTTATTACATTTATTCTCACTGAGTTTTGTGGATTTTTAAAAAATTTATTTTTGTTCTTTACGGTATTTTAAATAAAATTTTTGCTTGCCGCATTTTTTTTCAAATACTGATCGCGAAAAGATGGCGCCAAAACGCACGAATATAAACCTACACTTTTAGTTCTTAAGAGAACGGCAAAAGTATGAACGAAGTAAACATCGAATCTTTTTCTCAACAAAAGTCAAATGATAAGAACAATAGGACACGTAACGTTTAACTTTAACTTCTTCATTGCAACGGGGGAAGGCCCGGGGGCGCCGGGGGGAGGGGGGCGCAAAATTTATAGTTTCGCCCCGGGCGCCAAAAACCCTCGCTACGCCTCTGGCTGACCGGGGCTGAAGCCCAGGGGCGGCCGGTGATAGGGGGCGGCCAGAATTGATGATGAAAAAAAATTATTTGTCTTTTTTAGTTTTTTACATAGTTATTCTGCCACATTAAAAAGGTTATTATTAACTTTATTTAGTTTTCGTCAAATTTTCTTGCAAAAAAGAAAAGTAATTTAAGGTTTTTTAATATTTCAAATGTTTTACTAACCAGATATTTCGGAATTATTTCAAAAAGGTTTTGCGAAAATCACCTCGTAACTGGTAAATAATGAAGTTGTCCCGTGTTTGTCAATAGTCACTACTTTGTTAACAATAGGAGTAATAGGAGTATAGGACTTTTATAAATTCTGTATTTCTGTTAAGAATAGCACAGTTATCACTACTTTGTATTTTGGAATTAGTAACTGTATTTTGTTGTAAATTTGTATTCAAGAATCAAGTTTGACTAATTTGTTATGTATCATTTCAATATTCATCACAATCATTAGCACCTCTTTTTAGACTATGCTTGATGTACATATTCTTGCAACCAAATTATGACTTAATAACAGTTTCAAACAAGTTAATACTAGATTCTAACCAATTATGAAATAACACCTTTTTTAAACCAGATACAAGTTAACAAAAATTTTCAACCAAGTATGAGTTAATACAAGTTTTCAAATGAAACTCATCTTACAACACAACAAATCATACCAAATTTTTACATCTTCTGTACCAGTCAACATACATTAAATGTAAATTGCTTTATACATGAAAAGATATCTTTAAGACCAAATTTTTCTTACTGGGTTAAGGACCAGAGGCCCAATGGATCAGTTTATTTTACAAGAAATATTTAAAACTTATAAACATAGCAATTGATATACCAAATAAAGAAATTGTAGCCAGTTCAAGAGTGTGTTATGTTATTTTGGCTTACATGCTAACATGTTTGATAGTACACTTAATTTGTGAATGAAACAGTTCTTAGTTCTATACATAGAAAGATAGAATAAACTATGATTCTATGAAAAAACAACAACAGTTTTTGTACAGGATTTTTCCTATGTTATTCCTAGAACTGAAGTACTTAAGTTTCTTCTTAGTAATCATATTAAGCTGACATTATATTCTTATATTTTATATTCATTCCAAGGTACATAAATAAGAGAACATTAAGTAGAAGTTATTACAAACAAAACAATTACAAGAGTAATTGTATTATTTAGTAATAGGTCTATAGGTGACTTTTTCCAAAAACAAACTTAACTGGTAAAGGATGGCATGCTGATAATTTTTATGGGAAAAAAAAGTGCACATACGATTTTTCAGTTTTTCACTACTGGGTCATTTTTTAAGGGATATTTACAAAATTTCCCTAGCTGTGCTAGGTTTTCACTTCTTTTTGCGTTAAATTTCTGTATTTGTGTGCGTGGGTGTCAACAGGCTATATAAGCACTGTATTTCCGCCTCTTTGGCACTTCCGTTTAATTGTAATGTTATAGTTCGGCGACTTGCCAATAAAGAAAATGAAGACAAATAATTGTGGATTGCGATTGTCCAGGAAAAATATTGCCCACACCCACACTGAGGGGCGGCCCATGCTGCCAAAGCCCAGGGGCGGTCTGACCGCTAAATACGGCCCTGGCTGAAACGAATGTTTTTATATCTTAAAAAACTAAACAAACATTCTTTCATTGTTTTAAAGTTAAAGTTGTTTCAGATAAACAGATTTTCTGTTATCTAGTTAAAAATAGAAAGTGAATCACGGAAAACAACCATACCAAATGTTGTCCAATTGCATGAGACAAACGTTAAAGTTAAAAAAGTTATATAAACACACGCACAGAAAATAAAGAGAAGCGTATTAGAGAAGCACTTTAAAAACAAGGCTACAAAATTAACGCCAGAAACAGTCCGTGCACGTGGGATGACAAAAAGATACACAACTAGGCACAACATTTTGACATTAAGGCACCACTTTAGAATTAAGGCTTACACAGACACAGTCGTGATAGAAACAGCTCATGCATATCGGATGACATGATTTTGCACAACATTGAAACATCAAGGCACCGTCCACTGACCACCACTTCATGATTGAGTCACGAACGTAGTGATTATGGAGTGAACTGGACAGTAGGTAGATATGTATGACATGCAGCTGTGCCTACTATAGAATGTCTCATCCACGTTTACATTTTCACGAGATCCTAAATGATTGCACATGAGGTAATTATACATTTTTAGGCCATAAAAATCAACGATGACACATTTGATAAAAAGTCGCGCTTATTACATCTCTAAAGTTATTGATATTGAAATTATAAGAATATCTCAGATTTTAATAATTTAATTGAAAAACATTGAAGATAATATGTCTGAAATACAAATTACTTTCCATATCATCAAACCGTTTAATTTTTACTTCAATCAGGAACGATGTTTCAAAATCTCCAATTCAACAGATGAATAATCTCCTGTCACCAACGCCAGCAGCTTCTAACACAGAAAAATCACCAAACCACCTGCTTCGTTCGCCCATGGCTGGTCAGCGTCGTTTGATTCAACTTTCGACTTTACACGAGGAAGATTCACCAACCGCCACATTCCCTCGTTTAACCTCTTTGTTTTCATTAAACTTTGAAAAGAACGAAGATGGCAAAGCTTCACCAACTGGTGCAACGTTGTCGACAGATTCAAAGATACCTGAATTTTTAAGAGCATCTTCTTTCAACGGACTAAAAATGTTCGAGAGAGAGACAAGTAATTCTGGCTTAATAAAACCTTTGTCTGAAAATGTTTTTTGTGAACCTGGAGCTGAGAGTTCTGAATTTATTGACGCTTCTCTCGAAAATCAACCAAAAAGATCTATCTTATCACAAAATTCGGGACAAAGTAATTCTTCTTGTTTTTCAGAACCCACCTCTGTTGAAAGAAATGACGTAAATTTTAAAGAAGTAACTCCTGGTTGGTTTTATAACTCTTTTATGTTACCAATAAAGGTTAAACGCTCATCGGTGTAAGTATGTAATAAGTCTACGAAGAATAATAATAAACTATCCGAGTAGTTCTGACCTTTCTAACATAAATCGCTAGTACACTAGATATCAATTTCTGCACTTAAGAACTGTCGATAAACATCCCGTTTATCGAAAGTTCTTAAGTGCATATATATATATATATATATATATATATATATATATATATATATATATATATATATATATATATATATATATATATATATATATATATATATATATTATATATATATATATATATATATATATATATATATATATATATATATATATATATATATATATATATATATATATATGTGTGTGTGTGTGTATGTACCTACGTAGTAATGAAAACATCTTTGAGGCAACAAAAATAAAAAACATCAACAAACTTCAACCCACACCGACGTCATGAAATATTTTTTTACAAACGAACAAGCCACAAACAAAACAAACTGCGTCAGCTGATGCTGCTTGTATTCCGCCAGTATTAGACTTTTTATTCTCTCGTTCCTTTTTAACGATAACGATTGCTGAGAAAATGCGTTTAATGCTTTTTACATCGTTTGATGCTTAGAAAATTAATTTCCGATCCTAGTCGGTTCTCCAATAACCTTTGAACTCCTTTCTAATCTAATATGAAAAAAATAATATGAAAAAATAATAACAATATTGCATTATTTACTGTAACTTGCAGACGAACTTCCACATCATTATGGAAAAAAGCAATATATTATTTTATTTCTTCGGGATATTTTTTTTATTTAAAAACTATTAATGAAGTTATTTACTTATAAATTCAACTATTAAGACCATGGACAAGCCAAATAATTTCATTTTGAGAGAGTAGGAAATTCATGATCGCTCTGCAAGTTAATCGATATCAGTATAATACGCAGTAAGAGGTGGACATGGGGTGGATTGAGTTGGATTGGATTGGATTGGGTTGGATCCAACTTTTTGACACATGCGTGGGTCGGGTTGGGTTGGGTTAAAATAAAATTTGTAAAAAGTTTAGCTAAAAAATTATTCTAAAAGTGGATTGAGTTGGATTGAATAAGTGGTAGGTGGGTTGGGTTGAATAAATGGTGGAGGTTGGGTTGCCAAAAATGGAAGATGTCCACCTCTGAGAACAGTACTATAATTACGATATAAGTTAAGTGAATAGTGCAACTGCCCTGTATAATGGGGCCTCAGTTTTAAAAATAAAATTTATTTAACTTTTCAAACATGAAATCATTACTGGTAATTTTTTATCCTTAAAATTTTTCTCTTCTTTACAAAGTTGTTGGAAAACTAGAATTTCCTGATACGACGGTCACGGACCATCTGGCGTTAATCAGCTTGTAAAAAAATCTTCACATTTGGCGTAAACAACCTAAACGTATTTCTGATATATTTTTCTGATAGGAGAATTTATTTCATAAACAGACTTTAACTTAATCTTAATTAAAGTTTTTATTTCGTATTTAATCTGTTTTATATATTCAAAATATCTTCTGTTAAGAATTTTTCTTCTGGTAAAAACCACGCGTACCATTTGCAGAGGAAGCTGTAATAAATATGTTGATTTAACTTTTATATTTATAAATGCCAAATATTATTCACAAAACAGGTTTAAAAAATCATCTTGCAAACAGACGGCCAAGTTTAACGTTTAATACTGGCATGATAAGCTAGGTTGTCAGTTGTCGTCAGCTTGATTGTAACTTCATCAAATGGATGAGGCTGAACACGACATGTGCCACGTTCATATAATAAACTACCTAATTATAATAGTTGTTTGTATTTAGTTTTGAAAAAATCTGACAAAATACTGGTATACAGGTAAACCCGTATCCGTTGCAGTTCTACCCTACCCGACCCGTACCCACAAATAATGGGTCTGGGACGGGTATACCCGCGTAGCCCTAACATAAACACATTCGTAGGACAGGCATCATTCACAGGAATTTAAAACCAACAGAAACAACCGTTAAAAATAAATTTATTTAAAATTCTTGATATTTAGTTTAAAAATTAAAAAAATTGATCATTTGTTTTTTTTTTTATTATGTCATGCCATGTTACTTCATTACTGTCATGTTTCATTGCATTGCAACAATGTTTATGGTTAATAGTACCAAATTATTGCAAACTTTTAACATTATACTGACCAGTGAATTTGAGTTATTTTAATAATTTTTATGAATTTAATTTAATCCATTAGACATCTTTGAAATTGGACCTGACACGTCAGCTTCAGCAGTCATTCAGAGAAGCCTTCTTTTTTGTTCTAAAACTGAAAAAATTTTCAGCGCAGAAAATGCGGTGAACTCCAAGTACGACACAACTTTATTCTTACTTATTTATTATTACTTACTTCTAATAAAAAAAGTTTTATGTAATTTGTTCACAAGTGAACTTTATTTTAAAGCAAAATTAGAATATTACTAACAGATTTATTGAAGAAAATTGTCACAAGGAGCTTCAAATGAAAGAAGATTTGAAGTGTGAAATAATGGAAAGCTTAAAAACAAATGATTGCAATTTGAATGAATTTTTAGTCAATGGCGGGAAAAAAGCAATTTCAAACATCACTTCTCGACTGGAACAAAAACCTTGTTTGCAAGTTGAACGCGAAAGTTTGTGTGAAGAAAAAGGTTTTAAGAAGAATTGCAAAGAAAATGATTCTTTAAAACATTTTTCTGAAACCAGCAAATACTACAAAACTGCAAAGTTAGCACAAAAAACTTAGTTATGAATCAAAAACAAAACAACAAATAATATTAAAAACATTAGTTTTTTGAATGGATATAACAATATTTAACAATATTTAGCTTGATTTACAAATTTACATAAATTCGAGAACAATTTTAGAAAAGCTCTGTCTTTTCATTTATATTTTTTATTTATTTAGTAGAACAAAAGAAATCGTTCAAAACCTAAAGAAAGCTGATTTTATGAACTCAGAGATAGAAGAGCTGAATAATCAGTTGGACCTCCTCCACGAACACTTGATAACAATGCACTACAAAAATTCTTTTTTAAACGGTGAAGGATTTGGAATTCAAAATTTCTAAAGCATCAGCTTAATATTATAATTTTTCTATTTTTTTTTTGCTGCTTGTAGCTTTGATCGGTTCAAGAAGTTGTCTACATGTAAGCTTACAACGACACTACATGCAACCGAGAATGTTGCTCTCCATCATTGGAGACATGAGATCTCTTCAAATTGAAATGAAAAATCAAATAAAAAATCTGTTCGAAGTGCTACGAATTAAAGAGGTATGCGGTCTATGCGGATTATTTAAAGCTGAATTATTATCATTATTATTATATAATTTAATGTTCATTGTAAAATATTTGAAGGACCAATTAACAGTCGAAGAAATTATAAGTGATGCAAAGAGTTTGAAAGAACTAGAAGAAGTCCTACTTAAAAATGTCCACAAAGAATCTGTTTCAACAAGCTTCTTTACGTATTTCGTTTTTAGAATACTCGCACTTTTTCACAAAAAGGTAATTAACCACTATTTTCTCATATATATTTATTATTACCGTGTTTTTCACATATAACGCGCATCTATGAAGGCCTGAGGAGGGGTTTCAAAACGACGTGACTTTATAAATAAACACTATTTGATTGGTAAAATGTATTATATATATTATTGAAAGTACATTTTACGTATTTACATTTTTTTGATTAATAGATCAATTTTTTATGACCTTTCCAGGCATTCAGATGGCGCGTTATATGCGTAAAATCATGGTATCTTAAATTATAGCATTATTGTAAATAAATAAATTAGTTTTTATGCAAATATTTCTCGAAAGGTCCATGAAAAAAGTTGAAAAAAAATCTTTACATGAGATACTCTTTCAAAAAAAATAAATATTTTTTTCGCTCCAGTTTGTTGATATGAAAGAATGTTTGAGTAGAAAAGACCTGATTGTACAACATCTGGAGAATTATTTACTCTTGGAACACGTGACAAATAAATTACTCAGCTTCAAGAAATTACGACATCGCCGAAAAAGGATGACTGTGAATAATAATTGCAATTTCCACAATTCCAGTTCCAGTAAAGGAAACAACGAAATGGTTTGAGCTATATAAATTGTTAACAGAAACGTCAAATTTATCCTTCTATATAATTCCTTCTCTGGTTAATCAGCCAAAGTTTTAATGTTTTATTGAAACTTAAATTAAGCCGCATTTTATTTAATGTAATTAAACTTAAATTTTTCTTTCTTTTAAATCGTTCACCTAAAAGTATGTTTATATAAATGTAATTTTATTCATTTATATTATATATAGAGTAACCTAAACGAACTGCAGCGGTCAAATGAATATGAATGCACAGATAAAGCTGAATTGTTAGAAAATGAAATAAACAAAATCGTGTCAAAAGGTAAATTTTTGTAAATGTTTTTTTCCAATTGTATAAACTTTGTTTGTTTTTAGCAAGCTTTTAATTTGACAGTTTTCTGCCGTGGCGCATTGAGAAGCGCCCAAGAGCTCCTTTTCGTTCGCTCTCCCGTTTCCTCTCCCTTTCCCACTCGCTTTTCCGTTCGCGGTCGCTCTCCGTATCCGTTCGCTTTGCCGCTCTTGCTCCCGCTCACTTTGTGACCGATCTCAATTTTTTTTTACAAAACCTTCCCCTATTAGTCTATTGACTTTCAATGCTGTGTGAAAATGTCATTACGATCAGATGAATGGTGTAGCTATCCGTGAATCACACACACAGACAGATAGACAAGAAAGTGATCTAATAAAAACGCTGGTAAAGACTGTTGGTTTGTCTGTCTATCTTTTATGCAAATCCAAACCGCTGGATTAATTTTAACAAAATTTGGCATGGAAGTAGATCTCATAAAGCGGAAGGTCATAGAGTATTTTTCAATTTTAACAAGTGAAGCAAAAACAAAGTTTTTTAAAAACACACTTTTATATTTTTACTACATAAACAGCAAACATATTAGCATAGACAATAAATAGTTCGACGAAAATATCACAATTGATTTTTAATTAAATTTTGTCCAATCGATCCGAAAATTTGATAGAATGCATTGTTATTCAGTTCGGAGGTATGTTTAAATTTTGAAGTCTATAGCTCATCGGGAAGTTAGTTAAAAATCGATTGCAAAATTTGACGACAGACAGATAGACAGACAGACAGACAGACAGAAAGACAGAGAAGTCAAGTTTAGTAAAAGTGTGTATAGTTTTTATGATCGAAAAACTATAGAAAAACCTCTAAGAACCCTGGGCAACACCGGGTAACCTCGCTAGTCCCTTATATTAACTTCACTGCTGGTTTTGCTTATTTGCTTGCTTGCTTGAATGTTTGCAAACATTGAAAGTGAAAATTAACAAACTTCCCGTCATCTAATCAAGCTAAAATTTAATATATAGGCTTCCTCCATGACAATGCATTTCATTAGTTTGCAAATTTTTCGAAAAAATTTTTTTAATTAAAAATAATAATTATCTATGTTTTAAATAAAACAAATCAAATACAATTAAATAAATGTTTACATATGTAACTTCCAAAAAATGTCATTTTAAAAGAAAATTGTTTTCAATGAAAAAACCGGCAAATTCAGAAATATAAGGGAATGTTAAAAAACCTGGTTTTTACGGCTCACTTGTTATATATTACAGATGTTTGATCTGTTGTTTTTTTAAACATAGATAACTTTTTAAATGGAAAAGTTTATTTGTTTGTTTGTGGTGATCAAATCTTAGAAACAAAAATTCACCCACTTCTCGACCACCTAGAGCTCTAAAACTTTCAGGAAAGCTTTCTCCTGGATGACAATACATGCATTTAATGTTTCCGACATGAGTTAGGCCTTAAATCAATTATAATTAATCAAATCAAATCAATTTCTGCCATCTAGCAGCTTTAATAAAATCGTTTGCCAACCGGCCACAAATCTCTGGCGATCGATATTTCGCATTTAAGTCCGAGTTTGTAATAGCGTTTACTAACTTAAACATGTAATTTGCTTAGAGGAAATAATTATCAGTTAAATAATTTTTTATATAAATGAATTCGAGACGGAGAGGTAGATGAACGTTATCTGGACCATTACAGGTAAACGCAAATTCGACTAATATTCATCTACGTAGAGCTTTGAAACTTTCAGAATAGCTGTATTTTTTATAACAATTTATGAATGAAGTGTTTTAGATAAAAAATTATCCATACATCGAATTAAATTTATGAATTTTGATTTCATATTAAAGAAATAAACAATGTACAAGATTGAGCGTAACTGTTGTTTTAGATTCAAAAATGTTACTTCGTCGACTCAGATAAAGAGGCAAATAAAAGCATTTTTTTTTCAAATTTTTTTTATCTTTACTTGTTTATAAAAAATTTCAAAATTTAATAAAATGCAATGTCATAATGAACAAGTCTATATTTCAAATTTCATTCAGCTTCATTGGATGACCGAAAGTTTGTTAATTTTCAATTTCAAAGCTTATTAACATTCAAGCAATCAAAACAAAACAAAACCCGGGCAGCACCGGGTAACCCTGATTTTCGGTAAAAAAAGATCAATTTTTTCGTTTCTACTGAATAACAAAGTTATAGATATCTTACAACTTGTAAATTTTACCAAACTAAAAAATATTATGCCCTTCTTACCCAATTCCTGGATCCGCCACTGGTTGTCCGATATCTGTTGCATGATGTCTTAATTTTGTCTGTTTAAACGGAATCTTTTATTCAATTTTTAACCAGATATTATGCTAGAGGTCTGAAACTTTCAGCACGAACATTCTTTAACAGCGAAAAAAAATTAATTACTTGTTTTTCACTTATCCTTACGTACTTAATCAAAAACTCACGTGACTTAACAACGTTAAACATCGTATCTCGTACCCACACACGCACATAAACAAACAAGCATTCCATCAAACTGGTTTTCGCCAACTTAAATATTTTTCTATTTCTTTCTAATCAAACGCTTTTATCATTCGTTATTTACGTTTTCTAGAAGTGTCTATTTCTATGCAATTTGTATATGAGCAATATGTATGTGTTTAAAATATTAATATTCTAGGCATTAAACAATTTAAAATTAAGCTAAACACATCTCTTTTTGAGAAGTTTTTTGATTAGGAAATGTTGAGGAATTGCGCGCCTTTGCGGAAAACTTGGTTTTTTTACAAGGGTGCATTATAAATGCTATTTGTGGTGTATATTGTAATTTCCTCATATTCCAATTATCAAGTTTATTTGATAAAGTTAAGCTCTTCTGCTTTCTTCAGTATGCTAATAGCTCAAGTGCATATTTCATTTAGTATGTCGTATGCTTGTGTCGAGACTTACCGCCATGTTGTGTGCGCGTTTTCGCTTGCAGACTTCCTACCTGTATCTTCCATGGAATTCTATATAAATCATTTTTTAATTTATGGTTAAATGTTTAAAAATCATAGGTGCTATAAGGATGAAAACATATTTATTTTTGACAGTCGGATATTTAGTCACACACTTTAAGATTCCACCAACTGCCATCATATAAAATAATCGATTAATTAATTTTTCTTTTTTCATTTTAATAAAATGATGTTTGCATTTTGTATGTCTAAGTTAGTTACTTAATTAATATTAGCTATTATTATGAAAACAGTGACTTTTTGTGATTATTATTATGTTATATTTTAGTCACGAAAGTCACCTCTCGCAATCATCTTCAAAGACAGCTGTCACAAGAGCAAACTTCTATACAACCGAATGTGACAACACCTGCACAAAAGGCTCAAAGTCCTACAGAATATCCTTTTGAAGAAAATATCTTCTCTACAAGTTCCATTGACTCAGCATTATCATTGCTGCCAAAATCTGATACATTTTCATCATCCAGAAGAGTATCACAAAGTCATTCAATAAATGAACATGATGAGAAGAATGAAGAGGTAAATTCTTTTCTTCAATTCGATATATTAATGAGCATAAAAATGATATAACTTTAATTTAAATGTTATCATTTATGCTTTAATAGAAATCTGACGGTAAAGCCAAGTCCACTGCTCGACACTCTGACCAAAAAAGCAACTCTCTCGTTCAGTTTTCACTCAATGATCTACTGGTGAACGACGGAAAGGATTATGATTCGATGCCAAGCAAACTCACAGATGATCAAGATCATTCAAGACTCGAACAAAAAGAAACCTGCAAATCTAATCAATCGGCCAAAAGTAGCACCGAAAATCTGCAGAACTCCAACGTCTCATCGAGTGGTCACCAATCAAATCCATGCTCGAATTTGAGTATTTTTAGACCAAGTACAAGCAAACCTGATTGGATCGTTAGAGAAGCAAAGTTACCTTACTTCGAAATAAGCTCACTTTCCGCAGGAAATCTACCCAAAATTTTTGTCGAAGACGGAGAAATGGCTAAGGTAGATTCTGAGGACCATGTTGGTTCGGACAAGTCAGACTTCCTTCTTCAAAGCCCGCATCAAAAAACAAAACAAAACGGACTACATACTCCCAAGAGCGATAGTAACCAATTTCGAATTTCTTTTCACCAAGTACCACCAACCGTGAATAGAAGAACATCAGTTGGCGAGTGTATCAGCAACCATTCAACTCTAAATGAAACCCACGGTGGCAATAAACTTGAAAGACATTCCTCTGAAAAATGGAGTTCTCGCGAGAGGCGTAACTCAAATATAGATCACTTATTGCCAATCTCCAACGTTTCTTTTGTTTCGAAGACTGATTTTTCTAGAAGTTCAAAATCGTTGTTTCGTAAGATATCTCCGAGCAAATCACCACTAAATATATGCAAGAGTCTTTGCCTTGTCAACAATCATTCTTTCGAAGATGATAGCGACAAGCCAAACCCACAAATGTCGGCCTGACGATCCAAGCAGAATGTGTTTTTGCAGAAGTTGTATTTTAATAAAGTTTAATTTTAGAAGCTACTTTCATAGATGAAGCAAAGCAGTGAAGAAGTTGACTCTCCTGGTCGACGTCATCCAACAAGTCAATAGTTTTACATTTCGGCACCACAAGGACTCAGTAATCACTTTGTTACTGCGACTCAACAAGCAAGACAAATTTTTCCTGCCACATGAAACACAGAAGCCCTTGAGTGACCGTGAGCGAATGTGAGTTGGCTGCAGTCAAACATCTGGATTTAAGCAAGTGTGCGTGTTGACAACTTCAGGACTTAAATAAAGTATTTACATAAGTTCGGAATGGACTATATCATTGCAGATTTTCAGGTTTTTCAGACACAATACCAGCAAATTTAACTTCATTTACTCTGCTCTAGTGATTCTTATGTATATAATAATATATTCCAAGATTTTTATCACCTGCCTAAAAAATCAATTCAGACTATACTTCTATTTCCTTAAATCTTAAAATTTCTTAATTGAATTACAATGTTTTTTGACTAAATACTTATCCATCTAAGACTTTTTATCACTATTAATAATGAACAAAATTAGTAATCAGTTAGTTGAGCTCTATGCGTACTTCTTACGTGAACGTAACATATGGAATATGTATTAATATAATTATTTGAAAAATTTTAATTGATATTATACGTTACTATATATGTTTTCGCATCACAAGTAAATCCAGTTCGAAATGTAACATCATTATTTAATTAATTCATCAATACTTTCCATAACATGCATTACATTTCATTACATTTCATTACATGCATTACAATTCATTACATGCATTACATTTAATTACATGCATTACATGCCTTAAATTTCATTACATGCCTTATATTTCATTACATTACATAACATGCATTAGATTCCATAACATGCATTACATCTCATAACATGCAAAACATTTCATAACATGCATTTTCAATTGCTGAAACTATCTCTTACCACCAATTCACAAGCAAAAGTCCCATTAAATTCACTGTCATGGTGACAGCACATTCAAAGAAAGTTTGTAAAATGTTGCAGTCACACAGACGACTAATCAGATTCTCTCACCAGCACCAACTTCCTCTTAAAAAGCTAACCATTTATATTCAGAAACCAGTTCTCATCGAAGACGAGTGAAATGAAATTTTGATCCTCGTACTTACAACTTACTTTAAATGCATTTCATGAAGATCTCTGCCAACCAGAGTAGCTTGGCTCGATTTATATCAAATTATTTTGCAAGGTATATGCAGTTAAATGTTCATACCAATGGAAACAATTCAGATAAGCAAATGAAAAGCATCACTTATTCTAACATTTACTGAACCTTTAACAACATGTAAACAAATGCAAAATAAAAAGAAAAAAATTTAAAAAAATTCAAGCAAGTTAAAAACAAGACAATTGTTATCGTTAAGAAGAATAAGTATCATCACAATCCTCAATCACTTTGAACAGCTCGTTAGTCACACTGGCACCTTCGACTGCAAAATAAATATGCAAATTTATCATCACGCCATTGAAATGCAATCAATAAAAAAACAGGTCCCTACCTTTGCATTCAGGAATTTTTCCTGCCTTTCGATCTTCCCAGATTTGTTGAATGTCGCTTCTATCGAGTAACTTTTCCAGGTCTTCTTCTGACAGTTCATCATTTTTTATGACATCTTGGTAGTCCTTCTCCTCTAATATGCTTACCAAATCTTGCAAGTCAACGAGCTTTACTTGGCTCTTGTCAGAGAGCGATGAGTCCCACGTAGACTTGAATTTGTCTGCAAACATTCGACTTTTAAGAAAATACATATTTGTGACGCATGAACCAACTGAAAGCATTGTCGCAGACTACCTTTGTGAATGATCATTTTCTCTAACTTTCTTTTCGCAGTTGCTCTTTCGACAATTTTCTGGTCTACAGAGCCACCAGCAACTAATCTGTAAATCACCACTGGATTGACCTGTCCAATTCTGTGACACCTGTCCTGAGCCTGAAGATCACACTGTGGATTCTACAAAAGAAAACCCTCAATCAGCACCAATGAAATCCACACTGGCATTTCAATCAACAATCGCACTACCCAATCGCTGTCATAAATGATGACGGTGTCCGCTTTAGTCAAGTTGATTCCTAGGCCTCCTGCACGTGTACTCAGGAGAAACAAAAAAATATCTTCTTCGTTAAATTTTTGTATCTGAATAAAAAAATGACATTTAGATCTTAAATCTTTAATTCGACAAAATCCGAGAATTCCTACAAATGCAATAAATACCTGCTGCTGTCGATCAGAGAGTTTCATGGCGCCATCAAGTCTGCAGTACGTGTGGGAACGATAGTCGCAATAATCTTCCAAAATGTCTAACAGCTTGGTACTCTGACTGAATATCAGCACCTGATTAACCACAAAATCAAATCAAATACATCAGACCCACAGCAGCCATCATTTAAAAAAATTAGTAGGATTAAGTTTCATGGTCAGGAGTTCATCTTTATGGTCAAGTCAATAGATTTGATAATTTCTTAAATATACAGTACTTACTGGTTGTGGTCACCCGGCATTGCCCATGTTTTTTTATAATATTTTTTATTTTGTTTTTTCTTTCTATCATTAATTTTTCACAATCAATTTACTTTTACTGTAATGCTCTTTGATAAAGAATGTTTATGGTTTTGCATGATTTCTTGAAGACAGGAGTTGTATCTTCGAATATTTTCAAGAAAATGTTGTGCCACACAGAGATTAGAGAGGATCAAATAAAGGAATTAAAGCAGGAGGAACCACATAACCATGAATTCCGTCTTTTACTGAAAGTTCAAAAACTACAAAATGCATCATCACACTAACTCTGTGGCCATCTTTTTTCAACCTGGCAAGCATTCGATCCATCAACTTCAGCTTTCCTGACTCCGTGACGAGATCTTCTGCGATTTGTTCGGCGGAATTCTCTTCGTTGAAATGCTGAAGAAGAAATGGATGGTTGCAACATTTTCTCAGTAAACTCAGCATGTTCCGCAACTGGATCGGTGGCATTTTAGGTTTATTGGAGCTAAAGAAAAATGTTTCAGGTAACAACATCATAAATGTACCATTAAAACCACTTATCGAACAGAAACTTATTATTACACACCTTACTTCTTCCGTACTATTTTCTTCAACATCAACTACAGCTTTGGCCCAAGCAAATAGACTATCTTCAGTATCCTCATTTTCAACAAATTCTTCATTTTCTTCTTCAAATGCTAGCTTGTAATCAACTTTTTTCTTTCTAGTCCTCAACTTCTTGGATGTTTCACAGCTTTCAATGTCATCTACTTCTGGTGATTCGTTTTCTTTATTTAGCTAATAAACACGTAAACAACAGTATAATTAAATCAATCTCCATGTACAATAAGTGAAAGTTAATTTAAAAAATTAAAACATGCTTTTAAGATAGCTGAAAAATTTCATAGTGACATCGTATCATAAAAATATTACCCCGTTGAATAGTAAACAAAAGATATTTGTAGTTACCATGATGATGAAAGTTTTTGTCGCCATTATCACATGCTTCTTCAATTTATTTTTAAGAATTTTGATTTCTTAAATTTGTCATAGTTATTTTTGTTATATTAAAATTTAAATTTGTTTTAAGTTGGTTAACTTTATAACTATCTCCCGAGCTTCTAAACGATCGTGGTCATCCCATGGACATCCGGACAAGTGAAAGTTAATAATAGCATGTAAAAAATGATTAAACCTTTGAGTTTAATTCTGAAATACCTTAGGTGTAGTAGAGACAAGCTGAGCAATGGTTTTATCGATTATAGATCGGTACAATAATCTTTGCTGTTCTGCAAAGGGTGAGATGACTAGAAGTTCTTTCTTGGGAGGAATGATAATATCAACATCAGATTTCAGTCTCCTCAGCATGAATGGCGCTAGAATCTATAAAACGTTGTTTATTAAAATATTTACATTTATAATATCATTATTTAAATAACTGCTCAAAAATTCAACTTGGTGGTATATCAAATACCTGATGAATTTTAGAAAGAGTGTTTGACTTTTTCTCTTCTAAAACGATTTGTTTATTTGCATCATCAACATTTTCTAAATAATTAACATCGAACCATGTCTCAAAACTGCAAGAAAACAAATTTTATGTAATTTAAAAAAGTTTATAAAACATTTAAAAAAAGTTTATAAAACATTTAAAAAAAGTTTATAAAACATTTAAAAAAAGTTTATAAAACATTTAAAAAAAGTGTATAAAACATTTAAAAAAAGTTTATAAAACATTTAATGAAGTTTATAAAACATTTAAAAAAAGTTTATAAAACATTTAAAAAAAGTTTAGAAAACGTTTAAAAAAAAAATTCATACAAAATTTAAAAAAAAAGTTTCTTCTCACCTTCCTGTACTGCTGAAAATTTCAGGAATCAAGAAATTGAGTAACGTCCACAATTCGGAGAGATTGTTCTGCAGGGGCGTCCCTGTTAGAAGGATTCTGTGAGATGAGTCATACTTCTTCAACTCTCTGAAAAAAAATTA
Source organism: Erpobdella octoculata (assembly GCA_963978895.1). Taxonomy (NCBI): domain Eukaryota; kingdom Metazoa; phylum Annelida; class Clitellata; order Hirudinida; family Erpobdellidae; genus Erpobdella; species Erpobdella octoculata. Next base: position 40,559,189 of record OZ022238.1, on the reverse strand, counting down.
AAAATTCCAAATAATCTTTCTTTTTCGTTATAAAATTTAATTAAAGAACATTTCAAATACAAATCAAAATACATAATTTCCAGCGCATGTATTCATGTTAGAAATTCACGTGGCATTGCAATAGTAACCAACTAATTTTCATAATATCTGTTTGGTTATCACTAATTTCTAATAGCCCAAAATACTGACTGACTGATTGCCGCCACAATTGCCTAGTATTGAAATAAAAAGACAAAGCTGTAACCTTATAAGTCGACATTCTGAATTTTTGATCCTGTGCCCTTCATCGACAATCATCAAATTCCATTTAATCCTGCCCAGCATTGACTGATCTTTAATGGCAACTTCGTACGAAGTAACTACAACCGGTCTGCAGGAGAGGTTGTGGCCTTGAATTTGATGAGACTTATTGATGGAAGATAAAAGCAAACGTCGTTCATCCTTGCTTCCATAGTACATCAAGCAAGGCACCTTAAAAAAGAAACAAGTAAAATTTCAAATATTCAAGTGCTTGTTGTTAGCACCATTGTTATTATTCCAACTTGTTCCAGTGTTGATAAAAACACAGAGAGATTGATGTAAAATATCTTTGTTAAATAACCATTAGTCCATTTCTATTATTGTGCTCAAAATATTTGTTTGCATAGAAATTTCCCACCACCAACAGCTGGGGACTTCTCATTTCATAAAACATTGCTTTCTACATGACCTTGGCCACAAAAACCAAGATTTTAAATTAGTTTAGGTTTACGAATTGAATTATTATTATTTCAACTCATGTCAGCATATATATTGAGATAAATTTAATGATAAAGTTTTCAATTGAGAAAAATGAAATATTAAGAGCATCTTGAATCATCTGACATCATTTTTATGCATTTAGAAAATAAAGTTTAAAATACCTGAGGTGCAAATGATTTGAATTCATTGACCCAGTTGACCAATGTTGAAAGTGGACCACAGACAAGAAAAGGACCGGGAACTCCAATGTAAACGAGGTCGGCTATCAACGAAATGCACTGAATCGTCTTTCCCAGTCCCATCTCGTCTGCAAGTATGCCGTTGACTCCATTCACGTACAGTTTCTTTCAAAAATAAGAAGCATAAAAACAAAAATAAAAATTAATAAATATATAAAAATAAAACCATAAGCAATGACTAACCATAAGCCACGAAACCCCATCCAATTGGTACTTCCTCAGTACACCTCCTGTCAAAAGAACCGGCTGTTTATAAGACACAATTTCTTGATTCTCCTCATCTGTAGGAGGTGACTGCTGATACAATTCTTTTTCATTCTGAGATGACGTGGAGCTATGAGGTGAGTCTGGTGGTCCTTCGTGTTTCGTTTGGTCGAGTTTCATTTTCTTAGCACTCGGAACAACCTGAAGGTAAGAGATATGATTAATGTTCAAGTTACATAAGAAATTATTTCTGTAAGCATTTATTTAACTTTAATTTTTTTAAGTTGAATTTATAAACCACTCATTTGAAAGTTACATTAAATGGGAATCTAAATGATTAAATGTGGATCGAGATGATTAAATGTTCAAAAACAAAAATGAAAATACAAATCTCCACCTGATCAACATCATCAGCTGCTTTCCTTTTTGGTGGCCTTCCTCTTTTCTTTGCAGCTGTGACAAAATTAATTAATACTTGTATTTAAGCTTAATATTCTGAGTTACAAGTTAAAATAATAAAATTCACAAAAATACCAACAAACAACTCCATTCGCAGGTGAACTGTCAACAACTTCTGCTTTCATCTGCTTTTTATTCTAATAACAAAAAATAAAACATCATGGTTTTATAAACCTTGACATGCATCATTAGCAGTATCAAACTATAAATAATATAATAATTATATATATATATATACTTCAAATAATTAGGAACAAGCTTTTCTTTCATACATGCTTTATTAAACACTATGGCCCATTTCTTATTACACACTTTTTCTATCAAACGCGACACTTTTTATAGAATATATATATATACATATATATATATATATATATAATAATAATAATAATAATAATGAATTTATATAGCGCCAGATAAGTCAGAGGCGCTTACGAAGGTTCCTTTGGATCGGAAACTTCGAAGAACACGCTATTTTCATAGACATGAGAAAGCAATGCGAGTGAACTCCTTGCCTAAGGGAGTTACGCTGGTGACGCAGGTGAGGCTTGAACTGCCGACCTAACGATCCACAGGCGAGCGCTCTACCGCTCTGCCACCAGCGCATATATATATATATATATATATATATCTTTGAGACATGCTCCAAGAAACACAACTCGCCATTTGGCAGAAACAACTTTTCGAGCCAAATTCTCAACCTAGAATTATAGGTTGTGCCTTAAATTTGTTTATCAAGAACCTCATTAAAACCTCAACAGTTGATCTTTTAACATCTTTCGTCTTAAGAAGTAACGTGAATGAACTTTCATCTCTTTCGAGTCGATCACACAGCAGGTTTGTGTACCTCTGACTTTTCTCCAGCAGTTCTGTCAGTCTTTCGTAACACTGGGCCTGAGCCGCAGTTATTTCCGATGTGCTCTTCGTTTATAAAATTCAATTCAAACAAATAATTAGTTACATCAAATGTTTTGCATATGACAAATGTGTAAGAATTTATCTTACTTTTCTTTTATATTTGACCTTGAAGCTGGAATCTCTTGAATTTTCATTTTCACTTTCGCCTAAAAAATCCATGTGACGAAAATATTATAGGCATAAATACGGATGATCAAAACAAAATGTCGGTTGCGTGAAAAAAATCACAATTAAATAATATAGTAAGTTAATATGAATAGACCTAACTCGAGTCACATAAAATGCAGCAACATAACAAAATGGTCTCCACGAACATGCCATGACATAACAACAGATTCAGCAACAGAAAAAATTATGACATGAATATTAGCAAATATCATAATTGTGCTTATTTGTGAATGTTGTATTTCTGTTTATTTGTGAATGTCGTATTTGTGCTTATTTATGAATGTCGTATTTGTGCTTATTTATGAATGTCGTATTTGTGCTTATTTATGAATGTCGTATTTGTCCTAATAATTAACGCGAGCTGATCAATCAGACACACTCATAGACATAAATTTTTTTTAAAAACAACTGACTGCATAGATAGTAACACATCTTAATCTAAATCTAGTCGTACATTCTTTCGTAGACTCACCTACTGATCCAAAAGGTTGAGGAGCAATCATTCCTTCAGAACCATCATTTGAAAATGTACTTGCCGGCAAGCTGATAGAGATCATTTTTATCTTTTAAAGTTTAATTGAACTGTGTGGTAATTTAACCACAAGGGTTGATATAAGAGTACAGCATGGGCTGATTTATTATGGCCCGTCAGCAACTTAGCTTTGCCCGTTTTGTACGCAAAAATTCCAGGTTTGGCCTGGCCCTCTCTGATTTGGGCCAAAAATTCTTAGGCTTTACACAAATTTCCAGATAACTAAGCATGGAAGTTTGTCGTTTGGTTTTATTCGGGTACGGAAGTAATCGGAAATATTTTTCTTCCGAACGTTCGGTTTTAATCGGGTTCGGAAATAATTTCATTCCAAACTTTCAAAAACCGTTTCCGAAAGATCGAGAATATTCGGAAATTATACGGAACAGCCGAAAATTACTGAATTACTCTCTTAATTTTGTAGGCATTATGACGAGACTTGTACAAATTGATTTGGTTTTGAATTATCTATTCAAATATGTAAATTTTATTAAGATACATCAAGTTTGAATTTTCTATGTAAAATGCGTGAAGACAGTGAAGAGTTAGCAACGGTTATTGAGTAGCCTAGCGAGTACCTACATTGTAAATAGAGACATAACAACCGATTTAATCGCAATAGTTTTTACCATATAACTCCGTCAATAATTCAAGGATTTAGTTGAAAATAGTACAGATCGTTTTGCATTTTAATTTTCTATTCAAAAATGTTAAAAAAAAATGCCTCAACTTTGAATTTTCCATATATAATGCAGGCAAAGTTAGCTACCGTTGCTAACTTCAGCGACGTACACAAAACTATTCGTATTGACGTGTTTCCATTATCGCAAACAGAAGAAAAAGGAAAGATATGATATAATTATAATATTTCATTGGTCTAAAATGACGATCAGTGAAATTAATTGTTTAATTTTTTTATGGAATTCCGAAAAAACCCGACATTTACGAAAAATAATTCCGAACGTTCGGTTTTTTTTGGGGTCGCAAATAATTTTATTCCGAACTTCCGACAACCTATAAAAACCAAAAAAACCGACTTTTCGGTTACGTTCGTAAGGGAAGAAACTTCCATGCTTACAGATAACTCTAAAATGAAGCTCAGGCCCGATCCATGCAAGACTCTAGTTGATATAACAAATATTATTGAAAGTATTATTTTGTATTATAACATTTTATAAGAAGTTTTTTAACAGCTAAAAAAATTCAAGGTTGGTTTCTGCAATGCAAAACATGAAAATCGGATTCAGTTAATATGCTATGCAACCTGAAAAAAGAACCATAAATAACCTGTTACTTTCTTCCATATTGTTGATACTAAGTTTTGATTCTAAAGAAAAAAATAAACAAATAATTATTTGGTAGTCGCAAGCATTCATAGTAATGAAAATTACAAATACAAGCAGGGCTGTGTTAAGGGCCCCCCACACCTTTTAATTGGGTGGGCCCAAGGCCCGAAGGAGCTCAGGAGCCGTCATTTACACGAAAAAAATGCAACTTACCTTTTAAAACATCAGTTAAATATAACACTACAATCTACCTAACTTATTTAATCTAAATAAGCATGTATGTTTTCATTTGTATCCTTAAAATAACATATATTAAATATTTTTTGCTTATCTTAACGTCGACGCCACAACAGAAAAAATCTCGTCATTTTTGAAACTTGTAGTGGAATGGGACTTGATTATTTAAGGTTGTCAGGCCAAGACATGCGATAATTAATTTTATATGATAACTAGCGGGGGCACCCGGCGTTGCCCGGGGTTTTTAGAGGTTTTTCTAATGTTTGTCTCTCTCGCTCCCGTTTCCTTCTCCGCTTTCCCGTTCCCGTCGCGTTCTCGGTCGCTTTCCCGCTCCCGGTTGCTTTCCCGTTCTCGGTCGCTTTCCCTTTCACGCTCTATCTTTCGCTCTCAGTTGGCTTCCCGTTCCTATTTTCGCTCATTTATGTATGTATATGTATGTGCATATATATATATGTATATAGTTCCCACTCACTCACCCGCTCCGCTCTGCTCATTTTGTGACGGATTTCAAATTTTTTTTCTCTATATTTGATTCCCCTTGACTCTTAAGGTTGTGTGAAAATTTCATTACGATCGGATGAATGGTGTAGCAATTCCTAAATAACATATATATATATATATATATATATATATATATATATATATATACATACATACATACAAACATTCATTTTTATATATATAGATTTAATATGACTGTTGAGATAAAACATGGTGCATAGTTCAAGTTCAAGTTATGAAAATCTATATTTTTCATTTACAGTTCCAATTTTAGTTCTTTATTTCAGTTACAGTTCCTTAACTGTAATGAATATAACAACCTGCCATGCTGCCATTCTAGCAAACCGACCCCCAGAATCTACAGATTGCTTAAAAAAGATTGTGAAGGAAGTTAAACTAAATATGATACTAAATTTATATGTACAATGCACAATTAAAATCAGTTGAAAGTATAAGAGTATAAGTAAGTTGATTTATTAAATGTTGATTAATTAAATGTTCCTCTAAATTTTAAAAACCACGATTAACAAAACTTAATTCTTATTTTGTGATCTAACGAGTGTGTGTTATGATGACAAGGAGATATTTATTAAGCAAACATAAACGTAAAAAGTCACCCATGGTGGCAAAACAATCTCGAAGCACTTGAAGAACTATAAAATAGTTAAGAAAGTAAGTTTGTGAAGGAAGTTAAATAAAGTAGTTAAACTTTACTAAATATGCTATTAAATTTATATGTAAAATATACATTGAATAAAAAATAATTAAAATCAGTTGAAAGCCTAAGTGAAGTTAATTGATTAATTAAATACTACTTTAAATTTTAAAAACCACTATTATTAACAATATTAACAAACATCATTAACAAAACTTAATTCTTATTTTGTGATCTAATGACTGTTATCATGACAGGGAGATAATAAAAACACACACATAAAAGTAACCCTCGGTGGCCAAACAATCTCGAATCACAACTATAAAACAAGTTTATAAAGTTTTATTATTATTTATTATAAAGACATCGGAGAAAAAAAACTTTCCTATAATTCCCGCTGTTTAAAAGACATTGAATATTTGTAACGCGGCATTAGGTTTTCCTTGTTGAAGTGAATTTTAGAGAAATTAAAAAAAAATAGTATTTTTTAATGTATTTAATTTTTAATAATGTCTTAAAAAAATAATTTTAGTTTTACACTAATCATGAACAAGATGACGGGGTGGGTCGACGAGATGAGCGTTCTAGGGGCAATTATAAATCACGCATAAAAAGGGAGAAAAAGACAAAGAAAAAGACAACAGAAAGACAAAGAAATAGATAAAGTATAAATATTTCCGCAGCAGTTTTCCAGTTAAGTCGTTAGGTCACGCATCTTCAAAATTTTGTCAAATCCTATTTTGCATAGATATATATCTATGCTATTTTGTGTCATTTCTTTTGAAAACCTAGATACGCGACAAAGCTCTGACTGCAAGACAGGATCAAAATCAAGACTTTTTCTCAAGATTAAAGCCAAGATCAATATATTTACCTCCAAGATTAGTCTTGGCAAAGATCAAGATTTTTTAAAGACTATGATCGAGGCTTTTTTCTCAATGCTTTGAAAGAAAAAAATATTTTTACTTCCAAACAAACTTATTTAAAAAATCCAACATCAGGGGCACAACTAGGGGGCAGGGGGCGCAATCCCCCCAGGCCAATTTGGAGGGTCCTGCAATTTTTCCAAATTCGATGAGTTTTTTTGGGTAGGGGGGTGGTATTCATAAACTTATTTTTTTTTACAATTGCTATAACTGGTTTGAGACTGATTTTGACTATCTTCAGTTTGTAGTCTTTATTTTCTATAATTAATAAATTCTTAAAGATGCCAAAAAAAAGACTGCAGACTAAAGATAGTCAAAAAATTTCGGCTACGGCGGGCTTTTTTCCCTTTTTCACACTTTAGCCCACCCCCCCAACATTTTCTGCAGGTTGCGCCCCTGGCCAACATTGAATTTTATAGAATTTAATTTTACTTCAAAACATTAATGTTTTAAAATATATCATTTATAATATTATGAACTGAATTTTGCTTACATTAAGTATCGTATTGTTTTATTGCTTAGTTTTTCTCCAAGCTTCATGAAATAAACACCCAAAAAAATCTAAAGTCTATTTTTGAGCATTTTGTACTTTAACAATTTTTAGTTGCTTTCTTTATTTTAAGGCATTTCTCTGTAAGAGCATGTTTTACTTAATCTCCTTGCATTTGTGTAAGGTTTTTGTGTTAACGTTTTAAATTTTAAGGTGAAGTAATCATAAATAACGAGACAAGATGCTTTGCCAACTAATAGAGAACTACTAGGATTCATCAGTAGTGGCGTGGCACCTTCTGCACATATAAAAACTTTTAAAAAATTTGACAAAACTTTTTGAAAAGACCATGACTGTATTAGTGTATTTTATGGTCCTCGAGGAGTCTTGAGACCAAGACTGTGTTCTCAAATACTACTTCTTTGAAACCCGCCCTATTGCTCTTAAAGAGAATAGATGCCTCTGTTTTAGAATAACTATTAATTGGAGAATTTGCACTTTTTGCATATAAACACAATAAGAAATAGTAGACAAGAAGACATGAGTTTTACTAAATGGGCTAAAAATATTCCAATTCAAGTAGTTCTTTGCTTTGAAATTAAAAAATATAATGACCTAAGAATATATAAGTACACAAACTGAGTCAGTAATTTACTTCAATGAAACAAATTGTTGAGTTTACTTTCTAGAAGGCAATCGGTGTGGAGTGTCTACAGTGGAAAGTGGCCACCAAACTAATCTGACTATGCAAAACTATCCACAACCACATGGATAACAATCACTTGACTATAACTACTAACACAGAGATTCAATTTATGAAAAAAAACACGCTTCATCCATTCGTGCAATTTTGTCTTCAACTACACTTATACTCAGGTGGATTTTTACAGCACTGTCTGCATATATCAATATTGTATTTATATGAATAAAATGAGCAGTCTTTAATATGAGGCTTGCAGCATTGAAGACATCCATTGCTATCTCTGTAGGTACCTAAAAATATAAAATAATATATTTCATGAATAATAATAATAATAATATAGCTGCAATAATAATAAAATACTAATTTTGAATTTATGTTATTAACTTGTTATTTTCTGTTTGATTGTAACTTATTTAGGTTGATTGATTGGAGGTAATTCTTTTCATTGACATTGTTGGACCAATAAAAGTTTAAATTTTTTTTTTAATTTAACTCAAGAAAATCAATACTTTTGGACAGGCAAATTTAATCCTTCATAATTAAATACAATAAACTCACTCATTTTTTATTATTTTAATTTTTGTCATAAACTACTTTATGGTTAATAATATCTTAATAAGTTAGTAATCTAACCGTAAGCTTCATCACAGTTTTCCAACTTCTGACAACATTTCCAGCATCCCTTTTCATCCATAATTGTCGAATTGACCGCACACGACGAACAACACATTTGACAGCCTGTCGTTTCGTGTTGAAAGACACTTACATTCTCACATTCTTTTGTTGAAAATTGTCGACAGCATTGTTGACAACCCGTTTGTTCAACAAAAGATCCTGCTTCGCCACAGCTTGAGGAATTAAAGAAATCGCAACACACGGGACATCCGTCCAAATCGTTTTTATGCGAATACATCTGAAAGCAAAGATTCACTAAGAATAATTTAAAAAAACATTGAAATTATTTACCTCTATATAAGAATCTTTAAATAACTAACAGCATGACATTTAGGACACCCGAAAACTTCTCTTTCCATGTGATTGAGACAAAGTGTTGAGTTGCAACAATATTTGCACCCGTCGTTTGTAAGTCGAACCAATCTTATGTCACAGTCGATTGGCAGGGGAGCACAGCAACTTCCATTATTCGATTGCTCTCTTATATCAATAATAAAATATCATCAAGAAAATCTTTTATGAACTTGAAAATAAGCAAACTCGAATCAAATAAAAAAAACAACATAAAAATAGTTCTTGCCTGCATGGAATTGTATGTGCAGGATAAGCAAAGACCACAATGATCACAACTCCTAGAATAATACTGAACACGGAGGTGAAAAACGAGATTAATAAATATCTAGAAGCTTTATCAGTTAAGCAGCCCCTGCATGTCCGTGTATCGTTTTCTGTATTTGGTTTTGTTTTTGCCTGTTCAGCCATAACTGTGATTGAAACATATCCTAAATATTAAGCTGCCTACTAGTCATACATTTAACTAATTAAATAACTATACGTACATATGAACACGAAAGATACTATTCCAAAAATACATCCACAAAAGAGAAAAGAAGTCATTGCTAATAAATAGCAAGACAAATAAATCCAAGTGTTCTTATTATAACGCCTTGTTGAAGCACCGCCTGGTCTTCCTAAATTTTAAAGAATGTAGTTTTAGTCTATTATTTTAGAACTAATTTATTGATAATACTGTATAAAAATTATTTACTAGTGTATGAGATTTGCTGTGAAAAAGGAGAATAACGGACATTTGGCCCTCGTGAGGTAGGACTAGTAAGATCGGCATTGCTTGTGTATGGAGGTGGTGGAGCCGAATATTCAGTAGCCTCTTCATAAGAAGGCAAATGTGTTGATGATAATTCAGCCATCTGAGTCATGAAATATTTATAATAATATTTAATAACTTAATAGTTAACAGGCAGTTTTTATTTGTTCGTATTCTAGTAAAATATCCGCAAAATTAAAAAATGAACGCTTGATTTTAATTTCATCACATTCGTTATGACTAACAGAGTCTGTGTTAAACAGACTAAGACTGTTAATTAGTGTTAATGATACATACATGGAACACTATTCGACTATTCTTTCGTAAACGCTGATTAGATTGTTTACCAACACACCTCGATTGTCGTGCTTTCACGCTGCTACACCTGAATCATGAAAGATCTTTAATAATTTATGAACATTTGGCATCGTACAAATAAATTGTTGCGAACAAGAAATATAATTAATTAAATAATCAAAAAACGTGAAATATTGTAATCAATGCTTGATGAAATAATCAAGTGGTTTGAAAACGTAATCGCACACCAGAACGCCGACTTTCATTGATTGTCTTCATCCACGTCTTTGAATTATTTATTTTTAAGGTAGAATCTAGTTTTTGTTGTTAACAGTTAGAGTTTCTTTTATTGATAATTAAAATTAGTCAAGACCAGTTATAATTAAGAATTTTTTACTTCATTTTTAGCATAGACTTGATATGATTTTTAGCTTCGATCTGCTACTTTGTTAAGTTTATGCCTTGAACAGCTGTTTTTATTTCAATATAAAAAATTTGACAAATGAATTTTATTAAAACAAGTCATCACAATAATAAATAATAACAGCAACTGCGGTTTTGAGATGTGCAACATATCTTCTTCAAAGAGCAAATTTAACGTCAGGAGTACTTTTAAATAAATATTTCAGATGGTGCTTTTAAATAAATATTTCAGATGGTGCTCTTATTTGCAACGAATACACACACATACATACACATACATGGACACATGCACACGCACGCACCAACAAACAAACAAGGCGAGACAGACGTGCACCTCTATAAAAGAGGATGCACACGTGTGTTTGTTTTGTTTATAACATTCGAATATCTGCGCGAAGTCTGCCGAAAGCTCCGAAACGATGTTTTCAGTTTAGAAATAAAATTCGGCTGTTTTTGTTCAAATTATGCTCCCACTCGATGTATTTATACCGGCCCTAGTATCTTTTCTTTTATTTCTAAATAGCTTACCAGGAGAGTTTTGTTATGACGATAGGTAAGTTCAGTTTTACATTTCATTTTCATTTATGCTGGTTAATTATTTCTTAATTGTTTTTTAAATTAAATTAATTAATCTCTCTTTTTTTACAAAAAATTTGTTTATATATTTTAAAGACTTTTGTGAAAAAATTACATCTGATAATTACAGTAATTATCAGATGTAATTAAATTACTGCAATGATTTTAATTTTTAAAAAATAATTTCATAACATAACATTTCAATATATTGCTTTACTTACAATTTGCATGGATATTCCAATATGCATACACTTTCTTCTTATATATGTGAATGTTTTTATTTTGTCAAAAACTTTTTCTTTTTTTCAAGCAGGGTTGGATGGAAAATAATGTAAATAATGTTTGATGAATTTTCAATTTCTTATCTTTCAGTTCTGATTTGATGCTCCATCATTCATGCTATTTGGTTCCAATCAAAATGCTGACTGCCCATCATAAGCATTCCCTTCAAGTGTATTCAGAAAACATTTCTAACATGATTAAAAATCATATTTAGCTCATTTGAGCTGTTTTTTATAACATTTTTTAGTTGTTTTTTATTCTCTTCAATTCTATGGTGCATAGAAATCTCCAAGGCTTGTAAATAAATTGTTTATTTATTTCAAAGTCAAAAAATATAATAAATGTTACAATTAATTTTGTGTGTGGCATGTGGTTTGATGAATTAGTTTAGTTTGAAGTAAAAGAAAAACATTAGTGTCATTTCTGAAGGTGCAAAGTGGAATGAAATTGCACACACAGCAATCTGCATGGGAGTTTATTAAGATTAATGCTCATTACTAGGACCCTCATCCATCTTGGAAATTGATAAAAATTTAATTTCATTATCTCAAGTGCACCACCGTTTTTCCTGACAACTTAAAACTTCTTCCCATTATTTTGCTTTTCTTTTGAATTAAATATATGATTTTTTTTATAGTTCCTGTAGATGTTTTGTGGTTCAAAGCTGCGTTGCTCTTATTTTTATTTTTATTTTATCGTGGTTTATGTATTATTAATTATTAATAGCATACTGAAACAGGGATGTGCGTTCCAGTATGTGCAATATGTGCATTATAGTGGCATGCGAGCGAGCGTGCGTGTGTGTGTGTGTTTGTGCGTACGTACGCGTGGGGTTGTAAATGTATTCCTAAACTCTTCGCGAGAAGATCTAATAAGCGAGATATTTAACAATTCATGGAAAAGAAATGTGATTTCAACTCGCATCTCTTCAGCAGACGTTGACATCTCGTCCAGTTAAAAGAACGACGAAATACTGAACGACGTTGTTGTGTTCTTTCTTTCACAACAGCCTATATTTCCCTGATGCCTTGCAGTTTTCCGATTGATGTGCGCCGCTCCTCGGCCAACCTGCTTAAAGTCGTTTATCTGAGAACGGCTGATTAAGCATGACCACAAACGTCTCGACATGACTTCATGCGCCTCGCGAGGATTCTCTCTTCTTGTGCAATACTACAGTACATAAATCCAACATTTTCCTGCATGTTTCTTAATACCCTCGTAGCGTATCGTCTTTTTTCTCGTTTGCCGAGCTTAAACCGGCGGCTAGCGACAAACAGCCCGGAAAAGCGGCGCCTTTAAAACATATAATATTTCGTGGTTGCGTTCGTTGTTGCCTGGATGCTAGAGCATAGAGCGGTGGACTGGAAGTATCCACAAAAGAAAGCAGGACGTATATAGGCATGCAAAAACGACGGAAAAATAGTATTTACGAGATCGGGTGGACAGTGGGGCAGCGAGCGTGTTGTTGTAACCGTTGGAGCGAGCGAGCCTGTCGACTCTCGTTTCAAATTTTCCAGCTTTCAGTTGAATGGGGAACGGATCAATATGCCAAGATTCCCTGGTATACATCAATGTTATTAGATGTCCGACTCGAGACCGGTCCTAATAAAAAGTGAACGAATCGTGTTTTATGCTTGCCACTTCAAAAACGAAAACTTGCGAGAAGCTCTATTTACGAAGCAACGACGATGGAGCGATTCTGGTCACATGATTCTGGTCACATGATTAGACTGCAGAAATTGATTTCTGGAAAATGCAATTCTCGGCACATTATAAAGTACGTAATTTCTCCGTCAGAAAAGTTTCGAATTATCTCATTCGGACCTGCCGCTGGAGGAGGAAGAGAACGGATTGAACGTTTTCCCAACCTTTTATTTAATTCTACGACTGTCGATCATCAGGCGACATTCAGACTGGAAATTTCAGTTTTTCTTTTCGCGACTTTTCTTCGGCAACATCTGGTGACATTTTGAAAATGTTCGCTAAATGACTCTGGTCGCTATATAAAGGTTGACGCGTCTGGTTTAGAAACACCATTTAATGGCGTCCAATTGAATACTCTTTACCATTTTGTGTTGCATCGGTCAAAAAATATAGAACGTAATGTTGTGTTACTGGTGCGTTCAGGTTGTTGACGAAGTTTTCGTGGATGATTGAATGAGGCGCGTACTCATATTTCTTCATGGAAGGCGAAGAGGGATGAGAAGAACTGTGTAGCAAGAAGGGGTGGGGTGGGTGGTGTTAGGCAGAGTTGAGTGCGTGGCTGGATTGTATTTTCAGAACACTTGGTGGGTCGGATGTAAATTTGGATGGGGTTCAGCATGTTCGCATCAGATTTGTATCTAGGTGGGTAACGTTCGACAAATTTAGGAAATCAGGTAGTTGTAAATGCGGTTCAAGTAAAAAATAGTTATAATTCCGAAATCATTATAGACCATATTTAATATTGTTACCATCATTAAAAATTTTTAATCATATAGTACATCCATTAGTCATTCTGATCGGCACACAATCAAGTTCAAGTCACAGATGGAAAAGTTCACTGACCCTTGATAACCAAAACAATTTTTTTGGCCCTGCCTACCTGGAAAGAGGTAGATATGAACATCTTAGCATCAATTTTATTTAGTTAATATTTTTCGGTGCGTTATCTAGAATCACTCGGTTAAGTCAGTTATACTCACAGCCGCATTGCCATCCTCTCCCCCGCAAACCGTTGCGTCCCCCAGGTAAATTTTTCAATGGAAAATTTGAAACGTGAAAATTACGTACGATTGTGGAAAAGTTGTGAAAAATTTGGGAAAAGTGCCTACGACTGCCCCCCTTCATCAGGTTTTTTGGAAGGAGACAGTGTGAAAGTGTTATAATTTTTTTTTAATTCGGAGCCCCTCTTGCGAGTACTGAGTCCCCTCGGAAACTTTGGCTGGCTACCCTGTTGTGTATTTAGTTGATGGAGCTTTTGACCGAAGTTGATTTTCTAGCCAGCCACGTTGTCAGAAATCAGGCACTCCTAAAATCGTTTTGTACGAGGCACGTTTAAAATCAACCGTTCCCAGATTTGCAGGAGGAGGTGCCGTATAAATATCGGCATTGTGTTTTATCGTAGAAGCGATCCGTACTTTTTGGCTGTAGAAATTTGTATGACTGATTAAAAGCAATGTATATGATGACATTTAATATGTCAAAAAGGTCTTATAACTCTCTGAATGGACGTGGCAAACGGAAATTTAAAAAAACAACAAACAAACGGTATCGATAAAAAACGCTTCTAAGCACGCCAGAGTCAATCAAGTCAGTCAAACCACTGGTAATCTTATTAGTTTTTCGATTATTTTTCTTTTTGAGACTTGGTCAGATATACGTTTCGACTGCAGTCAATTGATTATCTTCATTAAATAGCCGAATTTGTTTGAAGTTATTATTGAGCGTTTCGGATGTTGGACTGGAACGAGTTTTCTTCTGGCGTTTCTGCTGTTCGACTGCCCGGTTTGTCAGACGTGGATGACCCACGTCCATCTCTTGAGTGGTTTAGGGAGGGGGTAAATAAGGGGATGAGGTCTATTTTTTAATTTGACAAATTGTTTCTGCACGTAAAATGAAGAATTGTGTTGTCTTACTGCACTGCATGATTCCGTAAGTAGTTGTTAACTACTAGTTGAGTAGTTGAATCTATTCTAATAATTTTTTTATTGATATATTTTTATCAATGATTTATTTGTCTATTACCCGCTAGTCGACCTGACGACATAACGAAATTATTTTAGAGAAAAAAGTTTACAGCTTTATTAGTGCTCATTTATTATTACTTTCAATAAATTATAAAACCATTTCTAAAGGAACTTAAATACGGTTGTCAATATCGTAACAATGCTGTCAGCAGTGGGATCTGAAAGAAATGGTTTTACAAGTACTGAAAGAGTTTACCGTTGATAAGTTGAGGCGGGTTACTAAGAAAACGGGGACTGAACGCTAAGGAAGGAGAGCCCGAGCTCGTGGACCGCTTCCGGACGGCATTGGAGGACAATGGGTTTTACTCAGAAGAATACGAGTTCGATACGAATGAAGAATTAACAAACTTGACAGCAGAAATGAGGGAAATAAACAAAGCAGCTATGAACATGATGAGAGAAGAAAACAAAGCAGCTATGAACATGATGAGAGAAGAAAACAAAGCAGCTATGAACATGATGAGAGAAGGAAACAAAGCAGCTATGAACATGATGAGAGAAGAAAACAAAGCAGCACAAGAGAAAACGAGAGAAAAACTATTTCTTGGTGGTCAGGTCTGTCCTGAAAACAAAATGGCAGCGACCGGTGCCGTGATGCTGTCAGTAACAGCAAATCATTGAATGAAAAACGGGGAATCCTTTTGTACTGGTTTGCTGAGTGCTTTCTGAATGGCAAGGCTGTTGAGAGTCTGGTCGCAGAGACAGCTGAGGCGGTGGTGGACACCATTCTCGACCAGCATGTTGCTGGTAAAGAAAATGCCGTGGGTTGCTGCGGAGTCCACCAGCTGTGTCTCAGAACATGTGGCAAATAACGGCCGGACAGACCACGAATTAGGTGGGGTACGAGGAAAATAAATACAGGAGAATTGATCCAGTTTTGTGGCGGAGGACTCCCGAGGTGGGTCCTGTAGCTGAGTGTGGTTGGACTCTGACAGACTTTGGGGAAATCGACGGATCCGTCGGGGAAGTTTCGGAGGAGCCTGGTAGTGCCGGCGCACGGTTGCAGACAAATCCTGGCGTGTTGAGAGAACCCGGGTTTTGCATAGGGGTCCGCCGGGATTTTTGTGAGCAGGTTGTAGATGAGTTGTGTCGATATGATGTTAGTTCTGCTGATGGGTTGTCGCGCGTCGAAAACTGGGTTCAGATGTGGAGTTGTAGTGGAGGCATTATGCCTGACGTGGTTGACAGCTTTGATGTCACGGGGCACATCGAACAATTTGTGCTTGATGGGAATGTTAAGATACTGTTACGAGGATTCAAAGGCCAGACGTATGATGACCTCAGAACGTTTCATGAGGCTGTTCGGGTGACAATGAGGTTCATGGAGGAGCTTGTGAACATAGCTTGCTGTGATCAGCAATCAAGTGGGGAAACAATTGGAGAAAACGATTTAGCGTGGTTTTCCAATTCACTACATGGAATTGGAAGATCTTATAGACTCCAGAGCGGCTGGAAAAGACTGATTCCTTATGTAGAAAGAATTGACCACGTCATTCAAGGACTGTGGTCAAAGCCGCGAGTGAAAATGAAGGCTCCCTGTATTCATCACCTTGTCGAGTATTTTGGAGTTGACAAACCTGTTCGAGACGAGCAGGATCAAGGAGGGGGGTAGTGATATATTTGTATCAATTTGTCTATTACCCGCTGGTCGACCTGACGAAATAATGAAGTTAATTTAGAGAAAGAAAGTGTACAGCTTTAGTGCTAATTTATTATTACTTTCAATAAATTATAAAACCATTTCTAAAAGAACCTAAATACTGTTGTCAATATCGTAACAATATTGTACGTATGAGTGTCACGTTAATTGTGACGGAATAGCACATGTGACTTAATTGAATATATTTCATTAATACTAAAATTGAAAATAAATGAAATCTATCACTAATAATGTATGATAATTTCCTTTAAACTTAAATTTAAAAAGTTGATAACAAGAGTTTTGATTAATATTAATACTTTCGTCATTTTAACCCCATTTTCCAATTCATCTTCCACCAGCCATTTTATATTTATTTCCACCACCTATTTTCCCATTCATCTTCCACTACCCATTTTCTCATTCATCTTCCACCATCCATTTTCCCATTCATCTTCCACCACCCATTTTCTCATTCAACTTTCACCGCCAATTCTCATTCATCTTCCACTACCTATTTCTCCATTCTTCTTCCACCACCCATTTCTCCATTCTTCTTCCACCACCCATTTTCCCATTTATTTTCCACCATCCATTTTCCCATTCGTCTTCCACCACCAATTTTATCATACATATTCCACTACCAATTTTCCCATTCATCTTCCACCACCAATTTTCCCATTCATCTTCCACTAGCCATTTTCCCATTCATTTTCCACCACCGATTTTCCCATTCATCTTCCACTACCAATTTTCCCATTCATCTCCATACCATTAATTTTTCCATTAATCTTCCACTACCCATTTTTCCATTCATCTTCCACCACCAATTTTCCCATTCATCTTCCACTACCAATTTTCCCATGCATCTTCATACCATTAATTTTCCCTTTCATCTTCCACCACCCATTTTCCCATTCATTTTCCACCACCCATTCTCCCATTCGTCTTCCACCATCTCGTTGCAGAAGCTGGTCACAAGGTTTTCTGTTTGCAGTTTTCTGAGTTAGCGGGAGATTTTTTTCATTATTAAATTGTTTGGATTGTGTGGCGCAATTTTATGCATGATTTATCAGCAGTCGGTAAGGAAGACAGGTGAGTTGATTTGGTTTCCACAGGTGCGTGCACCTTTTCAGTATTTTCTGCCTTCTAATTACTCCACCTGGAACGTCTTTGTACCAGAAGCAACTCGTGTAATCGGCTCCTTTCATATCATTTGTTTCGTAGCGACTGCACGGAGCGAACGATGAAGACGCTGGAGAGAGAAAGGAGACAGAGAGAAAGGGAGAAAGAAAAAAAGAAGGAGAGAAAGAAAGAAAAAAGGAAAGCGAGAGGGAAAAAGAAAAAAAGGAAGAGAGAAAAAGAAAGAGAGAGATTCTTTTTATTTTCCAGTGTTACAACTTTACAACCCACGTCTCTCGTCCGTGTTCTCAAACCTCGATAAACAGCGACCTCATGCGACCAGGTCCACGTTCATGTTTAACGACGAGATAAAGAAAACTTAATTAATTGAATTTTAGTTGCAAATTTCTTCTAGGTGCGTGTGTATATATATATGGATGTTTGTGTGTGTGTATGTAATACATACACATGTGTGTGCGTTGTACACGTGTATTTATTGAGTAACAATTACGATACGCATGTAAATGTACCTACACGTATTTGTATCGTAAGCGTATTTGTAGCTATAATCATGGATATAAATGCGCCGGCAAGTAATATAACACTTGTTTATTTATAACTCGTGCGTATTAGTATTTACAACACGCGTGTATTTATGATGATGGTGTGCGAGTGTATATAAATAATACGTTTGCGTTTATGTTTATAACTGTTTCCTCTGTAGTTTGAACATACGAGATAAAATACACTTGTCGAAATGTATTCTGAAAAGTTTTTGCAGACGAAAAGGCGTCAAAGAGATCCATAGATTAAATTATTCTATTCTTGTACTGCAAGTCTGCCATCATCCCAGGAGTCTGTGGCATATCTTCTTCTTCTTATTTTCCTCATTAAGAATGTTTCCGAGGAAACTCAATGAAGCATGTTCTCATTTTTTCATCAAAGCATCTCTCCTCTTTTACTCGCTTTGAACAAAAATTCTTGAATACCTGGTTGATTACCATATTTCCAGAACTCGCTTTTAGTTTTTTCTTCTTTTTTTTTATCAAGGCGCGAACTGCGTTCATTCGACCCAGCATAGTTCGTGACATCGCATGAAATGAGGTGTAGAGTTCGCATCTTTGGTTTGCGTGGAATGAAGGGCGGTGTGCAATTCGAATCTTTGCTTCGCCGTTGAATTCGTGCTCGGCGTACGATATGGATCTCCAATCAATGCCGAGACAGTTCAGTGGAACTGTTGATATTTCTACGAACCATGGAACGTCGATTCTCGATTTGTACGAGAGACGGAATTTTATTACTTTTTATGAGCGGATACTTTTTACGAGCGGATTCCTTTTTTATGAGCGGATACTTTTTGACGGTCGCTAGTCGTGTTCATCACGTCTCCTGTTTTATCGTCCTTCTGGGTAATCAGAGATTGGGTTGTTTTCCTTTCTCCAATAAGTTTGCCCGCTCCGTTGTCTCCCCTATCTCCTCCGCGACTGTCAAAACTGAAGTAAATAAAGAACATTCGCTGCAAATTGAACAAGTTATTATTTAATTTATTTATCATCCGCAGTTGACGTAACTGGAAAGCTTCGTCGGGATCGTGTTTCGGTTTGTCGCGTGACACAGTTTCGCGCTAGAACTAAGTGACAGTAAGTAATTGGTGTCCATTGATATTCTGATGTATTCAAGGCGCGAAAGGCACCTAGCAAATGACTCTGGTGCGAATGCTTTTCTGTGTCTTCGAGAGGAGGAATCTTTTCCCTCCTCGTGGGAGTGTCACGTGACAGTCGTGGTGAGAAAAGAAAGTTTAAAAATTCTACTCAATCTCATCTGCTGCTCGCTTTCCATGGTAGCTGTCATCTTTTAAATCGTTTTGAGAGTTCGCCGGGAAATAAATTGGGAAGAAGGAATCCTATGTGTATTTAACAATATTAATAATTATTATTATGATTATGATTATTATTAGTTTTATTGTTATTATCCCTACTCCGCCTCGCTTTTGCAAGCCAGTCTCAAGCCTGATAAAGGAGGAGGGACCAGGTAAAAAGATCAAATTATGATCCACGACCACGACAGGAAAAACTTCGGTATTTCCTAAATACCGCTATATAAGTCTTAAAACAACTTGTGTAAATGACTATAAACTATTAAAAAATTGTTATTTTGCAAATGTGAATTTTATGTGTCATTTGTGAAGTCCAGGTAGTAGTGACGTCATCACACCACGATGAACTTCGATACGAAATTACAAAAACCAACTCAAGTGCATGCAAGCTGTTTCGTACGTGTTAATATTGAAAGTATGCGGATTATATGATTATATCTCACATCTAGGTTGTCTCTCAAGTTTCCTCGTCTTTTTAAATATTAATACAGATTTCGTGTCCAGAGTGAGGAGCAGTTTGTGCGAGAAGTCATATAATATGCTACAACATATCTGTCAGATTGGCTTATTAATTTGTGATTTATCGCTGCACGAACGTGGACCACATCTCCACCACCACACAAACTGTACATAGTCACACTACTTATACATACCATGACATCTACAATGTGTGCATACTTTATGCACACTACATCCACACCAAATACTTTAAATGTATCTATAATATATGAATACATCCACCATATATGCACACCATATATGCACACTAAATCCACACCATATATACATTACATACATCCACCATATATGCACACTACATCCACACCACATTACATACATCTGCAATACATGCACACTACATCGACACCATACATACATTACATACATCCACCATATATGCACACTACATCCACACCATACATATATTACATACATCCACACCATACATATATTACATAATCCACACCATACATATATTGCATACATCCACACCATACATATATTACATACATCCACACCATACATACATTACATACATCCACAATACATGCACACTGCATCCACACCATATATACATTACATACATCCGCAATGCATGTACACTGACGCCTTAGCGGGAGAATTCCTCTCTCCCAAAGTTTCAATTTCCCTCCCAAAGTTTCAATCCCCCCAAATTTAAAATTTTTCCAAAACCATAATATTTTTTTTAAAAAGATAAGAAGTTTTTGGAAATTTTTTGGTTATCCCCTTCGGTCAGATCGGTCATAAGCTATTGAAAAGGAAAGTGTAAAGTATTTTCAAAATGTTCTGGATAAAGTACCTATGATTACCCCCCACCCCCTGGTCATCAGCAATTTTGGAAGGGAAAAGTGTATAAGTATTTGGAGAAATTTTGGAATGTGTGGGTTTTTGAGATTTAATTTTGTCTCCCCAATTTCTTGTTGAAATGACGCTCCTGTCCCCTTTAATTTTTAAATTCCCCCAAAGTCCAGGGGTCTGAATGATACACTGCATCCGCACCACATACATACTTTGCTAAATCCACACCACGCATACATTACATACATCGACAATATATGCACACTACATCCACACCACATACATACATCTACACTATACGCACAGTGCACACTACATCCACATCACATACATACTATCACATTTCCTTCGGCATTCAAGTGTAATTGAATTTCTCTCTACTTTCACGCGAGACTTTCTGGGTGCTCCCAACCTTACGAAAAACCATGCCATGTTTATTGTTATTTTTTCTTTTTGTGTGTGTTTGCAAATGCTCATGTGTGTCCGTGTGTTCGTACGTGGTTTTGTTTGTTTGTTAGTTTGTGTTTGTGTGTCGGTGGAAATTTGTTGCAAGTTCAATTGAAGGTGAAGTGACATCTCGTTTCATGTTGTGCTTGAGAAATTCGCAAATGGAATTACTGGGTGGATGTAACGTCTGTCACGCTTTGGCGCGAATTCTTAAAAAAAATGTCAGCGCTACTTCCACCGAGAGTTTGAGAGTTAATGTTTGTTTCTGTAATTTAAGTGAAGGCATTTTTATATCGAAATTAAGATTTAGTACTTTTTCTCTTATTTAGTACTTTTTCTCTTATTCAGTCGAGCGATCAAAAGAAATCCAGACGTCCTGGGAGAGACGAGCTTGTGGGCGATGTTTTCCAACGACTTCTGGGGCACACCCCTCCTACACAGTGGCTCTCACAAATCGTTCCGCCCCCTCTGTACCATAACCTTCAGACTTAATCACGCCCTCACCGGCCTCCTACCATTCGGCTTTCATGCGTTCAACGTTCTCCTTCACTCGGTCACAACTGCACTTTACACGGCCACGTTGAAACGCTTGCTCGACTGTAGGAGGGTCTCTTTCTTGGCAGGTCTGCTCTTTGCCACTCATCCTGTTCACGCCGAAGCTGTCTCTGGAATCGTAGGCCGTGCTGACGTGTTGGCTTGTTTTTTCTTTCTTCTCGCTTTCAACTGCTACACGAAGTAAAAGAAAACTTTGTTTTTAGTTTTTTTTTTCAGAAAAATATCGTTAAATTTAAAGTTATTCTTTGAAAAAAAGAAAAGAAAATCTTTAAATGTCAGATACTGCAGTTCAAGGGATGCCGACGTGTACTTCAAAGACGACGACAAGACGTCCGTCACTAACGGAACGAAGCATGCTCCCGCAGAAGCAATTTGTCAACGGCATGTGCAGCAAACGTTGGGTATGTACGAAAAAAGTATTTGTATCTTTCAGTTCTTTCGTTTGTAACGTGTGTGTGACTGTGTGTGTGTGTGATTGAGTGTGTGTGTATGTGTGTGATTGTGTGTCTGTTTGCGTGTGTGATTGTATATTTATTCTTTCCTTTTCGCTCCAGACTCGACTGCCGCTGGGAAGAATCGAGTTGATGAGAATGAATTTAATCTTCTCAAAAAACGCCTGATCGTGACTACGTGGATGAACGTAATTGGTTTTGTATCTTTCGTTATGTGCGCCATGCTCAGTAAGGAGCAGGGAGTCACAGTTGTCTTCGTTTGCACTGTTTACGACATCTTCATCAGAAACAAACTGACCGTCTACCAGCTTCATCGCATCTTCTTCGATGTATGCTGATTTTTCCTTTATTTAAGTTTCTTATTTGTTTGTTTATTTTGTTTATTTATCTACATACAATTTATATATCACAATTATTACTTCATTTTGTTTGCCTTTTCAGAAAAGATTGGGACGCCTCTTGAGCGGCATAATGCTGAACTTGGGTGTTTGCATTGGATTCGTTCTACTGCGGTTGTATTTGATCGGCATGAGTCCTCCACATTTCTCGCCATCCGACAACCCCGCTTCCGATAGCGACAGTTTTTTAACCAGGTGTCTGACTTTTGTCTATTTACCTGTCGTCAACTTCGGACTGCTTCTGTGCCCTTTAACGCTCAGTTTTGATTGGTCGATGGATGCCATCGAGCTGGTCAGAAGTTTCTCGGACTTGCGCAACTGCATTTCTTTGGTATTTTATTTCTTTTTGTTCTTGTTCGTTACAAAAGTAATTTTCAGTGTGAACGCTGCCGCTGCTTCGAACGCTCTCGATCGTTTTTCGAAGACCTCCTTGAACGGGTGCGGTTCAGACCACGTGACGACGAATAACGGACTGCAAACTAGTCACGGTATTAACAATTCATCTAAGTCGTGCTCACATCTCTTTATGTCTTCGTCATCGTGTTCTCTGCAGAATCTCAAACTGACCAATATCTTAAAAACATCTTCGTGTAGGCACCACAAGCCTTCACCGAACGTTTCTTTTCCTATCTTTCACTCAATTCATCTATCAAACGACGCCGACCAGTTGAATCGCTGGCACTCGGCACTGCTTGGACTTTCCTTGCTCATCTTCCCATTCATTCCAGCCTCCAATTTGTTCTTCTACGTTGGCTTCGTCGTCGCCGAAAGAGTCCTGTACATACCCAGCATGGGGTTTTGTCTGATCGTCGCGCTAGGTGTCCATCTACTGTTGAATCGTTTAGAGAGGCCGCCAACTATTTGTCCTGACGAGGCGAAGAAAACAGCGTTAATTGGCACGGGTTTGAAGGATGCTATCGGAGATTTATCGCACGGCGTTTCAACCAGGTGGATGTATCGTTCGTTTTCTATTTGCACAGCTCTCTTGCTGCGGCCGATTATTTATGTTTGCCTAATTTTTTTTCTTGTTGACAGTCGTCAAAGAGCGGTCATCATTTGTGTGTTTGTGCTGCTTGTTGTGGCATTCAGCTGTAGGACATACTCGAGGAACGAAGATTGGCTTACCGAAGAATCCCTCTACAAATCTGGCATTCCAGTCAATCCGGCTAAAGGTCATTTTAATTAAGTTTATTTTCTTTTTTTCTTTCTAAAGCCAAAAATTATCTTTAAAGGAAATAAATGTGATGCACCCATCAATAAAAATAAACTATTACATTTTTAAATTTCTAGTTACTGTGCAGTTCTTCGTTTTGATACTTTTAGACAACGTTTTAATATTAATACTTCGTAAATATTAAAAATCCATTTCACGTTCAAGATCATGAATAACAACAAGAATAGTAAAAACAATTTTGTCCACAAAATTTTCTCCACGACATTTTGTTCTCACCGCATTTTTCGGTGGCATCTTGTCCTTGAACCGGGCCATAGCTTTAATTTTTTGAATCCGTTATATTAACTTCACCTCCGGTCATGCTCGCTTGCTTGAATGCTTGCAAATCTTAAAAGTGAAAATTAACTAACTTTCCACCATCTAATCAAGCTGAAATTTAAAATATAGGCTCGCTCCTCACGACAATGCTTTCTATTAAAGTTTAAAAAGTTTTTGAAATAAAAATTGTAACTAAAAATAATAAGTGTCTATGTTTTCAAACAAAAACAAATCGATTACAATTAAATAATTGCTTACATATATATATATATATATATATATATATATATATATATATATATATATATATATATATATATATATATATATATATATATATTCAAAAACATTTTCTTTTATAAGGAATTTTTTGGGAATAAATGAAAAGCCAGCAAATCAAGAAATATAAGAGATTTGTTTAAAAAACTGATTTTTTACGGCTTACTTGTTTATTATTATTATTATTAAGTTTAGAATCATGGAAATTAGACCTTGGTCAAATAATTCACAAGTGGAACGAAGAAATCTAAAAAATAACAAATTTGTTTTGCAGTTTTTTTTCCAGAAAACATTTATTCAGAGTTCGCTATAGTTCACATGGGAAGACATTTAATTGAAATAAATGACAGTGTCTCAGTTAATTTAGTTTCGTCGAGGTTACTCCAAAAACGTGTTTTACTTAGTATTTTTTATTGAAATTAATGTATGAAGTTTAAAATAGATACACATTTGTTTAGAGTAGTTAAAGAACGATTTGTATTTTAAAATTGTGTAGTTTACCAAAATAAGAAATTATAAATGCAGAAACAATTGTATTAGCAGAAGCAGAAAAACAAGTTGAAGGCTTACTACAGTGCTGATTTAAGTTGAAGGTTGAGAGTATTTTTGAAAATTCGTAAGAGTTTTTAATTAACATCAATTTAGTTAAAAATGTATCAATGTCTTAATCAATTTTGTTTAAAAACACCTGAGATATAAAATGGAATAAAAAGTATACAAAAATTCGACTAAAGTTTGTAATTCACCAAGAAATTTAAAAAAAAAACTGGGAAAGATTTAGCCTATTTATTCAAAAACTGAGTTTCTGTTACTGTTTTTAGCAGAGTTGTAGAGTTAGTTAAATGTACTGACTTTCTTTGTAGTGAGACGATGTATAATACAGGATTTACCATAATAAAGGCATTATCAGGTCCATAAAAAAGTACATCTGTGTAAACATACTAAACATACAAGCTATAGTAGGAAAGTAATATTTTTTAAACCTAGTCATATCTAATTATATAATTTAATACGACTAAGTAATATATAATATAATATCCCACGTCTTTTATATAATTGAGTTAAGGTAAAAATTTTTTTATTTATTTAAATATTAAAAGTTATTTCGTAGTTGTACACTGTCAGCCCTAAAGATAAAAAAAGGTGGCGCTGCAATCGAAAAAAATAAATAATTAAATTTTAAAAAAATCCGTCGTTTTTTGTTATCTCTAGTTTATTAAATATTGCATTAAATTATTTATAAACATAAGATATATAGCATATTTTATTCGTTCTTTACAAGTTGAATAACAAGTTTCATAAACAAGTAAAACAGAATAACTTAGTCTAAAACTTCTAAAACTTAGATAGGCTTTAAAGGAGATGAGTTCAAATCTAGATAGACCGATAAAACAAACTAAAAGTAAAAAATGTATGGAAATTCTGAGAACTCTTAATTTGCTCCTTACGCAAATTTTTAGGTCTGGGTGTTTGGACCATATAACATGGTTTTTTGGAACGAAAGGAGGGGATCGGACCCCCAAGACCCTCTCCCTGTATCCGCCCCATGGAAATAACAAGCGATTTATTGTGAATAGATCTAATTTTAATATTTAAGAACGAACTTTATGATGTCTTAAAAGTTTTATTAGAAACGAGATTCTTAAATTTTATTATTGATTTTCAAGATTATCTAACTAACTATATTTATTTATTTATTTACAAGAAAGAAAAACCAGTCCAACTCACGTTACGGAACCGGATAAATTTAAAAAATCCCCAAAATGTTTTATAAAAAATTAAAAAATGAATTAGGTCAGACCAATAATTGTGACTGGAGGCTGCCGGAGCTGTAAAGCGGCTCCACCTGTACTCCAGATACAACAAGCCCGCTAAAAAATCTCAGACAGAAAAATAGCAACAATTGTCATTTTCCAATATCAAAAGTGTTGCGTCTTTTTTAAATCTATATATATATATATATATATAGGGAAAGGGAAGCGATCGGGAACGGGAGAACAAGCGGGGCGGGAAAGCGACCGGGAACGGGAGAGCCAGCGGGAATGGGAATGTGACCAGGAGCGGGAGAACAAGCGGGGAAGGAAACGGGAGAGGGAGAGAAAAACTATAGCAAAACCTCTAAAAACCCTGGGCAACGCCGGATACTCCGCTAGTCCTTTATATTAACTTTACGGTAATTGCTTGCTGCTTCAGCCATAACCAACTTCCCGTTATCCAATCAAGTCGAAATTTTGTGGGTTTATTTTTCACCGCGGACTTTACATTCTTTTAAATTTTCAAATTGATTGGTGAATTATAGAATAAAATCAATAAAACCTTTACAAATGTAGAAAGACAAACCATTAATTTTTGGTTTCTTTAACAAAGCTATATTTAATTGTTATTATTAAAAATTTGTAATAAAATATTTGTTTATTCCATAATGATTCGAAAGTATTTTTTATTTTTAATCCTCACAATTGAGTTGAAATTTGATGGGTTAATTTGTTGCTGCGGCCTTTACATTCTTTTAGTTTTTCAGATTGATTAAACAACATTTGAGTTAATTATAGAATAAAATCAATCAAAACTTTGAAAAAATTAAAAATTAATTTTATGAAGAGAAACGAATTATAAAATTATAAAGAATTTTAAAAAAGGAAGTTGTTTACGTTTTTTCTTTGTTAAATCCTTTATATTAACTTCACCGTGTTTGCTTGCTTGCTTGCATGAGCCATACGCTGGGACCCTATACCACTAAAAAAAAATAACATTCGTTATCCAATCATGTTGAAATTTAGTGGGTTTATTTGTCGTTGCATTGTTTACATTCTATTAAATCTTCATTGATTAGACAAAATTTAACTGAGTTATAGAATAAAATTAATAAAACTGTTAAAAATTTCAAGAACATTAACAATTTTATATAGAAAATCATACCATCAATTTTTGGTTTCTTTGAAGAAAGCGATATGTAATTTTTAATTTTAAAAATTTATAATAAAATATTTGTTTATTCCATATTGATTCGAAAAAAGCTTATATTTTTAATCATCACAATTGAGTTGAAATTTTGTTGGTTAATTTTTTACTGCGGACTTTATATTCTATTAAATTTTCATATCGATTGGACAACATTTGAGTGAATTATAGAATAAAATCAATTAATACTTTTTCTAAAATTACAATTTTTATGTAGAGAACAACTTTAAAGTTTGAGTTTATTTAAAGAAAGCAATATTTAATTTTCAAGTTTCAAACTTTTTAAAAAAAATTTGTTTATTCTATATTGATTCGAAAGTTTCTTAAATTTTCAATTCTTACATACTTCACATATTAAGTATTTAGAAGACTGTGGGCAATGTTTTCATATTTTATAGACTTACTCTCATCAAAAAATATTTTCAAAACATTTTTAGCCACCAAATTAAAAAATTATAAAGGATTAAAAAAACGAAGTTTTTTACGGTTTTCTTGTTCATTACCTCAATCAATGGGCCCTCACCAAACTGGAGGTCAAGGACAAAATCATAGTCAACCCCCCTCTCGACAGGCCTTTAACGAGTTTAGATACGTCAACTCTTAAAAATCGTATAACAAGTGAATCAAAAACAAAGTTTTTTAAAAACACACTTTTATATAATCGATTGTGCAGACCACATTTTGTTACATAAACAACGAGCATATTAGCATAGACAATAAATAGTTCGACGAAAATATCACAAATAATTATTTAATTAAATTTTGTCCAATCGATCCGAAAATTTGAAAGAATGCATTGTTAATCAGTTTGGAGGTATGTTTAAATTTTTAAGTCTCTAACTCATCGGGAAGTTAGTTTAAAATCGATTGCAAAATTTGACGACAGACAGACAGGCAGACAGACAGGCAGACAGACAGACAGACAGACAGACAGACAGACAGACAGACTGATAGATAGACAGACAGACAGACAGAGAAGTCAAGTTAAGTAAAACTGTGTAAAAAACCTCTAATGCTAAGGTCGGAAAAGATAAACGAACCAACAATACGGATGTACATATGAAACCACTTGCCCATCAAATACTGATGAACATATGAAACCGCCTGCCCATCAAATACTAGGCTTCAGCTACGGTATCTTAGTCAGTCGCGCGAGGAGTGATATACTTATCACCGTAACTTTAAAGATAAAAATCTTAGGTTCAGCAACCAATTATCGTAACTTTACGATATTTCATTGACAAAATCAAGGTTGGCGGGATATTTTCATCTGTATACTTTCAAAAACTGTTATATTCAATTGGTCACCTTAACATTATCTTTAGCTGTTTTTTGTCTGAAGCATATGAAAGTGGCGAACGGATAGTTATTACTTTATTACGTTATGAAATCTGCACAGCTTCTGCTATCTAAGTTTACTTGTTCATTACATTTTTTTTAGAAGTAACGCATCTAGTAGTGTCTGTTATAAATATTGAAGTGACACCTAGCGGATGTTTCTATAATAGTATACATTGGTTAGTGGTTGAAATAATGTTTCTCATTGTGTTTCATTGAAATTTAAAGAATATACAATATACTTAGAATAAATAATTAAAAATGACTATATATATATTATATATATATATATATATATATATATATATATATATATATATATATATATATATATATATATATATATATATATATATATATATATATATATATATATATATATATATATATATATATATATATATGCAAAATTGTTATATAAAAAAATTAATATTTCCACAATTGTCTATACAAGCAGCCTTGAATCAAATATAATTCGATTTAAACTCTAAATATATAAAAATATTTGAATAATCTTCCGAAATAAATTAGAATTTTACGTATTTGGATCTTTTACCTCATTTTAATCAGCTTGAAACTGTCATCTGATACAAAACTTTTACCTCATTTTAATCAGCTTGGGGCAACCTGGCCAACGTTTTGAACGCAGCAGGGAAAGTGAAAGAAGCAGAACGTGCCTACAAGACTGCATTGGTGTACCGAAGCAACATGGCCGACGTGCACTACAATCTGTGAGTTGCATATTAAAATTTGAACGAAGACGACGTAGGAAAATATGAAAGCAATTGAACGACGGTAATGAAATTTTTCGAGAGGCTCGCTGCGCTTTAAAAGAAAAAAAACCCGAATATTCTAAATGCAATGAATTTTGCATCAGAGAAACTCATTATTTCCTGTCCGTTCCTTCGTTCCATTAAAATGACAAAAGCCTGTTGCGTCTCGTGAAAGAAAGATTTATTTGCAGCTTAATAAATATCTACATGTGAATGAGAATATTGATCTCACACTCGCCTTTCAACCAACATTCCACCTTCATTTATTTTATCAAATCTCTTTCTGACCAAAAATCTTTATAAACTGATTCAAGTCGAATTTATTTAGCGCTTACGATATTTTTCTTCCAAGCATTTTGTGCTCTCATTTTTTTCTCTCTCTCCCCTTTTCGTTTTTCTCTCTCTTTCTTCCTCTCTATAGTCTTTCTCTTTTTCTTTTTCTCTCTATTTCTTCCCACCCACCCACTTCCTCTTTCTCTCTCTCTCTCTCTCTCTCTCTCTCTCTCTCTCTCTCTCTCTCTCTCTCTCTCTCTCTCTCTCTCTCTCTCTCTCTCTCTCTCGTCATGATGTGACAATTTGGCAAAATGGCGGCGTTTATATGCATGAGAGAGGGGTGGATATTAATGGAATTTCATTCGTGGACCAACTAACATCACTTTCTCTCTTTCTCTCTCTCTCTCTCTCTCTCTCTCTCTCTCTCTCTCTCTCTCTCTCTCTCTGCACCACCATCGGCAACATGGTTCTACAATTTCACGCCAGGTTGCTTTTCTCTAAAGGAAACTCTTCCACCATAATTTCCGCTGGAAAGCTTTTTACTTGCAGACCAAAGAGAAGGGGAAATTGAGAGAGATGGAATCCATTTTGTTTTTTACGAATCAAACGTTCGCTAATGATTGGAAATATTTTAAAAGCAAATTAATTTAATGTTTTTTATTTTGTTTATTTTTTCTGCACAGAGGAATCTTGTATCAGGAGCAGGGAAAATCTTCCGAGGCGATACAAAGTTACGAGCGTGCTATTCAGTGCCGACCTAGACTAACGAGTGAGTCAATCTTGCTTGTCCGTCGACGCATGTCCATACTTTTAAGCTAAGTGGCAAAACATAGAGCAAGGAAAATTCAGAAGTAGAAAAAGCGAAAGAGTGGAAGGGGAAGAGATAAAGAGTGAGAGAAAGAGAGTGATTGAGAAAGTGAGAGAGAGAGAGAGAGAGAGAGAGAGAGAATAAAAAGATGGAATGATGTCATAGATGATTGTTTGTATCATCAATCTTTTACTTCAGCGAGTCTTGGATCATCCGATGGCTTAATGCATTTTATGGGGTTCGTACAGGAGTGGGGAAGAACGAGTAACGTGCTTGGCAAATGAAATGAAGAGATTCAATCCATCCTTGCGTAATGCGATTCTACCGATAGGAGGACCTTTCCTATAAATATATTCACATATAACATCTCAAGCATCTTTTCCATCTTCTCTATCTTACCGTTTTGCAATTTTTTAAAGATTTTGTGAGTTGTGCAGTCGAATGTTTTAGAAAGAAAAACTCACTTTCATCTGCTATTATATTTTGAAATGAGAAAACGTCAGAAGTTTGCCAGCAGTATCTTGAAATTTTTTCATTCGATAAGAAAGGAGAAAGAATGACGACATTAGAGATATAGTTGAATGATTGATTGTTCATATCCGACTATTGAAGTACTCAATTTCTTAAAAATCTTCTATAAAAGTTTTTTTTTCGTTCACAAAGAAATATTCGTTTTTCTTCGATGTTGTTTGCGAGTGCGGAGTGCTTCGACGAATGTTTGCCATCTTGGATGTTTTTTCCTGTTTTGGCTTCATTTTCGAATTTCTTATTTGCTGTATTTTCCTTCTTCAGTCGTGTTTGAAAGTATTTAGAATCTTCGTTATTGCCGCAGAAGCTTGAATGGAGGGAATCATTCACAAATAAGTTTCCCGTTAATTTTGTCTGAAATTTTCGTGCAATTTTGATATTAGGAAGAGAATTGATAAATTACATCCTTCATCAATCTTGCCTTGTTTCTTTTCCTGGCAGTGGCTCACCTCAATCTCGGCATCGTGTTGGCCTCCGTCGGAAGGAAGTTACAAGCAGAACAGGTGATCACGTGCTCATTTGTTTACAATTAATTACTCATTTCCGTTTTCCATTTTTCGTTGTTTTTGACACGACGCGTCAAATCGCTTTTTCTTATTTTTTTTTCATCATCTCCCTATTTCTTTTTATCTTTTTTCTTTCTCTCTAACTCTCTCTTTCTCTCTCTCTTTTTTCTCTCTCATTTTCTTTCTCATCTTCTACTAGTTGAATCCCACTGGAACTCGTTATTTACACGGAAACTTGACAAGAACTGCTGGGAAATTATTTTGATGATGATGATGAAAAGGGTGGCGATGATGATGATTATAATAATTATTATTACGATGATAGTGATGTTGGTGTGGTTGGGATTATGATGACGATGATGATGATGTTGATGACGATGATGATGATGTTGATGACGATGATGACGATGATGACGATGATGACGATGATGATGATGATTATGATTATAATTATGATTATGATTATGATTATGATTATGATTATGATTATGATTATGATTATGATTATGATTATGATTATGATTATGATTATGATTATGATTATGATTATGATTATGATTATGATTATGATTATGATTATGATGATGATGATGATGATTATGATGATGATGATGATGATGATGATGATGATGATGATGATTACGACGATGATGATGATGATGAAAACGGGAGTGGGCCAGGATGGATAATTTGAAACTTCCTAACAATCACCAGTGATTTCATTAAGGAGGTTTTGCTTCAACAATTTGCGAGAGTTGCTTGCGGAAAGAAAGTTCTGAAAACAATATATTTATATATTCAAATGGGTACACACACATTAATATATATTTATCAAAATATATGTATATACAGTGGCGAATCTAGGGAGCTAGGGAACCATGGCCTCTCGTGGATTTCAAAACTTATATTTTTGAGATACTAAAAAAAATTTATAACGATATTGAAACGAGAAATGCGTTTAAAACCAGTTATAAGTAAGAAAACGTTGAATTTGAAGAACAATTTATCCAAATAAGGTAGAACTATCTTTCCCTTGACAAGTTTAGAAGAAAAATTGACTACTTTTTAGAGAAATTACAAAATTTGCAGCATCCGGCTTTTGTTTTCCAGTGGGTTTTGTGGATCTAAGATCGAGTGTTTGCTCTTCCCGAGTCTTTGCCCCCCGCCTTTTTCGGCCCCTCCTACCAAGGCAGTCTAGATCCGCCACGCCACTGTTTACATATACACACATATTTAATAGAATAATGTTATATATAGGTATATATATATATATAGACTGTTTTTATATAATAAAGTTACCTATGCAACATACAGGTCTATCGACACTGCAGTGAAATAGATACTACAGGCCTGAAAGATCCACGGCTACACGAACACACAAAGATATCCGCCCTCTACAACCTCGGCAGGCTGCTGGCAGACGCGGACAGACACGAGGCAAGCGAGGGGGGTCGGAAATATAACAAATTACAACGAGGCAAACAGAACCGTTTAAAGTTAAGCGTCCCCTCGCGTCGCGTTAATCTTACTTGGGCAACTTATAATTGCTCCCCGATAATTTGGTGTCACTCTTGACTGATGGCTACTACCATGCTTGCCAGACCTTAGACTTTCGCATCGAGACACGCCATCACCATCTCTGTTATTTATTTCTTTCCTTCTTTCCGTTTCAATGACGTCACATCCTCTCGTGTATTCGCGGGAGGGATGGACTCGATTTCGTGCCTCCTTCGCAGACATTTCTTCAATAGAATTTACTTTTATTCACCATCGTCATCATCACCATCATCGTAATCATCATCATCATCGTCGTGATCATCATCATCATCTTCATCATATTCGTTATCATCGCTCGCTATCATCATCAGCAACGCAAACATCACTTCTCCAACTTCCGGAATGTGTTGATATCCTCGTAAAGTTTACACGGAGATGGAAGTCGATGGCAGGTGATGAATAGCAACCGTCGTTATATTAGCCCCCCTGTACCATACCCCTCCCCTCCTTGTTTGCGACCCTTTCTTCTCCGTGCAACAGTGTGTCACCACCAACCTGTCAAGAACCAAAGGACCATGCATATTCATCTCTGTATCATTCGATGATGTTTGGTGGACATTTTAGCGTACGCAGTATTCATTTATTCATTGATTGCATTCGATATGTTAGTATTAGAAAATAAAAACTTAAATCTTAATCTCTGTTGTCGTGTTCGTTGTTGTATGTTGTTGTGTGTTGTTGTGTGTTGTTGTATGATGTTGTGTGTTGTTGTGTGTTGTTGTGTGTTGTTGTGTGTTTTGTGTGTTGTTGTATGATGTTGTGTGTTGTTGTGTGTTGTTGTGCGTTGTGTGCGTTTCACGTTTCGTTTCTGTTTACATGGACAGGAAGCTGTGAGAGTGTATTTGAAGGCCATCGACCGCAAACCAGCGCAGTATCCCTCACAGAGCATCTACAACATGCTAGGTTGGTAATTAAATTACACACTTTTACTTAACTTGACTTCTCTGTCTATCTGTCTGTCTGTCTGTCTATCTGTCTGTCGTCAAATTTTGCAATCGATTTTAAACTAACTTTCCGATGAGCTAGAGACTTAAAAACTTAAAATACCTCCGAACTGATTAACAAAGCATTTTATCAAATTTTCGGATTGATTGGACAAAATTTAATAAAATAATATGTGATATTTTCTTCGAACTATTTATTGTCTATGCTAATATGCTCGTTGTTTATGTAACAGAATGTGGCCTACACACTCGATTATATAAAAATGTGTTTTTAAAAAACTTTGTTTTTTGATTCACTTGTTTTACGTTTCATTCCAAGTTTCTTGGTTCATCCGCGTATCTTTCTCGTTGCCGTGACACAAACTCACAAACTTACAAACACAAAATCACAACTTCGCTTCTTTCTGATTCCACGTCAATTGAGGAGCGAAGCGTTGATTGTGCTGAAGAATTTAACAACCCGAGCATGAGACGTTAAAGAGAACGAAGATATCCCACCGAAAAAATGAACCTCCCCCTTCCTATCTTTTCCTCCTTCCCTATCTGCTCCCCCTACCCATCTGCCTCTCTACTTCTGTCTCCCACCCTCTCATGCATAATTCAACTATCGCCTTTGTACATCTCCCATTTGTAGCCTCCATCATTTCGACTATTTTTGATGTTTGTACCACGCGCCATTTGCTCCTTTAAAAATTAGTGGCACGTCGTCGAGTGTTCGTTTGCGCTGTGGTGGAGGAGTTGAAGTCAGGTTGATGTGTGTGTGTGAGTGTGTGTGCGTATGAGTATGATTGTGTGTGAATGTGTGTATATATATATAAGTGTGTTTTATAGGACTATAGGTGGACAGTGGACGTGAGTCGGTTACACCATATAGTTCTAGAACTTACATGTTTGCACTGACGATAATAAAAAGAGAATGCTGAATTAGAAAATTGTATAAAATAAAAATAAAGAACTTACCCTTTTGAACTTTGTGGAATTGTCTCTTCCAGCCATGCACCTCCGCCTCGACTACTTGGGGGGGGGGGGTTGGCTGACAAGATGACTATCTATCTAGTGTCCAGTCCTCCAAATCCTCGTAGCAAATTGTAAAGCGATTCTCAGATAGCGTAAACAAAGCTAGAAGAGAGAAGGAAAAAAGTGCTCGCTCTGAGGACACGGGTACGAAGCATAAATTACTTTAAGATGGCGGAGGTCGGTGTCGTTGAAAGTCGTGTTTGTAACTCGCTGTTGTTACTCAGAGGTCGTTCGTTTCGGAAACAGAAACTAAAAGTTACATTGGTGTGCGCGTGTTTCTGTGTGTGCGTATGTATGTGTGTGTTTGTGTGCGTGTGTGTGAGAGAGAGAGTAGGTTGGTAGGGGGGGGGGTGTTCTTGGGGGAAACTGCGTTTAAAAGCTTTTTATTGGTTGGCATTTGGCAAAGTGTTTGTTTTATGGGTTGTTCGTGATCGTCGAGTGTCGAAAGATGTTGACGTTTGAAAAAATTATTTATGAAGATGAAAAACAAGCAGTCCGGCTGCCATCGACAACTGTGGTTTTTTTTGTTTCTAATTTCATCTGATTGACTTCCAAACAAGCAATATCTCTCGTAATGAGTACTTGGGCTTCTCGTGGGCACTCGGCCGTACACCGTCATGCATCAGTGCCTGCCCCAGCCAGCTCACGCACTCCGCAGTTCCAGAATATTTTTCTGCGTCTCTGCTGCTAAGTCCAGCTCTTTAATTTCTCGGTCGTTTCTGAATATTTTATTTTAAGCGTTTGTACGCACAGTATGTGTGTGTATGTGTATGTTTGTGTATATGTGTGTATGTGTATGTATGGATGTATGTATGTGTAAGTATGTGTGTGTATGTGTATGTGTGTGTGTTTGTGTTTGTGAAGTGGATGTGAGTGTTGATGTTTATAAAAACAGGAGAGTCATATGCAAGGCTGGAACAGCTTGAAAGTGCTGAGTTCAATTACAAGATGGCGTTACAGGTCAAGCCAGATCACGTGCCTGCACACCTGACCCTTGCTAAGCTTTATCATCGCCAGGTTCTTTCATTTTAGCATGTTTTTAAAATTCAACTCAATTTAATTAGTTTTCAAATTGTGCAGAAAAATTTAAATTATTTTGAGAAAAAAATAGATTGAAGAAACCGAGGAATTCTAAAAAAAATTATCGCGCAAAAATAAATTGATAAGTGAAAGGTCAACAATTGAATTAGTTAAAAAAAATTAAATGTAATAATGTAATATTAAATGTAATAATATCTAATGTTTTTCAACAAATTTAAATGTAGTAATAATGTAATATTAAATGTAAAAATATCTAATGTTTTTCAACAAATTTAAACGTAATAATTCAATATTAAATGTAAAAATATCAAATGTTTTTCAACAAATTGGTTGCGCAGGGCTTACTGGAGGAAGCAGAAAAGTTGTACACAAAAGCTCGCATTTTAGACCCATCAGATCATTCGATACATCAACATTACGGTTGGTTCTGAAGTTTATTAATTTGATCATCAATCTTGACAACCTGTACTTGCCTGATTAAGGTTTATTGTTCTTAAAGATTGTTTGCTTAAATGTGATGAAGTCTTTATAGACGTGAAGTCAGTACAAAACTCTTCGCGAAAGATCATTAATAATTATTAAATGTTATTTCAATGATATGTTTTTCCACTACTATTCTAAAACTAAAGATGATTACCATACCAACAAAGTATAATTATCACAGGTCAGTTTTTGAGTGAGACAGGAAGGTTGATGGAAGCAGTTGACAGTTACATGGAGGCTGCCAGATTGGCACCGCATGATTTCGAAGTTGTTTTTAATTCTGCCAACGCGCTGAGGTCGGTGTTTCTTTCGTTTTTCAAGTTATTTGTTTACATTTTACTTGTTTATCAAGTTATTTGTTTATATTTTATTTGTTTATCAAGTTTACATTTTATTTGTTTGCATTTTATTTGTTTACATTTTATTTGTTTATCAAGTTATTTGTTTATATGTTATTTGTTTATCAAGTTATTTGTTTATATTTTATTTGTTTATCAAGTTTACATTTTATTTGTTTGCATTTTATTTGTTTACATTTTATTTGTTTATCAAGTTATTTGTTTATATGTTATTTGTTGATCAAGTTATTTGTTTACATTTTATCAGAATAATCTTGTTTTATATTTTTTGGCTACGTTGAAAATAGATGTAAGGAAATATGCGTGGAGTTCTTGTGCTAAATATATCCATGTCAGTTGTGAAATATTTCTCATGTGACCACGTGACCAGGGTGTTGCAAGTCGTGATTGTAATCCATGCGTCGTTTGCTGTTGTGAGGTATAAATAAATTACCGAATAAAATAAATAAATAATGAATGAATAAATGAATGAATAATTAATTAAATAAATAAAATTAATAAATGATGAATAAATAAATAAATAAAACAAACAAACAAGTAAACTAGTAAACAACTAAATAACTAAACAACTAAATAAACAAATACAATTTTGTAATGACTGATCAGCTGGTCAACAAGTGTTTCCATGGAGGATTTCGTCAACATGATTAGACTTGTAGCACCTCCTTATACTTTAATATATTACTAGATGTTAGGCTTCAGATCCTTCTTCGTTAAGAAGAGTATTACCCAGAAACGTAGCCAGGGGGTAGGGAGGACACCAAAATTTTGAGAAGGTATTTTCAAATGTTTGAAAAAGTACCTTCGACTGCTATGTCCCCCCGATCAGGGACCATCCACATATAACGTAAGCAATAAACTCCAGATTCTGAATCTGACATCCCTTTTCCCCTGTTCTACCTGATACATTTTTAGAACCCCTCCCTTATGCATATATAGGCACGTCGGCCATGCACCTCACCATGCTTAAACCACCCTAGCGTATATCTGAGGCTTAGGGTTGTTATTTTCCCGGATGGGAGAAGGGGCAAAGCCAAGAAAAGTCGGGTGCCGAAAATATTTATATTTTCTCTTAAAAGTAGTAAATTTTTTCTTTTAAAATTGTAGATGACCGGTAGAAGGGGTAGTTTTGTACCTATTTTTTTAATTATAAAAGAAGGGGTAGTTGTAAAGATGATTTTTTGTGTGTTGTTTACATCATGATGAAATTATATGACAGAATATACATTTAATTTTAAATATTAGGCTAAATATTAAATCAGCGTTAACTATTGATTTTTAAAATATTAAAAACGCGATAAATTTATCTGTACTACATGGTAATCTAAACTATTAGAAATTGTGATATTAAAAAAAGATATCTCGTCAAAATGACAGATTTTAAAAATATCACTGCACATCATTTTGCGACTGCAGCACTACCTAGCAGCGTTTCGCGAAGTTAGAAAATCGTTGATAGCTAAATATGTTAAATATGATATCTAGTCAATATGTTGATAGTCAAAATTATGATGGAACCTACAGCTCAACCTAACAGTGTAACGATAATTTCTACCATACATACGTACTAGAGTACTGTATGGACCGATTTTTCGCCCCCGTCTCGTTTCATAAGCCTAATTTTCAGACCTGCTGATGAAATTGTCACTGGATATACCCGTATGTGAAAGTCAACTTCTTACAACCATTAGAAGTGCTTTAAGAAAACTTTAGAAAATTCCATTAAACAAATTAAACAAACAAGAAACATTGGAGGCTAATATAAGAGTTGCAAAAATGGAATTTTTTTAAATTCCGCCTTGCCTTTGCAACCAGTCCCAAGCCTGGATAAAGGAGGAGGGACAGTTAAAAAGATCAAATATAATATACGACATGAGGTACTTAAGAGCTTCCTACATTCAGTCTTAAAACACCTGGTGTAAACAACTATCAACTATTTTTTTAATGAAATTTCTTTAGGGAAAATTACCTACAATTTCCCACCCTCCCGGTCACCAGCTATTTTTGGAAGAAAAAGTTTACAAGGTTTTTGGAAAAAATTTCCAGCGAAGCATTTTGTATACCTTGACCAAGAGCGCCAAACACCCTTGCTACGCCACTAGTACTACCATCTAATGCTGGTCAAATAACTGTTGCATCGAAACACGCGTGGACGTGAAGGTGCATTCTCGCACGCACACGACCGAATTCACTCTATCGTAATTAACCCCAACGTTGCAATTCATTATTGTAATGTTATAATATTTTTTTTTGGCAGTCACATTATATATATATATATATATATATATATATATATATATATATATATATATATATATATGTCTACCACAAAGCTGCTAATAGTGACGAAACGCTCATTGGTGAAGGTTTTGCCCGAAAAGTACAAAATCGGCGTGATTCTGATCTTTTTAACTAAAGCCTTCAGGATCACTGACAATGAAAAAAAATGTTCACAGCGACGATTTCTCCAGAATCTGTCAAAGTCCAGCATCACTCAGCTACAGGACCCACCTCGATGGCACCCCACCAAAAAACTGAATCAATTCTTTCTTTGTTTCCTCGTGCCCCACCTAATTTGTGCAGTCTGTCCGGTCGTCATCTGTCACATGTTCTGAGACACAGCTAGTGGACTCCAGTTCAAAAGTGGGTTCTGCCGCAGCAACCTACAATATTTCTTTCACCAGCAACACGCTGGTCCTGAATCGTGTCCACCACCGCCTCAGCTGTCTCTGTGACCAGAATCTCAACAACTTTACCATCCAGGCAAACCAGTAACAACAGATATCCCTATTTCGTTCATTTGTTTGCAACTTCACTGGTAGCATCGCCGTACCAGCCGCTGTTACTCTGTTTTTAGGGCGGACCTGACTGCCAAGAAATAATTTTTCTCTTGTCCTCTTTTGTGCTGCATTGTTTTTTCTCGTTTGTTGTGCTTCTTCCTTTAGTAATTTCATTTATAAGCTTTCTCCGGGTTTCCAGAGCTTCTTCGTCAATATTGAATTCATACTCATCTTCAACTTTCATTTACCAACGACGGTAGGAGGCGTTCCCTAAGTTCGTCCTTCTTACCCTTATAACTTAGGTTATAGTTTAGAGCTTAGCAACACATAATAAATGGACTTTTGGCCTAGAAGGGGTTTTAGTAGTTTTTACTCATAAAAAAATGAAATAATAAACTGGTTTACAAAAAAGAATAGATAAAAACCTTCTCCAAGTTGTATCAAAATTTCGTAGCATTTGGTTCAGCCGTTCTCGAGTTTAGAGCTTAGCAACAAATAATAAATGATATTTAAAAAACCCATCATGTTTGACAGTCTATCTCTAGTACATACATACATACCTACATACATACATACATACATACATACATACATACATACATACATACATACATACATACATACATACATACATACATACATACATACATACATACATACATACATAGAGTCCTAAAAGGGTGAGATAATTTGTTCACAGGAGCGTTGGAAAGAATTCAGGAGCGGAGGGGTTTTACAGAAAAGCCACAGAACTTCAGCCAGAGGTGAGACTTAAAAAAAATTTGTTTGCCACCGAAATATAATTTCAAGTTATTAATATTACTAGAGACATTCCGTAAAATGTTCAATGCATTGGATCGAATGTGGTTTAAGGAAATTAAAATCATTAAATTTTATGCCATGCCTGCCATGCGTTCGTAAGACAGCTTCAATATCTTGCGATGTTTTCTTTTGAACAATAAATCCAGCATAATGTTTGCTGTAATCGGATAAGTTCTTGGATAAGTAAAAACGTTGTGGATCTTTAGGATTGACAGTGTACAATTATGAAATAATTTTTATTACACACCTGTGCTCACCCATTTTATTAACTGCTGACCGCCACGTTATTTATATCTTCAAATATTAGTGGTTTGCCTGTCCCAAGGACGGATGTTTTAACATTAAGATGAACATTGGATATATATATTTTTTGAGATAATATAAGTTGATTAATTATATTGTTATTTATTTAAAACATTACAATGAAAAAATTGTTTTATCGTTCTTATGCATTCCAAAACAAATGAAAGAAAAAAGGATAGATTAAAATATTATTAATTTTTTATATTTTGAATTAATTTAAGTAAGGTAAATATTTTTTAATTTATTTAATTATATGAAAATATAAGTAAGGTAAATATTTTTTAATTTATTTAATTAAATAAAAATTATAAGAAAATTTATTTTTTATAATTATCTATATATATAAAAATTAGATTATGTGTGTGTAAATACTTTATGCGTTGCTACACCATTCATCCGATCGTAATGACATTTTCACACAAGCTTGAGAGGCAATGGGAGACAATTATAACGAAAAAAAATTGAAATCGGACACAAAATGAGCCGAGCGGAGCGGGAGAGCAAGCGGAAACGGGAATTAGAAAATGTGCGGGAACGGCAAAGCAAGAGGGAACGAAAAAGCAACTGAGAGCGAAAAAGCGAGCGGGAAAAGTAAAGCGACCAAGAGCGGGAAAGCGTCCGGAATCGGGAAAGCAACCGGGAGCGGGAAAGCGAACGAGAACGAGAAAACGGCCGGGAGCGGGAAAGCGACCGGGATCAGGAAAGTAACCCGGAGCGGGAAAGCAACCGAGAGCGGGAGAACAAGCGGGGAAGGAAACGAGATCGAGAGAGACAAACATTAGAAAATCTCTAAAAATCCCAGGCAACGCCGGGCACCCCGCTAGCTTATTATATATGTACATTAATTTTCCATAGCAGATCGTCACACAAAAACGTCTTACACAGACATGGGCTATTATATATATTATATATATATATATATATATATATATATATATATATATATATATATATATATATATATATATATATATATATATATATATATAACAATGCTCCTATTTACATTAGACTGCCCTGACGCACATGAACCTGGGAGCCATGCTGCATTACAACGGCAAACTGGAGGATGCCGAAAGAAGTTATTTGAGAGCACTGGAATTGAAGCCAGGAGATGCTGTGACGACGAGTAACTTGAACAAACTCAGATCCCTTCTCGAAAGGAAGCACAACAAACGGACACGATAATTCTCCAATAGTCCCATTTGAGAAATCATCTTCGGCGTCATCATCATCATCATCATCATAATCATGTCATATTATATTGCCCCGTGATATGCGCTTATTTTTGCTAATTACATTTTCCCCCGTAGGTAAATAAAGAGTGACCTGCTCATCCGCCATTTTGTTTCCAGAAATCGAGTTCATCTCGTTTTCGTGGACTCTGCT
This sequence comes from Erpobdella octoculata, assembly GCA_963978895.1. NCBI lineage: Eukaryota > Metazoa > Annelida > Clitellata > Hirudinida > Erpobdellidae > Erpobdella > Erpobdella octoculata. The sequence continues at coordinate 40,516,585 of OZ022238.1, read as the reverse complement.
CCTCCGTGCGCAGTCTTCCGAATGACGTCTGTTCTACGTCACACGATTTACCAACTTCACGACACATTCGCAAAGAAGCCACAGCATAAAAAAATAACAATAAAATAATAATAATAATACAAATACAAATACCAATGTACGAAGAAAATGCTATTTTTTACTATGCTGTGTTGTTTATCATCTGCATGTGATTTTGCATGTATGCATGTTCTATTATTCACATTTGTTTCACATACTTTTCAGATACCACAACATTATTATTATTATTATTACTATTAAACAAAAAACTGTATTTGTAGACGACGCAGCAGTCTGTAATTGTACACAAAAAAAATATTGCATAATTTTACTGACCGCCACAAATACATAACAACAACAAAAATACAGTCAACTTCCTTCTTGTTTATCACTTTTCATTTCTTTTTCTATGGACTTTCAAGTGTTTTGCCAGATGATCTGATCGGGCGAATTTCTTCTCGCAGATCTTGCACGGGTACGGTTTAACTCCAGAGTGTGACCTCTTGTGGCGAGCCAACTCGTCTGACCTAGAAAACCTCCATCCGCAGCCGACCCAGTTGCAAGCGAATGGTTTTTCGCCGGTGTGCCTCCTCATGTGCGATTTCAAGTGTGAACTCTTGCTGTATGACTTGTTGCAACCAAGGAAAGTGCAGAAGAAAATGCGATCGTCGCAGATGGTCGAATTCTTGTCGTCGTCTGTTGTAGCGGTCCATTCGTTCGTGAAAGTGGTTGACGAGTACATGTCGAGAAGCTTGCTGTTTGTCGGAACGACAACAGGCGGTAAAATTTGAGGATGTGTTGTCGTGAAGTGGCCGATGTTCGTCTGACTCAACAGAATTCGATCTAAAGGTTCGTCACTAGTTAATGAATCTACTGTGGTTTGTAGAAGATTTTGAGTATGGAATGGTGGCTCTTCATCGGTAGCGTATTGGCCGTAAATGGATCTGCCGCTATCTGATCGTTGTTTTCGATTAACGTGCTGGACGTTGGCAGATTTAACAGTTTCACGCTTAGTAGGACTTTTCTCTTTATCTTTGGAAATTGAGTGGAGTTTAAGTTTTTCTGGAGAGTGCTGCTGTTCTACGAAACTGTTCCACGACACAAGAGGAGGCGCCACTAAACGTTCCCGTATGGAGAAACAACTCGCTGTTGAGCAGGCTTTTGTCGGGTCATTCGTGGACCTCGTGTCTAACATTCTGTTACGATCCTCGCGACTCATAAAACCAGAGTTGAGGAGAACTTCGTCAAGTTTGTCGAAGGTTTGCGGCTGAACTGAAATCTCAGCTTTGTCGTCGCAGCTGTTTTGCATCCAGTTGGTGATTTCACGGATATTCGAAGTCGGTCTCTGAAGTACAGCTGATAGATATTGGGGATGAAGTAATAACCGTTTCGTTTCTGAGCTGTCTGCTGTGTTGTCTTGATGAGTGTATAGAAGAAAACACGTTTCAGGCTTAGGCGGCTGTTTCCTTGGTGTTGTGGTGCTGTTTGTTAGAATGCTTCTGAAGCTTTGATGATTAGTCGTGGAATCATTTGGCACCGAATATAAGAGAAAATCAGTTCCGCATGTTTCTTGAAATGTAAACGAACCGTTTAAATTTGAATCCAAATTTGATGACAGCCGCATAATTTCATTTTCTTGCGAGGTAACCGTTGAATCGATGACGGACGATTTAGGAGAACTAAAAATAGTAGAAACTTCCTGGCAGCCTGAGGAAAGCTGGTCACTCGTTTCCGTCATTTGCAGGGAGAAGCAGACGTTTTTATAAGCACTGTCGTATATTTCAAACTGAGCGCAGTGATCGAAGAAATCGTCGTCAAGGTAGTGAGCGATCGAATCCAAGCTTTCTTGAGCAAAATTTATTTCAACGTCTTCTGAAAACTCCTTGGTAGCCAGGATGGGGTCGTTATCGGGACTCTTGTTTGTCGTAGAAGAATCGTTAGAGGGGCTCGGTGTGAGAAGCCACTGGGCAGTTGATGGGGTAGCAGATCGTGACGATGTTGACCCGGTAAAAAAGTCGTAAAAGTTGTCTTTCCTGTCGTCTGTCGATGAATTGTCGCAACTGACGTATCCGCTGCTCGCTTCACCGACGCTGCTTATACTCCAAGTAGTTGCCGGGCTGCTTCCGCTAACTTCCATGTTATCATCGCTGCTAAGTAAAACATCATCGGGTGTGTTTTCATTTCGAATTGAAGGGACTTCTTTCGTACACAGCTCCTGTTCACCTCTGGTCATCAACTGCTCGTAGTCCTTGTTTTCAAAGTCAAAGAACCAGTCGAGGAGATCGTGAACTTCTGTATTCGGTTCGAAGACATCGTCGTAGAAAGTGTTCGACAACTTGTTATCTTCGTCTGCCGAGTTCTTTTGAAAGGTCGTTACGTACATCATTAGAATAATTCAATCTCATCCAACAACTGAGAGCTATCAATTCAGTTGTAGTGGAAACCTGGAGAATAGAGAAATAAAATAAAATACATAATGATGATAATAAAGAAATTAGTTCTATCGCGAATTAAATTAACAGAAGTTACATCGTTGCTTCTAGAAACATTTAAAGCCGACGAAACCTCAACTAAGAAGATGTTATCATCTGACAAGCATCTCGCATCGTGAAAACACGCTAACATTGCTATACGGCGCCCAGCTATTCGCCGTGTTTTGTGAGCTTGACAAGGAACGACAAGTTGTAAAAATTTATAAGCGATGATGAAAAAGCAGCGCTAAGCCATCCGATGTTAATGAAACTGTTCTAATTGAAGTCATTAATCTGACACACCTTTGTAGCGAATAATTAGGCATCAACTTCAGACTCGGTGTGATATTCAATATTCATCCGCATTCAACTATTATTATTATTATTATTCTCTGAATCCAATAATCGCTACATCGACAAAAACTCAAGTATTTTTTTATAAAATTTTAAATAACGGATGATTCGTTCACCTATTGTCGCCCGAACTGACTGCTAGAAAAAATTCATACGACTGCCATGTTTAACAAGGAACTTGTTTATATAATTGTCTGGCTCATACCAATAGCAGCATCCATGTGATTGTTTACAAAAGAAGACATTTTACAAACCAAGGTGGATCAAAGGTCCATCTTCCAAGAAGTTCAACGCGATTTTTTCAGCACGAGAATTCGTTTAGTTTAAAATTTTTCGATTAAAAATCTTTCTCAACCCTTAGCGGTTGCAAAAAAAGAAAAGTTAAAACTAAACACCAATTAAAGTTGTCATCGCTAACCAATCAGAGAAAGTCTTGTAATGTGAATATGGCTCACAACGGCGACGATATACGAACCTCATTAAAAATCAAACACGCTGAAATATTTCGACTTTAAATAATTAGCTGACTGCTTGACCGTTCTTTGAAAAAATAACACGCAGAAGTCATTATATTAATTGCTATATTCATAATAATTTTCAAAAAAGAAAGAGCAAGTACAAAAATGTCAGGGAGGCTTATACAGCTGCTCAACATAACTGAATCATTAAGTTCTTGTGGATCATAAGACGACGAATAATTTATTCATAATCCCAACAATTAGCTCTTCTCAGCTACTACTACTACTATTACTACTACTACTACACACTTACACACAGCCATTCTAAATGACAACAACTTAGTAAAATTTGAGACTGTTTCAGAGATGGGCAATTTTTGATGTTTGTCTTGTGATCTTTCAAAGAAATGTTTATTTTCTTTTAAAAAAATTTGAGAAATTTTTGCAACAGAGAATATTTTGTATAGTATGTTTAATATATGAATGTACAGTAATATTATAGGTCAATAATACAAACTGGACAGGACGATAAATTGCGTGCCCTGTGTCAAAAAGTCAACGGTGGCATTCTGTGCGCTGAAAAGGAGAATGTGAATCGTTGACAGAACACTCAGAACAGGGTTGTTGTAACTTCTTCTATGAGGAAGCCAGAGAGACTTTGAACTTTAAACAGATTAGTTGGTTAGGCTCACTTCGAGGCTGATTTTGCTACTGTTGCTTACTGGGTTCCCTTCGTTTGTTCCCCGTTTCCATTCCAAATTGTTGAGTGAGCGTGTGTTTGTGTATGAGAGTGTTTATGTGTATGAGAGTGTATGTGTTTCAGAGTGCATGTGTTTCAGAGTGTATTTGTATGAGTGTGTATATGTGTATGAAAGTGTGTATGTGCATGAGCGTGTGTATATGTATGAGTGTGTATATGTGTATGAAAGTGTGTATCTGTATGAAAGTGTGTATGTGTATGAAAGTGTGTTTGTGTATGAGCTTGTGTATATGTATGACTGGTATATGTGTATGAAAGTGTGTATGTGTATGAGCGTGTGTATATGTATGAGAGTGTGTATATGTATGAGAGTGTGTATATGTGTATTAAAGTGTGTATGTGTATGAGCGTGTGTATATGTATGAGAGTGTGTATGTGTATGAGAGTGTGTATGTGTATGAGCGTGTGTATTTGTATGAGTATGTATATGTGTATGAAAGTGTATATGTCCAGGAGAATGTGTATGTGTTTGAGCGTGTGTATATGAGCTAATGAGTGTGTTTGTGTATGAGAGCATGGGCGTAGCCAGGGCGGTTTGTGGGTTCAACCCCCCACCCGGAAAAAATATTCCAAATTTTTTATTTATTTACTCCATTTTTTCAAAGCAGGTAAAGAAATGTTACCTATTTATTAAAAAAAAACCTACTATTGATCTATACTAATAAAGTTCTGTATGTGTATGAAAGATTGTATTATGAGAATGTGTACTGTGTATGTGTATGAGAGTGTGTACGTGTATGAAAATGTGTATGTGTATGAGCATGAATATTTGTATGAGCGTGTGAATGTGTTTTAGCATGTGTATGTGTGTGAGTGTGTATGTGTATGATCGTGTGATTGTGATGAATGAGCGTGTGAGTGGAATGGTTATGAAGTTTTTAGGTAGAAATTATAACTACACATCTATATTGATTGTTCTTTGAACAAAAGTTTTCATAATTAATTTGTATAAAAAAAATTTCTTTTTTGATTAAAATGCTCTTTGCGTATAATAAATAGTTTAAAAATTTTTGTGCATTTTTTATTTCTGGAGGCGAATTTATTTAAAATAATTTTAAATTCTAGAAAGAGTTGAATTAAAAAATTCAATAACAAAATTCTTTCCACTACACTAAGCATAATAATCTCGTACGAGTAAGTCACGTGCAGAATTTCTGTGGGAATTTGCTGCACAACTCGCGTTATATTCAAGGGTGAGTTTTTTTTATTGTAGAAAATTTTTTTATAAACATTAATTAAAATAAGCAGAACGGTTTTTTAATCTTTCATTGAAAAATTAAAATTGCAAAAAACTATCTTTACAGCTTCAATTTAGTTTCACTAGTGCGATCACTTAATATAAATACACAAACCAATCCATGGATAGGTACGAGAAAACTGAACCAGAAGGAAACAATAGGCATCAATATATGTTCGTCGAAATGCGAAAGTGGAATGTAAAGCGATGGTTTTTAAGGAGTTGGTTAGGATTTCATGAGAGGATTAGATGATCCCGTATTGCCGGTTATTGATTTCCCCTTTGGCATCGGATGAAATAATTCATTTTTAGAGATTCATTAAAGTTGAACATGCAAAAAAGGCCTCCCAAGCAGATATTTTTGTCCCACTAGAAAAGAAGCATTTGAGAATTATTTTTTAAAGAATAAAATCAATAAAAATTCATTTTTAACTTAAATATAGAAAAAATAAAAGTAATTTATCTGTTTTTTCAAAAATTATACAAAAAAACAAGTTAAAACAGTTTTTAGTTTTTATATTCTAGAAAACATTTAATAAATTAAATCAACTTGATCCACGACTCGAAGCCATTTGACATTTGACAGGCATTAAATATCTAATTGATCTGTCTTGATGATGATGACGATAACATATAATGCAGTGATGACTAGTACTTAAGTACATATGTACTTAAATACGTACTTAAGTACAATAGGTGTACTTAAGTACTTGTACTTAAGTCCTTTCGTGAATGTGTACTTAGTACTTGTACTTAAGTACATTTTTAGTGTACTTCTTAAGTAAGTACATTTCTAAAGTAGCTAAGTACTTTAAAAAAATTGCATTATTTTTATTTTTAAAACGAATTATTTAAATTTTTTATAATTTGTAAACCTAAAAATAAGTGTTTATGTAACAGATTCTATGATCGAGCATTTTCTGTTGTCGAGGTTATGCTTTGTCATTCTAGTTTTTACATTAGGGTTTCTTACAAGATGGCTGATCTATTGTAACATTAGTGTTTCTTACAAGATGGTCGATATATTGTAACGTACCTATCACTGCAAAGTTAGTAAAGTTTTCCCTTTAGTTGTGAGGACTTATTTTAGTGAAATAGATTATATAAAAGCTCTTTGCCGTCTTTGCAAGCCTAAAAGAATGCCATTCGCGGTCAATACAAAGCTCCTTCGAATTTCACCAAGCATATTCAGGTACGTTAGGAATGAGAATTTTGATAATTTGTAGACTAAGAACTTTAAATTTTTAAATTTTGTATTTGGTTTTATAGAGCTCATGGTAAAAACCACATTGATTTATTGCACGTGCAAAGCATGCAAGTCAAACGAAGGGCGTCTGGAAATGTTAATAGCCCTAGTTCATAAGGAAGCACATACGGTTAGACAAAATGTCAGAAAACCATGTTGTGACTTATAATGGGAAAAATTTTGTAAAAGCATTTAAAGAGTATGCTGAATCAAGCAAATTAGAGTTGGAACCATCAGAGAGCAAATACAGTGATCCTGGGACATCGAATACGAGACTAGTCATATACAGATATCCCGCTGTGTCGAACCCATACTTTATATGGGTGTGACACAGTTCGCTGGCTGCCTTTGACACATTGTAAGATGGCTGAAAACTGTTCGTAGTTGAAGTCAATCGTATGAATGAAACAAATACTTTTCCAGAAGCAGAGGTTGTGACAGCATCAATTGGCGATTTCTATGGGTTTTATGAACCAGGTTCAGAAAGTAATGGTTCAACTCAAAAAGACATTTTGGTGATGTTTCTTAATAAATATTTGGTTCTATGCTGATCAATAACAATTTTCAAGGTACTTGAGTACTTGTACTTATAAGTACAATTTAAAAAACTGTACTTGTACTTAAGTACAAGATAAATAATGTACTTGTACTTTTACTTAAAGTACATTTAACGCAGAGTACTTAGTACTTATACTTGAGTACATTTTCTGAGTACTTACGTCAACACTGATATAATGGCAATAACAATAACATTAAAAATATAGACAATAATATTAACAACTAGCGGGGTACCCGGCGTTGCCCGGGGTTTTTATAATGTTTGTCTCGTGCTCCCGTTTCCTCCCGTTTGCGCTCCCGCTCCCAGTCGTTTTCCGTTCCCTCTCGCTTTCCCGCTCACTCTCTCGCTCTCAGTTACCCCCGATAGATCCGACACTGCATACATACATACATACATACATTCATACATACATACATACATACATACATACATACTGTAAGATGAAGATGATTCATCTTACGTATTTTCATAATAGTTGTTTATTTTATTTTATTATGTGTGCATATTTTGGTTGTGTTGAAACAATAGTCATTTATGTATGAATGTATCTGTGTGCATATGTGTGTATATGTGTGTATATATATGTATATATATGTATATGTATGTATATATGTATATTTGTGCTCCTGTGACATTGTGTGTGCGTATAATTTTTGTATCATTAATGTATATATATGTATATGTGTGTTTGAGTGTATATATACATGGATGGATGTATGTATATGTATATGTATATATGTATATGTATATGTATGTATATATATGTATATATATATAATTGGTATTGGTCTTTTTCGCTTTTGTGGTCCTCAATAAGAAAATGAGTTGTCTTGGCAGAGAAATTGGAATTATCAAAAGATTTGTCAGAACCGGGCTAACTTCTGCAAAGTGAGATAATTCAGTTTAGAGTCAAGAAAAGGATTATATTCAAGGAAGAATAATAAAGTTAAAATAAATTCGAGAAATATTGTGTTATAAATAACTTCGACTTTAACGTTACGAATCGCCAGAAAGCATACTCGTCTACGTTTACATTGGTGACCCCGACGTATTTACGCATTTTCATCCGTAAATATATTTTTCTGAAGTTATTTGATCACAAGTGACCGAATTTTTTTTATTTTGATTTGGTAAAGATGTCCACTGATACTGAATATATAGCAAACGGAGAGAAGCTTGGCTTTTCTGGTGGGGCGCTGCTGAAGTATGTCGAAGACTGTCGAGAGCGGGCCGACCGACAAAAAGAGCGGGAAGAAAAAAAGGCTCAGCAAGAACGGGAAGAGCGAGAACGGGAACGGGAGCGGGAACACGAGTTAGAACTGAAAAAGTTGGAATTGGAGGGCCAAAAAAAAATAGAGCCAAAACCGTCGGCGGAGGCTACTAAGATTCCTTATCCAAAGTTTTCAGAAGGTGATGACATCGACGCATTTTTGCTGAGGTTTGAGTCATTGGCAAAAGCCAATGGTCACCCTCAGAAGGATTGGGGAATGCTTCTAGGGTCGTTGCTTAGTGCGAAGACTTTGGAAGTGTTTGGCCAACTTAGCGATAGTCAGATGCAGGACTACAGAACGGCAAAGGAGGCACTCCTTCGTCGTTTTGGGAAGTCAGCGGAAGACTATCGCATAATGTTTCGAGAGTCAAAGCCTGAACCGGAGGAGACCTGGGAACACTATCTAGTGCGGCTAGATAGCCACCTCAGGCGCTGGGTGGATCTCACGGGCAAACAAAACCTGTTGTTTTTGTTTCTGAAAGAGCAGTTTTTCGGAAAGTGCCCGGCGGGAATGGTCGAGTACTTGTTGGAGAAAGAGAGCAAAGATGTCAATGAGCTGTGCCTTTGGGTAAACAAGTACAGCCAAGCCCACCCAGAGAAGAGGTTGGAAAAATTGGACAGCAATAGCAGGATTAGCGGAAATCATGGTCAACCAGACTCTGACTCGGGAATGGTTGGACCACGCTGTTACAATTGCAATAAGCTGGGTCATATGGCAAAGGATTGTCATCACGCTGGACAGATTGCGAGGGACTACAGTCAAGGCACTCAAGCAACTCCAGTCATGTGCCAAGCGCGTAGAGAGGCCAACTTGACACCACCATGCAAAGATTCTGGAGTAGTGAATGCATGCGCGGTCATGGTGTTGGATGGTAAATTGAATGAGGTCCAATTAAAATGTGGATGCTTTTCACCGGTAATAGCGGATGGTTGTTTTCACTCAGGAGAAAAGTTTAAATTAACCAGAGGGTTTGTGAACAGAAAACCGGTAAAAGTTTTGAGGGACACTGGCTGTACTTCCATAATAGTAAAGGAATCATTAGTGCACCCGCGTCAGATGACCGGAAGAACAAGACCTTGTGTTTTGATCGACGGCACAGTTCGGGTAGCCCCAACAGCAGTGGTAAAAATCAAAACAGACTGGTTCAAAGGAACCAGAGAGGTTGTGTGCATGAAAAACCTACTTTGCGATCTCGTGCTGGGAAATGTCGAAGGAGTAAGAGGTTTGGATGCAATGGCTGCAGGAAAACGCTTTGGTCAGAAATCCGCTCTTAACTACGACAGCACACAGAGGAATGTTCGGGTAAATTATAGAAAATCGTCGGCTTACTCGGAGCTGTATCAAAGCAAGGAAAGAAACACGTCTGCCATTTCAAAGATAAGAAATAAAGTTGAGGCAAAAGTTCAGGTTTTGAATCCGCCAAAAGAAAGACCAAGGCTCAATCTTCTGCCTAGAGGCCAACATGGAGGGGTGGGGAAAGATGGAAAGTTGAATTCGGCAATCTTCGGAGATGCCCGTCCTGTTGACATAGCACGCAGAGAGATAGAGATTGAGAATAAGTTGAAAGTAAACTATTTCAAAGGCAAGGAAAACATCGGTGCTGACTTTCTTAGTCGTAAAGAGAGTGACGATGTAATCAAGAAACGCTAACGCGTTCCTTTTTTCGAAGAGGGTGGATATGTAAGATGAAGATGATTCATCTTACTTATTTTCATAATAGTTGTTTATTTTATTTTATTATGTGTGCATATTTATGTATGAATGTATCTGTGTGTATATGTGTGTATATGTGTGTATATGTGTGTATATATATGTATATATATGTATATGTATGTATATATGTATATTTGTGCTCCTGTGACATTGTGTGTGCGTATAATTTTTGTATCATTAATGTATATATATGTATATGTGTGTTTGAGTGTATATATACATGGATGGATGTATGTATATGTATATGTATATGTATGTATATATATGTATATATATATATATATATATAATTGGTATTGGTCTTTTTCCCTTTTGTGGTCCTCAATAAGAAAATGAGTTGTCTTGGCAGAGAAATTGGAATTATCAAAAGATTTGTCAGAACCGGGCTAACTTCTGCAAAGTGAGATAATTCAGTTTAGAGTCAAGAAAAGGATTATATTCAAGGAAGAATAATAAAGTTAAAATAAATTCGAGAAATATTGTGTTATAAATAACTTCGACTTTAACGTTACGAATCGCTAGAAAGCATACTCGTCTACGTTTACATTATAGTAAGTACTTGTACTTATAAGTACAATTTAAAAAACTGTACTTGTATTTAAGTACAAGATAAATAATGTACTTGTACTTTTACTTAAAGTACATTTAACACAGAGTACTTAGTACTTATACTTAAGTACATTTTCTGAGTACTTACGTCAACACTGATATAATGGCAATAACAATAACATTAAAAATATAGACAATAATATTAACAACTAGCGGGGTACCCGGCGTTGCCCGGGGTTTTTATAATGTTTGTCTCGTGCTTCCGTTTGCGCTCCCGCTCCCAGTCGTTTTCCGTTCCCTCTCGCTTTCCCGCTCACTCTCTCGCTCTCAGTTCCCCCCGATAGATCCGACACTGCATACATACATACATTCATACATACATACATACATACATACATACATACATACATACATACATACAAAGTCTCCGATTCAGAAGCAGATGATAATTTAGAACCCATGGCAAGAATTAAATTTCCGAAAGCAATTGACACTTCAACTTGGTGAACGTTAGACTTGGAGTTGACTTAGGTACTGAAAGCTCAACTGAGGGAGAATCCACAACTTGATATGAACATTTTCTCAGAAATTATTTACAAGAAATGTTTCGACTCATTTGGTGTAGTCCAAAAAAACCCGGTTCGCACACATGCAACGGTATCCAGACGTCAGAAAGAAATCGAAAAACTAAAGAAAGAGCGAAAGAAACTCCGACGGCAATGGAGAATTGCAGAGGGGGTGGAAAAAGTTGGTCTTTCCGAATTGTGGTGGGATTTAAAGAATCGGCTCCAGGCTCTCAGAAGGGCTGAAAGACTCCGAAAAAAGAAAAGCGAGCAAAAGAGAACCAGATGCAAGTTTATAGAAAAAACACACTTCAAAATCGCGCAACTCGTGTTCAAGCGTTTCACGATAAAGGCCCTTCTACCTCAACCTGGATCTTCAACCGATCAACTCCATCGCCGGCCGTAGACGACTCCGACCTTCGTCTTCAGAACATTTCCAGTGCTTGTACAAATACATTTTAAATGTATTTTAACTACAAAATAATAATACTCATTTTAAAAGTATTTAAAATACTAATACAGATTATTTGACTTCCGGTGTATTTTAGATACGAAATACAGTATTTTCAAAATACAGTTCCCAGTTTTAATAAATTTCAATGTTTTATTATATAGTTATTGTTTCTTCCCATTTTTTAATTAATTATAACGTCATATCATAAAAATAGTAATTTTGGTAAGATAGTGTCACTTTTTTTTCTTGAGAAGCAGCTTTTCGAAAGTTGCATCTGAAAGGCCATTTCGTCGTTTTGGAAAAACTAGGCCTGCAGTACTGAAAAGACTTTCTACTGGAGCTGATGGTGGGATTGGTGTGTTATATTTCATGAACATCTCGATGACTGAATAAGACTTGAGAGCACTCAATGTTCTGTCAGAACTGTCAAGGTACTGCAGACACTGAAGCTGAATTCGATTTTTTTCACTCTCTACGCTCTGTGACACGGTTTTTTGGGTGAATGAAAAAAAATCATCATATTGGCAAGCTGTAGTTGTAGAATGAAGCACCTCGATGTCTTTTAAAGGTGGCAAAGACAGAGCTACAAACAACTCCTTTATTTTTACTTAAAGCTCAATGAGCCGGCAAAAAGCATCGTATTGGGATTTCCATCTGGTTGCACACGGAAGTAAAAGCTGCTTCCCACATATCTCCTTCATCGTTTCAGCAACCTTGGGACTACGTGATGAAGCATTTCAAACTGCTTGAGACTTAGCCATTGCTGAATTGTGCAGCCGCTTGTACGAACCATTTTCGGACAAAACCGCACAAATGTCATGAGATCCAATTAGTTAAGTTCAGGGAACATTGAAGGCAAACCCTTTTCAACATCCATTTCCGCCATTATTTCTTGGAAATAAATATCTATAAATTGAAATTATAGAAAATGTATATGATCTAATCAGTTTACAACACTAATTGAAATTTTGTATCAACTACAACTTACACGATCCTGAAAAACGCGAATACCGCAACACAAGTACACCCTACAACAGCGACAACAGGACTATAGTGATAATACAGAGGTAATATAACGTGTACCGGAAATAATATTACGTGAACCATAGATCAATAATTGGTTAGGTCGAATTTTAAAAAGTATTTTGAAACAATCTTAGAAATACAAAATAATCATTGAAAATGTTTTTAAAATTCTAATATAAATTACTTGACTTTTTAAGCATTTGAAATTCAAATACAAAATACGCCCATTATATTTTAAATACGCATTTCAAATACAAGTATTTGAAATACGTACATGCACTGAACATTTCGTCGTACCCACTGGCGGATCTAGCCATCTTTTGAAGGGGCAAGTTTGAGGCGAAAACACAATTTGAGTACAGCCATCAGAATCGTAAAGATTTATTTTTTTAGGAAGCAGGGGCGTAATTTTGCGGGGATGGGAGCCCCTTGAGGATTTACCGAAAAATATTTTTGGAAAAAATCTACGGTTTAAAAAAATTGTTAAAGTAACTTATGATTACTTTCGTCGGTCATCAGCTATTTTTAGAGGACTAAATGTAAATACGTTTAAAAAAATTTTTGGAAAATTACCTAAGACTACCACCTCCCCCGTTCATCCGCTATTTTGGAAAGAAAGGTTTAGTATTAGGCGGATTCAATTTTGAAATGTTTAGGTTTTTTTAAACAGTTTGCTCCCTCATTTTTCTGAAATTACTCTCCTGAAGGGGTGCGAATCCATCATCCAAATTAAATTTTAAAAAAATGTTTGAAGACCAGGGAGTTAATACATTTGTATATATTCTGTAAGTAGAGGATAAAAACAATCAAGGACGATGTGCCATCATCTCTGTTTCCTCTGAATGCAATATTTTAAACTGTGGCAAATTAAATGGTCTTAACAATGGTTGCAAAAGCTTTTCTATTTGCAGCACTGGCTATGATTTTTGTGTGTGAGTTAACTCAGACATCTACTTGTGTTATAGTTTGTTGCATGAATTCGAGTGCTAAAGCTGCATTTGTGACGTGAACACTAAACTCTTCAAGAAAATCCAGTGCATATTCTAGCCAGTAAGGTCTGAGAAATTCGTTAAAGAACGGGTTAGAAGCTTACCTATTCTTTGACAGAAAATGCGTACCAAGCTCCGCAGCTATAACAAAATGTTTGAAACGGCGAGCCACTTGTGTTGCAGAAGATTTTCGGCCCTGTGAACATTCATACCTGGGACCTATATGGGTCCCAAATGAGCATCTTATGGGTCCCAGATGGGCTGTCCGTATAGGACCCGTGCCCAGGTGACACACCGAATCAAGTGGATCCTATATGGGCTAACCATAAAGACTTAAAATGGGCCTGGACCGGGAATCTCAAAGCCGGTTTCTATACCACTATACCAACCTAATTATAGGGAACGTAATTTGTCAGTCAAATATCGTCAAATGATGTAAATCTTCACAAAAGTGGATAATAAAATTTTCGTTGAAAATTGTGTTTATTTAAAAAAATAAATAAAAGAATAGGGAACTTTTATTGATACAATTAATAAAACAAACAAATTGAAACAAACTTGGTTCAGCCCACTTATAGCCCAGATATAAATTAGCCCATGAACCCCGTGTGGGATCCATATACCTCCCATATAGACGTACGTGTTGCTTTTTCAATAGCCCATTTAGCTTATATAGGACCCATATACAGCCCATATAGGCTATCCATAGCCCAGGAATCCCACATAGGACCTATATACAACCCATATAGGTTATCCCTAGCCCAGGAACCCCATATAGAATGTTCACAAGGGGAGTAGAGAGCCCTACACACACATTTGAACACCTGGTTTTATATCCACTAAGCCTACTTTTCATTTCGAGAGAGCAGGGGGAGTGCATTGCTAGAACGTGCAACTTAATGTAGACACAAAATTTCAGGGCTACTCCACTTATTAATTGCTGGTTACGGCCCACCTCCAACTACCCTCCCTGTCATCATCTTTTTTTGATAGAAAAAGTGTAGAAGTTTTTAGAAATATTTTGGGAAAAGTAGCTCCTACTATCTCCCCGGTGCTTAGCTTTTTTGACAGGTGCACCACATTAGCTGGAGTTAGGAACCATCTATAAATGACGTCACTCACTTGAAAAGCACGGATTCATAATTTGGGAAGCACGAATTTTGATGCGATAGGAATATGCAATGTGTTAAAAATACTTACTAGTAGAAGTATTTTTGTTTTTAAAATAAATACGTGCAAATGCATGGCAGCCCCCAGTTCCCGGAATCCTGTATCTGCCCTTGATCTCCAAGTAAAAGCCTTTTCTGAAATATTCTTGTCTTGTTGGCTCTGATGATTTTAGTTTTCCAACATCTTGTCTTGCTTCACAACATAAGAATTTTAAGAATATTTCAAATTTGAAATACAGAATGACACCTGTTGTGTATTGAACTATTCATAAGATCTTTGTATTATTATCTATGCGACGCGGAAGTTGATTGTCCGGGTTTTTTCCCTTTTTGTTCTCAGTTGGTTATCGTGTGTACTAGTTCAGTGACAATCTCTTTTTCTTATATTAAACTAAGTAATGCTATAACAATTATCGTATTTGTGTTTTCGTTTAAACAACACAAAATTGGCGACGAGGTTCGGATTGAAAAAGATACTTTGCAGAAAATCGAAACTTTCAACCCAGGGCGATAATTGTGCAAGCTGCGAGAACTGATCAGAAATTAATTCAAAATTTCTCAAGTTTGTATTAATCCACAAGAACAAACGATTGTGATCAAGATGACCGCTACAAACAATCTCCAACCATTCGATGTCTCAAATCCGACGAATTGGGATATCTATGCTGAACAGTTGGAGTATCATTGCATTGCCAATAATATTGTCGATGAACAAAGAAAAAGGGCCGTTTTGTTAGCTGCGATGGGAACAGCTACTTTCAAGATTGTCAAATCACTCGTGTCACCAGAACCGCTGACTTCAAAAACGTTTGAAGAACTCGTCCAAATGCTGAGACAGCATTTCGTTCCACAAACGTCAGTCATTTTTAAAAGACACTTGTTTCAGCGTCGTGTCCAACAGAAAGATGAGTCAGTGACAAGCTATCTGACCGAGCTGAAGCGTCTGTCCGAAGATTGTGAATTTGGAACCACGTTGAACGAACGACTTCGAGATCAACTGGTGAGTGGCCTCACAATCGAAGGCATACAAAGACAACTACTCTCGGAGACAACGCTCACATTTGACGAGACGGTGAAAAAGGCACTTGCGGGAGAAGCTGCTACAGCTCAGGTACGTGAACTACAGACCCAGTTTTCAGCTCCTCCGACCACCTACAAGGTACATCACCAGAAAGAAACGACAGTACAGAAGGGCAGTTCTTGCATCGGTTGTGGGGGTAGCCACAAGCGTGAACAATGCAAGTTTAAAAATGCAGAATGTCACATGTGTCACAAAAAGGGACATATTGCAAAAGTATGCCGAAGTAAACCAGACAACAGCGTAAAATTCAGCAAGAAAAAATCTGTTGCTACACATCAATTAGACTCACACTCTGAATTCTCCATTCATGATCTAAATCGACCAAAACAACAGAAGTTAAAGGTCATAGTTCATCTCGATGGTCAGCCTTGCACCATGGAAATTGACAGTGGATCATCATACTCTGTGATATCGCATCAAACCTTCAAACAGCTATGGAAGAACTCTGCTCCACTCATCAGGAAAGTAACAAACTTACCATTAACTGATTTTCAAGCACGAGTAATTCCGCTGAAAGGCTACTGTGATGTAGACGTAATATACAAGCAGCGAAGAGCCAAGTTGCAACTCATCATCACAAAAGAGCATTGTGCAAGTCTGCTTGGATATGATTGGTTTCCCAGCTTAGGATTTGAAATATCAGGAATAAATCAGCTCCAAGAAACATCAATTTCCCAGTTGATCGATGAATTCAGTGATGTGTTTTCAGAGACTTTAGGCACGTACAGGGGACCACCTGTTTCTCTACCAGTAGATCCAAACACGACTCCATTTCGTTTCAAAGCCCGAAATGTTCCATTAGCTATCCGTACTAAAAAAGAAGACGAAATTGATCGCCTCACGAAAGAAGGGGTTTGGGAGCCGATCAACAATCCAAGATGGTCAACACCTGTGGTGCCAATAATTAAATCAACAGATGTCCACTTTTTAGATGATCTCCCATCACCACCTTTGATAGCTTCAGAAGTGGCACAACTCACGCGACGTGATCCTGAGCTATCCAGAGTCTTCACTTGGGTGGAAAGGGGATGGCCACAGAAACCAGAAGAACAGTTCCATCCTTACTCAGTAAAGCAGCATGAGCTTTCTATACACAAGCACTGCTTACTCTGGGGCAGTAGGGTGGTAATACCAGCAAAGGGACGTAAACGTGTGCTGGACGAACTCCACATCGCTCACCCAGGCATCGTACGAATGAAAAGTTTAGCACGTTCTTATGTGTGGTGGCCTGGCATAGATAAAGATATTGAAAGTTTTGTTTCTACATGTGAAACCTGCCAGAAACATCAACATGCACCACCGCACGCTCCCACCCACCCATGGGAAATTCCTAGACGACCGTGGTCTAGAATCCACATCGATTTTGCCGGACCTTTCCAAGGCCAGAATTTTCTTATTATTGTAGACGCTTACTCCAAATGGATTGATGTTGCGCACATGAAAACAACAACAGCTGAAAGCACACTAACAGTTCTCCGAAGAGTGTTTGCCACGCATGGACTGCCAGACTCCATTGTGTCCGACAATGGACCACAATTCACGTCCAATGAGTTCCAGGAGTTCTGCAAAAGAAACTTGATACAATCCATATTAGTATCTCCTTACCATGCTGCTAGCAACGGCCAAGCTGAGAGGACTGTCCAGACGACAAAGAACAGTCTTAAAAAGATTATCACAGGAAATTGGCATCACCGATTGTCAGTTTTCTTGCTAAATTCGCACATTACTCCATCAACGGCAACAGGATCAAGTCCAGCAGAATTACTCATGAGCAGAAGACTAAGAACATGTCTTGATCATTTGCACCCCGACCACTGCAGAGACAAACAGTTGCAACAGGATAAGCAGATGGCAGAAATCATAACTAACAAGGTAAGGCAATTTCAGCCCAATGATCCTGTCTTCATCAGAAGTTATGGTCCAAGGTCTGAATGGATTCCTGCAACCATAGAGGAGCCAACAGGACCAGTCTCGTACTCAGCAAAAACTCCAGATGGTAAGCAGATGAAACGACATGTTGATCTTATCCGGAAGCGCACTGTACAGCACCAGGACAATTCATCAGATGTTCAACCTGAGGTAGCCCTACCAAAAGAACCAGATGATATTCCAGCAGCAGCAGTCGCAGATGTTCCACATGAGGCGAACCTACCAAAAGAACCAGATGTCCAACCAAGGAGAATCATCAAGCCTCCTTCCTATTTAAAGGATTATGTACACTAGGGGGGAGGAATGTTGTGTATTGAACTATTCATAAGATCTTTGTATTATTATCTATGCGACGCGGAAGTTGATTGTCCGGGTTTTTTCCCTTTTTGTTCTCAGTTGGTTATCGTGTGTACTAGTTCAGTGACAATCTCTTTTTCTTATATTAAACTAAGTAATGCTATAACAATTATCGTATTTGTGTTTTCGTTTAAACAACACAAAAACACCAACAACTCAGGGGCGTATACAAGATTAGTGAAAAGAGGAGGTCCAAATGGGCTGACACAAACTTCACAACTATACTTTTCAACTACTGGGAAAAGTGCTTAGTTAAATAATAAAAGTACAAAACACTTTATTTTAAAGAAAACATTTAAGACATTAGTTATTCGCAATTTCAACAACAGTTCCAACTTTCATTATAGTTATCAACTAATATCAAAATATTTACAAAAAGTGGATCGAAGCAGAAAGAAAATTAATCAGGGCCTGTTGAAGTAAAAAAAAACGTTTTAAGGAGACGTCGAAATAAAATTTAAGAAGTTATTTTATAAAGTAACTCATAAAATAACCGTATAAAATATATTTAATTTAAGAACCTTCAGAAGTACTTGGTTGTCAAAAGTACAAGGAATATGAGGAGTGAAGTGGTAAGCAATCCTGCTGATATGTTTGTACAGCTCGAGGGTACGAAAGATTTGTATCCCTCCCTTGTTACGATGTACTCTTTGTCTGGTGAATCTGAAACAATTTGATTGACAATTAACCCATTTATTATCATCTATCCAATTCCAAAGCCTTCACATCAACAGTGCTCAACAACTCACCTCTCACAATTTGATTGTTGTCACCTAAAAAACAAATTAAAAAAAATTAAACTATAATAACAGAAATATAATTAGAAGATGATAATGCTCGATATTTTTAGCAAATAATAAACATTACCAACCAATAATAAATTCAAGAGTTGGAGAGCTCTGCAGTCCATCTCCACCTCTGCTATAACCATAAACTCTCAATTCATACTGTACGTACTGTTCGAGACCTGTCAGAACGTACCTGATCCGCTTCCCGACATCTACGTTCTTTGCTACGTAAATATTTTCCCCTCTTCTCCAATAACGAACCTGCCAACAAAATAAAAATCCCTCAGAACAACTTCATAAGTAATTTCTTTTTTCATCTTATTTTTTTTTCAAGCAGTCAGATCGCTGTTTTCAATCACTTGTGGAACCATTTAAACCAGAAACAACCATTTTTCAGGCCCCTATCCACGTCTGTTAGGACACTTGTGACACTGGTGGTATTCAAACCGCAGACCTTCAAGTCTACCAGTGAACGCCCTATCGGTACACCAACAGCACCGGCAATAAAAAATATTAACACACAGCAATAAATTTTATATAAATTCACCATTTTAAAAAAAAATTAAAAAAATCTAACAATATATCCTTCAAGAGGTTCTTCATCAATGGTTGTATAAACTCCTCTCCAATGTAGATGAACAGAATTCTCATCAACAACTGCAACCGTAACTTGTTGAGGAGCTTCTTTTGGTGCTGAAAACATTTTTTTTCTTTTCAGTTTATTTTATTAAGAAAATTCATAGCAGCACTGCCAGATATTCAGCCAAACTTTTCAGTGTGGTAAATGATATGCTGTTTTTTAGCCACAAGTGTTGCCAAAAAAATATTAATCAATGTAAAAATGCATTTCGGTCCATATTTATAAGATCAGTTCCTTTTTAATCTCAATAGTGAGTAGTTCAATTTATTTAAACTTTCATAAAGTTAAGAACGCATAAAATACTTACCAGCTCTCAGCGTTCTTGTACGATAGGTTTCACTTTTTGGTCCATTTCCAGCTGTGTTCACAGCTTGTATATTGATCATGTAATCAGTATTTTCACGTAAGGCAATGATCAATCCATGATCTGTATCATTTCTTATAATTGTAAACAAAGCCATCATTTCATCTTCTTCTTTGTCGATCCAATAATTTATCTGGATATCCAATTATTTCCATATTAGTATTTAGTATTTATAGTAGCTTTTCAGGAAAAAAAACAAAGTTTTACCCTATAACCGAGCAGAACTCCTCTCATGACTTCTCTTGTATTTGGCAGTGGAGTCCATTCAACTGTAATGGCAGTGGCATTGGAATAAACAGCTTTCACATTAATAGGAACACCATTGGGTACTGAAAACATTTAATGTCATATATGTATTATGCCATAAATGTATTGATCATTTAATGCCATCCTTTCACTTACAATCTTCGGCTGACATCGCTCTGACTCTAGGAGACATTGGGCCGACACCCATGGGATTGTAAAATTGGACCCGCATATGATATTCAATATAAAAATTTACTGGTCCAACAAGCACTGTGTATTTTGTTTGTGTGGGATTTGGAATTCTGGCCTGATGGAAAATTTTTTTACTAATTGCTTAAGTTCCACGAACATAATTCAAAATATAATTAATTTTCTGATTACTTGTGCCCACTGGTCTTCATTCATGTCATAACGTTTCCAATGCACTATGTACCCTACATCTCCTTTATCTGCATTCCACTGACCAACTGGAACTGGATCCCAGGTTATGTTGAGGGTGCCTACCTTGCCCCCTCCTCCACGTAGGTTTAGTGGGTAAATTATTGGAGGTGCTTGAGTCGTTCGGTAGGATTCTTTTAAAAAAAAATTCTTGTTTTTGATAAAAAATGAAAAATTAATTTCCCTAAAAACTGCTTATAGTTTACTAACGAGACTCCTTGCTTGACACTCCAATTCCATACACATTTACACCAAAAACCCTGAACTTGTACTCCGTGTATGGATTCAACCCAGTCACTTCAGTCTCCACAAGTTGATTTTGTTCAAATTTTTCCCTCCTTTCTTTAATTTGAAAAAAAAACATAGTTTAAATAAAAAACTGAAAGACGCCATCAAAACTTCTAAAAAAACAAACAAATTTACCAATTTTAACTCTTTTCCAATATCCTTCAAGAAGGTTCATTGCTTCTATTATAAATGAATCGGTTTTCTTTCCGTTATCAGGTCCCGGCCACCATGTTAAAGTTACATTCGTTGGTCCAACATTGCTACCCAAAACTCCAGCTGGTTCTCCAGGGGGACCTAACAAAAAAAATCGAAACAAATTTTGTGATGTCACAATATGGAGGCATGATATTTTGTTATCCATAGATTTGTTACCTTCAACAACAAGTAATGCTTTGGCTCGTACAGATTGAGTAGTTGATTTAACAACACATGTGTAATCACCAGCATGAAAGAATTGCACATTGTTTATATACAAACTTCCTCTGTAAATGCCCGTGCCCTGATAAAAGTCAAGAGTTTACTACTAATTCAAAATAAAACATAAAAATTTTTTTTTACACTCACTCTTTCGTAATACGGTTCAGTGAAAATATAGACTTTGTTTCCTAAGTTTCGAACTTTGATAAACATTATTTTGTAGCTATTGTGATACCAGTCGTAAGTCAAATCAACTGCAGGATTGTAAGATGCCTCGCAGAGAAAGAAAGCCGTTTGATTGACCAAAACTACTGTATCTCGTGGCGGCTGGCTAACAGCAAAAGGAGCTGTTGTAAAAATTTAATTGAAAAGTTGTTATAACAATGAAGTTGAAACAAATTCCAGATAACAGGGTTAAAAGGCAGTCAAAGTTCTTACAGAGCACCATGATTCTACCAGAACTGGATGCTACTCCCAATGAGTTTGTAGCCGTACAAGTGTAATTTCCTTCATCAGATTGCATTAGTTGTTTGATTAGCAGATTGCCATTTGGCATTTGAACAACTCTAGCCGTTGAATCAGTACTTGGGTTAAGAGGTGAGCCATCCTTTTGCCATTCCTTTAAGAAACAGTAAAATGTACCAAACACAAACTTGACTGCTATTTATTAAGTCTTTTGTTATTTTGTTGACTGTTATTTATTAAGTCTTGTAAATAAGTTATTTCAGTAGTCATATTTACAATTAAGTCTTCATTTTTTTTACTTCAAAAGAGGTTCACGTATAAATAGCATCAAATCTTTTAAAATACTTATTTTGCATACATATATGTTTTTTTTCTAAATATTCTCCATGAGGATATACAATTTCAAGTTTTTAATATGTAGGTAAATTAACTAAAAAGTTACAAAGCTAATCAAACAGACATTATTCATACATTTTTAGAATGTGCTCTTACTTTTACTGAAGCAGGTGAAGATTCAGGATTACATACTAATGTTGCATTTCCATCTCTTAATCCATAGGTATTAGATTGGAGAGGAAACTTTTGGAAAGATGGAGCAAAAGCTTGTATGAGAAAAAAGTAAAATTTTGTGCTATTAAATTCTTTATATGATGAAATAATTATATTATCTCAATTTTAATAATGAAATAAATGATTTCAATTTAAATAATAATTTCTCCTAATTTTTAACATTTTATTACAACTCACACAAAACTCTCAACTGTGCCGAATCGTATTGTGTTCCGTGCGTATTCGTAACAGCACACTGGTACATTCCGGCATCTCTGAACTGTAGATTGGTAATGGTCAACTTATTCCCGTTGATTTGTATTCGGTTTCTGACATCAACGGGAACTTTGGAAGGATCATAAGCAGTGCCATTGATGAACCACTCATAAGTTATCGCCGGTACTCCAGTGGCCATGCAATGCCACTCCAGATTACTTCCCAGGTCCTTGTGTTGGTCACCGAGTGGTATCGTAAAATATGGAGCAGCTGAACATTGAGAAAAAAATTAAGCCATCTCTTAAAAACACAAAAACACTTTTCCAACTTATTTCTTGAAACCTAACATTTAAATTTGAATTAATTAAAAACCTATTCAATAGAAAACTTCTGTCACCTTCTACAGCCAATGATATTTCTCCTTTTGTAAATTTTCCAAGTTGTCGACTAACGATACAGCTGTATTTACCCGCATGAGCAAGTTGAATGTTGGGAATGGTCATGACTCTATTGTAATCTGTAAACATTGCTGATTTAGGCATTGGCTTTCCATCTGTTCTGTTCCATGAATAATCCATCTGCGAGTGAGATCTGCCATGAAAATAAGTTAAAAATATAACAAAAGAATATCCGTCCAATTTTTCAGCACTTTTAAACTAAAACAAAAATTTTTTCTAAACTGGTAATTAGTTATCTGATTAAAACCAAATGTGTCATAGAATTCCATTTCATATAAATATAACAAGAATCACAATCAATAGCATTTTTTTCTTGCCTTTGTTCAATTTAATGTATCACAATTTTGTTTATTTATACAAAAACTTTGATAGCAACTATATAAAAATATCACCCACTTATTATTATATTTGCTTAAAAACCAGAAATGGTGACTAAATTGATACATAACACATTTTCATAAGAAAAAATAATTTCTTTTTCTCCAGAAAAAAAAAATTAATTAATTAAAAAAACTGACGTTCCGAATGCGATGCATTCAACCCTCACATCATCTCCAACCAATGGGCTGCTAGGAAAGGATTTGGGAAAACTGTTAACTATGATTGGCTCTTGCTCACTTCCAACTGGAAATTACAAACAAATTCAATTGTTACCTGACAGCATCTCAAAACCAGATTGACATGCCTTACATCTTATATTAAAAAACTTGAAAAAAATTTACTAATAAATAATTCTAAACAAGTATTAAGGCAGTAATAACTTGTTTTATTTCCAACGTTAAAAGAAATTTCCAAAATTACCAGCTTCCATGACAGTAAGAGGAATTGGCATGCTGGATTTTCCTTCTTTACTGGAGACAGGAGTGGCAA
The DNA here is from genome assembly GCA_963978895.1 of Erpobdella octoculata. NCBI lineage: Eukaryota > Metazoa > Annelida > Clitellata > Hirudinida > Erpobdellidae > Erpobdella > Erpobdella octoculata. The sequence goes on along the minus strand of OZ022238.1, from coordinate 40,492,642 downwards.
CAAAACATATGTAATTTCCTTGGTCCTCTTTCGTGACGAATTGAAAATAAAGTTTTCCATCGTTAGATACGAAAGTGTACCATTTGACGTGTGTTCGGATCCAGTTCTGAGGAGTGTCTTTGTACCAGCTGTATACCAGTGCTGTTATGAAATTATACATTTAAATTCAGTTTTATATTTTCTATTTAATTTGTTATTTATTTATTATCAATACGAGTTAAACGAATCCTCAGCAAAGATAAATTATATAAAAAGATAAAGCAATTATAAAGACAAAAATTTAAATAAGAATCGACTTTTTTGCATAATAATTTGTGAATGTTGCTTATTTAAAATCAAAATATAGTAAATTAATAATTAACTCACTCTCGTAGTTTGTCTTAGGAGGAATACATTCGATTCCAACGCCGGTGAATGCCGTAGCAATAACCGGGTCACGACGGGATTTCGGAAAATCATTCAAATCTGAAAAGCAGTTAAAATATTGTAAAACATTTTAAATATAATTGAAGAATTTTATCAAATTAAAATTTGGAAAAAAATGTATTAAGCTATTTTCATTTATTTGTTGAAGCAATTAAAATAGTTTAAATAAAAGAGATATCATTTTTTAATACAAACATCCAAACTTCAGTTGTACGCTGTGACTTTTGATGCTGCCAAATGAATTAGAAGCAATGCAAAAATAAGCGCCGTTATGCTTATCATCGGTCGGGCTGGTTATCGAAAGAATTCCATTTGTGATCGTTATCGCTGGGTCGGTCACATCAACCGGTTCGACTGTAAGCCTTCGTGAAACCATCCACACGTACGTCGGACGAGGTTTGGCTTTTGCCTCGCAGACCATCTTGACGGTGCTGATGAAATTATTATAAAAACAATTCAAATAAAAGAAAAAGTTAATTTGAAATTGAAGATAAAAAAACATTTATTTCTAACTTTGAAGAACTTTTACTATCGAAAACTGCTTCTTCTGGTTCAATAGAAAAGTGAGGACCTGTATCCAACATGTCTGGGTCGATTTCATTTACACCATAATCTTTAAAAAAAAAAAACCATACAAACGGTTAAAGCAATTTTTGTGAATTTCAATGGCCCTGAATATTTACATTTTTCTCAATGAAAATACAAGATTATGCAAACTAGAAAGCATTAAATTTAGTGAGAGATAATGTATCAAAACAAGGTTCAGTGAAATGGCCTACTAAGCAATTTTTGTGAATTTCAATGGCCCTGAATATTTACATTTTTCTCAATGAAAATACAAGATTATGCAAACTAGAAAGCATTAAATTTAGTGAGAGATAATGTATCAAAACAAGGTTCAGTGAAATGGCCTACTAAGCAATTTTTGATTTTTGAAACCCTTCTTGCATATGAATGCTTATGCTACCCTAAACATTCCAAGGTACTTGATAAAAACAAAAATAGAAAAGAAAATTTTATAGTTTTATTTATCAGAAAAGATATATTTAAATGTTTCTTACCAAAACCTCTTTCAATTGTGGAAATCTTGAAAATAAATTGCTTATTTATTTGACAGATGAAAGGCCTTGAAGCGCCAGTATCATTGAACATAGCCCACGCCCATACGGAACCTGGCAGAAAATAATAAACAAAACATGAGCAATTATAAGCTCATTGCAAAATACATAAATGCAATTAATCTACAAACAATTATATATTTTAATAAAATATTAACAGCTTTTATACTTTTAAAAATACTCTTTTATATTGTTATATTAAGGTTGTATATTTTTGATGCATGGTTGGTTAAATAGCAAAACATACCATCCGTGTAATAAACAATTCGATTGCCGGGTCTGTTTCTTGCCTCGGTTGAGTACCAGAAGTGCTGTCCTGCTACTTCGGAGCCATCGGTCTCCCACACATATTTGACGGAACTTCCACTTGTAGAAGATGTTCTCGTGTCTTTGATGCCATCAGTGAACCATTCGAGTCTGAAATTCAACGATCACATTAATATAAATTTATTTGCAACCAGTTATATTCATATTACCAAAAAAAAAACCAATTAATTTTATTTATTTGCTAAAACATGCATGAAATGATAAACACAATTTAATACACCAAGAGGCATATTTCTAAAAATTTAAATTACCACTCACCCATCTCTAGCATTTTGAAGAAGCCAGCTAGAAATGAAATCATTCTCTTCCGCAGATTCGATTTTGAGTAATTGAGCTGAATCAACCTGCAAGGGTAGTATTTAATCTTGCTTATTCTTTTAATTACTGATCAATTATTAAATTAATTTTAAACTTACAGCACAGGTGCTTTTGGCTTCAGTGATAAGAGATGGATAAGCAACAAAATAATAACAATTTTTGTCAAATTCTACCCACGGTCTTGGACAGTCTAAAACAAAATAAAAATCTTATTTTTACTCACTTTTAGCAAAATTGATTTCTATAACATAACTAACATATAACTTTGTTCATTTATACATCTTCACCATATATTATTGTCTTCACAACGTTAAAAAATAAACAATAATACAAGCAGCTGGATTAAGCTAACCAAATGTCCCTGAAGCATATCCATCAACTACAGTTGTAGAGAGGCCGAAGAAGCAGAAAAGAGAAAATATACTTCTCATCACGTCAAAAACAGGTTTAGTTTTTCTCATCGTATAAATAAAACTGTTATTTTTGTTTCATTTATTTTTTTCTTTATATAAAAAGTCGACAGAAAAACAAAAAAGATACGTTAGAAACTAACAAAATAACAAATTATAAACACACTTGCCCTCGCTTCGACTCAGCACACCTGAAATCAGGTGCGATTTTTGTAGCACTTAACACTGGGAATATAAGAAAACGACAAACGTTCTTGCATTCTTTAGCTTTACTAACATTTATTAATATAACATTTATTTGATATTATAATTTATGTATTAAAATAATAATTTAAATTATATTATTAAACAGGAAAATTCTTTCCAGTTTCCAACGCAGTTCCATGGGTCATTCTGGGGTTTTTTTTTCTAAAATATTAGTTTTATTTTTTTACAAATGTTCTAATTATGCCTTGCTTTTGAAAACCAGTAAGCCTGTATAAAAAAAAGGGGAAAAAATAATAATACTTAGAAAAACTTTATAAAAACCACATTTTCCTTCTGCATTAAAAACAAAAAACAAAAATAATTCTCTGGCTATATAAAATTTTATAACACAGAATCCACGGGCGGATACAGGGAGAGGGTCCTGGGGGTCCGGACTCCCTTTCGTTGTAAAAACCATGTCATTTAGAACTTTACATGGTCCAAATGCCTAGGGTACGGAGTCACAATTGTCCTAACGTCCATTCATCTTTGACTTTTAGTTTGTTTTATCTATATATATTGTTTTGAACTCGTCTCACTTACTCACTCACTTGTCTATCTAAATTTTAGGCAAAGTTATTTTGTTTTGTTTGTTTATGAAACGTGTTATTTAACTTGTACAGAATAAATAAAACATGTTACATATCTTATGTTTGCCTATATTTTAATGTAATGTTTAATGAATCGTATTAAATTATATAATTAGAAATAACTCTGTATAAAAGTGTTTCTCGTCTGCTATAGTTTGCGTGTTCACTCAAACAAATTTGTATTATTTGGTGACCGTTCACCAAGGGCGTTATTTCAGCCAAACCTTGGGGGGGGGAGCGAAGTTTTTATAAAACTTAAAAATTTTATCCTCTACCCCTAATGATAAACTTTTTTAAAACCCCATTGAGGTATTTATACTAACGGCGCTATATAAGTTGTCAAATAGTATAATGTTTTCCCAAAATAAAAGCAGTCGTAGTTACTTTTCCAAAAAAATTGCAAAATCATTATACATCTTTTAACAAATTTTTATTTAGGTTATAATCTCTGTTTGTGTGTTTGTTTGTGTGTGTGTGTGTGGCTTTCTCTGTACGCAAATTTTGCAAGTAAAATTAAACCAGCTTTTTTACTATCTAGGAAGCTAAAACTTTCAGCTTAGCTTTATATTGGATGACAATACATGATTCAATTAAAAAAAACTTAATTTGAACATCTTTTGTATTTCTAAATCAAGTGTATTTGAAATCAAAGTGTGTGTTGAAAAACTCGTTTTTCCTTTACTTGTTCTCCAAAAAGCTGATGACCAGGGCAGTGGGCGTTGTAGCTTTCATCGGATTTAAGGTCCACAACGTGCGTCCCCGTTCCACTTCTTCAGAAAAACATTTTTTTAAAATTTATCGCTACTTTCAAACTGTCAGATGTATATTTGTACATACAAAGTAGCTTAATATACTGTTACATGGCAGTAACATTTATATTGTTACAGCCTACGAAGAATTTTTTATAAGTGATGTTTAAGTTAACTATATCACTAACTGAAAACAGAAAATAATAGAAAAATAATAGACAGTTATTTGTAATATTAATAGTAACTGAAATATGGTGAATAACTTCAACTGTAATAGTAACTGAAAATTCAATTCAGTTAAAGTGTGAGTTTATATTTCAAATTTTAGCTCAATTGGATGTCGGGAAGTTAGTTAACTTTTACTTTCAAGGTTGTCAAACATTCAAGCAAGCGAGCAAGCCATCAAAACCGGCGGTAAAGTTAATATTAGGGATTTTAAAAATAGTGTCATATTATTTTAGGGAAACTTTTTTTTTATTAAATTCTAAATTTTAAGTGGTCAGTTTTGTAAGTTTATGAAAGTATAAATCTACTACAGTTTTTTAGGGCAAACTTCAGTAAATAACTTCGCTGATTCCTCTTTTTACAAACTTCGATTTAGGTTACAATCTCTGTGTGTGTGTGTGTGTGTGTGTCTTTCTCTGTACGCAAATCTTGAAAATAAAATTCAACCAGCTTTCTGACTAGCTAGGAAGCTGAAATTTTTAGCATTGCTTTATATTGGATGACAATACATGATTCAATTAAAAAAATTTAATTTGAACATTTTTCGTATTTCTAATTCGAGTGTATTTGAAATAAAAGTTTGTGTTACAAAACTCGTTTTTTCCTTTACTTGTTAACTGTAATTCTTATATTTAGATGTTTTTGCGAATGTCGATCTTTTTTTGCATCGCCACGTTTAATTTGTAAACAAAAACAACTATTTTATGACTTTATGAAACTGTAACTTTTTAAGACACGTTATTCAACAAAGAAAAATTTTACAATACCAAAAAGCTTCCAAAAAGGCAGAAACAATATTACTTGAAAAACGTTTCACAAACACATTCACAAACATGATTTAAAAGAGATTGTCATTAATTTAAAAGCTTAATTAACTCAGGCTATAAAAACTCAAAGGTTTCAGGTACAATCGAAGAAAATACATTCAATGTGAGTTTATTCAGTATGGAATACTGAATGTTCATCAGCCGTACACGGCAACCCAGAAAGACCAGCCATCTGATTGCACTATCGAGATGGTTTGGTATCCATTCCTGTGCTTGTTTATCTGGCAGATCTTTAAGTAATTGTTATAACTGATAGAATCACAATTGAATTTATATAAATTGAAGCAGGATAAAAAACATGATAATGGAGAACTTTTTTTAGTAGTAACTCTTGTAAAGTTGTAACCGGTTAACATGAAACCAGACGTTCTTTTCCATATTTTTTCTGTGAAAAACGTGCAAAGCTAAAAAATATTTAACGCATAAAATGAAAACCTATTTTTTTAAAAATATGAACTAAACAGCTTACGATTGATATCATAAGCTGGGTAGGCTTCAATTTCACAAGCTCCAAAATATCCTTCAAACGCTCCATTAGCTTGCTGGGCAATAAAATATCTGTATGAAGGAAGATTTGCATTGCATCTCATAGTAACTCTGGTTCCTGAAGGTACAGCGCCTGGATATATTCCACAGAAAGGATAATTGTTTCTTGTTAGTGAAGAAAAGGAAATTGGTGAAAAACCAATGATAAAATTTGAAAACCGAGGGGCTGCTGTAAAATATATCATATCAATTTTCAATGCTCTATATCAATATTCAATGTTTCATATCAATATACAATGGTTCATAACAATATTCAATGTATTCCAGGGGCGCAGCCAGAATTTTTTTTCGGGGAGGGTGGGCCCGGGGGAAAAACTGTTAAGTAAGGAGTTTTCTGAAAAGTTTACGACCCATGAAAGTCAAGGCTAAAAGACAGTTTAAACAACAATTAGTAATATCAAACTATAAGACATTTAATTTGAACCAATTTATTACAATAAAAAATTCATTCGCCTTTTTTTAGAAAAATGTCAATGACGGCTTTTTCATTAATTGGAGGATTGCGATTGATCGTCATCTGGGCAAGCCCATTCAGCCTTGCCCATTGTGGTGCGTAAATATGATTTAAATTAAAGAGGGGCAACGTGCTGAAGAGTTTCAGCAGCATATTTATCTGGGAGTAAACAGAGTCCTCACAATGTTGCAAAACATCAACTGCGGTATGTGGCCGCTCTGCCACTGGGACATTCGACCATTTGGTTTTCCAGCGCAAGTATTTGCCACGCACAGCAGATATGTGACCAAGGTCGCAGGCGTAATATTTGAGTGTCTCTCTAAGCGAAGAAAGCATCCTTGGTCAAGAAACCTTGGAAGGAGACGCTGAATCTGAATGCAGACTCGCTCATTAGGGGAATCAAATATAGAGAAAATTTTTTTGAAATCCGTTACAAAATGAGCGGAGCGGAGCGGGTGAGCGAGCGAGAACTATATATATATGTATGTGCGTATGTATGTGTGTATGTATGTATGTGTATGTGCATGTGTTTATGTATGTACTAGCGGAGATACCCGGCGTTGCCCGGGTTTTTTAGAGGTTTTTCTAATGTTTGTCTCTTTCTCTCCCGTTTCCTTTCCCACCTGCTTTCCCACTCCTGTTCGCTTTCCCGTTTTCGGTCGTTTTCCCGCTGCCGGTCGCATTCCCGCTCCCGCTCGCTGTCCGTTCCGTGTCGCATTCCCGCTCCCACTCGCTGTCCGTTCCGGGTCGCTTTCCTGTTTCTATAATAGACAAACTAACCCACAACCATTCATATATATATATATATAGTCTTAGCAAATCTATTTTACGTTTTATAGGCTAACAGAAGTTATGAAAGAATGGAAAAGAGAAAATGAGCGTGAACGGGGACGGGAACGGGAGAGCAACCGGGAACGGGAAAGCGACCGGGAAGGGGAAAGCGACCGGGAACGGGAAAGCGACCGGGAACGGGAAAGCTACCGGGAACGCGGAAAGCGACCGGGAACGCGGAAAGCGACTGGAAGCGGGAGAGCAAGCATGGAAGGAAACGCGAGCAAGAGAGAAAATCGATAACAAAACTTCTGAGCGGGAAAGCGACCGGGAGCTGGAAAACGACCGAGAGCGGAAAAGCGACCGGGAACGCGACGAAAACGGGAAAGTGGAGAAGTAAACGGGAGCGAGAGAGACAAACATTAGAAAAACCTCTAAAAACCCCGGGCAACGCCGGGTAACCCCGCTAGTATAAATATAAAAGAACATGTCCTGACTGACTGATGATCAACGCCAAGCTCAAACGCCTCATCCTAGGAACGTGAAATCTGGAACTTGTATAGCGTAAGCACCCACTAAGAAAGGATTTTTGAAAATTTTGCTCCTGAGAGGATGAAACTGGAAAACAAATGTTTTTCTAAAACAACGAATATCTCGAAAACCCAAAACAAAGGGCTTTTGAAATTTGGTATCTAGATTCTTCTTAAAAAATGAGATAATACGTGTTTTACCAATTTTTGAAAATTTGGTTTCCAGGACCTCAAATGTGGGTGGAAAATAGGGTTAGTTGTTTTTTAAAAGTAACAGCTACTCAAAAACTGTATATGATACAGATGTAAAACTTAATGATTAGTATGTACTCAAAAAATAATGATATACGTGTTTCCACCATTTTTTGAAAACTTGGTTTCCTAAATAAAAGTTTGTAATTAGAAACATGCTTTTAAGAGAGTTTTACAATTTCATAACAACATCGTATTGTAAAAATATTATCCTGGTAAATAGTAGACAAAAGATGTTTACAGTTGCTAAGACAACGAAAGTTTTTGTTGTCTTTATCAATGTGCTTCTTTAATTTATTTTGTAATTATTTTTACTTTTTACATTTTATTTTTGTTTAATTGAACTATAATTTTTTTGAAAGGGTAAATTTTATAATAATTTTCCTAGCTTCAAAATGTCCGCGGACATCTCATGAACATCTGGACAATGAAAGTTAATAAAAGTATATATATAAACAGCGGCTAAACCCAAATACTAGGATTATAATCCCTCGTCACCATATTTAACTTTTGAGAGTTCAGCAAGTAATTTACGCATCTCTTTCGTTTCACAGTTGTTACGATTCATTAGCAGATAGTCTACTAGGTCTTTGTTGTCATTAGATGTCCATAATAAATCTTGACATTCATTGCATTTTGTTAACATTTTTTCTAGAAACTGCCACATGGAAGACGATATAGGTTTAAAATATTGACCTCTATCCAAAAGAAGCTTTACAACTGCACGCGTCTGAGGTAAAGCTTTGTTATACAGTACTAAGTGCATTTTGCACAAAACCATCAAGCTGATTATAAATTTAGGTTCAGTAAAAGCTCGTTTGATATGTTTCTCTATCATTAAATTGTGATTAACAAGAATCATCCACACATTGTCAGGTATCCAGTCCGGATATTCGTATTTGTTTATCAATTCTTCTAATGAGTTACTGTTCAACGTTACTTGAATAAACATGCATGTAAAGTGATTAGAATCTTCTACTGTCACACCGTGAGGTATTAGTAATTTGAAACATTTAAAACATAGATTAAAAGAACTAGTTTGCAATCCTTTACACAACAGTTGGACACAGTCGTGAATAATAGTTTGAGTGAGTGTGATAGTTTCTTTTTTTAAAAACAGTTTCAATTTGTGTAGACACATGTTAAACGACCTATCAGACCAAAGAGAAAAAATCAATTTGTTTAAAATTTCTTCGCAATTCATGTAACTGCCTAAAATTTTTGTTTTTAAATTATTCTTATTTGTTATAGGAGAGTATGTGCCAAGGCCCAAGTAATCAAAAGTTTTTGTTTGAAGCCACGGAAGTTCGCTATCAAATGTGCATGAAAAGTTTTCAAGTTCAAGGTATTTCACTTCAGTCAGCTGACCAATTAAATTTGTTAAAGTTTTTTTAACTATTTCTTGAAAACCGAGATGTAGCCAGTTCAGATTTTTTAATTTAGAAATCGCATTATAAACATTTTCTCTTTCGAATCTGTTAATTTTTTTACAATCTATTGCCAATTTTTTTTAAATTTGTACATTTCGATAACGTTTTAATTAATGAACGCGTGGTGATGCAGTTGTCATATGAAAAGCATTGGAGTCGCGTTGGCTCAAAAACAATATTCAAAACATTTAAAATGCCTCTATGATAAGAAAATTTGGGAGTGCAAGTGCAAGAAAGAAACAATTCCACCAAATTACGACATAGTATTGCTTGAGCTTTAGCATGGCAGTCTGATTTAGTATAATTACAGCGAATATCACTACACTGTTCACTGCAGTTTATTTTCAATTCGAGAACTCGAAGATTATAGAAAAAGTCTTCGTTAAGGTGATGTGTAAGATTAAAGTGAGAATAATCAAAAAAATGAAAATATTTAGGCATGAACAAACCAAAAAGGCGCCCAATAGCACTTTTTGCCAACTCAAAGTCACTTTGAAAAATTTTCAAGGCAAAAAACGAATAATTAATTTGTTCAGGATTTAACAAGCAAGGATACATATATGAAAAAGGAATGTATTGAATTTTTTCAATACTTTTTAAAATAATATCATCAAATAGACCTTTTGTGAAAGATATTTCTTTTCTTAATTTGCAGCTATTTTGGATCACCTGATCACGGCAACTGCCTAAATCATGTAACAAGATATTGGGGAAGAAATCAACACAAAACTCTAGACAGGATTGTTTAAGTGATTTAAGTGATTTAAACTCATGGCGCTCAAAATATTCCATTCTACTTTTCAACCCGCAGAAATTTATAAATTTAGAAATGAATAAATTGTTTTTCAAAACAATCTTTAATATCGCATATTCGAACATAGGAAAAACTTAAATGTTTAAACATTGATATATATATATATATATATATATATATATATATATATATATATATATATATATATATATATATATATATATATATATATATATATATATATATATATATATATATCATGGTCGCCCGCAGGAATTTTTGCAGGGGGGACAAGCTTTTTATTTTTTCTCTTTTTGCATTTTGTCTCATATTGTCTCTCCGGTTTCTTCTTGTTTCCAAAAATTGGGGTCTTGGGGCTCAATTGAGCCCAAAGAAAATTTTTGAAATTTTTTGTTTAAAATTAGGTATATATAGTACAATTTTACCTAACTTTATTTTATTTTACATCATAATAAATATTCCAAAATGCTTTAAAAACACACTGAAATTTACAAAAATGCTTTAGTTGGAAAGGTTTATATCTCCTACACAGCCAAACTGTCATTGTTGATAGATATGTGTGTAACTTTAAGGATTTGCAGAAAAAGTTTGAAAAAATTGTATGAAAATGAGAGGAGACAATCAAACAATAGTCATTCATCAGTAAAAGACCTCAGTAATTATTTTGGAGGCCCATTTAAACAACTTGAGCTTATCAACTAATACAAGCTGAAATAAATAGTATACTTAGAATAAACTATTTAACCAGTGGTGGATCAGTGATTCTGAATTATTTTCATGCATCAAATTGTTTAGAGAAACGTGAATGGAGTAAAAAGGAAGCATCTGGGGAGATGTATTTTTAAAGATAATGTTGATTGATATAACAATAGAAGGAGTCAAATTTGTTACAATTAATTATAAATGTTTTAATTATAATTTTTTTCTATTTTTGTCTAAAAAAATTTAAACCAGAAATCCAGGGAGGGGGCAAGTGCCCTCTTGCCCTCCCTGCGGGCGCTCATGCCTGGAGGGATGCATTTTTAAAGATAATGATGATCGATATAACTTAAATTTTGATTTAGTAATTAGTAATGCAGTTGTCGCGAGAATTTCGATACCTTAACTTATAAAATAGTAACTTTGAATCCTTCGAAAAGGGATTGCGATAATCCGATCTATTTCTAAAGACTTGTCGTTCTATATTACACCAAACTTGAATATAAATTTGGACACCGTAAAGCAGAAGAATCTCGATTGATTTCGGAACTTTTGAACGTGAAAGAATTTTTTTTAAAAGATTTTAATTAATTAAATTTTAAATCTGTTAATTACCATCAAATGGAGGAGGTGGCAGCGACGCGCGGATGTTCACTCATCACTTACACAAGGGGGCAGTTGTTTGCTATAAGAAGGACGGCCACCTCGAACCACAATTTGTTGTACAACCCAACTCCGCTGTACGAACTCAAATCTTTAGGACTGCTCAATAGAAATCACACAAACGAAGAGTTTGGAATACCGGGATACCTTTGTTACAGACGAGATCGGTCACAACTTAAATCAAATGGAAAGCCGAGAGGTGGTGGAGGTCTGGTGACCTACGTGTCGGTCAAGTACCAATCCAGCATATACAACCAAAAAATGGAGGATTCGCGAATAGAACTCTTGTGGATAATGTTGGAAAATGGTGGGCGCAGGGTAATTGTTGGGGCGGTTTACCATCCTCCTAAGCCGATTTACAATGAGCAAGATCTTCTCCTCCAACTTGAACAGGTGATGGCCGCAGTTCACCATGACCATGGAGATACCAAGATAGTCATAACCGGTGATTTCAACCAGCTAAAAGATAGCGACCTGCGACTGCTAGGACTGTTTAAAGAAAAGACCGAAGCCACTAGAGCTGGTCATCATCTGGATAGGGTCTATACATCGGAGCCAATGTACCGAAACATCTCAGTAATTGTTCCTACGGTTAAAACGAACCACAAGGCCATTTACGCCTCGGCAATAGATTACGACACTCATCGACCGCCCAAGAACAAAGCCAAACTGAAGTGCCGCCTGCACAGGCCAGCCCAGCACGCTGCATACTTGGCAGCTTTCTCAAAAACGCGACAAGAGGAGGATACAAACAGTGACTTCGTATTCGACGTCGATGGCGGAGCCACTCCACCGTCGCTGCAGGAGTCGTTCGACCGTTTCTACCTGCAGATGCAGAGATTGTTGGATAGGTTCTACCCAATCAGGAACATCACAGTAACAGATCGCGACTCTCCGTATATCACACCAGAGATCAAACTGCTGTTGCGAAAAAAAAACGGACTGATGCGAAAAGGGAAGATAGAGGCTGCTGATGCAATTTCTCTAAAGATCAGAAAAGGAATAATCGCCAGAAACTGTTCCACACTTACGGGTTCCGGAACCATCAGAGGCCCAAAGGACTTGTGGGAGCGAGTTAGGCAAGTGACTGGTAAGGATAAACGACGAAAGAACAACTCTACCACTAAAGCAATCACTGCAGACAAACTTAATGACCATTACGCAACCATCTCGACGGAAAGCAACTACGAGGCTCCTGCAGAAAAACATAGCGTCTGCCGAAATTCAAGATTTTTCTCTGCCTGGCAAGTCTTCCGTGCTTTGGACAGACTAAAAACCTCCGCTTCCGGAATGGATGAAATTCCCTCCTGGTTCTACCGAGTCTCGGCACCAATACTTGCCGAACCGCTCGACTTTCTATTTAACTTGTCGTTAAACCAATCACAGATACCAGACCGGTGGAGGAGATGTCAGATAACCCCGGTTTCAAAAGTAGTTAATCCTCAGGGAAGCCACGAGTACAGACCAACTTCAATTACACCAATACTCTCAAGGATTATGGAAAAGATGGTGGTACAGCGATTCGTCTATCCAATCCTGGGAAGTTCTGGGTACAACCACTACTTCCATGACCAATATGCTTTCCGTCCAACGGGATCCACAACGGCGGCACTAATCAGCCTGACACTACACATTTCCGAACAACTACAAATCCACCCGTATGTCCACGTTATAGCACTGGACTTTTCAAAGGCCTTCGATACTGTCCGCCACTCAGAGCTTATGAGAAAGTTTGCCAAACTACCAATAGAAGACGAGGTGTACAACTGGCTGGTTGACTTCCTTAGAGGGCGAATGCACTGCACTAAATTCCAAAACCAAGTGTCGTCTTTAAAAGAAATAAATGCAAGCATCGTCCAAGGTTCAGGAATTGGACCCAGTTGCTACATTGTTGCGGCATCAGACCTCTCCCCCAGCATAGATGGTAACCGTCTAGAGAAATATGCAGATGATACATACCTTATAGTACCACCGGGTAATTCTCATTTAATCGTTGATGAGCTCGCGAACATACAGATCTGGGCAAAAAGAAATAACCTAAATTTAAACGATTCAAAAACAAAAGAGTTGGTTGTGCGTCGCCCCAGAACAAAGGCAAACACACTCCCTACCCCTTTGGTCGGAGTGGAGAGGGTGGATGTAATGAATGTGCTGGGAGTCCTGATCGACGGAAGGTTCTCATTCCGAGAGCACGTTGACTGGATCAGCACAAAATCTGCACAGTCTTTATATGCACTAAGAAACTTACGGGCTCACGGGCTGTGTGGCCGGGAGCTTTGGACGGTCACGGAGGCGACACTTATATCCAGGATCACCTACGCCTCTCAATCATGGTGGGGTTTCATAGGTTCGGGAGATCTTCAACGCATCGAGTCGGTCATTAGGAAGGTGACACGCCAGGGTTTCTTGGCTCCCGACCGCCCTGATTTTGTGCACCAATGCGCCGTGGCGGATTCAACTCTGTTCAACCAGGTTCTGTCTAACCGCCTTCACGTCCTTCACCATCTTCTCCCAGACGTCAAGAAATCGGAATATCACCTTCGTCCTCGAGCTCACGACAGAGTAATTCCGCATGCAGATTCCTTACTTAGAAAAACCTTTATCCATAGATTGCTGCACTCAAAATAACTCAAAATAACTTAAACAATGCCGAACTCTATTTTAAATTTCTGATAAAAACAAGTTTCTAGATTTTTATTTTAAGTCTTTAACTTTAGATTGTCGATTGTATTCATTTTTATTTAATTCTTATTTTTTTATTATTATTTAAATGTAAACCGCTGTGTGTCATTGTCAGGCTGGTTAATAAAGATTTACTTACTTACTTACTTACAATAGAAAGAGTCAAAGTTAATAAAATTAATTATAAATGTTTTAATTATAATTCTTTTTCTATTTTGTCTAAAAAAAACTTAAACCAGAAATCCAGGGCGCCCATGATATATATATACATATACTAGCGGGGTTACCCGGCGTTGCCCGGGGTTTTTAGAGGTTTTTCTAATGTTTGTCTCACTCGCTCCCGTTCCCTTCTCCACTTTCCCGTTTTCGTAGCGTTCCCGGTCGCTTTTCCGCTCTCGGTCGTTTTCCAGCTCCCGGTCGCTTTCCCGCTCAGAAGTTCTGTTATCGATTTTCTCTCTTGCTCGCGTTTCCTTCCAAGCTTGCTCTCCCGATTCCAGTCGCTTTCCGCGTTCCCGGTCGCTTTCCCGTTTCCGGTCGCTTTCCCGTTCCCGGTCGCTTTCCCGTTCTCGGTCGCTTTCCCGTTCCCGGTCGCTTTCCCGTTCCCGGTCGCTTTCCCGTTCCCGGTCGCTTTCCCGTTCCCGGTCGCTTTCCCGTTCCCGCTCACGCTTGCTCTCCCGTTCCCGGTCATGCTTGCTCTCCCATTCCCGGTAACGGTCGCTCTCCCGTACCCGTTCCCGTTCATTTTCTCTTTTACATTCTTTCATAACTTCTGTTAGCCTATAAAACGCAAAATAGATTTGCTAAGACTATATATATATATGAATGTTTGTGGGTTAGTTTGTCTATTATAGAAACGGGAAAGCGACCCGGAACGGACAGCGAGCGGGAACAGAAAAGCAAGCGTGAGCGGGAATGGGAGAGCAAACGTGAGCGGGAACGGGGCAGCGACCGGGACGGGAAAACGACCGGGAGCGGGAAAGCGACCGGGAGCGGGAAAGCGACCGGCAGTGGGAAAACGACCGAAAACGGGAAAGCTAACAGGAGTGGGAAAGCAGGTGGGAAAGGAAACGGGAGAGAAAGAGACAAACATTAGAAAAACCTCAAAAAACCTGGGCAACGCCGGGTATCTCCGCTAGTACATACATAAACACACACACAGACACACATACATGCACATACACATACATACATACACACATACATACGCACATACATATATATATAGTTCCCGCTCGCTCACCCGCTCCGCTCCGCTCATTTTGTGACGGATTTCAAAATTTTTTTTTATATTTTTGATTTCAATTGACTCTCAAGGTTGTGTGAAAATTTCATTACGATCGGATGAATGGTGTAGCAATGCATAAAGGACATTAACATACATATATACATATATACAAACATTCATTTTTATATATATAGATATAAGATATATATGTATACATAAACACAGACACAGACACACATACATGCACATACACATACATACATACACACATACATACGCACATACATATATATATAGTTCCCGCTCGCTCACCCGCTCCGCTCCGCTCATTTTGTGACGGATTTCAAAATTTTTTTTTTTTTTGATTTTTATTGACTCTCAAGGTTGTGTGAAAATTTCATTACGATCGGATGAAGGGTGTAGCAATGCATAAAGGACATTAACATACATAAATACATATATACAAACATTCATTTTTATATATATAGATATATATATATATATATATACATACATACATATATATAAAAATAAATATATATATATATATATATAAATATATATATATATATATATATATATATATATATATATATATATATATATATACATATATATATATATATATACATATATATATATATATATATATATATATATATATATATATATATATATATATATATATATATATATATATATATATGTATAAGTGATTTAAATATACATAATTTTCAATGTCTGTATGTATGCATGCATGTATGTATGTATGTATGTATGTATGTATGTATGTATGTATGTATGTATGTATGTATGTATGTATGTATGTATGTATGTATGTATGTATGTTTGTATGTATGTATGTATGTATGTATGTATGTATGTTTGTATGTATGTATGTATGTATGTATGTATGTATGTATGTATGTATGTATGTATGTATGTATGTATGTATGCGTTAGTAAATATATATTATATATATATTAGTCAAAAAATAAATTTAAAAAAAATATTTTTCTTAGCCTTTTTATCTAAAATTTTTGAATCTAAAACAACCGTTACACTCAATTTTGGTAATTATTTTGGACCTCTGGCGACTTATAAATAAACATCCGTACTGTTTAATTATTTTGGACCTCTGGCGACTTATACATAAACAACTTATTAAAGTCGCTAGATAGCAGGAATTAACTTGATTTCATTAATTTTAATTTATTTAAGGTCTAATTCATGTTGAAAACGTATAATTTATGTATTGTCATCCAGAATAATGTTTTTCTGAAAGTTTTAGAGTTCTAGGTGGTCGAAAAGTAAATGAATTTCCGTTTCTAAAATTTGATCACCACAGACAAACAAACCAACAAAGAAATAAACAAAGAGACAAGTTAAGTTAAGTAAAAGCATTTAATAAAAAAGCGTTCTATCCTTTTTAAAAAATAGTAGATGGCTAGTTTGAGTAAAAGGCGCCCCACTTTTTAATTTTTAAATATGTATGGCTTGTTATACGAATGTCCACAATTAATGCATGCCTCCATAAAAGACATTTGTCACACAGCCCAGAGAAAAATTATTCTTATCTTTTTAGTTCGCAAAAACGTGGTATTTTAACAAGTTTTTTTTAATTATTTTATCTATTACAATAAGCTCGTGTTAAAAAATAATCCATATAACAGTTGTAAACTTCAGAAATCCAATGTTGTGTATATGTTCACGTGTCCTTACAAACACGACCATCCAGCAACATAATATATAGGACATCCTCGCACAACTCTTTCTCGACAATTGGCAATGCTCACACAGGGCGGAGGCCTCTTTGATCATTTGATCACAATGAAAATTTAATAAAAATCTGCTTGATGATAACACTGAAATAATTGCTTCTGACACAGACAATAACAGATTGAAGATCAAAGAAGCTTTGTTGATCTTGAGACACCGCCCCACGATCAATGTTCAGGGTGATGGTTTCAATTGTACTTTACTGTTACAATATGGATGCGGTCCGACTGGTCATATTGTGACAGAGGACACCACGTTCAATTCTAACAAACAAACCATCTCTTCCGATAACAGAGTGGCAACTCGACGACAAGTTTACCTGCTTCTGTAACGTGTCATCGGCGTACAAGTGATGCACAAAACAATACTCGTGATGGATCCGAAGACTCTCATACCTCGGATCTACCAATCAAAAAACATAGTTGTTGTATCTCAGACCCGTCACTCTCTCTACGACTGAAAACAAATCAGACGTAGATGATCAAGTCCTGATGATGGCTAGACGGCACAGAATCGTCCATTGTGTCTTACGTCTGGTTCGGTGGCGACAGGGTACTACTTGGATCTCATTCGTTGAGCGTTGGCGACCAAAGGCACCACACTTCCGTTCATATTTATGGACCGCGCGGTCGGCTTGAATCCAGAAGAGATGTGAATCTTCATGAAATGGCCCGCTGTGCTTCAGCTCGGGATACTCCACATGGAAATGGCCAAGCACCGTTTGGCGGTGACGTCGTTTTCCCCACCAGTTTAGTCTCATCTTCGGCTTGTGGTACTGCTGGCGCCTTCGGAGACAGCAATCTTTTGTCGTTGTTTCATGACCTGCTCGGCGATGAAAACAATACTTTGACCTTCGGACTGCGTTCCAGTTGTTTCACGTGGAAACTGTGAGTTTTTCCCAAAACTTTTATCTACTCGTCGTCTCTGTTTCTCTGTCTGTTTCAAATCTTGCAATCAATTTTTGAGTCACTTCCTGATGATAGATTTTTTTCAAATTTTGCATACATGCTCAAAATAGAAGACAATGCAATATTCAATTATTAGTTTTACAATAAGTCAATTAATTTAGTTAATTTTAATTAATTTCATTTTTATATGGGAAGAAAAAATTATAATAATTATAATTATTATAAATTATAAATTATTATAAATAATATAAATTATAAATTATAAATTATTATAAAATTATAAATAATTATAATTAAATAATTATAATTATAAGAAAAAATTGATTGCAATATTTGTGTTTTAATTACATATAAAAGCATTGGGTTTTAAAAATTCGTTTTTAATTTACTTGTTTTTCTTCTCTTCTGAATTCCCTTTTCTAAACCTTTCTTTCTCAAATAATGTACTCTAGGGATTTCTCATTAAGCCTCTCTCAATCTTCTACTCTGCCCACTCGCACTGTTCTCCGTAAGATTTATTATCTTGATATTCTTAACATAAATTATATTAGGAAATTTAAACGTATTGCTAAGTGCAACTCTTCTTTCTCTGATCTCTCTATATCAAATCCTCTTCTTAAAATAAACAATCTTAAAACTAATAATAGTCATAATAATAATAATAATAATAATAATAATAATAATAATGATGATGATGATGATGATGATGATGATGATGATGATGATGATGATGATGATGATGATGATGATGATGATTATGATGATGATGATTGTCACGCCCGCGTAAACGCAGGTGCGTGCCTGGATCTAACTTTGGGATTTCCGGCGCAGGCGGTGCATCGGGTATTGCACAACGTTGCGTGTTTGGATTGTTGCGCGAATATTTGAACGTTTAAGCCTGTAGCCTGTAGCCTGGAGGGCTTGTATTTATAAGGCTGTCGCGAACTACTTCGGCCCTTCTTCTTGTTCCTGCTTCTTGTTCGCCATTGTTCGCCATTGCTTGATCGAAGTTGAAACTGTTTTTTGTATCTGTCGCGTCGTTTGATAAAGTTTTCGAACTGTACTCGTTAATAAAACATCTAATACTGTTAAAGAGTGTCTTAAACTTTATTTAGACTCAAATTTTCTCCAGCAATATCGACGACTTCGCAAAGGCGGAATCGTCACATTGCATTTTTGGTGGCAGCGGTGGGATAGTCAGTCGATACATCGATCAGAGTCGTCCTGGGGTGGTGGAGTTCATCCAGTTGACGAAGTTCTACCGAGTTTGAAGATCGACGATTGACGATTCAGGTTGGAGAAAGAGTCCAGGCGGAGTTCAGACCGTTCAGTTCGACCACGTGGCGACATCCATTTCGCAAGGAGGGCCGATCCACATCTCAGGTTAGAGATTTTATCGTTGCCGGATTGCCCAGTTAGGTTTTTCTTGCTTTTCTTCTGTGTAGTAGGTTTCATAAATATGATTAGAACCCCTACGGTTGGAGAGTCAGTTGCGCTGGATAGTCCTACAGGGATCCTTAGCGAGGAGCACTATCAATTTGTTGATGATAGTCGGCGTCCACGTAGAGTTAGTGAAGATACTAACGTTAGCAAAAATTTCAAAGCAGAATTGGCTGAGCGTAAATTAGCATTGCGCGAAGCAGAATTGGCGGCAAAAGAAGCTAAGTTAGAACAGGAGCGTAGACTCGCTGACGCTAAGTTAGAAGAGGATAGGGCGAACCGCAGACTAGCTGAAGCTAAGTTAGAACAAGACAAGGCTAAGTTAGATGAAGATAGGGCAAATCGCAGACTCGCTGAAGCTAAATTAGAACAGGAGCGTAGGCTCGCTGACGCTAGGTTAGATGAGGATAGGGCAACCCGCAGACTTGCTGAAGCTAAACTAGAGCTGGAACGTGAAAGGATTCAGGACCACAATAGTCTTGAGGTTTCCTTAGCCGTTCGCTCTAGTCGCTTTCAGAATGCCATGAAGGGTATAATGGCAGAGTTTCCCTCAGATCCTGCTGCGATACCGGGGTATTTTCAATATCTCGAGAATCAGTTTGCATCATACCAAGTTGATGATGATGTGAAACCCAAAATATTACAGGCCCACTTGAATAATAGAGCTCGCTCAATCTTGAGTCGATTGACCATTGCTCAGTTAGGTGACTATGAGGAATTAAAGCAAATTCTATTGCAGGAATTTCGGGTCACTCCCAGTCTTTTAAGGGAGAGGTTTTATGCTGTAAAAAGGAGACCTGGTGAGACTTATTCACAGGTAGCTTCTGAATTACACACAGCGTTATCGTATTATATTAAAAGTAGGAATATTGATGAGAATTTCCATCAATTAGTTAGTTTGATGTGTGCCGATAGGTTGAAACAACTAATGTCTCCCAGTTGTGCAGATTTTATTTTAACTCAGGAAAAGGATGATTGGTTAAATCATCTAGAGCTTTCACGCGTTGCGGATAGCTACATGGCCACACACGAGCATGAGACTAGACCGCCCCGATTCAACAACCCAAAACCAACAGATAAAGGGTCAGGGTCTCCCATTCCTAATAGAATGACTAAAATATCCATTGATCCTAATATGGATAAGGATAAAAAGTATGGTTTATGCTTCAAATGCCATAAGAAGGGTCATTCGTTCAAGGAATGTCCTCTACATAAATTCCCTTCCTCAAATTTACCTAATCCCAGAATTAATTGTTGTCAAACAGAAAATTCCTTTAATTGTCTCGGTGATAGGAAAACATTTGTTGATGATAAAAATTTGTCCTCTCAGTCAAAAAATTCCCGTAATTGTCTCGATGATAGGAAAACATTGTTTGATGGTCAAAAATCTTTTCCCTGTCCCGAAGCATGTCCCATTATAGATGTTGATGATTATCACATTAGGTCTTATGAGAATGTATTTATCGATCAATTACCATCTATTCCAGCTTTGATTGATGGTGGTGCAGAAGTGTGTTGCATTAGAGAAGATTTAATTAAATCTCTTCATAGGGTACCACATAAATTTATAAAATTATCCGGCCTTAAGGGTCAACCAGAAATTGTAGGTTGTGTTAGATTAGTTGTTCGACCAGATCTTGTGGGTGATGACATGGTGAACCTAGCACCCAAGGTTCGTGCATGGTTTGCTGTCGTCCCAAATCTTAATGAGCAAATTATTATCACTCCCTCCGTAAGTAATTTATTGAAAACGATATCATTGTATGATACCGTTGCATACCCTATTAAGAACAAACAAAATGCACATGACTCTGATGTGAATGTTCCCAGTCTTGAAATAACTAATTCACAATATTTTGTTGTAGATGAACCTCGTAATGATGAGCATAGTCCAGATGTTGCATTGATTCTAGGTGAAGGTGTTTCTCGTGCTGCTGACGCTAGGAAAGTTGATTCTCAGGCCGATACTTGTCAGGACATAGGTGCTTCTGTGGTTTCGGGTGATGATATTGGTCCAGGTGCTGATGCTAGGAAAGTTGATTCACAGACCGATACTTGTCAGGGCATAGGTGCTTCTGTAGTTTCGGGTGATGATATTGGTCCAGGTGCTGATGCTAGGAAAGTTGATTCACAGACCGATACTTGTCAGGACATAGGTGTTTCTGTAGTTGCGGGTGATGATATTTGTCCAGGTGCTGATGCAGGCGGAAGTGATTCACGAACCGACGCTCGATTTACAACCATTAACGATGATTGTCAGGGGGTAGACGATAGTAATGATCCCGATGCGTTTGCTAAAGAGCAACATGATTGTCCTTCACTGAAGTCCTTCTGGTTGCTAGGTATAGATAAGCGTAAAAACTTTTATATCGACCGGGGACTTTTGTTTCACAAGGAGAATCAGTGGGGTCATTCCATAAAACAGTTGTGTTTGCCCAGGAGTCGTATACTTGCAGTGTTACAGATGGGGCATGATGCTCCCTATTCGGGGCACATGGCTGCCAAGAGTACACGGCAACGTATTCGACTCAGCTTTTGGTTTCCCGATATGGAGAAACAAGTCCAAACCTATTGTGAGTCGTGCCCCGTGTGCCAGTTAAGGGCACCTGTTAGAAAAAGAGACCGAGTCCCCATAACTCCCATTCCAAGGGGAGATGAACTACCATTTAATCATTTAGTTATGGATTGCATAGGGCCCATAATTCCAGCGGGTGATAGTGTGACTGTCCGACCCAAGTACAATTATGCCCTGGTTGTTGTCGATTTGTTCTCCAGATGGCCGATGGCTTATCCATTAAGGTCATTAGATGCTAAATCTGTATGTGAGATCCTTATTCAGATCTTTATGACGTTTTCCATACCACGAATAATTAGTTCCGATTGTGGTACGAATTTCAAAAATCAGTTAACGACGACTTTTCTTAAATGTTTGGGGTGCAGTCCTAGGTTTAACACCCCAGGGCATCCTGAAGCATCCGGGTTAGTGGAGAGGTGTAACCAGAGTCTTAAGAACATGATTTTTAAATTGGTTGAGGCACATCCTAAGGAGTGGTTTAAGGTTCTTCCTTTTGTATTATGGAGTTTACGTGAGAAACCGTCATCGACAACTCATATTGCTCCTTATACATTAGTGTATGGTACTTTGCCACGAGGACCACTTGCTATCCTCAGAGACTCTTGGAATAACGAAAAGGAGTTACCTTTTCATTTAGGTAAGAATCCGTACAAATACTTAGCCGATCTCAGACAAAACCTACAGTTAGCTAAGGAATTTGCTGAAATTGCAGGAGACCAAGAGCAGAGCAATTACGCACGAAAATATAACGTTAGGAGCAGTGATAGGTCTTTTTGTGTAGGTGACAGAGTAATAATTTTAGCACCTGTAAAAGGGGGGTCTAAATTTATGAAGAGATGGCAGGGTCCCGGGGTAATAGTGAAGGTGAAAGCACCATACTCTTATTTAGTGGAAATTGAGGGCTGTAAACACCATCTACATGCAAATAAAATTCGGAAATACCATGACCGAATAGAAACCGCCATTAATAACAATTGTTCTGTAGTATACGAGAAGGACCACGAATTTGGTTTGATTGATTTTCCAAGTAAGTTTGATCCTTATCAAGATAAACCTCCGAGTTGTAGGGTAGCAAAGGGCTGTTTGGACCATCTTTCACAGGATTATCGCACACAATTATGTGACATAATTGATGATTTTCCCGAGATATTCTCAGAATCATTAGGAGTTTGTTCTGTAGTATCTCACAAAATCGCGATTTCTCCTGACTTTACCCCCAAACACCTGAGAGCCTATAGAACCCCTGAATTGTTGAAGGTAGAAGTTGCTAATCAGATACAAGATATGCTTCGCCAGGGTGTCATTGTACCATCGCAGAGTCCCATGGTAAGCCCGATGGTTTGTGTTTTGAAGGGACCTAAGGGAGAAAAGGGAGTCCGTATAGCCATCGACTATCGTCATGTTAATCGTTATACGAAGGGAGACTGCTTTCCCATTCCCGATATCCCCAACGTACTTCAGAAGGTCGGCAGAGCAAAATTCATAAGCTGTTTTGATGCACGCAAAGGGTACTGGCAAATTCCTATAGATCCGGAATCAGCATGGTTAACGGCATTTTCTTGTGAAGAAGGGTTGTTTGAGTTTCGCAGAATGCCCTTTGGTCTAAAATCGGCGGGAAATACTTTCATGAGGGCGATATCGATGATCCTTCAACCAATAAGATCCTTTACGGAGCCGTTTATTGATGATTTTGCCGTTATTTCGTCTAGTTGGGAAGAACACAAACTACATCTTTTGCAATTCTTCACCATCATTAAAAATGTAGGGTTAACCCTAAACCTGGAAAAATGTCGGTTTGTACAACCTAAGGTGGTATTTTTAGGACATGTCGTAGGCTCGGGGATTGTCGCACCTGATCCCGATAAAATAGCCATTGTACAAGAGATCAAACCTCCCACAAATAAAAAGGAAGTCAAGCGGATAATGGGGTTGTTCAGTTATTTCCGCAACTTCATACCCAATCTAGCCCAGACTGCCCATCCTATCACTGAGTTGACTAAAAAGGGTGTTCCCAACAAAATTCTTTGGGAAGGCAAACACCAGGTCGCCTTACAAAAACTCATAGACGACCTTACCAATGCTACAACCCTAAGCACAATTGATTATAGTAAAGGGTTTGGATTAGCAACGGATGCTAGTGGAGTGGCTGTTGGGTGTTGTTTGTTCCAGGGGAGTGGAGAAGGGGCAGAAGTCCCTATTGCTTTTGCCAGTCTGAAGTTAACCCCTACTCAGACGAGGTGGTCCACCATAGAGAGAGAGGCTTATGCTGTCGTGTGGGCTCTAAGTAAATTCAAATCCTGGATATTGTTATCTGAGATCGTGATTTTTTCGGATCATAATCCTCTCACGTACCTTACCGAGTCAGTTTCCAAAAGCGCTAAATTGACTCGATGGGCACTTGCCATCCAGGAATTCAATCTGACTTTCCAGTATAGGTCAGGTAAACAGAATATAGTAGCTGACGTCCTGTCTCGATTAAGTTAGGTTTGGAGTAGCTGTGGCTACAATTAGGTTTATTTATCCTAGGGTGTATAATCTTTGGTTAAATATTTCATTGTTATCAGAAATTGGTGTTAGTTATATGGGTAGCTTTGTAATGTTCTTTGGTTAATTTCTTTCTCTGGGCGATCTTGGTTAACGATAAAGTGGATCGGTCGCAAGTTTTTATTTGCAGGTCTCCAGGAAGAAGAGCGCGTCACTGAACAAAGAGCTGCAGGACGTCTCCTTTGTCCTTGCTCGGAAGGTTCTTCGACCACGTCTTTCTTTCGCGTGTGGCTCATCGTCACGACTGTTCTGGATTTGCAGGTTCCCAGACGAGCACCAGGAAACCCGACGACGAAGGAAACCATTCAGTCAACCGGATCCACACTCAGCCAACCGGATCGACCCAGATCAAAGAATGAAGATATGGCCGATAACGAGAAGGATCGTTATCGACTTTAGGGGGGGAGGTATGTCACGCCCGCGTAAACGCAGGTGCGTGCCTGGATCTAACTTTGGGATTTCCGGCGCAGGCGGTGCATCGGGTATTGCACAACGTTGCGTGTTTGGATTGTTGCGCGAATATTTGAACGTTTAAGCCTGTAGCCTGTAGCCTGGAGGGCTTGTATTTATAAGGCTGTCGCGAACTACTTCGGCCCTTCTTCTTGTTCCTGCTTCTTGTTCGCCATTGTTCGCCATTGCTTGATCGAAGTTGAAACTGTTTTTTGTATCTGTCGCGTCGTTTGATAAAGTTTTCGAACTGTACTCGTTAATAAAACATCTAATACTGTTAAAGAGTGTCTTAAACTTTATTTAGACTCAAATTTTCTCCAGCAATATCGACGACTTCGCAAAGGCGGAATCGTCACAATGATGATGATGATGATGATGATGATGATGATGATGATGATGATGATGATGATGATGATGATGATGATGATGCTGCTGCTGATGATGATGATGATGATGATGATGATGATGATGATGATAATAATAATAATAATAAGAATCCTAGTTCTAGCCTTAATATAGCCACTCTTAATATTCGTTCTCTAAATAATAAATCACTCTTTATCTCGGAGCTAGCCCCGTCTAACTATTTTGATCTCTTTCTCCTGACTGAGACCTGGCATGAATCTGCTTCTTCTCCTTCTCTCCTTGCTTCTGTTCCTACTGGCTTTTCTTTTGTTGAGCAGGCTAGGCCTCCTACTAATCCTTTTTCTGCTCAACATTCTTCCTATGGTGGCATATGCCTTCTCTTCAAGTCTTCCTACTCTGTCTCTCTCAATTCTTCTACTAAATTCTCATCTTTTGAATGACTCTTTACTTCTGTTAAAATTAATTCTTTCAAGTTCACTTTAATAGGTATCTATAGGCCTCCTAAATGCTCTAAACCACAATTTTTGGAGGATTTCTACAACCTTTCTGAATCTCTTTTCTCTCTATCTACTCCTTCTTTTATCATTGGGGATTTTAATATTCCTATTAATAAAACTAAGGACTCTTTTGTTTCTCAATTTCTTGAAATTTTATCTACTTTTAACTTCTTTCAGCATTGTGACTTTCCGAATCATAATTGGATCTTATTATTTCTCCTCTTTTCTCTAATATAAGCAATCTTTCACCTGTTAATCTTCACTTTACTGATCACTACTTTATTTCTTTCACCTTACCTCTATCTCAACCTTTAATTAATCTTACTTCAGTCACTAAAAGGTGTTGGTCTAGATTTGATAAAATTCAATTTTCAAATTTATTTCTCCCCTCTGGGTTTTCTTCTTCTTCTTTCACTGATGTTGATTCCTTTATGGACAATCTCAATCTGACGATTTCATCCATACTGGATACTTTGGTTCCTTTTGAGACCTTCGAGTTTCGAATCTTCTCTAAAAAAGCTCCTTGGTTTGATCGTGATTGTGTTCTCTTGAAGCAATTTGCACGTAAAGCTGAGCGAGCTTATCGTTCTAAATTGTCTAAGGGTTCTTGGTATGAGTGGCAATACCATCTCAAACAATACCATAACCTCATCTTTACTAAGCATTCTTCCTTTTTGAGAAAATCTATTGTTCTTGCTTCTAGCTCGAGGAATAGGTGGTCTTCTCTTTCTAAACTCCTTAATAAAAAATCTCCTCCTTCTTCTTTTTCTCCTGATGACTATCACAATTTTTTTACTACGAAAATTGAAAGCATCAGATCTTCTAACAATAGTCAAACCCCTATTTTTTCTAAATTCTCTACTGAAACTTTTACTTTTTTACTCTCCTATTACACTTGACTATCTTACTAAACTTATTAACTCTATGTCTTCTTCTACTTGCTCTTTGGATCTCATTCCTACTACTATTTTTAAAAAGCTTTCTTCTGTTCTTTATCCAGTTTTACTTGATTAAATTAATCTCTCTTTATCTACATCTGTGTTTCCCTCTGTTCTTAAGTCCTCTTCTTTCACTGATGTTGATTCCTTTATGGACAATCTCAATCTGACGATTTCATCCATACTGGATACTTTGGTTCCTTTTGAGACCTTCGAGTTTCGACTCTTCTCTAAAAAAGCTCCTTGGTTTGATCGTGATTGTGTTCTCTTGAAGCAATTTGCACGTAAAGCTGAGCGAGCTTATCGTTCTAAATTGTCTAAGGGTTCTTGGTATGAGTGGCAATACCATCTCAAACAATACCATAACCTCATCTTTACTAAGCATTCTTCCTTTTTGAGAAAATCTATTGTTCTTGCTTCTAGCTCGAGGAATAGGTGGTCTTCTCTTTCTAAACTCCTTAATAAAAAATCTCCTTCTTCTTTTTCTCCTGATGACTATCACAATTTTTTTACTACGAAAATTGAAAGCATCAGATCTTCTAACAATAGTCAAACCCCTATTTTTTCTAAATTCTCTACTGAAACTTTTACTTTTTTTCTCTCCTATTACACTTGACTATCTTACTAAACTTATTAACTCTATGTCTTCTTCTACTTGCTCTTTGGATCTCATTCCTACTACTATTTTTAAAAAGCTTTCTTCTGTTCTTTATCCAGTTTTACTTGATTAAATTAATCTCTCTTTATCTACATCTGTGTTTCCCTCTGTTCTTAAGTCCTCTTTTATTATCCCTACTATTAAAAATGCCTCTCTTGATCCTTCTTCTCTATCTAGCTATAGGCCTGTCTCTAACCTATCCTTTATCTCTAAAATTATGGAAAAAGTTGTGTATGAGCAAATAAGTGCTTATCTAACTGCTTTCTCATTTCTTCCCTCTTCTCAATCTGGCTTCAGACCTGGCCACTCTACTGAAACTGCTCTACTTAAGCTTCATAATGACCTCATTGTTTCTTCTGACTCTGGCCTCTCTACCCTTCTTCTTTGTCTTGATTTTTCATCTGCATTTGATACAGTTGATCACTCACTGTTGTTGGATGTACTTGATAAATCTTTTAATATAACTAGCGATGCTCTCCGGTGGATTAAATCTTATCTATCTGGTAGATATTCCTATGTTTCTATTGAATTTTCTAAATCTACTCCTGTATCTTTGAGCTACGGTGTCCCTCAAGGGTCTATTCTTGGTCCTTTACTGTTTATTCTCTATACTTCTGAACTTCCTCATATTATATCTTCTCACTCTCTCAATAGCCAAATGTATGCTGATGACTCTTATGTCTATTCTACTTTCTCTAACTCTTCTCTTGAGTCTGTTTTTAATCAAATAGCTGCCTGCCTTCAATCTATTATATCCTGGAGTTCTTCTATGTGTCTCAAACTTAATCCTGACAAGTTTGAACTAATCTATTTCAATAAGTCCTCTAAATCCCTAAATCCTCTTCCTTTGGTTTTGCCACCACCATCTTCTCTTTCCATTTCTCCTTCTCCTTTGATTCGTAGCTTAGGTTTTCTCTTTGACTCTAACTTGTCTCTAACCACCCAAATTACATCTGTTACTAAATCTTGTTACTTTCATCTTCGCCGCATTAAGCAGCTTTGTCCACTTCTGGATGACCCTTCTCTGCAACTTCTAATCTCTTCTCTTGTCCCGTCTCGAATTGACTACTGCAATTCACTGTACTATGGTCTTCCTGACACTACCCTCTATCCTCTCTCTAAAGCCTTCAACTCGGCTGCGCGCTTAGTTTCTCGCACCTCCTACTCCTCTCACATCTCTCCATCTCTTGTTCTTCTCCATTGGCTTCCTCTCAGATATAGGGTGATTTTTAAAATCTGTTTAATAATGTATAAAATAAAAAATTGTCTTTCTCCTCTCTACTTAACTAATTTAATACATATCCCTCCTAAGTCTGGTCTTCGTTCTTCTTCTCGTAATCACTTTTGCATCTTCACTATTAAGCATTCTTTTGCTAAACGCTCTTTCTCCTACTCTGGTCCCTATCTCTGGAACTCTCTTCCTTCTTCTCTTACTAGCTCTACTTCTCTCACAGCTTTCCGTCGTGGACTTAAAACATATCTGTTTAATAAGTTCACGACCGAGCGCTATTGAACACTACGGAAATAGCGCTATAAGAATATTTTTGAATGATTGATTGATTGATTGATTCACGACGTTCGGACTGGACGCGAGGATGGTGTGGAGCTCAGCGGTGCAAATGCCATTTTTGAGAATCTCATGTACGATGTTATTATCAATAAGCAGCCACGGCGTTGATTGCAGTGATATTTTAGTAACGAAAACTAAAACTAATACGAAAAAGATCGACCATAGTTAACTAAAACTATAACGAAACGAAAATTGAATTTCCCAACTAAAACTAGAATGGTTTGTCCTAGAACTACCTAAAACTAAAACAAATAAACTCAAATATTTAGTTTCTTTTTCGTTATTTGACAAACGTTTGTAATTAAAATTTACAATGATCATATACCGATGTATTAAGAAACATAAACAAAATAAATTTCATTTCTTTAGTTTCTCAATATCGGCCTGAAATGTCTAAGAACGTTCTTTTATTCTCCGTATTTGACAAAAATTGGTGTGTTGTTTTTGCAACTGATATTATTTTGGCAAGTTTAGTTAAACGGGTTTTTGGTCGCAAGCGGGGCAGCAATGTGTGGACTTATTTTAAATTTGAAGAAATAGAAAACAAAAGTCGATGTCTTGTGGCTTTAGCGAATGGTTCAAAATGCGACGCAATTGTTGCAACTAAGAATCCGACTAATCTTAAAAACCATATCAACATCACCACAAAGAAATTTTTAATGACATGATTGAGTTAGAACAAAATCAATTGAGCGTCAATGCAAGCAAGAAGATTCAAATTCATGATTAGTTTTAATTTGCTACTATAGTACACTTTACTAAAAGGTTATATAGTAATGTAGTTGATAGTATCAGTACTCTCGATAATGTAGCTAGCATGATAATTTTTTTTAGAAATACTTGATTTTAACTTATTTATGTAATTTGTTTTAAGTTGAAACACATTTTATGTGTATAGGTTAAACTCCAACCCTATGTATATACATAAGCAGCCATCAAGTCAACCGCAATTGTCGACAGTCCACTCAACGATGAAAGATTTTCTCCTGCTTTCAGCAAAACTGGCTGGACAATCAACCAGGCAAGTGGTTCTTGATGTGGATAGTACACTGCTAAAAAACCATCTCACTCAATATATTAAAGAAGTCAGCTCATCCCTATATAATTACAACTTCTCCTTAATTGAGTTCTGGTACCAGAAGCAACAGTTGAATACTTCAGTCCTCTGATTGTGCTGGATCTGGTATCGGCACCAGCTTCGCAAGCTTTTGGTGGAGCGACTTTTCTCAGTTTGTGGGATTTTGACAGCTGGCAGACGCAACAGAATGGAAAAATTGTTGAATATGCGTGCTTGGTTCAAAGTAAACCAAGATCTACTTGTTGACATGGACAGTTAATGTTTATTATATTGAAATAAAAATATATGAGCAAACATTTCAATCGTGTCGGAATAAACTAATAATAACTAAACTAAACTTGAATGATAGCACCAAAACTATATAAAAACTAAAATAATTGCATTTAGGAAAACTAAATAAAATAAAAATGACTTTAGTCAAAACTAACTAAAATATCACTGCTTAGGTTTTCTGGGATCACACTATCTGAAATTATAGGTTGAATTGCTCCTGAACAACGTTGTCCAGGTGCTAAAAGAATCCTCAAAGGAGACTTCTTCTAGAGTCGAACTACTCACCTCTAGAGTAGATATTATTGAAACAAGACTGGAAAAGCTAACAAACCAGCTCCAAGGGGGGACAGGCCCACAGATGAACAACTCGACTCTACTGGAAACGGTTTCTCGAACGTTTTGATTGCAGGAGCAAGAAAAAGAAAAAAGACAGAAAAGAGCCAGCAATGTATTTATTTCAGGATTAGAAGTTGATGCCGCAGTTCCGGACAGCACTTTTGTTGCCGATTTTTTTGAAAAAAATTTGACAGTGAAACCAAGGATCTTGAAAACCCGGCGATTGAGTAAAGACCCAAGCAGACCACATCCACTAATCTGCGTTACTCTTTCGAGCGCGGAGGCTGTGGAGGACTTGTTACAGTCTTCGATGCTTCTTCGGTCGTCTAAAGATGAAAGGACAAAACGTGTTTTCATTAATCGCGATCTCACGAAACAACAGGCTCATCCAAACTACCTCAAAAGATGCGAAAAACGTGAACGTATGAAAAATACCAGCCAGAGCCAGATTTCGTCACCAACTGATGATCGGATGAGTCAGCCTTTTTGAAACTAAACCGGGATGCCGCATAGCTTTGACTAATTTAAGAAGTCTCAGAAATAAAATTGAAGAAGTTACTTTGTTTTTAGAAGATTACAAGCCTGAACTATTTTGTGTTACCGAAACGTGGCTTACAAAAGAAGATCCTAACAGCTTATTTATTCCTAAGGTTTTTCAGCATGTCGCTGGGATAGAGAAACTAGAGGTGGCGGCTAAGCTTTCATAATTAGAATTGATGTAACCTTTAAGTTTGTGGAAATTCCAGTTCATTTTCGGCATATTGAGGTTGTATGTGTAGACATACGTCTACATACTACACACTGCAGATTTATAGCCTACTATCGTAGCGGGGGGTTTAGCACACATTGTGTTTGATGGGCGATTTTAATCTGCCCCGCATAAATTGGCTACAACACTCTCATCCCAATGGAGAAATCTACACATTATTCATGAACTTTTTTAACGATCTTGGGCTTCATCAATTTGTGCAGAACCAACCCGTGGCAGTAATATTCTGGATTTGATTTTCTCAAATGACCCAGGGTTTCTTGCAAGGATAGATATCTCATGCCCAATTGCTACTAGCGACCACAATCTGATTACGTTTGAAATAAATGACTCAATCCTAACTTTTGATGAGAAAAAACAACATAGTTTCTACTGTTTCAAGAGAGCAAATTTTGAGGAAATAAACGTTTTTCTACTCAATATTAAATGAGATATTCTCTTTCAGTACTGCTTTGACGTGGAGAGCTGCTGGAATGTTTTCAATCACTATCTAAATATTGCTATACAAACTTTTGTCCCTGTCCACTATGCGGCACACAACTTTCCGAAATTACTAGGCAGAACATCAAAGGTGCTTCGCCAACTGTATAAGGCTAAACTACATTTTTGGAAGAAATACCGATTTACGCAAGAACAGACAGACAAAGACAGATACAAAAAATTTACAAAATTATGTGCGACAGCTGTAAAAAGGACACAGTCTTACACAGAACAAAATTTGATCTCAACAAAAAATCTTGGAAATTTCTACAGATACGTAAACAAAAAACTATCTTCACACTCGTCCATAAATAGCATTGCAACCAGCAAAAATATTCTTACGTCGAATCCATCAGAAATAGCCAACATTTTCAACGATTACTTTGCTAGTGTGTTTACAGTAGATGATGGTAAAGATCCTAATTTTAAAGACCGAACCTCTGAACTACTGGAAAAGATCTCTTTTACTTTCGATGTTGTCCTTTCAGTTCTAAAAGGTCTCAAAAGTTCATGCTCCTCTGGTCCTGATGGAGATGGAATATTAAACATCATCCTAAAACGTTGCGCCCACGGTTTAGTAGCCCCACTCTGTCATATTTTCGATATGTCTCTCAAGATGCGCAGGTTGCCAACAAATTGGAAGATTGCTTGCATTTCTCCAATTCATAAAAAAGGCCCGACAAGCTGCCTTTCTAACTATAGGCAAATCTCATTTACAAGTACTTGTTGTCGTGTCATGGAAAAGGTAATCACCAAGAACATTTTAACTTACTTGTCCACGCACAACTTCATCTCCCATCACCAACATGGATTTCTAAGGCACAAATCTACCTGTACAAACCTGCTTGAATGCGTATATGATTGGTCATCGTCTCTAGAGAATTGTGAACGTACTGAAATCATTTATTTTGATTTTCAGAAAGCATTTGATCAAAAAAACTGACTGATAAAGCAAACTTTGGAAGTAAAGCAAAAACAAGCAGAAAACGAAAACTTCAAAAACTGTCAAGAAAATAAGACTTTAACTATTGCTAGAGTTGACTTGAGTTTTGTGGACGTGTGTATCAGTGTTATTTCCATTAATGGTAATTGAATTAGGAATTGAAATAGAAATTATTTTTTATCGGGAATGGGAATTAGAAATAGAAATTAAATTTGGAATGGAATTAGAAATAGGAATGGAAATCACATGAAAAAAATGGAATTAGAATTAGAAGTAGAAATTATTTTTCAATCCAAAATGGAATTAGAATGAGAAGTAGAAATTATTTCTTTAAAAAAATTGAATTAGAATGAAAAATAGTAATTATTTTCCGATGTAAAATGGAATTAAAATGAGAAGTAGTAATTATTTGGATATAAAGTAGTACTCCATCCCCAATAAAGCTCCATCCCCAAATTATTGACCGACAGGCCTCAGTTATTTGATTGGCATATAGTCAATGAATGAGACAGTGTTGTTGGCTTCTTATTGTTGGATAAATACATTAATGTAAAATAATTGAAATAGAATGCATAAAATAGTGTGCAAATTAAACTTCATAACAACATGCATTATAAACGCCTATCTCAAATCTACATGCGCATGTTTCTATAACGGTAACAATATCAACTTGACCTCATCATACAATCCCCGTAATCATTTTCATAGAGTTGAAAGTATTTATTTATGGTTTATTTTTGCATGTTTGGTTTTACGGTTTACTTATAATAATGTTTGATAAGTTGATTGTTGCCACTACGTATTAGTTTCAGTTCTAGCCAGGCAAGGTCCCAACATTGGAGATGCTGGGGATGCATCCCTCCACTAGCCTAAGTGCTCAATTTTTTTCAATGGATAAATAAAGTTAAACGTACTCAATCCGCGCAAACGAGTACCTAGATACACTTATAAAATATAAAGAAATCTGTTGGCATCAGCAATGCGCAATTAATATCTCATAACTACACCTAAGTAAGATATGCTTGACCAACCGAAGGTGATTATATCCTGCAACTAGCAATTTATAAATGATAAGGTGATTCTCATTCAGTTTTCAGTTGTTTTCGGGTTTTCTATTTATTGTTGTTTGCTGGCGTTGTTTACAATTATTTTTAAGAAAAATTGAGTTCGTGCGAGTTTAGAACACTAGTTTTTCCATATACACTAGACCCTCGATATTGCGCCTGTGGATAAAGCGCGAATTTGATTATAACGCCGATTGGATGATGGATCCCCTAAAAAGCACAATATGTCTTGTGATTCACTATAACCCGGATTGGATATAGCGCAAATTTGGCGTTGGACCCGAAAATCTGAGTAATATCGAGGATCCAGTGTATATATGTATTAATCGAAAAGGGAAAATACACACTGTTCTCCATGAAGTCTAAAGGTGGTAAAGTGAACGACGAACGTCTCAACGTGTTAGTCCTTATGTTGCATACACAAGGAACACGAATTTTTTTTATAGAAAATATAATATATCACAGCCTGTTAATGAATTGTCCATTGCATTTATGCTTTCATGTTTGGTTCTTCCTAACTCTAAAAGGTTCCCAATAAATTTATCACCCCCCCACCAGAAAATCCTGGGACTGCGCCTGGTTCTAGCATTACTATCACTAAAGAGTTTTGAAAAGGAATAAAAAGCAAAACGAAAATAGTGACTGTTATTTTTAATAATGAAAATATAATAAAATAAGAAAATATTTTTTGAGATTATAATGGAATAGAAATTTTTTAGCAATGGTAATAGAATTGAATGGGAAATTTTTGAAATTAAAATAGAATTAAAATTGAAATAGGAATTATTTTTAAAAAAATAATAGAATTAGAATTGGAATGGAAATTATTTGAAAAAAATTAATGGAATTAGAATTGGAATGGAAATTATTTTATTAATGGTAATTAGAATTAGAATGGAAATCTAAGAGTTCAAATGGAAATAGGAATGAGAATGGAAATTATTTAGTGAATGGAAATAACACTGGTGTGTATATTTGTATACTGCTTTAAAACAAATCATAAAGATGGTCTGTGTGTTGTGTCAAAACTTATTTGCTTAAAACTATTTCAGTTTGAAATTGAAAAAAAAATTGTTAACTTTGTATCAGAGAAAATTAAGCTTAAATCTGCAACTGTGATTGTTATTAGCAGCGCTTGTGCAATTGCCTTGCACGTAATGAGCTATAACGGGCTTCACTTTATCTTTCTGCCCATAAATTTCTGCCCGTATTTGTCGTTCTTAGTTTTGTTTATAGAGGTCGTACAACGCCGCTCAGTATAGCTATGTTTTGCAGCTATCGAGCGTTTAACATGGTTTAGCTTGCCTCTCCTGTGTTTTATTTACTTGTTTTGTTCTAAACTTATTAAACAATATCGATGTTCTTGTCGTGTCATTTTTTTGTCGGACTTTGTTACTACTCTTAGCTACTCTTCAATGTCTCTATTTAAACAAAACATAAAAGTATTTCTGATTTTTAACTCTACTCTTTCAATTTTTATAATATCTAATTTATTGTTCTAACATAGGGTTCTGAAGATGGCTTTATATAGCTGAAACTGACCAGTAAACCTTGACTGTTCTATTATTTATCTATTTTTAAACTAATAAATTCATATATTTTAATTCTCATCATTTAAAATAAATGAAAAGAGCTTTAAAAACTTGTTGAAAAAGATGACTAACGTTAAGTGGTCAATTTTGTTAATATAGCCTGTTTGAATATATAAAGCCTAAAAAACAAACCAAATTAAGGAAAATATGGAAGATACAAAAAACGTAAATTAACAAGAATATAAAAACAACAGATCACAGAGAAAAATTAATTTTCCTGATGCACCCCCTGATGGTGTGCAAGTTGAAAATAGGTTAAAGCAATATATCTCTACCGAGCCGATATGAAAATACCACAAATAAGAAAAAAGCATTCAAGGAAATAAACACAAACAAAGTTATCATAAAAATTGATTTTTTCTAACAAACGACCTCTAAATCTATTTAGTTTGCCTTAACTTCCGGTAAGATTTGCAGGTTTATGAACATTTAAAAAAAGGTTTTTTTAATAACTAAAACAAAATATCTTACCATAATATGAATCACGACTGGTGAAAGCAATATAATCAATATAATAGAGTTGAGCCATGTCTACCATGATCCAGTTTTGGCTGCTTCCAGCTTCACTAGTTTCTGAACAGAAACCTCTTTCCATGTATGTGTCTCTGTGCCCATCAACCGCATTAGTTGCGTCTTCACTGTCCGTGGCTTTGGTGTAAGTGTTTGTGGTTTTGTTAAACAATACATTTGTTCTTTCTGTTTTTTCTAAACATTTTAATTAGAAAATCAAAATAATATTTCAAAAAATAAAATAAAATTTTTAAACGAAAACCCTGTCCCCATGATCCAACTGCTTCTATTTCACAGATTTGTAAAGAAGTTGAGCTTGAACTATTCTGTGTAATTACTAAATATCTTCCTGTATATTTCCAATCACCGCCACATGAAAAATTGCTGAAAGAAATTGATGTGTATGCTCGGAAACAGAAAACATCTAGCGTTTTTTGATATGGTTGAAGCAAAAATGTTCCATTATTTACAGCAACAAGAAGATTATCTGGGTGCAAAACAATACAATATAACTGTTATTTAAAGACAAATTCAAACAAAAGCAGTTTTGCACAATGTGCAATAAATTTAGGTTTATGTGTATGACCAATATAATTTTTTAGGTAATCTAGACCCAGTATTTGTCTCACGACATTTACACTTTATTAAATTTTAATAGCTGCTTTAAATACAATTTATTTAAACATACTCGAAGTAGATAAATTATTTAACAAAAAAGGTTCAGCTTTGAATGTTTTTTATTAAACTTTACGTGTTAAAATGTTAGAATTTATGTTAACAGCTTTTGCATGGCACATTAGAGTTGCCGTGTTATAGATTCTAAATAGCCATTTCATTTAAAATTAATAATTTCAATTCAATAAATGATTTTACGAAAACTTAATTAAAATTAAATATTGTTATGAAAGGGTTATTTTATTCAATGAATACCGATGTGATTCCAAGCAAATATTACACACTTACCGGGAAAGCTTGATTTCCAAATAATTACCAGCTGTAATTTAAAATTCCACAACAAATCTATATAAAGCCACTGATAGCCAGAAGTTGTCGAAATAAAACACGTTGAAATATTTCCATCTATTGCTAGAAAAGCAGCGTTCTTTTCTAAACTCGAACTTTGATTGGCGATTTTGAATAAAGCTACGTTGCTTCCAAGTGATTGAGAAATAACGACTGCAACTAAAAGAGAGACCAAATTTTTAACAATATTAAAAATAAAATAAATTATCATTATTAAAGTTAAAAAAGTATGACAATCAACAGTTTAAAACTAGAAACATGAACAAAATTACCAGTACACAAAACGACTCTGAAAAGCATCTTTTTAGATCACTAAATTTTTACCACATCAAATATGATAATTTGTTCACGGAGACTGAGACTTTTAACGAAAGGACGTATGCTTTTAAATAGGTGCTAAAAATTCTATTTTTTAAATTTTATTGTTTATTTTGCTGAAACATTAGGAAAGAAAATTCTTATAAAACAGAGTGCAAAACGATTAAAAAATAAATTGAGGCACTCGTAGTGTAAATCAATATAACAGAAAATTTGACATTCAAATATTATAAAGAGCAGTAGTAATGATAATTGCCTATTTCATTGTGTTAAAAAAGACATTATTTACGAAAGATTACTCGACTTTAAGGCTGAAAAACAGTGGTGTCAATATGGGGATGGGTGCGGGGATACCTACTACACTTGGTGACAACATCATATAGAATGACATCAAATAATACTGTTTAAAATTATTTTTAACTATAAAAAAGTATCATTTTAATGTGTTGTTTCAGTTCAGCGACACAACTGTATTACTTTTCCCTCTTTTTTAAAGGTCCAATAGGAGTGAGCATATATATAGAATAGGTATATATCGGAGATGAGCAAGTTTTGAGTGAGATGCCAAGATGGCCTCCCAAAAACGATTTAGAGTCTTTTTGGTTACATGAATATTCATTATTTATATTAATCGGCAATAACTTTACCGATATAAACCGATAAAGAAACGTTATAACTATTACCAAGGCAGTAGGCGCCGTTTGCCGGGGCAATAAGGATCGTCGATTGCGTACTGTTGTGATGAATTATGAAAATCGTTCATCAATTGATTATTTGCGGGGATGCAGCCATAACATTATTTTTATAGAAATAAATTATTTTAATAGAAATTAATTCCTGCAGACATGTGTTTGTGTTAAATTACTATCTTTTTCCTATAAGAGGTTGATTTAATATTATAATATTATAATTGGTCGCATTTCTTCAACCAGCCTATTCTTCCAGAGACGTCCAAAACGTTTTTTTCCTTGCGAGCAGAAGAATTCTCTCTTGAAGTCATTTTCCATTCATCGGCAAATTTCTTGATCGACCATTATAAAACCATTTGAAAAAATTGTCATTAACTTCACTGTATGAAGAATAATGTTTCGCAGCTGGAATTTTGTTGTAAAAGATCTCGCGCTATTCCATCGCGACAAAATTGTTATCCTTATCTCTAATCACATTTTGAACTTGAATCTCGCCAAAGCAAATTTATTTTGCTATGCTTATTGCAGATTTTACAACGCTTATATTAACTTTCTTTGTTTTCTGTTGCTTGTTTCATCGCATTTTCTAATGTTTTGCTTGAAAAAAGTTCATTTTTTGCGTGCAAGTGCATATCCGGTAACAATTCATTAATCCGTTTTAAGATTTTTAAAAAAATATAAAAAAATGAAAAATAAAAAAAAATTTTAAGCAACGCTTATATAAAAATATACTAAAAGCTTGAAAATAAAATTTAAGTGTAAGTAATAAAACATTTTGAACCAAACTTTGCGTTCGGAAGATAAAAGCGTTGGGCAAATGTCAAATAGATAACACCCAGCAATTTTATCTTCCGAATGCAAAGTTTGGTTCATATAATTTTTTTAACTTACACTCAGAAATGTTCAAGTTAATTGTAACACTAACTGAAAACGCAAAATAATAGACAGTTATTTGTAATATTTACAGTTACTGAAATATGGCGAATAACATTAACTGTTATATTAACTGAAAACAAATTTAGTTAAAAAAGACAAAATAATTAATAACTGAAAAAAACTATAATGTAATTTGTTTTAAATAAATTAATTATTGGTTTTATTTTATAATGCATTTATAATGCAAATTTTAATCATTTCTGTTTATTTACTACTAAAACATTACCGTTTTCAGTTTTATACACTTGTGTTTTTGTTTAAATAATGCAAATAAATTAAATAAATTTTAGATTCATTTATAAATTTTTAACGGGCAAAATAAACGGGAGCCATCGGCGTCCAAGAACAACCTATATTAGTACTATTATATTACATCTGTGTCTATATTACGTTATTGCTATTAGTGGTGAATATGTATGGAAATTTAAAAATCGATTAAAAAAACGGAACGAGTCGATTTGGTTGTTTTTATTTTTACAAATCTGTTAAAGCATTTAGTTTCAAATTATGTAATTAAATTTTTTTTACAGTGTGTAGTTTTGTAAGGAAAAATTGAAAACCGTTTTCCATAGGGATTTATTATTTAGCATAGCGAAATTTCCTGAGCTAAGTCCGCCTGGGCTATCTTCATAGACCTATTTCGATCAGCTAGATCAGTGATCTCAAACACGCGGGCCAATTTCGGCCCGCTGGATGATATTTTGCGGCCCTCCACTAGATATCGAAGTGCGGCCCGACGTGACGATAACGAAGAAAATTTAAATTTTTTATAAAAAATAATTTTAAAACTGTAATTTAAAATAATTTATAATTTAAATGTTTCTTTTTTTCTTAACGATGTAGCTATTGTTTTGTTTCATCGCCTAGGTATTTCTTTTGCAGTTTTCATTGTTTTTCGTCGAATAATTTAGAAGTTTTTTTTAATAGCCACTGTATTTCTTTTGTAACCGAATACATTAATAGGTGTGAGACTTTAACATTTTTAAAACTAAGTAATTAAAATATACAATCAACTGCAAGAATAGTCAAACATTTCAGTGCGTACCTAATCGCTCTTAATGGGAACACAGAAAACACTGACACGGCAATGTATATCGGTGGTGCTGGTCAGGGGCGGCGCCAGAAATTTTGTTCTGGGGGGTCATTTTCCAACAACTATTAACATTTGTAGAGATTTAAGATTTGATTTTTTAGTCGAAATTAACATTGAGTCTTTTAATCTGTCAGACCCCATTGACCCCATAGAAGCTTTGACTGCCATTTTTATCAAATCAGCTTTACTGTGAGCTTGTTCACTTGGGTCTAATGTTACCAGTGAAGTTAAATCATATATCAA
This sequence comes from Erpobdella octoculata, assembly GCA_963978895.1. Lineage (NCBI taxonomy): Eukaryota > Metazoa > Annelida > Clitellata > Hirudinida > Erpobdellidae > Erpobdella > Erpobdella octoculata. The sequence continues at coordinate 40,452,307 of OZ022238.1, read as the reverse complement.
AGCATGAAAATATTTGTAAGCTAAAATGTATTTCAGTTTACTTATTTTAGTTATTAGGTTCTGAAGGTTTGGTGTGGTAGCAGTTTCAGCCACCTCCTTGTAGCTTGCTTTATGCGGCATTATCAATTGGTCCTTTGCCACACAGATATCTGCATCCAGTTGAGCTACAGCACTTTCAAAGTTTTCATCAAATTGCACGAAAGAATCGAATTAAGCATCAACATTGTTGTAATTCAGAGTGTAACTTCGATTTCAGGGATGAAGCAAATGAGTCCGATATGGAAATAAAATATTGATTTTTATTTCGTTTTTAATATCTTCTGGCAAACTTGAAGTAATATCAGCATATATCTTCTCAAAATCTTCAGCTGTTTTCGTGCGTTTAACAGCTCCCATCAAAGTTTCAACAGCATTGGCAGCAGTGAAGTCAATAGCACTGGTTTGCAGTGCCTAGGACACAGCATTAGATAACATAAAGAACTGCAATAAAAATGAGGTCCAAACACAAATTTTAAAGTTTTCACTGCTGATAGTAAACACGAAGTCATCTACATCATTTGGATGTTGAGTAAACTAATAATGGCCGGATGGCACATGTGAACTATTCTCAAATTTACACATCTTGTTGAGGATAGTGTTCTTATGGATGGTCTAGTTTTATAACTTCTTTAAAACCGCCTTACTTTTTTTCTTATTTTCTTTGTGGATATTTTTACAAACTTTTGTTTAGGTTACAATCTCTGTTTGTGTGTGTGGCTTTCTCTGAACACAAATCTTGCAAGTAAAATTTAACCAGCTTTTTGACTATCTAGGAAGCTAAAACGTTCAGCTTAGTTTTATATTGGATGACAATACATGATTCAATTAAAAAAACTTAATTTGAACATCTTTTGTATTTATAAATCGAGTGTATTTGAAATCAAGTGTGTGTTGAAAAACTCGTTTTTCCTTTACTTGTTCTCCAAAAAGCTGATGACCAGGGCAGTGGGCGTTGTAGCTTTCAGCGGATTTAAGGTCCACAACGTTCGTCCCCGTTCCACTTCTTCAGAAAAACATTTTTTTCAAATTTATTACTGCTTTCAAACTGTCAGATGTATATTTGTACATACAAAGTAGCTTAATATACTGTTACATGGCAGTAACATTTATATTGTTAAGCCTACGAAGAATTTTTTATGATAAATGATGTTTAAGTTAACTATATCACTAACTGAAAACGGAAAATAATAGAAAAATAATAGACAGTTATTTGTTATATTAATAATACATGAAATATGGCAAATAACTGTAACTGTAATAGTAACTGAAAATTTAATTCGGTTAAAGAGTGAGTCTATATTTTAAATTTTAGCTCAAGATTGTCACGCATTCAAGCAAGCAAGCAATCAAGACCGGCGGTAAAGTTAATATTAGGGATTTAAAAAAAAGTGTCATATTATTTTAGGGACACTTTTTTTATCTGATTCTAAATGTTGAGTGGTCTGTTTTGTAAGTTTATGAAAGTATAAATCTACTACAGTTTTTTAGGGCAACCATTGTTTGTATAACTTTGGTAAATGACTCTTTTTAAAAACTTTTATTTAGGTTACAGTTTTTGTTTGTGTATGTGTGTGTGTCTTTTTCTGTACGCAAATCATGCAAGTAAAATTTAAAAAGCGTTTTGGCTATCTAGGAAGCTGAAACTTTCAGCATAGCTTTACATTGGATGACAATACATGATTCAATTAAAAAAACAAACTTAATTTGAACATCTTCTGTATTTCTAAATCGAGTGTATTTAAAATCAAAGTTTGTGTTGAAAAACTAGTTTTTCCTTTACTTGTTTTTTTATGTTTATACCTGTAATTCTTATATTTAGATCTCTTTGCAAATGTAGATATCTTTTTGCATCGCCACGTTTATTTTGTAAACAAAAACAACTATTTCATAAAACTGTAATTTTTTAAGACAAGTTATTCAACTACAAAAAATTTTACAATACCAAAAAGCAGAAAAAATATTACTTGAAAAACTTTTCACAAACACATTCACGGACATGGTTTAAAAGAGATTGTCATTTATTTAAAAGCCTAATTAACTCAGGTTATAACAACTCAAAGGTTTCAGGTACAATCGAAGAAAATACATTCAATGTGAGTTTATTCGGTATGGAATACTGAATGTTCATCAGCCGTACACGGCAACCCAGAAAGACCAGCCATCTGATTGCACTAGCGAGATGGTTTGGTATCCATTCCTGTGCTTGTTTATCTGACAGATCTTTAAGTTATTGTTATAACTGATAGAATCACAATTGAATTTATATAAATTGAAGCAGGATAGAAAACATGATAATGGAGAACTTTTTTTAGTAGTAACTCTTGTAAAGTTGTAACCGGTTAACATGAAACCAGACGTTCTTTTCCATATTTTTTCTGTGAAAAACATGCAAAGCTAAAAAATTCAACGCATAAAATTGAAACCTATTTTTTTAATTTGAACTAAACAGCTTACGATTGATATCATAAGCTGGGTAGGCTTCGATTTCACAAGCTCCAAAAAATCCATCAAACGCTCCTTTAGCTTGCTGGGCAATAAAATATCTGTATGAAGGAAGATTTGCATTGCATTTCATAGTAACTCTGGTTCCTGAAGGTACAGCGCCTGGATATATTCCACACAAAGGATAATTGTTTCTTGTTAGTGAAGAAAAGGAAATTGGTGAAAAACCAATGATAAAATTTGAAAACCGAGGGGCTGCTGTAAAATATATCATATCAATTTTCAATGCTCTATATCAATATTCAATGTTTCATATCAATATACAATGGTTCATAACAATATTCAATGTATTCCAGGGGCGCAGCCAGAATTTTTTTTCGGGGAGGGTGGGCCCGGGGGAAAAACTGTTAAGTAAGGAGTTTTCTGAAAAGTTTACGACCCATGAAAGTCAAGGCTAAAAGACAGTTTAAACAACAATTAGTAATATCAAACTATAAGACATTTAATTTGAACGAATTTATTACAATAAAAAATTCATTCGCCTTTTTTTCGAAAAATGTCAATGACGGCTTCTTCATTAATTGGAGGATTGCGATTGATCGTCATCTGGGCAAGCCCATTCAGCCTTGCCCATTGTGGTGCGTAAATATGATTTAAGTTAAAGAGGGGCAACGTGCTGAAGAGTTTCAGCAGCATATTTATCTGGGAGTAAACAGATTCTTCACAATGTTGCAAAACATCAACTGCGGTATGTGGCCGCTCTGCCACTGGGATATTCGACCATTTGGTTTTCCAGCGCAAGTATTTGCCAGGCACAGCAGATATGTGACCAAGGTCGCAGGCATAATATTTGAGTGTCTCTCTAAGCGAAGAAAGCATCCTTGGTCAAGAAACCTTGGAAGGAGACGCTGAATCTGAATGCAGACTCGCTCATTAGGGTCAAATCTATCTATAAAATGATAAAATTTGAAAACCGAGGGGCTGCTGTAAAATATATCATATCAATTTTCAATGCTCCATATCAATATTCAATGTTTCATATCAATATACAATGGTTCATAACAATATTCAATGTATTCCAGGGGCGCAGGGAGGGTGGGCCCGGGGGAAAAGCTGTTAAGTAAGGAGTTTTCTGAAAATTTTATGACCCATAAAAGTCAAGGCTAAAAGACAGTTTAAGCAACAATTAGTAATATCAAACTATAAGACATTTAATTTGAACCAATTTATTACAATAACAAATTCAGTCGCCTTTTTTACGAAAAAATGTCAATGACGGCTTTTTCATTAATGGGAGGATCGCGATTGATCGTCATCTGGGCAAGCCCATTCAGCCTTGCCCATTGTGGTGCGTAAATATGATTTAAGTTAAAGAGGGGCAACGTGCTGAAGACTTTCAGCAGCATATTTATCTGGGGGTAAACAGAGTCCTCACAATGTTGCAAAACATCAACTGCGGTATGTGGCCGCTCTGCCACTGGGACATTCGACTATTTGGTTTTCCAGCGCAAGAATTTGCCACGCACAGCAGATATGTGAGCAAGGTCGCAGGCGTAATATTTGAGTGTCTCCTCTAAGCGAAGAAAGGATCCTTGGTCAAGAAACCTTGGAAGGAGACGCTGAATCTGAATGCAGACTCGCTCATTAGGGTCAAATCTATCTATATATAAAAGAACATGTCCTGACTGACTGATTGACTGACTGACTGATAATCAACGCCAAGCTCAAACGCCTCATCCTAGGAACGTGAAATTTGGAACTTATATTACTTTTATAGCGTAAACACCCACTAAAAAAGGGGTTTTGAAAATTTTGCTCCTGAGAGGATGAAACTAGAAAACAAATGTCTTTCTAAAACAACAAATATCTCAAAAGCCAAAAACAAAGGGCTTTTGAAATTTGGTATCTAGACTCTTCTTAAGAATGAGATAATACAAGTTTTACCAATTTGTGAAAATTTGGTTTCCAGGACCTCAAATTTGGGATGGAAAATAGGGTTAGTTGTTTTTTAAAAGTAACAGCTACTCAAAAACTGTATATGGTACAGATGTAAAATTTAATAATTAGTATCTACTCAAAAAATAATGATATACGTGTTTCACCAATTTTTGAAAATTTGGTTTCCAGAAACTTAAATGTGGGCTGAAAAATAGGTTTATTTGTTTTTTAAAGTAACAGCTACTCAGAAACTTTAAATGCTACAGATGTAAAAATTAATAATTAGTATCTTCTCAAAAAATAATGATATACGTGAGTTTTTGAAGATTTTGAGAAATAAAATAGTGCACAAGAAATCAAGTGAAAGTTTATTTTAAAAACAAGTAAAGGAAGTAAAGAGTTTTTTAACACAAACTTTAATTTAAAATACACTCGATTTAGAAATACAAAAGATGTTCAAATTAAGTTTTTTTTAAATTGAATCATGTATTGTCATCTATATATATAAAAATGAATGTTTGTATGTATGTATGTATGTATGTATGTATGTATGTATGTATGTATGTATGTATGTATGTATGTATGTATGTATGTATGTATGTATGTATGTATGTATGTATGTATGTATGTATGTATATATGTATGTTCTTTATGCATTGCTACACCATTCATCCGATCGTAATAAAATTTTCACACAACCTTGAGAGTCAAATGGAATCAAATATAGTGAAAACAAATTTGAAATCCGTCACAAAATAAGCGGAGAGGAGCGGTTGAGTGAGCGGGAAATATATACATATATATATATATATATATATATATATATATATATATATATATATATATATATATATATATATATATATATATATATATATATATATATATATATATATATATATATATATATATATGCACATACATATACATACATAAATGAGCGAAAACGGGAAGCCAACTGAGAGCGAAAGATAAAGCGGGAAAGGGAAAGCGACCAAGAACGGGAAAGCAACCGGGAGCGGGAAAGCGACCAAGAACGGGAAAGCAACCGGGAGCGGGAAAGCGACCGGGAACGCGACGGGAACGGGAAAGCGGAGAAGGAAACGGGAGCGAGAGATACAAACATTAGAAAAACCTCTAAAACCCTGGGCAACGCCGGGTGCCCCCGCTAGTACAATATAAAGCAACTAGAGATAGCCGTCAAAAATGACGGAAGTTTTAAAATACGGCGCCCGTTATTATAAAAATAGTCAACAAAAACAAAATGACATTTGATAACCATAAAAAAATTCTATATATAAGCAAATCAAAAATTTTTGCGGCCATGGAAGCGAAACAAACTGCGCTGTTGTATGATCGAATATGTTGTCGAAAATTTTATCTGTCTGGATTGGACGTGTCTGACATGAGGCTTTTAAGAAAATCGGGATATCCAAGTGTATTACCGTGAATGTCAACTGGTTTGGCAACATTACTTTGCCTTTTCGACAACATGAAGTGAATAATCCATCTGATGGTTGCTCTGCAGCAAAATTTCTTGATCGACATGAAGAACATAAAACATCAAATTCACCACAATCATGGAAGCGAAAGAAACTGCGCTGTTGTATGATCAAATATGTTGTCGAAAATTTTGTCTATCTGGATTGGCCGTGTCTGGCATGAGGCTTTTAAGAAAATCGGGAAATTCAAGTGTATTACCGTGAATGTCAATTGGGTTTGGCAACATTACTTTGCCTTTTCGACAACATGAAGTGAATAGTCCATCTGATGGTTGCTCTGCAGCAAAACTTCTTGATCGACATGAAGTACATAAAACATCAAATTCACCACAATCATGTTGATCGAATTGAGTTTCGTTGAAGTTAATTGCTTCGTTACGAACTGCCTCACTCACACGATTTCATGCTAAAAGTTGGGAGATCGCATTAGCAGCTCGATGTAGCTGCAATTCATTGGGAGACATTTGTTCAACTCGATGGCGTTGCGAGGCAGCATTGGTTTCTCGATGTAGTTGCAATTCATTGGGAGACATTTGCAAAACTCGATGGCGTTCCTTGGCAGCATTGGTTTCTTGATGTAACTGTAATTCATGGGGAGACATTTGCTCAATTCGATGACATTGTGAGGCAGCAATGGAAGTGTGAAAAGCTTCCAGATGTTGAGGAGTAAGTCGATAGACATAACGTTGTTGTGATGTGGCATGAAAAGCATGAAAAATTTGCAATTCCTCAACAGACATTTGTGTAGTGCGTTGTTAATGAGCTTCTGCATCTGAAACTCGAATTTTTGCTTTTGATTGTGGAGTTTGTCTTGCGCGATATCTCTGTTGCCTTTCTTTAGCAAGACGCCGTTTTCTCGACACAGGATCGTCGTCGTCATTCATATTAAGAGACATTTTGTTTAAAAAAATATACTTTAAAAGCTGAACTTAAATAATAAGAAAAACAAAACTAATAAATATAAATATATATATATAAATATAAATATATATATATATATATATATATATATATATATATATATATATATATATATATATATATATATAAATATATATATATATATATATATATATATGTGTGTGTATATATGTATATATATATATATATGTATAAATGTAAATATATATATACATATATATATAAATATATATATATATATACATATACATATACATATACATATACATATACATATACATATACATATATATATATTGCGAATAAACTGTGGAATCAATTTATCTTTGAGACACGCTCTAAGAAACACAACTCGCCATTTGGCAGAAACAACTTTTCGAGCCAAATTCTCGACCTTTCGGCACAAAACTCTCTGTTCGAGACTACAATTAGCCAAAAACTTTTCCATTAAACTTTTATTGTCAGACCGACGGACCGTTTCAGCTATGTCAGCCATCCTCAGGGTCAAAAGTAAAACGAGAAAAGTAAACAAACAGAAAGAACCGAAATTGTCAAAGAATTAGCACACTAACAAAAGAAAAAACGAAAAAACACTCTACCTATCAAATCAAAAGAATATAAAATTTATACTATTGGAAATCAATTTTTGCGTTTTCGCTGTGTTATATTAGAAGAGACAAGAATTTCCTCAGATACATTACAATGAGATTCGTCAGGAGCAGCCTCAACAGCCAAAGTATTTGTGTCAGAGGACGAGTCAGAAGTATCATCATTTATGTTATCCTCGTCGTTAGAAGGAATACAGGGTAACCGATGCATATTGCTTTCTTTGACACCGAATAAGTGGAGAATCTGTGGAAATTTATCAAATTGTTTATTAATTGCGGGTCTCATTAATAAGATATAGAGAGCCTCTTTAATTTTCAGCCGGAAAGAGTCGGATTCTCTTGTTAAAATCGAAACACCTTCTTCAAGTTCTTTTCGTGTTAGCTTTTTCAAATGAATACATTCATAATGATTAAGAATACTCCCAAACTGGAGATGCATCGTGAGTCTCCTTGACAACGTAGTGGTAGTGTGACCAATGTATGTATCCACCTTACAATGTGGAATAGAACATTTGAAATGGTACATATATATATATATGTATATATATATATATATATATATATATATATATATATATATGTATATATATATATACATATATATATACATATATATATATATATATAATATATATATATATATATACATATATACATATATAAATATACATATTTATATATATATATAGATACATACATATATATATATACATACATACACACACACATATATATATATATATATATATATATATAAGACTCTACTAGGAATCGAACCCACGTGTCTACGGCAACACCGCCTCGCCTAAATGCAAGCGCTCTTACCAACTGAGCCACCGACCATCCCCAAAAAAGGATGGCTAGAAGTCTCAGTCTTTCGGAGCTACTTAACATTAGACTACGACTATGATAGGTTCAGAACTCCTTACTTCGGCTCGACAGCTTAGTCTGCTGCCAGATAGATAATTTATGAAGTGAAACATTGCGTTGAAATGTTTCAAGAGCCTACAAATAGGATGACTTAACTGTCACCACAAGTAACGCGAATATTTATAAGACTCTACTAGGAATCGAACCCACGTGTCTACGGCAACACCGCCTCGCCTAAATGCAAGCGCTCTTACCAACTGAGCCACCGACCATCCCCAAAAAAGGATGGCTAGAAGTCTCAGTCTTTCGGAGCTACTTAACATTAGACTACGACTATGATAGGTTCAGAACTCCTTACTTCGGCTCGACAGCTTAGTCTGCTGCCAGATAGATAATTTATGAAGTGAAACATTGCGTTGAAATGTTTCAAGAGCCTACAAATAGGATGACTTAACTGTCACCACAAGTAACGCGAATATTTATAAGACTCTACTAGGAATCGAACCCACGTGTCTACGGCAACACCGCCTCGCCTAAATGCAAGCGCTCTTACCAACTGAGCCACCAACCATCCCCAAAAAAGGATGGCTAGAAGTCTCAGTCTTTCGGAGCTACTTAACATTAGACTAATATATATATATATATATATAAGCGTTACAGAATCATTAAACAGTGACGTGGTCTACTATTATATTAATATATATATATAAATATATATATATACTAGCAGTGCCCGTAGCGGTTTCGCTCGCATGAAATTAGAGAGTTTGAACCGTGCATCCATACGTAGGTGTCGGCTCGGCCCGTCGACAACTTGGCCCAGCCCGTTTCAAAACCAAAATTCCTGGCCCGGAACGCCCGTCTAATTTGGGCCCGGCCCGTTTTTACAGGCCTAGAAATTCTATATACTTGATGAAAAACTTCGGCCCGTCCCACCTTGATTTCAGGTTTGGCTCGGCCCGTCTGAAGACCCTAAAATCACTAAAATGTCTATATGCTTAGTGAAAAACCTCGGCCCGTACCACCTTGATTTAAGGTTTAGCCTGGCCCGTAAAAAGACCCTAAAATAACGGCTTGGCCCGACCGGTGATAAACTGGACTCAGCTACTTTTAACCGGCACAAAACCTCAAAATACTAAGTTTTACATCTGTAATGCTTGCAGTTGTTAAGTAGCAGTTATTTTAAAATCAAATAACCCTTATTTTGACCCCACATTTGAAGTCATGGAAACCAAAGTTTTAACAAGTAAATTAAAAACGAATTTTTAAAACCAATGCTCTTATATGTAATTAAAACACAAATTTTGCAATCAATTTTTTCTTATATTACTCTTTTATTTTATATTAAAGTCGAAATATCTTAATTATATCGAAATATCGAAATTAATTAAAATTAACTAAATTAATAGACTTATTGTAAAACTAATAATTGAATATTGCATTGTCTTCTATTTTGAGCATGTATGCAAAATTTGAAAAAAATCTATCATCAGGAAGTGACTCAAAAATTGATTGCAAGATTTGAAACAGACAGAGAAACAAACAGACAGACAGAGAAACAGAAACGACGAGTTAATAAAAGCATTGGTAATAATAATAAAAATATCATCAAAAAGCATCGAATTTAAATATCTCAACTATTTTCATGAAAATTTCGTACACGCTTGAGAATCGCGGTCAGTGAGTGTGGTTCGTGTTAACTTGGTAAAATAGTCTGCCAGTGTGGTCAAGAAAACCCTCAAGAAAACCCTCAAGAAAACCCTCAAGAAAACCCTCAAGAAAACCCTCAAGAAAACCCTCAAGAAAACCCTCAAGAAACCCCTCGATAAAATCCTCAAGAAAATTAACTAAATTAATTGACTTATTGTAAAACTAATAATTGAATATTGCATTGTCTTCTATCTTGAGCATGTATGCAAAATTTGAAAAAAATCTATCATCAGGAAGTGACTCAAAAATTGATTGCAAGATTTGAAACAGACAGAGAAACAGACAGAGAAACAGACAGAGAAACAGACAGAGAAACAGACAGAGAAACAGACAGAGAAACAGAGCCGACGAGTTAATAAAAGCATTGGTAAAAATTGGCAATAGCTTGTAAAACATTTAACATATTCGAAAGAGAAATTTTTTATAATGCGATTTCTAAATTAAAAAATCTGAACTGGCTACATCTCGGTTTTCAAGAAATAGTTAAAAAAACTTTAACAAATTTAATTGGTCAGCTGACTGAAGTGAAATACCTTGAACTTGAAAACTTTTTATGCACATTTGATAGCGAACTTCCGTGGCTTCAAACAAAAACTTTTGATTACTTGGGCCTTGGCACATACTCTCCTATAACAAATAAGAATAATTTAAAAACAAAAATTTTAGGCAGTTACATGAATTGCGAAGAAATTTTAAACAAATTGGTTTTTTCTCTTTGGTCTGATAGGTCGTTTAACATGTGTCTACACAAATTGAAACTGTTTTAAAAAAAAGAAAATATCACACTCACTCAAACTATTATTCACGACTGTGTCCAACTGTTGTGTAAAGGATTGCAAACCTAATAGTTGAGATATTTAAATTCGATGCTTTTTGATGATATTTTTATTATTATTACCTATGCTTTTATTAACTCGTCGTCTCTGTTTCTCTGTCTGTCTGTTTGTTTCTCTGTCTGTTTCAAATCTTGCAATCAATTTTTGAGTCACTTCCTGATGATAGATTTTTTCAAATTTTGCATACATGCTTAAAATAGAAGACAATGCAATATTCAATTATTAGTTTTACAATAAGTCAATTAATTTAGATAATTTTAATTAATTTCGATATTTCGATATAATTAAGATATTTCGACTTTAACATAAAATAAAAGAGTAATATAAGAAAAAATTGATTGCAAAATTTGTGTTTTAATTACATATAAGAGCATTGGTTTTAAAAATTCGTTTTTAATTTACTTGTTTTAAATTTGTACATTTCGATACCGTTTTAATTAATGAACGCGTGGTGATGCAGTTGTCATATGAAAAGCATTGGAGTCGCGTTGGCTCAAAAACAATATTCAAAACATTTAAAATGCCTCTATGATAAGACAATTTAAGAGTGCAAGTGCAAGAAAGAAACAATTCCACCAAATTACGACATAGTATTTCTTGAGCTTTAGCATGGCAGTCTGATTTAGTATAATTACAGCAAATATCACTACACTGTTCACTGCAGTTTATTTTCAATTCGAGAACTCGAAGATTATAGAAAAAGTCTTCGTTAAGGTGATGTGTAAGATTAAAGTGAGAATAATTGAAAAAATGAAAATATTTAGGCATGAACAAACCAAAAAGGCGCCCAATAGCACTTTTTGCCAACTCAAAATCACTTTGAAAAATTTTCAAGGCAAAAAACGAATAATTAATTTGTTCAGGATTTAACAAGCAAGGATACATATATGAAAAAGGAATGTATTGAATTTTTTCAATACTTTTTAAAATAATATCATCAAATACACCTTTTGAGAAAGATATTTCTTTTCTTAATTTGCAGCTATTTTTGGATAAATTTGCAACTGCCTAAATCATGTAACAAGATATTGGGGAAGAAATCAACACAAAACTCTAGACAGGATTGTTTAAGTGATTTAAGTGATTTAAACTCATGGCGCTCAAAATATTCCATTCTACTTTTCAACCCGCAGAAATTTATAAATGGTTTTGTCAATGTTTATCAATACAATCTTTAATATCGCATATTCGAACATAGGAAAAACTGAAATGTTTAAACATTGATATAAAGATATATATATATTTATATACACATATATATATATATATATATATATATATATATATATATATATATATATATATATATATATATATATATATATATATATATATATATATATATATATGTGTGTGTGTGTGTGTCCTTTATGCATTGCTACACCATTCATCCGATCGTAATGAAATTTTCACACAAGAGGAATCAAATATAGAAAAAAAAATTTTGAAATCCGTCACAAAATGAGCGGAGCGGGTGAGTGAGCGGGAGCAATATATATATATGTATGTGTGTATGTATGTATGTGTATGTGCATATATGTGTGTCTGTGTTTATGTATGTATGTATGTATGTGTTTTTTACAATATTTCGGCACTAAATGCTCATTCAAAGTATGTATGTGTGTGTATGTATCTATGTAGTAAAGGAAGTAAAGAGTTTTTTAACACAAACTTTAATTTAAAATACACTCGATTTAGAAATACAAAAGATGTTCAAATTAAGTTTTTTTTAAATTGAATCATGTATTGTCATCTATATATATAAAAATGAATGTTTGTATGTATGTATGTATGTATGTATGTATGTATGTATGTATGTATGTATGTATGTATGTATGTATGTATGTATGTATGTATGTATGTATGTATGTATGTATGTATGTATGTATGTATGTATGTATGTATGTATGTATGTATGTATGCATGCATGCATGCATGTATGTATGTATGTATGTATGTATGTATGTATGTATGTATGTATGTATGTATGTATGTATGTATGTATGTATGTATGTATGTATGTATGTATCTATGTATGTATGTATGTATGTATGGATGTATGTATGTATATATGTATGTATGTATGTATGTATGTATGTATGTATGTATGTATGTATGTATGTATGTATGTAGAATCGGATCTAGGGGGGGGGGCAACTGAGAGCGAAAGAAAGAGCGGGAAAGCGACAGGGAACGGATAACGACCTGGAGCGGGAGCGCAAGCGGGAAGGAAACGGGACCAAAAAAGAAACGCATTAGGTAAACCTTTAAAAACTCCGGGCAACGCCGGGTGCCCCCGCTAATATATATATATATATATATATATATATATATATATATATATATATATATATATATATATATATATATATATATATATAAATATATATATATACTAGCGGGGTTACCCGGCGTTGCCCGGGGTTTTTAGAGGTTTTTCTAATGTTTGTCTCTCTCGCTCCCGTTTCCTTCTCCACTTTCCCGTTTTCGTCGCGTTCCCGGTCGCTTTTCCGCTCTCGGTCATTTTCCAGCTCCCGGTCGCTTTCCCGCTCAGAAGTTTTGTTATCGATTTTCTCTCTTGCTCGCGTTTCCTTCCAAGCTTGCTCTCCCGATTCCAGTCGCTTTCCGCGTTCCCGGTTGCTTTCCGCGTTCCCGATCGCTTTCCCGTTCCCGGTCGCTTTCCCGTTCCCGGTCGCTTTCCCGTTCCCGCTCACGCTAGCTCTCCCGTTCCCGGTCATGCTTGCTCTCCCATTCCCGGTCACGGTTGCTCTCCCGTTCCCGTTCCCGTTCCCGTTCACGCTCATTTTCTCTTTTCCATTCTTTCATAACTTCTGTTAGCCTATAAAACGTAAAATAGATTTGCTAAGACTATATATATATACAAGAGATAGCCCGTCAAAAATGACGGAAGTTTTAAAATACGGCGCCCGTTATTATAAAAATAGTCAACAAAATCAAAATGACATTTGATAACCATACAATTTTTTTTTATATATAAGCAAATCAAAAATTGTTGTGCCCATGGAAGCGAAAGAAACTGCGCTGTTGTATGATCGAATATGTTGTCGAAAATTTTGTCTATCTGGATTGGCCGTGTCTGACATGAGGCTTTTAAAAAAATCGAGATATTCAAGTGTATTACCGTGAATGTCAATTGGTTTTGGCAACATTACTTTGCCTTTTCGACAACATGAAGTGAATAGTCCATCTGATGGTTGCTCTGCAGCAAAATTTCTTGATCGACATGAAGTACATAAAACATCAAATTCACCACAATCATGTTGATCGAATTGAGTTTCGTTGAAGTTAATTGCTTCGTTACGAACTGCCTCACCCGCACGATCTCGTGCTAAACGTTGGGAGATCGCATTAGCAGCTCGATGTAGCTGCAATTCATTGGGAGACATTTGCAAAACTCGATGACGTTGCGAGGCAGCTTTGGAAGTGTGAAGAGCTTCTAGATGTTGAGGAATAAGTCGATAGACATAACGTTGTTGTGATGCGGCATGAGAAGCATGACAAATTTGCAATTCCTCAACAGACATATGTGCAGTGATTGTTGATAAGCTTCTGCATCTAAAACTCGAATTTTTGCTTCTTTTTTTTTTTTTTTTTTTTTTTTTTTTACAAATTTATTTATAAAAAAAAATCACAATTTCGACAAAAAAAAACAAATAAGGGGCAACAGAAAAAGAACAAATGTTCCTGCGAGACTGTAACCCTGTACATAAAATTGTAAAAAAGTAAAAATTTACAAAAGAGCAAATATCTTCACTGAATTGGTATGAAGTCTTTCAAAGTCTTGTGCAGCAGGTAATTTTTCAGAGAAGCCTTGAATGAGCTGAGAGAACTTTTGTTGATGTCATGCGGCAGAGAATTCCAGATCTTAGGACCAACAAATTTTATCGAGTGCATTCCAAGTGTCGACCGGATCAATCCTGAACGGAAACAGTGTTTAGAACGCACAAAATGGTTGTGAACTTCTTCTGCTTTATAAAGGTGACTCGTTGAATATTGGGGTGAAAGATCATGTGCATACTTATACATGTAAATTGCTGATTGATATAGACAGACTTGATCAATTGTCAACAAATGGTTGTTTATCCGAGTGGTTTTGGTTGAATGACTCCTGGGCAGGTGAAAAATTGCTCTAATAGTACGTTTTTGGAGAATCATTATTTTTGTTATTCGACTTCTGTAGTTGATACACCATATAAAATTACAATAGTTAATGAAAGGATATATTAATGAAAAGTACAGTGTCAGCAAAACCTTGCTAGGAAGAAACCACGAAAGACGATGAATTATACCTGAATGCAGGGAAACTTTTTTGAAAACATAGTTTACATGATGAGCCCATGTTAAGTGTTGATCAACGTAGACTCCTAAAAATTTTGTTACTGAAACATTATCTATTTTAGAGCCATCAACTGTTAGTTCTATGTTGTCTGGGGAAAACCTTTTACGAGGATTATGAAATACAATGTAGTTAGTTTTATCAGCATTGAGAGATAATTTATTGCATTTTAACCAAAAGGATAATTTATTCAGTTCACTGTTTGTTTTTTGTATCAAATCTGGTAAAGATTTTGCTTTTGATTGTGGAGTTTGTCTTGCGCGACATCTCTGTTGCCTTTCTTTAACTAGACGCCGTTTTCTCGACACAGGATCTTCGTCGTCATTCATATTAGGAGATATTTTGTTTAAAAAAATATACTTTATTTTTCAATAATTAAAATGTGAACTTAATTAAAAGGAAAAACAAAACTAATATATATATATATATATATATAAATATATATATATATATATATATATATATATATATATATTAGTTTTGTGACAGAATCAGCCAGTGACGTGGTCTACTATTATATTAATATGAATATTTGTTGGTTAGTTTGTCTATTATAGAAACGGGAAAGCGATCCGGAACGGACAGCGAGCGGGAACGGAAAAGCAAGCATGAGCGGGAATGGGAGAGCAAACGTGAGCGGGAACGGGACAGCGACCGGGAACGGGAAAACGACCGGGAGCGGGAAAGCGACCGGGAGCGGGAAAGCGACCGGGAGCGGGAAAGCGACCGGGAGCGGGAAAGCGACCGGGAGCGGGAAAGCGACCGGGAGCGGGAAAGCGACCGGGAACGGGAAAGCGACCGGCAGCGGGAAAACGACCGAAAACGGGAAAGCGAACAGGAGTGGGAAAGCAGGTGGGAAAGGAAACGGGAGAGAAAGAGACAAACATTAGAAAAACCTCTACAAGACCCGGGCAACGCCGGGTATCTCCGCTAATACATACATATACACACACACAGACACACATACATGCACATACACATACATACATACACACATACATACGCACATACATATATATATAGTTCCCGCTCGCTCAACCGCTCCGCTCCGCTTATTTTGTGACGGATTTCAAAAAAAAAATTTCTATATTTGATTCCCCTTGACTCTCAAGGTTGTGTAAAAATTTCATTACGATCGGATGAATGGTGTAGCAATGCATGAATAACATACCTATATACATACATACATACATACATACATACATACATACATACATACATACATACATACATACATACATACATACATACATACATACATACATACATACATACATACATACATACATACATACAAACATTCATTTATATATATATATATATATATATATATATATATATATATATATATATATATATATATATATATATATATATATATATATATATATATATATATATATATATATATATATATATGTATATGTATATATCATGGTCGCCCGCAAGAATTTTTGCAGGGGGGGGGCAAGCTTTTTATTTTTTTTCTCTTCGCCTTTTGTCTCACATTTTCTCTCCGGTTTCTTCTTGTTTCCCAAAATTGTATGGGGTCTTGGGGCTCAATTGAGACCTAAGAAAATTTTTTGTTTAAAATTAGGTATATATAGTACAATTTTACTCAACCTCATTTTATTTTACATCATAATAAATATTTCAAAATGCTTTAAAAACACACTGAAAATTAAAAAAAGAAACGGGAGCAAGAGAGAAGAACGATAAAAAAAACTTTCAAAAACCCAAGGCATTGTACACTCGATTGATCTTCGAAATTGATTTTTTTAAATTGTCATAATTTTGTACATTAAGCTTTTAATAAAAAAAAAACAAAATAATCTGAAAGGCAAAACAACGTTTGCTGGGTCAGCTAGCTGGGTCAGCTAGTATATATATATATATATATATATAAATATATATATATATATATATATATATATATATATATATATATATATATATATATATATATATATATATATATATATTTATATATATATATATTAAAATGAATGTTTCTATGTATGTATGTATGTATGTATGTATGTATGTATGTCTTTTATGCATTGCTACACCATTCATCCGATTGTAATGAAATATTCACACAACCTTGGGAGTCAAGGGGATCAAATATGGAAAAAAAATTGAATACCGTCACAAAATGAGCGGAGCGGAGAGAGTGAGTGAGCGGGAACTATATACATATATATACACATACATAATTAAGCGAAAACGGGAACGGGAAGCCAACTGAGAGCGAAAGATAAAGCAGGAAAGGGAAAGCGACCGAGAACGGGATAGCAACCGGGAGCGGGAAAGTGACCGGGAGCTGGAAAATGACCGAGAGCGGGAAAACGACCGAGAGCGGAAAAGCGACCGGGAACGCGACGGGAACGGGAAAGTGGAGGAGACGGGAGCGAGAGAGACAAACGTTAGAAAAACCTCTAAAAACCCCGGGCAACGCGGGTGCCCCCGCTAGTATATATATATATATATATATATATATATATATATATATATATATATATATATATATATACGTGATTTAAATGGACATAATTTCCAATGTCTGTATGTATGTATGTATGTATGTATGTATGCATGTATGCATGTATGTATGTTTGTATGTATGTATGTATGTATGTATGTATGTATGTATGCGTAAAAATATATAAATAGATTCAAACAAATCCGTCATTTTTGACAGGCTATCTTTAGTAAATATATATTATATATATTAGTCAAAAAATAAATTTTAAAAAAATGTTTTTCTTTGCCTCTTGTTAATTTTTTTGGATCTCTGGCGACTTATAAATAAACATCCGTACTGTTTAATTATTTTGGACATCTGGCGACTTATACATAAACAACTTATTAAAGTCGCTAGATAGCAGGAATTAACATGATTTCATTAGTTTTAATTTATTTAAGGTCTAATTCATGTTGGAAACATATAATTCATGTATTGTCATCCAGAATAAAGATTTCCTGAAAGTTTTAGAGCTCTAGGTGGTCGAAAAGTAAGTGAATTTCCGTTTCTAAAATTTGATCACCACAGACAAATAAACCAACAAACAAACAGAGAGACAAATGGAGTTAAATAAAAGCATTTAATAAAAAAGCGTTCTATCTTGTTTAAAAACTAGCAGATGGCTAGTTTGAGTAAAAGGCGCCCCACGTTTTAATTTTTAAATATGTATGGCTTGTTATACGAATGTTCACAATTAATGCATGCCTCTATAAAAAACATTTCTCACACAGCCCAGAGAAAAATTATTCTTATCTTTTTAGTTCGCAAAAACGTGGTCTTTCAACAAATTTTTTTAAATTATTTTATCTATTACAATAAGCTCGTGTTAAAAAATAATCCATATAACAGTTGCAAACATCAGAAATCTAATGTTGTGTATATGTTCACTCATCCTTACAAACACGACCATCCAGCAACATAATATATAGGACATCCTCGCACAACTCTTTCTCGACAATTGGCAATGCTCACACAGGGCGGAGGCCTCTTTGATCATTTGATCACAATGAAAACCTAGTAAAAATTTGCTTGGTGATAACCATGGACTCCTTAATAAAAGCTATCTGGACACCAACCTGAAGCGGCGTTGTCTACCAAATGAGGCGATTGCATTAGCGTTACGCTACGATGGTTAATAAAGCTACAAGTGTAAAATTATGAGTTTTTATTGTTTGAGGATAAAACAGAACAGTTAAAATGTGAGTATTTATTAAAAAAGAGCAATTGAAAATTTTAATATTTAAAATATTTAAAAAGTACTTTTAAATGGAAAAACAATAAAAATTAAAGTGTCATTCAAAAGCAGCTTGTTAATTTATCTATTTTTCTTTTTTTAGCTTTATTATTATTGCTGGCTTCTCTAGTTATTTCTTTTACTAAGTTCTTAGCCACAGTGTTAAAAAACCTACGAATTATGTGGCTTTGCAAATCATGACTTTTGCTGCACATGTTGTTGCCAAACACCAGATGCATGTAACTTTCATGATAAGTTGCACGATCCATAATTTTACAGAACAGTTTTCTCTGTCCTGTAGAGAGCAAAAACCTAGTTTTCAAAGATTCTATTTTTTTTATTTCTTCAAACACACGCCAACAGTGAAGAACTAATTGATAGACAAATTCTGTTGGCTTTACTAGACCGCCCCGATTGATACTGTCCAGGAAGGCAGATAACTCATAATTCAAACCCTCCTTGTCTTCAACTTGAACTGGCGGTAGGTTTTCGTCTAAGATAATGACTTCTCGGCAGAAGTCACCTTTTGTAAAAGTAACTGTAGATCTAGCTATGGCTCCACTGATATAAAAAATTATGTGTGCATCACTGGCTGAAGGGTGCACATCCATAACAAGTTGCTCAGCTATAAAATCTGCTGTTATGTCAAGCTCTTCAGCAGCTGAAGTTGAAGCGGTCTCTCCTTCGAAAGCAGCGTTAATGTCAGAAAGAGAAAACTTGGAAAATTTAAGAAGAGATACAGCTCGAATTTTTTTATCGTTCTCCAACACCTGACGCATAGAAATATAATAGTTCGCTCCTGACATTTGACGCAACCACCCAAAGCGAGACTCCAAAGCATCAGACTGCAGCTGACCAAGCAGAACAAAATCAAACCCGAAATGAGTGAGCAGATATGCAGCACAATCAGCCAGTGCAACACATGTATGCCGTAGAGCAAGAAAAGTTTCTCGAGTCAGACCTTCCTTGCCGTTCGCTTCCCAGCGTTGTAGAAACTCAGCAAACTCATTGAGAAAGCTGAGTTTCCAATCTGCAGTAGATCGGATGGGGTCCATGTTTATATTTCGTTTTTGTTTTCCCTTAACGGAGGACTTCACGTTCATAATGTTCCAGAGTTTTAAAATAAGCGTGACAAACTCTGCTGTACCATGCCATTCTGTCTTTCCGGCATGTTCGGCATAGTAATTCAGAGCATCGCGAGTACTTTCTGAAAAAACTGAAGTAGCCAAAGAAACTGAGGTTTTCTCAATACTCTTTGGGTTCAATGAGGCTGGCGACAGTTTGTGGGCTTTCTTCAGAGCAAATGATGCTTCATGGTGGAACAACTGGATTATATGATTAAAATCTGCCCTGCAGCCATGAGGTAAGTTTTGCTGGAACTCTGGGCACTGAAAACGTTTTTTTGATTGAAAATTATTGTAAATATTTTTCAGGTCATGGACTGGGTCAAAAATTAGGAAGATATTCTGCTGTGATGAAGAATCTGTGACACTAGTCCTCAATGTGCCCCCGCAAAGCTGATTAACAAAAAATTTGCGGTTTACTGCCGCGTTGTCCACCGAGATGGCTACAACAGTAAATCCAACCTTGAAAATTGAGGCAACCACTTCATTGTAGCATTTGTGAATTACTTCAGCTGTAATCTTTGCCATCGGATAGATGGCAACAACATCCTTGTACTTTCCCACTACTGACTTCACCATGAACGTCAAGAGAGTTGAAGCTACGGCTCCGTCAGCTGTAAGAACTTGCACCTCACCACTGCTATACTCGACCTGCTTAGCAATGTAAATTTCATCAACCATTAAAACAACTTTTCGTTGAAATTCATTGAGATTGGTTATTCTCAATTTGAGGTAAGACGCATTGTCTAATCCTGTGCTGGGATTAACTTTTTTTGTAATTTTCCCCAACGTGACTATGGACGGCAGACACAGAACATTTTCTTCTCGTAAAACCCGGTATGCCGCAGGACTAGTTGCATTAATCAAATAAGAAAGAATTGTTAATTCTGGTGAATAGTTCCTTCTAAATTTGTTTTTTGCTGAAAGTTCAAGCTGTTCAATAAGAAAACGTAGATGGCGATGTTCTTCTGAACAAACTTCAAGAGTGTCCATGTAATCTTTCAAACACATGATGGCTGTACTAAGATGAAGACTGGCAGGACGACACTTCCTGTCATCAGTCCAAGCTTTGACAAGAGCCATCAAGTTCAACAGCTGAAGAATTGTTGTGAGAGGACCTTCCAGCAGCATTTGATATTCTTTTGGTGGCACTTGTTTTTGTTCGACTGTCACAACAACAGTGTAATCTGGTCGAATTGAGATAGCTGCCAACAATTCAGGAATGTCGTCAACAAAACTTAATAAATAAATAATCAAATTGTTGTTCTGAAGGAGCATCTGAAACCCCTGTGGCAAGGCAGGATCAACTATCAATTTTTTATGTAATTCATGTAAAGTTAATTTTTGAATATTCTGATCAGCATCAAATTTCTTAATCAGCGCTTCTAGTCTCTGAGATTCCTGGTTAAGTCGTCCTGATGCAGAAGTCAAGGCAGATGAAACACGATGCGTTACAGTAGTTGGTGTAGAAAAATAAGCTGGTGCATTTGGGAAAACAGATGGAACAGCATCACTTTTCAAATATCTTTTCTTTAATTGAGTCGACGTAAACTTTTTCAGCCGATAAAGGTTTGTGTCTGTCCGCTCTTCTATAAAATCACTCTCTTTAAAATGAAGAGAACACATTCTGGAATATGCTGAAACTTTGAAATCTTTTCTTGGATTGGCTCGAACCCATTTCTCGCGAATAACTTCATCATGGGGAAAAGAATGGAATGTGATACGAGCATTGTTGCAGTTCTCACTGTAGCCACTTTTACACCCAAAAGCCGAACATTTATTAACCATGTCGAAGGTTGTAGTAAACTTTAATGAAATGAATGCTATTTCAGATGACAGGTAGAGTGAACTGAAATCCAAGAGAAATAAATTAAATATAAATATAAAAAATAAATAAATATTTATATATATATACATATAAATTTATAAATATAAATAAATCGAGCATGTCTACATGAGAATTTTGTTACCTAAATATTGTCAACACACACACACACATACATAACTTTAATTGTATCTAACATATAAATATATACCTACGTAGTAGTTGAATAACCGTGATTGTTGTAAATTTTACAAAAATCCAAATAATTAAAACTAAGAATTCGAATTAAACTGTATAAAACACTAAACGAAATCCAAACAACTAGAAATAATCGTATAAAACACTAGGCGAAATCCAAACAATCGAAGCGCACTGGAAGATGAGAACTAATGAGTTGGCAGCGTCTCACAGCAGCCTATACTATAGGATGCTAGTTAAGTTCTGCTAGTGTACGTCGATGCATGCTGGATCTGCAATCTGCATGCTTGTACACAATCGCCTCATGTAGTCGACTCATCAGGTTCACGCCCATTCAGGTTTGTGTCCAGATAGCTTTTATTTAGGAGTCCATGGTGATAACACTGAAATAATTGCCTCTGACACAGACAATAACCGATTGAAGATCAAAGAAGCTTTGTTGATCTTGAGACACCGCCCACGATCAATGTTCAGGGTGATCGTTTCAATTGTACTTTACTGTTACAATATGGACGCGATCAGACTTATCATATTAGGTCAGATAATACCACGTACACCTTCAATAAAAAAAACATCTTTTCTGATAACATGGGTGGCAACTCAACAACCAACGAGTTTATCTGCTTCTGTTACTTGTCATCGGCGTACAAGTGATGTACAAAACAATACTCGTGATTGATCCGTAGACTCTCATACCTCTGATCTACCAATCAAAAAAGTTAGTTGTTGTATCTCTCGTGGTGGCAGACCCGTCACTCTCTCTACGACTGAAAACAAATCCGACGTGGATGATCAAGTCCTCATGATGGCTAGACGCACAGAATCATCCATTGTGTCTTACGTCTGGTTCGGTGGCGACAGGGTACCACTTGGATCTCATTCGTTGAGCGTTGGCGACCAAAGGCGCCACACTTCCGTTTATATGTATGGACCGCGCGGTCGGCTTGAATCCGGAAGAGATGTCAATCTTCATGAAATGGCCCGCTGTGCTTCTGCTCGGGATGCTACACATGGAGATGGCCAAGCACCGTTTGGCGGTGACGTCGTTTTCCCCACCAGTTTAATCTCATCTTCGGCTGGTGGTACTGCTGGCGCCTTCGGAGACAGCAATCTTTTGTCGTTGTGTCATGACTTGCTCGGCGATGAAAACAATACTTTGACCTTCGGACTGCGTTCCAGTTGAGATTCACGACGTTCGGACTGGACGCGAGGATGGTGTGGAGCTCAGCGGTACAAATGCCACTTTTGAGAATCTCATGTACAATGTTATTATCAATAAGCGGCCACGGCGTTGATTGGTGCCTGGCCGTGTACAATAATTTTGTCAATAAACTCCTAGATAGAAGTACTGGACGTGAAGCACGCATCAACCAATAGCCGATATTTCACCTGGAACGTTATGAAGGTAAAGTCGAGGTTTAAAGAAAAGTTTAAACGAGATTATTCAATGGATTCCTTACCTAATACATGTGACTGGGCAATGGATTTTTTACGTCATTTTGCAGATTTTTTGCAAGGATGAGAATAATCCTGACACAGGAAACATTTTTGGCTTTGCGCCATATTTTTTTAGCACTTAGAGATTGTGCCATTTATCTAGTTAATCAGTGCAGCTTTAATTACATCCTGATTCGTCATTTGCAGTCGGATCCAATCGAGTCTTGATTTGGCTGGCTGACAGAAAAATTATAGCAATGTCACTGCCTAAGTTTTCTGGGATCACACTATCTGAAATTGATGATGGAACTATGAACAATGGTACAGCTACCGGATAAACTGATGAGAGTACCGTTGATTACGTCGGAGAGTCTCTGATGTACTTGAAATATCCATCTGCATTTGATGCATATATAATTTACTACGTCAGTGGAGCTCTGGCTAGATCAGCCTACCACTTGACGCAATGCAACCGGTGCAAGGAGCTTTTGACCACTTCATCCCACGTTGAACCAATCGAGATTGATGAAAAATTTTGCTACTCTGCTTTAACCTTCATAAATTTGATCAATCGTGGGGGTTTGTCTAAGCCAAGCGACTACACATTCATCCTCACTGTAGACTGCTGGCGAATTTATGAAAAAATTTAAACATCACCAGAACTACTGAACAAACTCATGTCAACCAGCAATCATCAGCTTCTTTTTGAAAAAATAACGGAGCGAGCTGTGGAAGACGGTTTTCAGCTAGCGGTGGACAACTATTGCATTAGGATCCTTGATCTCAAAGCGCTCTTAGTATGCTGTTTTTTCAACTGTGTGGCTGAAACTTCTGTCAAAAAAACTGACTGATAAAGCAAACTTTGGAAGTAAAGCAAAAACAAACAGAAAACGAAAACTGCAAAAACTGTCAAGAAAATAAGACTTTAACTATTGCTAGAGTTGACTGGAGTTTTGTGGACATGTGTATTATTGTGTATGTTTGTATACTGCTTTAAAACAAATCATAAAGATGGTCTGTGTGTTGTGTCATAACTTATTTGCCTAAAACTACTACAGTGTGAAATTGAAAAAAAATTGTTAACTTTGTATCAGAGAAAATTAAGCTTAAATCTGTAACTGTGATTGTTATTAGCAGCGCTTGTGCAATTGCCTTGTACGTAATAAGCTATAACGGGCTTCACTTTGTCTTTCTGCCCATACATTTCTGCCCGTATTTGTCGTTCTTAGTTTTGTTTATAGAGGTCGTACAACGTCGCTCAGTATAGCTATGTTTTGCAGCTATCGAGCGTTAAACATGGTTTAACTTGCCTCTCCTGTGTTTTATTAACTTGTTTGGTTCTAAACTTATTAAACAATATCGATGATCTTGTCGTGTCATTTTTTTGTCGGACTTTGTTACTACTCTTAGCTACTCTTCAATGTCTCTATTTAAACAAAACATAAAAGTATTTCTGATTTTTAACTCTACTCTTTCAATTTTTATATTATCTAATTTATTGTTCTAGCATAGGGTTCTGAAGATGGCTTTATATAGCTGAAACTGGCCAGTAAACCATGACTGTTTTATTATTAATCTATTTTTAAACTAATAAATTCATATATTTCAATTCTCATCATTTCAAATAAATGAAAAGAGCTTTAAAAACTTGTTGAAAAGATGACTAACGTTAAGTGGTCAGTTTTGTTAATATAGCCTGTTTGAATATATATATAGCCTAAAAACAAACCAAATTAAGGAAAATATGGAAGAACAAACGACCTCTAAATCTATTTAGTTTGACTTAACTTCCGGTAAGATTTGCAGGTTTGTGAACATTTAGAAAAAGGTTTTTTTAATAACTAAAACAAAAAATCTTACCATAATATGAATCACGACTGGTAAAAGCAATATAATCAATATAATAGAGTTGAGCCATGTCTACCATGATCCAGTTTTGGCTAAATCCAAGTTCACTAGTTTCTGAACAGAAACCTCTTTCCTGGCGTGTGTCTCTGTTCCCATCAACCGCCTTAGTTGCGTCTTCACTGTCTGTGGCTTTGGTGTAAGTGTTTGTGGTTTTGTTAAACAATACGTTTGTTCTTTCTGTTTTTTCTAAACATTTTAATTAGAAAATCAAAATAATATTTCAAAAAATAAAATAAAATTTTTAAACGAAAACCCTGTCCCCATGATCCAACTGCTTCTATTTCACAGATTTGTAAAGAAGTTGAGCTTGAACTATTCTGTGTAATTACTAAATATCTTCCTGTATATTTCCAATCACCGCCACATGAAAAATTGCTGAAAGAAATTGATGTGTATGCTCGGAAACAGAAAACATCTAGCGTTTTTTGATATGGTTGAAGCAAAAATGTTCCATTATTTACAGCAACAAGAAGATTATCTGGGTGCGAAACAATACAATATAACTGTTATTTAAAGAGAAGTTCAAACAAAAGCAGTTTTGCACAATGTGCAATAAATTTAGGTTTATGCGTATGACCAATATAATTTTTTAGGTAATCTAGACCGGGGAACTGTGTTTTTATCGACAGTTGACAGTTAATCGACTTAAATTGGAAAGTCGATTAACCTGCGAAGGAGTCGATTATCTTGCAAAGGAGTCAATTATCCTGCAAAGGAGTCGATTATCTTGCAAAGGAGTCGATTATCCTGCAAAGGACTCGATTATCCTGCAAAGGAGTCGATTGTTCTGCAAGTCGATTAACCAGCGCAAGCTTTGCTGTGCATGACAATAAAACGCATCCGCATGGGTCGATATAGGTATTTCTGAATTTTTAATTCAAAGTTGTTAGTTTTTTATTATTTAATAATTCTGTCGCTAGAGTTACATGCTAGATGACCGTAGGCAAGTTTCTGCAGATGCCCACAAGACACACAAAGGAAATGACCGGAGGCGCTCTATAATTATTCATATTGATTAACAAATGAATATTCATAGTGCATAGGCTACTATTAACTGTAGTACTTTTCTTTGTTTGCTTTATGCTGTAACTTTTACTAGCTGATAGGCCTTCACCCAATTTTTAAAATTAAAAAAAATCAAGATGAAAGAAAAATCTTAAAATTAATTACAGAAAATACTGCCTACCCTCAAAAGTATCATTTTGACCTGATGCAAGTTAACGAAGAAATTTCATTAAAAGAACTGAACAGAACACTTAAAAATATTTTACAAAAAAGAAAACTGCTTCAGGCCCAGATCAAATTAATTATGAAATTTTAACCAAACTATCAGAGACAACCCGTAAAACTCTTTTCTTCAATATGAATAAATCTTGGTCTTCTGGAAAACTACCCAAAAATTGGAAGTCATCAATAGTTATTTCTATTCTAAAATCTAGTAAGCCTAAAAATCTTCCAACTTCTTATCGCCCTATTTCTCTCACATCATCAATATGTACATCAATGGAAAAAATTGTTAACAAGTAAATTAAAAACGAATTTTTAAAACCCAATGCTTTTATATGTAATTAAAACACAAATTTTGCAATCAATTTTTTTTTAGATAAAAAAATATAATAAACACACACACGTACACATATACATACATATATATAAACACACACACACATATATATATATATATATATATATATATATATATATATATATATATATATATATATATATATATATATATATATATATATATATATATGTGCGAAATTAATTAAAATTAACTAAATTAATTGACTTATTGTAAAACTAATAATTGAATATTGCATTGTCTTCTATTTTGAGCATGTATGCAAAATTTGAAAAAAATCTATCGTCAGGAAGTGACTCAAAAATTGATTGCAAGATTTGAAACAGACAGAGAAACAGAGACGACGAGTTAATAAAAGCATTGGTAAAAATAGATTATCATTCTTCCTCGAAAAACACGAAATATTGAAAACAGAACAGTCTGGTTTTAGAAACTCGCGCAGTTGTCTTGACCATATACTTAGGTTGCAACATGATATATCAGTATCAATGAAAAAGAAAGGGGCCACTCTAACTGTATTTCTAGATCTCGAAAAAGCTTTCGATCTTGTTTGGCAAAAAGGTCTTATTCTTACACTACATAACATCGGCATCAGAAGAAATAATCTCAACTGGATTCAAGATTTTCTTACAGATAGAACTTTCCAAGTTAGATTGGGTTTTACCCTGTCCAAAACACACTCACTTGAAAACGGCACTCGTTAAGGTAGTGTATTAAGTCCCTTACTGTTTTTGATACTATTAAATAATCTCCCAGATCCTCCGAAATCAATCAAAATTTCTTTATATGCGGACGATTGTGCTTTTTGGACTTCTGGAAATTACTATTACTTTTCTTTTTAATATTTTCCAGACGTTATGTTGACTATTTGTTTTATTATTATTATTTTATGACGTGACTTAATCATCGAAAGGCGATACGAATTAATAATAAACTAAAAAAAACTAGTCTTTTGTTTTGTTGAACGTTTTAATTCAAAAGTTCTCGTGTTCGTTTGCATACTAGCAAATATTTTATTTTACTTGAGATATTTGTGGTCGCCGTTTTTATCGCATACCAGCGGATTTTATTACTTTAAACCGTTGTGGTTTACTTGAAAATATTTTCTCTCACATCGAGATTATTCAAACGGTTATTTTTGACGTAGGTCGCCGTTTTATTATTTTTAAACCGTTGTGTTTTACATGAATATTTTTATTGTCTATGAAGGAATTTTTAATCGATGCATTTTCCTTTTACAATTTTCCTCAAGGTACAATATTAGCGGAGTAAAGGCGTATTCATTTCAGGAACTGTTGGATGTAGCAGCTCTATAACAAAAAAAACAGTTTTTTGTTTTTTTAAACGTCTTAGTTCAAAAATTCTCGTGTTTGTTTGTTTGCGTTATACTAGACTTGGTTAGTTTTTTCATGTTTGACATATATTTAAAGTATATTTGTTTTTATGCATTATCTATTTATTCACAATTGAAAATTAAAAACATTGTTCATTATAAGGCATTACATTAGAGTGCCTACGTGTGATTGAATATTTTTGTTATAAATAATTTTATTTTATTACATAGAGGTTTTGTGAACGGTAACTTTTTATTCATTTAATTTATTAGGTTGACCATCCATTACGCTCAACAATAACATTCAATTTGATGTCATTAAATATTTAAAAAATAATCTCAATTGCTTCATTTCAACTGATTCTAAAATGGCCAGGCAACATGTGTGTTTTTAATTTTAATTATAAACTGACCAGGCTATTTGCATAAATATATACATAAAAAAAAAACAAAAAAGTACCCGGGCGACGCCGGGTTGCCAGCTAGTATCTATATATATAAAAATGAATGTTTGTATATATGTATCTATTTATGTTATTTATGCATTGCTACACCATTCATCCGATCGTAATGAAATTTTCACACAACCTTGAGAGTCAAGGGGAATCAAATATAGAGAAAAAAATTGAAATCCGTCACAAAATGAGCGGAGCGGGTGAGCGAGCACAAACTATATATATATATATATATATATATATATATATATTTATATATATATATATATATATATATATATATATATATATATATATATATATATATATATATATATATATATATATATATATATATATATATATATATATATATATATATATATATATATATATATATTTATATATATATATATATATATATATATATATATATATATATATTGTTACGATATTATTACAAGAGACTTGACCATGTTGTTTAAAAAATGCGACTCGGCCACGAACACCAAAATACCTTGATCTTTACTCGTGGCTTTGACCGCAATTCGCAAACAACATGGTCAAGTCTCTTGACCGTTTGACACAGTTTCTTCCAGTCCTTCTTTGGCTCATCAACAGAGTCTTTCTTTGGCTCATCGTCGCCATTTTTTCACGGTTCATCACAGCATTTTTTGCATGCCTCGTCCTGAACATCTTTGCACGGTTTATCGGAATTGTCTGCTTTTTCTTCTTCCTTCACATCTTTTAGATCTTTCTCAAGAAACTCTTCAAAAGGTTTTTCGAAAACACGTCGTTCCATAAATCCAATAAATCCCTTCATCAAACTGTTATTTGATTTTACAATGACTCTTAGTCTATCTGATCTAGAATCCTCTGTGGATTCATCTGATTTAAAACCCTCGGTACCGTTCTCTGTTCTGGTCTCATCTTTTCCAGAGTTTTGCTTGCTGCATTCCTATTGTTGTTTTGGAGAAGTTCATCGCCGTCATGTTTGTTTTCTTCCAAGCTACAATCGAACGTTTTCTTTTCACATTCCAACTCGGCTCTTTCGTCGGTGTCAACTTTCGTATCGTCCAGCGGATCTTTCTTCAAATTATCGCCATCGTCTCTCAAATCAGTGTCTTCTTTTTTTGTCAAGTTAACTTTGACGTATTTTTCCATTGGAGTTCCGTCCGTTTCTAATTCCTCGGTTGCTTCATCCGAGTCAGATTTTTCATTAAAATCTGACCCTGAATATTCACTAGCCCTCATTCACTAACGCGGCAAAGAGGCGTTCCATAAGTTCGTCCTTTTTACCTGTATCGCTCAGGCCACGTTTTTCCAGCTCGTCTTTCATTTCACTCGCCCAAAGCTCATCCAATGATTTCAAAACCATTCTTGTATCCCACTTCTGACACCAAATCGTATACCGGGCTCAATAGAATGGTTTTGCAGTTTTATTGGAAAATAATAAATGAAGCTTTGTTAGGGCTAGTTATACCTTCTGGTCTATTAATAATGTCCATAATAGTTATTCCAAGTCCTATAACGTCTATCAATGGGAAAACCTATCGTAAAAACAGCGATTTTACATTAATATATATATATATATATATATATATATATATATATATATATATATATATATATATATATATATATATATATTCTTGTACGCAAACTCCATTAAATATAATTGCCCATTTTGTATTTGTTAATTTTTTTGCCAAAGACTCAAAACGTCGAAGGGAAGCCCGTTGTTGGGAAGATAGACTATTAACGAATTCCTTGTTTGCAGCCGTATTTACGTTTATTTGTAAAAAAATTAAAAAGACACTTATGTTATAAAATAAATAAAATAAACTAAAAGGAGTAACTTATAAGTTTAAAGTGATAAACAGGGCTAACGCGTTTCGACAGTTAGGTTGTCATCATCAGAGCCCGAAAAGAAAAACAAAACATGGATAGAATAATGAAAAGTGAAATTAGTTAAAACCGATAATGAAACAAAATAATAATGTTTATTTTTCGAGAATGACATGTTAATTTATTTTACTATAGGGAGATATTAAAAATAAATTATATAATAAAACTGTTATACATTTAAAAAATACTGAAGTTCCGTTCACTGGCCCCGACGGTGTTCTCTATGTACAGGCCGGCGGTGTGGCTATGGGATCGCCGTTGGGTCCTACATTTGCAGGATTTTATACGGGACATTTGGAAAATAAAGTGTTCAACGGTATTCTTCAACAACCACATTTGTATGGACGATATGTCGACGATATTTTTGTCTGTTGCCGCGATGTTTCCGAACTAATGGTTTTGCGTGATACTTTTGAGGAACATTCTGTATTAAATTTCACGTTTGAATTGAGTGACATTAAGTGACATTAACCGGCAGTTACCATTTCTGGATACACTAGTCTCTCAGTTTGAGTCCGGTCTGAAACTGAGTGTTTATACGAAGCCGTCTTCGACTTGAATTTGCGTACAAGAATATATATATATATATATATATATATATATATATATATATATATATATATATATATATATATATATATATATATATATATAACTGAATTAATGCTTGTATGTATGTATGTATGTATGTATGTCCTTTATGCATTGCTACATCATTCATCCGATCGCAATAAAATTTTCACACAACCTTGAGAGTCAAGTGGAATCAAATATAGAAAAAAAATTGAAATCCGTCACAAAATGAGCGGGTGAGTGAGCGGGAACTATATACATATATATACACATACATATACATACATAAATGAGCGAAAACGGGAACGGAAAGCTAACTGAGAGCGAAAGATAGAGCTGGAAAAGGAAAGCGACCGAGAACGGGAAAGCAACCGGGAGTGGGAAAGCGACCGGGAGCTGGAAAACAACCGAGAGCGAAAAAGCGACCGGGAACGGGAAGGCGGAAAAGGAAACGGGAGCGAGAGCGAGAGAGCCCCCGCTAGTGCATAATAAAAACTATCAGTACGATAGTTCAATTCTATAACTGAAAACGTGGGCCGCATCAGAGAATGTGAAACAATCAGGACCAACGTTTTAAACTATAATGGTAGCTTTTAGTATTTATGCTAAACAAATGTAAAGCCTGAGAATGTTTTTTTGTCTTTTTTGTAGATGAGATAGATGGTTATTTTGTGTGTGCCTTGTGGGCGTATACAGAAACTTGCCTATAGCGCGTAACTTTAGCGACTAAATTATAAAAAAATAAAAAGTTTCAAACTCAATTCAAAATTTAGAAATTTTTCGGATATATTTTTAAGTAAT
The DNA here is from genome assembly GCA_963978895.1 of Erpobdella octoculata. Taxonomy (NCBI): domain Eukaryota; kingdom Metazoa; phylum Annelida; class Clitellata; order Hirudinida; family Erpobdellidae; genus Erpobdella; species Erpobdella octoculata. Next base: position 40,420,200 of record OZ022238.1, on the reverse strand, counting down.
TCAGAAAAATTTCTAATATGATACTGCAGTACAGTGCTGATATAGAAGTTTTTAGCATATAGTCTATGTAAAAACACCACCAAGTGAATAAACAGCCATCCTTAAATAAACCAAAGAGTTGAATATATGCCAACTCCGCCTCGCTAATTGCAAGCCAGTCCCAAGCCTGGAGAAAGGAGGAGGGAAAAGTTAAAAGGATCAAATTCTGATCCACGACAGGAAGTACTTAAGTGCTTCCTACATACAGCCATTAGAGTCTTAAAACACCTGGTGTAAAGGACTATAAACTATCATAAAAAAAAAAAAAAAAAAAAAAAAAAAAAAGAATATATGCCAATTGGTCCTAAACGCTGAAAAGTGACAAGGACTTAAATAAACAACAACAACTACAATAGGAGCCAATGGGCTCGCACGAAAGGAGGAAAGCGGCGGAGCGATACCATGGCCAATGAGGATCATCCGAGGCTGGTTAAATCTAGCTGCATGGGAAGTCGATTTGCCGGTCCTTGTACAACTTATTGCACTTATTACTTGGTGTGCTGGAGTGAGTCGACCCATGTGCCTACAAAAGCCTTGTGCTTTCAGTGGCCTCTCTGCCTCAAAGCCAACATAAACACGTCACCAAACACTCAAACATACACACCGTCTAAATTGTTTTATTGACAGATACAGACGTTAAACCAACCACACGCAATGGTCACTTAGGTTAATATTTAATATACCTATATCGACCCATGCGGATGCGTTTCTTTGTCATGCACAGGAAAGCGTGCACTGGTTAATCGACTTGCAGGATAATCGACTCCTTTTCAGGATAATCGACTCCTTCTCAGGATAATCGACTCCTTCGCAGGTTAATCGACTCCTTCGCAGGTTAGTCGACTTTCCAACTAAGGTCGATTAACTGTCAACTGTCGATAAACCTTATAATAATCATCTAGACCCAGTATTTGTCTCACGACATTTACACTTTATTGAATTTTAATAGCTGCTTTAAATACAATTTATTTAAACATACTCAAAGTAGATAAATTATTCAACAAAGAAGGTTCAACTTTGAATGTTTTTTATTAAACTATACGTGTTAAAATGTTGGAATTTATGTTTATAGCTTTTGCATGGCACATTAGAGTTGTCATATTATAGATTCTAAATAGCCATTTCATTTAAAATTAATAATTTCAATTCAATAAATGATTTTACGAAAACTTAATTAAAATTAGATATTGTTATGAAAGGGTTATTTTATTCAATGAGTACTGATGTGATTCCAAGCAAATATTACACACTTACCGGGAAAGCTTGATTTCCAAATAATTACCAGCTGTAATTTAAAATTCCACAACAAATCTATATAAAGCCACTGGTAGCCAGAAGTTGTCGAAATAAAACACGTTGAAATATTTCCATCTATTGCTAGAAAAGCAGTGTTCTTTGCTAAACCCGAACTTTGATTGGCGATTTTGAATAAAGCTACGTTGCTTCCAAGTGATTGAGAAATAACGACTGTAACTAAAAGAGAGACCAAATTTTTAACAATATTAAGAATAAAATAAATTATCAGTTTTAAAGTTAAAAAAGTATGACAATCAACAGTTTAAAACTAGAAACATGAACAAAATTACCAGTACACAAAACGACTCTGAAAAGCATCTTTTTAGATCACTAAATTTTTACCACATCAAATATGTTAATTTGTTCACAGAGACTGAGACTTTTAACGAAAGGACGTATGCTTTTAAATAGGTGCTAAAAATTCTATTTGTTAAATTTTATTGTTTATATAACTGAAACATTACGAAAGAAAATTCTTATAAAACAGAGTGCAAAACGATTAAAAAATAAATTGAGGCACTTGCAGTGTAAATCAATATAACAGAAAATTTGACATTCAAGTATTATAAAGAGCAGTAGTAATGATAATTGCCTATTTCATTGTGTTAAAAAGACAATATTCACGAACGAAAGAATACTCGACTTTAAGGCTGAAAAACAGTGGTGTCAATATGGGGATGGGTGCGGGGATACGTACTACACTTGGTGACAACATCATATAGAATGACTTCAATTAATACTGTTTAAAATTATTTTTAACTATAAAATAATATTACTTTAATGTGTTGTTTCAGTTCAGCAACACAACTGTATTACTTTTCCCTTTTTTTAAAGGTCCAATAGGAGTGAGCATATATTTATATAGAATAGGTATATCGGAGATGAGCAGGTTTTGAGTGAGATGGCCAAGATGGCCTCCCGAAAACGATTTAGAGTCTTTTTGGTTACATGAATATTCATTATTTATATTAATCTGCAATAACTTTACCGATATAAACCGATAAAGAAATGGGAAGATTTTAAATTTAATACAACATTTGGCAATAATAATAATTAAAAGATGGGCTGATTTTGAAATTTGTTCACAGCTAGCTTAAAATTCCAATTTAAAAGCGAGTTTACTGTATTGTACAAGTATCTTATATTTGTTTGATTTGCCAGAAAAGCTATAAAAAATTCCAATTTCAAAACTTGCTTAATGTATTGTACAAGCATCTACAAAAAATTGAATACAGTCAGAAGAAAGCTCAGCATCTTTAAAATCTACGGAGAAAAAAAGTATAAAATATTTAGATTAAATGTACATCTATCTATGAAAAAATCAACACAAAGTCTAAGATTCTTAGACATTAAGTACATCTTTTTATAACAAAAAAGTTATAACAATTTTAAACTTTAAATTATGAGTACATGTACTTAAAAAACAAAATCAACATAAAAAATCTGTGTTATATGTATCAAAGCCTAAGATCTTAAGATTGTATATACATCTGCTCAGAATTAAATTCTGTTTTAAATATTCCTAAACTTTCTTTTCCCAGTCTATCAAATAATAAAACTGAAAAATCAGAGATTTTTCAGATCAACAAAAAACCTAGAGAAAACAGTATCACAAAGTTAGAAGGAAATAATGAATTAGTTTCTGCAAAACGTTTTTCTGATCACACTTATTCAAATAATGTAATGGTTTCATTGCTGAATTTTGAACATTCCTATATATACCCTTTGATTTTTTTTAAATAGATGTGCATATTTTCTAAAGATTTTAGACATTTTTTCACTTTTTTATAGATATACATATATTCTAAAGAATTTATACTTTGCTTTGAATTTTTTAAGTAGATGTACTCATAATTTAAATAGATTACATTTTTTTATTTTTTTTTTTATAAAAAGATGTACTTTTAGTCTAAAAAACTTAGACTTTGTTTTGATTTTTTCATATATAAATTTACATTTAAATTTAATCTAAATATTTTATACTTTTTTTTCTCTGTAGATTTTAAAGATCTTAAGCTTTGTTCTGACTTTTTTCAGTTTTCTGCAGATACTCGTACAATACATTAAACAAGTTATTCAAACTCAGAATTTGTACCTTCATTTAAAAATATTAGTTAAATTAAAAAAAACTATTTTGACATTTTTATGCGACTACCTAGGATAGGGTTAGGGTTAGGGATAGGGTTAAGGTTTATTATTTGATAGACTGGGAAAAGAAAGTTTAGGAATATTTAAAACAGAATTTAATTCTGAGCAGATGTATATACAATCTTAAGATCTTAGGCTTTGATACATATAACACAGATTTTTTATGTTGATTTTGTTTTTTAAGTACATGTACTCATAATTTAAAGTATAAATTGTTATAACTTTTTTGTTATAAAAAGATGTACTTAATGTCTAAGAATCTTAGACTTTGTGTTGATTTTTTCATAGATAGATGTACATTTAATCTAAATATTTTATACTTTTTTTCTCCGTAGATTTTAAAGATGTTGAGCTTTGTTCTGACTTTTTTCAGTTTTCTGCAGATACTCATACAATACATTAAACAAGTTTTGAAATTTGAATTTTTTATAGCTCTGGCAAATCAAACAGATATTGCCAAATGTTGAATGCAGTACAGTCACTACACAATTTAAGCTAGCTGAGAACCATAAATTGAGTAGAACAAATTTCAAAATCAGCCTATATTTTAATTATTATCATTATTGCCAAATGCTATATTGAATTTAAAATTTTCTCATTTCTTTATCGGTTTATATAGTCGCTGCTATTGCCCCGGCGGTTCGCGTGATTGCAATCAGTAAAATCGGCAGTCCCGTATTAAAATTAAGCCCTAACCCTAACCCTAACCCTAACCCTAACCCTAACCCTAACCCTAACCCTATCCCTAACCCTAACCCTATCCTAGGTAGTCGCATAAAAATGTCAAAATAGTTTTTTTTAATTTAACTAATATTTTTAAATGAAGGTACAAATTCTGAGTTTGAATATACCATATAGTGTAAAAAAATGCATATCCGGTAACAATACATTAATCCGTTTTTAGATTTAAAAAATATATAAAAATACTTGAACAATAAAAAATGAAAAATAAAAAAAAACATTTTTAAGCAACGCTTATATACAAATATACTGAAAGCTTGAAAATAAAATTTAAGTGTAGGTAATAAGAAATTTTGAACCAAACTTTGCGTTCAGAAGATAAAAGCAGATAACACCCAGCAATTTTATCTTCCGAATGCAAAGTTTGGTTCATATAATTTTCTTAACTTACACTCAGAGATGTTCAAGTTAATTGTAACACTAACTGAAAACGCAAAATAATAGACAGTTATTTGTATTATTTATAGTTACTGAAATATGGCGAATAACCTTAACTGTTATATTAACTGAAAACAAATTTAGTTAAAAAATACAAAAATAATTAATAACTGAAAAAAACTTTAATGTAATTTTTTTAAATAAATCAATTGGTTTTATTTTATAATGCATTTATAATGCAAATTGTAATCATTTCTGTTTATTTACTACTAAAACATTAACGTTTTCAGTTTTATACACCTGTGTTTTTGTTTAAATTATGCAAATAAATTAAATAAATTTTAGATTCATTTATAAATTTTTAACGGGCGAAATAAACGGGAGCCATCGCGTCCAAGAACAACCTATACTAGTACTATTATATTACATCTGTGTCTATATTACGTTATTGCTATTAGTGGTGAATATGTATGTAAATTTAAAAATCGATTAAAAAAACGGAACGAGTCGATTTGGTTGTTTTTCTTTTTCCAAATCTGATGAAGCATTTAGTTTTAAATTATGTAATTAGATTTCTTTTACCGTGTGTAGTTTTGTAATGAAAAATTGAAAATCGTTTTCCATAGGGACTTATTATTTAGCATAGCGAAATTTCCTGAGCTAAGTTCGCCTGGGCTATCTTCATAGACCTATTTCGATCAGCTAGATCAGTGATCTCAAACACGCGGGCCAATTGCAGACCGCTGGATGATATTTTGCGGCCCTCCACTAGATATCGAAGTGCGGCCCGACGTGACGATAACGAAGAAAATTGAATTTTTTTAAATAATTTTAAAACTGTAATTTAAAATAAATTATAATTTAAATATTTCTTTTCTATTATTTAACGATGTAGCTATTTTTTTGTTTCATCGCCTAGGTATTTGTTTTGTAGTTTTCATTGTTTTTTGGCGAATAATTCAGAAGTTTTTTTAATAGCCACTGTATTTCTTTTGCAACCGAATACATTAATGGGTGTGAGACTTTAAAATTTTTAAAACTAAGTAATTAAAATATACAATCAACTTCAAGAAAAGTCAAACATTTCAGTTCGTACCTAATCGCTCTTAATGGGAACACAGAAAACACTGACACGGCAATAATGTATATCGGTGGTGCTGGTCAGGGGCGGAGCCAGGAATTTTGTTCTGAAGGGGTCCAAGGATAAGTTGAAGTACACCAATTATATATATATATATATATATATATATATATATATATATATATATATACTGGCAATATATATATTGCCCGGAGTTTTTAGAGGTTTTTCTAATTTTGTTTCTCTCGCTCCTGTTTCCTTCTCCGCTTTCCTGTTTCCGTCGCGTTCCCAGTCGCTTTTCCGCTCCCGGTTGCTTTTCCGCTCTCGGTTGTTTTCCAGCTCCCGGTCGCTTTCCCGCTCCCGGTTGCTTTCCCGTTCTCGGTCGCTATCCCTTTCCCGCTTTATCTTTCGCTCTCAGTTGGCTTCCCGTTCCAGTTTTCGCTCATTTATGTATGTATATGTATGTGTATATATATGTATATAGTTCCCGCTTACTCTCCCGCTCCGTTCCACTCATTTTGTGACGGATTTCAATTTTTTTTCTCTATATTTGATTCCCCTTGACTCTCAAGGTTGTGTGAAATTTTCATACGATCGGATGAATGGTGTAGCAATGCATAAAGGACATGAATATATACATATATACATACAAACATTCATTTTTATATATATAGACTAGGGGCACCCGGCGTTGCCCGGGGTTTTTAGAGGTTTACCTAATGCGTTTCTTTTTTGCTCCCGTTTCCTTCCCGCTTGCGCTACCGCTCCCGGTCGTTATCTGTTCCCTGTCGCTTTCCCGCTCATTTTTTCGCTCTCAGTTCTCCCCCCCTCCTAGATCCGATTCTACATACATACATACATACATACATACATACAAACATACATACATACATACATACATACATACATACATACATACATACATACATACATACATACATACATACATACATACATACATACATACATACATACATACATACATACATACATACATACATACATACATACATACATACATACATACATACATACATACATACATACATACATACATACATACCTACATACATAAATACATACATACATACATACATACATACATACATACATACATACATACATACATACATACATACATACATACATACATACATACATACATACATACATACATACATACATACATACATACATACATACATACATACATACATACATACATACATACATACATACATACATACATACATACATACATACATACATACATACATACATAAACACACACACAGACACACATACATGCACATACACATACATGCATACACACATACATACGCACATACATATATATTTATAGTTCCCGCTCGCTCACCCGCTCATTTTGTGACGGATTTCAATTTTTTTTTCTATCTTTGATTCCCCTTGACTCTCAAGGTTGTGTGAAAATTTCATTACGATCGGATGAATGGTGTAGCAATGCATAAATAACATACCTATATACATACATATATACAAACATTCATTTATATATATATATATATATATATATATATATATATATATATATATATATATATATATATATATATATATATTTATATATATATATATATGTATAGATGTACTAAAGTATTTACATTAGCAAATCACAATTTGGTCCTGTTTTTTCTTCTAGTTTATCTAGTTTTGGCAAAATTTAAATATAAATTGAAAAATCCAACTTGAGGTTGTTGTAATTACTAGTTTTAACAAAAATTAAAATTTATTCAGAATCATCATCAAACTATACAAAATATTTAAGAACAACTACTATAATATAGTTAAACTCTATGCAGCAAAAACATATGGGCTTATTAATTACAGTAGCAGTGCCCGTTAGATGGAAGGACATTTTCCAACAACTATTAACATTTGTAGAGATTTAAGATTTGATTTTTTAGTCGAAATTAACATTGAGTCTTTTAATCTTTCAGACCCCATTGACCCCATAGAAGCTTTGACTGCCAATTTTTATCAAATCAGCTTTACTGTGAGCTTGTTCACTTGGGCATAATGTTACCAGTGAAGTTAAATCATATATCAAAGCATGAAAATATTTGTAAGCTAAAATAATAATAATAATAATAATAATAATTATAATAATAATAATAATAATAATAATAATAATAATAATAATAATAATAATAATAATAATAATAATAATAATAATAATAATAATAATAATAATAATAATAATAATAATAATAATAATAATAATAATAATAATAATAATAATAATAATAATAATAATAATAATAATAATAATAATAATAATAATAATAATAATAATAATAATAATAATAATAATAATAATAATAATAATAATAATAATAATAATAATAATAATAATAATAATAATAATAATAATAATAATACGGAATTTATCAAGCGCCAAGGCACGCGACTGAGGCGCCCTCGGATAACCTAAAAATTGCATCGTTCAAAGGCTAATTTAAAATAAAAGGTTTTAAGTTTAGTTTTAAAGGAAGCGACGGATCCACAGTTTCGAATTTCGGCTGGCAGTGCATTCCAGACGATTGGCGATGCGTGTCGAAAAGATCTCGCACCGATATTGTTGTTAGCTTTTGTCCGTGCGAGTTCAGGAGCTGTGGATGAGCGGCGGTCTTTGGATGGTTCTGTTGTGAAGGAGTTGGTGAAGATATGTGGGCGATGAACAAGACCGAATTTTGTACGTTATCAGAGCGATTTTGTACAAAATTCGATAGTGTACCGGCAGCCAGTGAAGTTTGAAAAGACGGAATGAAGACGACGACGATGACAGAGATGACGACGACGACAGAGATGACGACGACGACAGAGATGACGACGACGACAGAGATGACGACGACGACAGAGATGACGACGACGACAGAGATGACGACGACGACAGAGATGACGACGAATCCAAAGGGTAGACTCCAAGGACCACTTTAGCAGCCCTATTCATCATTCTCTGGAGACGTTTTTGGTGGTTCAGAGGAATGCCAAAAAGAAGGGAGTTGGAATAATCGAGCCTTGACAAGATCAGACAACAAGCCAAGGAGTTGGCGTTTTCCCTCGATAAAAACTTTCTGACGTGAGCGATTGCTCTGATCTGATGATGGCATGAACGAATGACTGATGAAACGTGATTTGCAAAAGTGAGACGATTGTCAATCAACACACCAAGGCTTTTTAGAGTGGGGGAGAAAGGAATTGAGTGTTCTCCAACGGAAAGAGATTTTAAATTGGAGAGAGCCTTAATCGAGTAACTGGATCCTAACAGAACAACCTCAGTTTTGGATGTATTGAACTGAAGGTTGTTGTGCAGAAACCAGTGTTCAATGGATCTGATGCAGTCGGTTAGTCTCTTAATTTCCAAGTCGGAGTCCCGGTAAGAGAGCGACTGGAAAAGCTGCGTGTCGTCAGCATATTGGTGATACGGTACATTCTGTTCACTGATAATGCTACATACAGGAGATATGTAGGTGGTGAAGAGAAGAGGCTCCAAGACAGAGCCCTGAGGAACACCGCTGGTGATCAGAACAGAAGATGAGCTGCAACCACCCAGTTTGACAAACTGCGACCGACCCGACAAGTAGGAAGCAAACCACAACAAGACGCTGCCACTGATGCCGAATTCGTTGTGGAGGCGGTCAAGAAGGGTGGAGTGACTAATTGTGTCGAAGGCAGCCGAGAGATCAAAGCCAGCGAGGTGAGTGGCCTTCTTGGAATCGCAAGAATGAAAGACGTTATCAAGGATGTGGAGCAGAGCAGTTTCAGTGGAGTGACATGAGCGATAAGCCGACTGATAGAGAGAGTAGTTAGAGTTGGTTATGATATGAGGTTGAACTCTCTTTAGAACCGTCCTCTCGATTATTTTGGAAATAGTTGTGAGGTTGGAGATAGGTCTAAAATTGGAGAGAATACTGTTATCTAGGGAAGGTTTTTTCAGAAGAGGTAGTAATTGGGCTCTTTTGTGCACAGACGGAAAGCATCTTTCACGGAAAGAGAGATTACATAGGTTAGAGATTGCTGTCGACAGCGTGTCGGACCAATGTATAAAAACTTGGTTAGGAAAAGGATCTAGGGGAGAAGGTTTTGAGTTAGCGATGAGTTTGCTTATTTCGGAAGGAGTCACTTCCTCAAAACTGGTTAAGAGAGGAAAATCATTTGATCTCCAGTAATGCTCAAAGTTACTGTTGTCAGAAGATATGCGCTGACGAATGCTGTCATTGAGCGATTCGATCTTCTGAGTAAAGAAAGAGCTAAAAAAATCTGCCAATTTTTCACTATCACCGTCGAAAACTGTCTGCTTTTGCTGTCTATGAAGAAGGTTGTTGAGAGAGCGCCACAAGCTGCGAGGATTTTCAGAGCTTGATAGTGTTGCTCTGATAGATTCGGCCCGAGAAGCTAGGATGGCATGTTTTGCAAGAATCTTGGCTTCGTCATATTCCTTTTTATTCTCTGAGGAGAGAGAAGAAAAGTACCTTCGCTCGCATTTCCGTCGATGTTTCTTGGCAAGGAGAGCTGAGTCAGAGAGAATGTTGATGTGGGAGGTGACGCATTTTCTGATTGTTTTTATTTTGAGGGGTGCATGTAAATTAAGAATGTTGGTGATTGTTTCATCTATTAAATTGGCATATTGATCAGTGGATAGGCCGTCCGTGATGAGGAAGTTAGATGTTAGTAGGTCGTTGTTGAAGTTGCACCAGTTTATTGATTTTAGATTACGATAAGAAATAGAGGTACAAACTGGTGCAGGCTTTGACCGGTTGATGACAGAAGAAACAAGGTAATGATCGGAAATGAAATGAGATGGGTGAATGACAATATTGGAAATGATGTTTGGGTGCGAGTTGGGGGTTATCAAAACATCAAGAATGTTTACTTTCACGTGAGTAGGCTTGTTGATAAGTTGTGTCATGTCGAATTCGCTCAGAAGACCGGCGATGTCGTTGTTGATGGATGATGATGTGGCCGGGGTGTTGAAATCGCCACACATAATTAATTTTTTAGCGAAATGAGATTCGAGAAGTAGTGTGAGCTCGTCGGCAAAACCACTTGAAGTCCCAGGAGGGCGATAGACAATGATAATGATGAAAGGATGTGTTACATTGGTGACCTGAATGACAATGTGTTCAAAGGTAGTGGTGGTGAGAGATGTTAAAGGCTTACAATGAATGTGATTGTGGTGAATGAGAGCGAGACCACCGCCTCTGGAGGTGGTTGATGATGTACGATGTTGGTGAATAACTGAAAAACCAGGTGGTGCAATGTCATGTTTGATAGCATCGGGATCGTCCGGTTTAATCCAAGTCTCGGTGAGACACAACAAACTCAAAAATGTATTTCAGTTTCCTTATTTTAGTTATTAGGTTCTGAAGGTTTGGTGGGGTAGCAGTTTCAGCTACCTCCTTGTAGTTTGTTTTATGCGGTATTATTAATTGGCCCTCTGCCACACAGATATCTGCATCCAGTTGAGCTACAGCACTTTCAAAATTTTCATTAAATTGCACGACAGAATCGAAATAAGCATCAACACAGTTGTAATTCAGAGTTGGACTTCGCTTTCAGGGAAGAAGCAAATGAGTCTAATATGGAAATAAAATATTGATTTTTATTTCGTTTTTAATATCTTCTGGCAAACTTGAAGTAAGTGCATACGATGATTTAGTAAAAAAACTAAATCTATTGCAAAATCTTGCAATACTGATGGTTTCGCCATTTTTTTTATGTCACGGCCACCCAAAAGCGACAATTTTTAGATTTTGAAAGTGTTTGAAACATCAGCATATATCTTCTCAAAATCTTCAGCGGTTTTCGTGCGTTTAACAGCTTCCATCAAAGTTTCAACAGCATTGGCAGCAATGAAGTCAATAGCACTGGTTTGCAGTACCTCGGACACAGCATTAGCTAACATAAATAACTGCAATAAAAATGAGGTCCAAACACAAATTTTAAAGTTTTCACTGCTGACAGTAAATACGAAGTCATCTACATGATTTGGATGTTGAGTAAACTAATGATGGCCAGAAGGCACTTGTGAACTATTCTCAAATTCACACATCTTGTTGAGGATAGTGTTCTTATGGATGGTCTAGTTTTATAACTTCTTTAAAACCACCTTACTTCTTTTCTTATTTTCTTTGTGGATATTTTCACAAACTTTTGTTTAGGTTACAATCTCTGTTTGTGTGTGTGTGGTTTTCTCTGTACGCAAATCTTTCAAGTAAAATTTAATCAGCTTTTTGACTAGCTAGGAAGCTGAAACATTCAGCATAGCTTTATATTGGATGAAAATACATGATTCAATTTAAAAAAACCTACTTTGAACATATTTCGTATTTCTAAATCGAGTGTATTTGAAATTAAAGTTGTGTTGACTTTTCTTGTTGACATCACACTATTTTAGTTTTTGCAATTCAGCAGCTCTGTGTGTGATTAAATTCAATTACTTGGATGATGATAAATGATAAGTTTATAATTAGAAAAACTCGAAGACGATGGTATTCTAAATACTTGATGGAAAGGGTGAAAAACATGAATAACTTACAAATCACTATCAAATAATAGAACCAGATATAAATAAAAAAACAACATAGTACACGATGTAAAGAACAAAAAAATTAAATGAAATAATCAGGGACGTCATTTCAGCAAAACCTAGGTAGGACAGAGTGTTTATCAAACCCACAGACTTTAAAAATTTTATCTTTGTAATGCTATATTTTCCTCTCAAACTAGAAAATAGATGATAACCGAGAAAAAACAAGAGGCAATCGTAGATACTTTTTCAAAATATTTACAAAATCTTTAACACTTTTTTTCCAAAAAAAACTGATGACTTGAGAAGGTAAGTTTTACCCAGTGGTGGATTTAAACATCTTGTGTCCCCGTTCGGTCTTCTTAAAAAACAACTTTTTGTATTAATTTATTATTGTTTTTCAAGCTGTCAAACATGTTTGTAATATATTTTTAAACAAAATAATTTATACTGCTACAACAATTTTTTTTTATTCACTGAAAATTGACAAAAGTCAAGAAATGAATTTTACACTGTTCAAAAATTTGCAGTAACAATGAATGTTGTTGCTGAAGAAAAATTAGCAATTCCACGACGTCGAATGACGTACACAGACCCTATAAACAGTATAAACTCTGTAAGATGCGCTCTTTAAATATTCACATTAATTGATTGAAAAATTTTTTGAAAGCATAACACCTTAAGAATGTTATAAAAAAATTATCTTTATACATTTTTTTACCAAAATGTTAAATCCGCTCGCTCTTCTGCTACTTTTCTCGCTTGCTTTCCGCTCCCGTTCCTTTTTTTCTTCCACTCTCTCCTAACTCCTTTTCTGCTCATAAAACGTAAAATAGATTTACTAAAAGCTGCTTTATATTGGATGAAAATACATGATTCAATTTAAAAAAACCTACTTTGAACATATTTCGTATTTCTAAATCGAGTGTATTTGAAATTAAAGTTGTGTTGACTTTTCTTGTTGACATCACACAAATGTATTTTTCAAAAGTTTTCATAATATCATGAAGTTACGGAATAAACATGTGAAATGTACAAGTAACATTTTATTTTGTCGAACTATTTTAGTTTTTGCAATACAGCTTTGGTAAGTAACTAAATTTGAATTTTGTTACGCAATAACTTTTGATGTTAGTACATAGGCAATATTGGTCTAGAAAGTTTTTGGTCATAAAAAAATTAAAAAAAAATTAAAATTATCCTATGACATTCTAATCTTTGATATCTACTTTTGTGTCGAATTTCTTTAAGCATGGTCCAGCAGTTTGGATTTGCATAGAAGACAGACAAACAATTATTTTTATGCATATAGATTTATAAAACTAAAGAAACATTCGCAGAATCAAAAGGTTTTGGTATTTTCTTTTTTTATCAACGAAATTATTTAATCTTATATGAAAGAATTTAAGACTGAGTTTTTTGACAATTTTGTACAACCGCATTTTAAATTGTTCCATCAAGTTATTTTCCAATTAATAATAATCTTCTTCATATCAGCTCCACACAGACCTACGGGACCTTATGTACTGTAAAGTACAACAACATATGTATGATCAATGACCAGTAGATGTACCACCTAGTCTTATGAATGAAAGAGAACATTGTGATCATTACAGCATAATCTTATGAATGATGACCATCATGAATTGTGATCATGTCATTAAGAGACCAGGCGTGTTCATTCATGTGAAACTTGCCCTGCAGATCAAGAAATAATAGTAATAGCTTGTGAAAGTGTTTTAAAAGTAATTTTATTTTTACAATAAATTCATTTTATTTTTAATACTGAATATTTAAAAAAACTAATAATAAGAATAATAATAATAAATGATAAATAAATGTGCATTCCGATAAAATATTAAAAACGTTTTCAGCAAAAATCGAAATGTCGGAAATGAAGTTGACTATAAAAGAGGCTCCACATTAATAGTTTCTATCGGAGAACTGCTGTAACTGAACATTAAATTTCTTTTTGAAATGCTTTTTCGAAAATGTATTCTGTTCTTTTTAGTTTTTAATAATTCAATTTCTGGGTTTTCTGCTTCCACGGAAAAATTTGAACAGCCTGGAAAGGGAGATGTACATGAGAATGATCATTGTTGCAAATGTTTAGCTGCTATGCCAGGAACTCCTGGAATGCCAGGTATTCCTGGGGTTCACGGATTGAGAGGGAAAAACGGTGAAAAAGGAAATTCAGGTTTTGATTTTTATTTCCAAATTGTTCAATTTTAATAAACAACCTAAATGTATCGGTAACAGTAACTTTGACGTTTATATCAAATGCATGACTAATTTCAAATGACTAGTTGAATATATCAAATTAAAACTGCCAGGTGCTCAAGGAGTGAAAGGTCAGAGAGGAATAAAAGGAGAAAGGGGGAATGTAGGCCAAAAAGGAGACCAGGGACCTATGGGTCCTCCAGGCCATCAAGGCGAAGGTCACAACCAGCATAATGGAATAAGCAAAATTGCTTTTTCTTCTGGAAAAAGTCAGAAGCTCGGTCCAGTTTCTGTGGACACGGCGATACTTTTTGACGTTGTCTATTTCAACACAGGAGAAGGATTCGATGCTACCACGTCACAATTCATTTGTCAAGTAAAACTAGCAAAATGGTTTCCGAGTTTTTTTTCGATAAAAAGTTATTAAAACAGTTTATTTGTTTCAATTAAAGAAGCCTGGAGTTTATATGTTCACGACCCACGTGTTAGGGCAAAATCAAAAAGACGCTTACGCCTGGATCATGCTGAACGAGAAGCACAAAGTTCCACTTCATGGAGATGGAAGAGCCGGGTACGGAACAGGAAGCCAAACAATCTTGATGGATCTCAAGGCCAACGACAAGGTCTGGGTGCAGTTGAGCAAGGATTCAGCTCTGTTGAACGATTATTCAACTTTCTCTGGATTTCTTCTGTTCGAAAGCGACCAGGACGATGACGAATGAAAAGTTTGCATAATACGAAAAAAACTCAGAAAACGTCATTAGCATATTTATATCACTGTTATAAAATGAAAAAAATAAACAATTAAAATTCGTTCAAAGTCTATCAGTGTTCACTGTTCACATATGCGTACATTATAATACGTTGTTCACATATGCGTACAATATAATAACATGTTCACATATGCGTACATTATAATACGATGTTCACATATCCGTACATTATAATACCATGTTCACATATGCATACATTATAATACGATGTTCGCATATGCCTACGTTTTAATACGATGTACGCATTTCCGTACATTATAATACCATGTTCACATAAGCGTACATTATAATACCATGTTCACATATGCGTACATTATAATACCATGTTCACATATGCGTACATCATAATACCATGTTCATATATGCGTACATCATAATACCATGTTCGCATATGCGTATATCATAATACCATGTTCACATATGCGTACCTTACAATACCATGTTCACATATGCGTACATCATAATACCATGTTCACATATGCGTACATTATAATACCATGTTCACATAAGCGTACATTATAATACCATGTTCACATATGCGTACATTATAATACGCGCAGTTTCACAATTAGTGTTCGTCACGTCACAAACAGCAACTCCGACCTAAATAAAACAAGAAAAAATTAAAAAGCAAACTTTCTTAAATTACAAACAAAAATGGTCATCTTTTGTTTCAAAGGCGTTCAAAAATGGAATCGATGTTGTGCAGGAACTCCTTGCTGGATTCCGACCGACGGAATTGTAACAAATTACGATTGTAATCAACTGGAGCAGAAAAACAAGCAGCTTCTTCGTTCCTCCACGAACCACCAGGAAGTGAACCTACGTCGTCCCTGACACTGGAATGCGGGCGGAACTTGGTCGATTCGTTTCCATTGAAATCAGTTACGGTCGGTGCCGCGTCGACCCTGAATCCACAAGCAAGTAGGAATGTGAAACTAGCAGACATTTTACGGCGCTTGCTCAGCCTTCTATTCTGACGATATTTCTGTAAGGACAATTTCTTCTTCGACTTCTTCCCAATTGAAGAGATGTCAGTGCTGGTGTCGGAAGACATTTGACCCGCTGATGACCTGACGGATCCATCTCCACAGCGAACGTTGAGGCCAAGTATGGATTGACTGGAAAACAAAGACGAATTACCACAGCGTTGCATGGATATGTACATGCAGCCCACGCAGAACGCCCACAGCAGATTTTCTGGAATTTTGTCGGCCGAACTGGAAACCGAGATCCGACCCGACGGCAGGTCAACAGAAGTTGTCGGACTGCTAAAGGATTGCTGCTCATCTTCGGAAATTTCAGTCGTTGAAATCTGTTGAGTTTTCATGTTGTAGGTTTTTATGACGATCCTGCTTTCGTTGGCGTGGCCTGGTTAATTAAAAACGATTAATTTCATATTTGGTAATTCGTTTCATTATCTTCAGCTTGTTATCTAAGATTGTAATTGTAAACTATTTCTTCTCAAACATTCCCACGCAAGTATTTATAGAGTAAAGAATTCCTGGTAGCAAGAAATTTGATGTTAAATGACCAATGAGCCTTGTTGATTACATCCTTAATTACTGGGTGCAACTCAAACCATGTGATTACGCGTGTGAAATCCTTTTGAATGTTTGAATGTGCATTCCATCTATCTTACGCTGTTTTGTAAGTATTAAGCTTTCAAATAAATTCAATTAAAACAAGTATAAAATTGATACCAAATAAACATAAATTATTATATAAAATTAATCCTGCAAAAACCATTATATAAGGTTATAAAAAAATTAAATAGAAACCTTCAACCCATTTTGAAGTAATGATTTGTTCTTCTCTCAAATGATTTGTGATGACCATCGACAGATCACCAATTTGCGAGTCCAGCGTAACAGGACATGTTTCCATCACCTGGATATGACCGAATATTAATTTTATCTTAAATCTGACAAACACAAATTCTTTCAATGTACAATTGAACGCTTTAAAATTAAGAAAGACATTAAAATACCGATGTTTGTTTTATTTAACCTGCGACGGATTGGGAAGATAATGCGAACCGATTGAGTATGCGATGGCGACAAGATGTTGATTGTTGTGGAATAAAGAAGCTGCGAGTAAACTGTCACTGTCATCTCTCACAATCTCAATTCCGAACGCCAAACCTGCGTCTCGACACTTCAAACTGAAATAAAATAAAATGAAATAATTAAGTTAACTATTTCTTAATTAGAAGTATTTTTCTTTTATGAAATTCGAACCTGTGTCTTGCCACGGCGAAAGACTTTTCGCTATCCAAACTTCTTTTCTGCCAAGTGATGACTTCTGCCAAATGTTCTTTGAGGTAAGTCGGAAGTTCAGTTAACTCACCTGGATTGCGATCCAAAACGAACTGGAAAGGCTTCCTGTTGCAGATGTCAACTTCGTAGTACAAAGTCACTTTTGGATCCGTGTAGGTCACTTTTGGAATCTCGAGCTGTTTGCAAAGTTTTTCTCCTTTATATAAATAATAACTTATTAAATGTTAAGTGAGTGACAAGTTTGGTTACCAACCTTTTGTTTCTTACTGATGTTGTCGCATGACATGCTGATGTTTTTCATGGCTGTCGTCAGCGATGCATTATTGAAGGTAAGACAAGCCTTGTTTTGGGAGGCAGGTAGCAAGTTTTGGAGAGGATCGAAGATCTTCGTGGCGACCAATTGATACTTGTGAAAGCACACAAAACTCCGACATGCAAATATCTGCAGTTCGATTCCCCGATTCTCTTTCGGATCAAATCTACACCTTCCCAAGCACTCAACGTCATCTTTATTTTGAACTTTGTACTTTTTGTCTGATTTGGTGACAACGTGGCCTGTTAGACCTTTCACTTGAAATATTGGAACCTGTTTGAAGGAGTTCATGCCGAGTACGTTTGCAAGAATTTTGAAGGTTTTTTGTTTTGCTTTCAAGTCTTCGACGCAAATGCCGGTGAAGACGATGCTGCAACTTTCCACCGAATGACTTTCGTAACAATCGCTATTGAAGGCCACCAGCGAGCTTTCGGTCGTTTGGAAGAATCGCAGTCTGTCTTGTCGAGTCGTCAGATTGTTAGTCTTTTTTCCAGTCAGCAGAGGTCTTGGGACGGTTCCATCAGAATAAAATGAATAGTCCTCGTCTGGATAAACGGAACTCCAAAACCGATTTGATACGGATATGAAGGATAGGAGATCGGCAGCTGACAGGTGTTCAAGACAATTGATTCCAGATGCCAAAAACGATTGCGTGGATAAAATAGAGACGGAGTTTTTGTTTGGATTAAAAACACGTTTGATATCTTCCATATACAGAAGCGGATGTAACATGTGAATTCGCCAGACCAGCTCAAGATCAACTGGAAGGCAACGTGGATCCCAATCGTAAACTTGTTTCAGTGCCAGTAGCTGTCGGTACCTTGTTACTGCCGAAAACAAAAAACTTTGGTCTTGAAACTGAGGAAGTTCAATGCGGTGTAAGAATCTTTTTTCACGTTGTGCTACATCAACCAAATGATCCAAGCGTGTAGAAGGAGGCGTTGATAATATCGAAAGGTTTTCTGATTCTAAATCTTCCAACTCGAAAGGTTCATTGGGATAAGCTTTATGCCAGGCAGTAGCGGTTTTTGACTTGAACACCAATGATTCGGTTTCGGTTCTGTGGAACCGATGATACAGTACTCGACCAAAACGTTGTTTGCAATAAATAGAGTAGTTGGATGGTTGAAGCATGTGGAGGTGCCATATCCAGTATATATCGCTAGGAGGTTGTAATCCTACGTCTGAATCACAGGTTAATTGGTTGAGCAACGTTAACCACAATCTTTCGTATCGTCTGATGGCTTTTCTGATAAAAGTTTCGTTTGTTTCTGTTGAAATGAAAGTCTTCCAAGAAGTGAGTTGTCTCAAGTAGACTGAAATTGTTCCGATCAGGTCGACGTTCAGAAACATTTCCTGTGGTTTCGGATTTCTTCCGATCATCATGTGATTCCATGTGGCTTCGTTTGTGGACATTTCAGATCTGTTACGAATTGATTTATTGCTCTAAAATTAGATTAACTATTACCACAAGTCATATTATATGTTACTAATAATTTTGCTGTTAAATATTCAAGCTGGCTACTAGGCGTTGTTTTCTAGGATTCCAGGAAAACCAAATTATCATTTTAATGCTTTTATGACTGCATAACTGCAAGTAACACAGCTGCTTGTAATTAGCATTAATTAAAATTTTTAATCGCTGTTTGACGTAATCCTATGATGTAACCCATGTCAAGCACATATTATATATATATATATATATATATATATATATATATATATATATATATATATATATATATATATATATATATATATATATATATATATATATATATATATATATATATATATGCAATAATATGCATGTATAGTGACCATGAAAATTATAATAGCACAATGCAAATTTGGTATCGTAATTGAATTCTCCGCGATAAAGAGTTATTGGGAGTTGAAGTGTTTAAAATTAAAGATCATGTGCATTGTGATTCAGAATCAAACTCCATTCTGTTTGATATCAAGGAGCTCGTTGCAACAAACATTGATAAACTGGTATACTGATTATGTAGGTCACTCAACGTATAGTATTTGTTGCTCCAGTGAAAATTTATATCACGAAACAGCAAATAGCTTCCTAATCCATATAATGACGCTTGTAAACGTTATAGCTAAGACTTGATATAAGCAAAGTTTCAAGCAAGAACAAGGAAAATTATTCAACAAAGGTTCATTCTCATTAACAGTTAAGAAAAAAAATAATCTGCCATTTATAAAAAAAAAACCGTTAATTCATCTCACCTGATTTTCTTCCTTTGTCAATTAACGACAAACTTGCAAAAATTAAAATTTACACTTTTTATAAAAGAACGGAGCAATCACAGGTAACTTAATCAGCAACAACAAAAACAACAACAGAAGTTTTAAATCCCGCATTCGTCCGGCCTTACTCAATACAGTCTACCTCGTCTGTGACCACCGCTGTGAGTTTGCGAAACAGCTCGTGCCAATCCCATTCGAATGTTGATTATAAATATGAAATCTAACAAATGCGAGACCTGACCAAATAACAAGCATCAACTCGTTTCATGGACGTCTGCTGATACACGGGCTAATGAGTAGAAATAAAATCATGAATGAACGAACGGTCTGCATGCATAATTAATGAGCTGTTCGCCACACGAGTATGCAAGGTATAAAATGATTATAATAATAAAAATAATGACCGAGTCATGTGACCGAGCATGAAACATCTACCTTAATGACATCAACAATGAAATAGTATCTTGTTACCGCTTGTAGTATTAACTATTACATCGTAATATTAAAACTTCCCCACCTTCTCAATGAATGGCCGATTGACTCCAAATGCCCCGCACAAAAACTTTTTTTTTATTCAAGTAACAACAAAATCCAAAATCTAACAATAGCACATTTAAAATCTTGGTGATGTTTGGAAAAAGTCTTTAGCAATATAAAATCGGCTTGTCAAATGAATCTACTTATAGCTGCTCTTTGCGCAAAACTTCTAACTTGGCACCACTTGATGAGACATTCCATTCTATCAGCTGTGGCGTCTCCACATTTCTGTATGCAGTGTTCTACTGGATCGTTGTAACGCCGTTTAACGAGATGAAACTCGCTTGTCTCTCCGTCCTTATCTTTCCATTGTAATCCATATGTATTCTGATCGCTTAACAAAAAAGCGGGAAATCTGGACTGGTTTTCTAATTTTCCATCTCTTTGATTTTTCAATCCTGAGTGGCTATGCTTCTTATTTTTTAGCAGTGAATTTAAGTTTGAGATAAAATTTTCAGAAATAGAGTATTTTTTTGATTCGAGAAGCAGAAATTCATCTCCGTTACTCAACTCTTTTTTGAGACTTTTAGAACTGCCTCCATATTTAGATCTGTTTATATTGATTTTCTTCCTAAAATCTAGTCGACTTTGGTCGATTAAGGCAAACACATTTTGAAGCTTGATTATTTCATTTTTAACTTTTCTTCTCTGTTTTAGCAACTTTTTTGTAGCAAAGTTGCACTGAATTATGACGTTCGCAGAGGCCGACTTCACCTGTGCACCACAAAGCACACGACAATTCTGAAAGTAGAAATGTCTTCTTTGAAATGTCACTGCATTGTGTCTTGATTTTTCTGCGGGTAAACCCCTAAAAACAAAACATTAAACCAAGCTATCTGGATCTTTGACATTTTTCTCTATTTAACATCATTGTTTTAATGTCATTCAGTCATGATTTATAAAGTTAGAATAAATTGTAAACAAAATAAATAAATTACTCGTTGTTGAAGTAGAATTGATGAGCATCAGTTGAAATTTTCTGGCTGTCTAGACAAACATTAATGAAAAAAAACTTTAAGTTGTAAATGACATATAAGAATATCCAACCAAACATGAGAACTTACTGCACAAAAGAACGACTACGAAATAAAATATGACTAAAAATACAAAGTGACAGTAGATCCTCATTTATAACTCTTTTTTATCCTAAAATTGAAAATCTATTTCTTGTTGAAAGAAATATTTCTTATTTATATATATAAAGAAAATGGAGAAAATAACAAAAACGTTGTGACTAATAGTGCTATTAAAGCCTCACATTGCTGGCGAAATAGAAAAGTATACAATTTCAAAGCCTCTTTTTAAAAAGCTCATTTTGTGGTTGTTGAAGTTCATGACCGGTGATAATTACGTTTTTTACCTTACTAACTCATTTCATTTTTTATCAGCATCAAATTAGAAATGACAAATTCTTTAAAAAAATGTATTTGCATATATAATTTTGTTGTTAGATATTTTTATGAAAATCACATAATCATGTCTCTTAAAACCATAAATTTTTTAGAAATCTGTAAAGAAGATTATATATCACTATTCCTTTGTTCAGTAGATCTATCTCACTTGTTGGATTTTATCAGAAACAACTAGGACAGCCCTTCAGGAAGCCTCTCAGCACTCTCACTATCGTGGACACTAGTGTAACGGGCGGGATCAGAACTACCATCCTTCTTTACGGTCTACCGGGACTTCATTATTATGCATGTAGTCTCTATATATGTTACAGTCAATCTTTGAAATTAGTCAATCTATAGCTTGACCCGTCAACAAAAGCTTCGGACAAAAGAGCGTCGACCAGGGCCGTAACCAGGAATTTTGAAGTGGGGGGCCGAAAAACTTTTGGGGGGGCACTGTATAAATTTTCTAATCACATAAATTGCACATTCCAGTGATTCAACCCCCAAAATGCGCTTCACGCAAAAAACAGGTTTAGCGATTGAAATTTGAATCTTAATCTACCATATTTAATTGAATTTGAAAATATTCTGAATCAACATGTAAAAAACACATCACATGGATCATAATGTCAGAGAACAATACGGGGCGATTTTTGGGCAAACTTTTCTATGAAAGTGTTCAAATCTACTTTTAGCGTAAAATCCTTCTCAAAAGCAAGTAGTACCAGTTTAAATTTACGCTCAATGCCCATTGGTTGGCGATAAGGCCGCAGAATCTGCGTGAGAGTGGATAAACTGCTCTCGCACGTAGCAGTCGACACACCGCTGGTGATTGCTTAGGCATACAGCTGATACACATTTGGAAATGCATCGCGGTACAGCAGCATTGCATATGTTGCATCTTCCTACGACGAATTTGGCTGGAATTTGTTACGGCACAGTTGCATTGCACTAGGCAATTCGCTAGGGAGGGCAACTTGGTCGAGGCAAAGGAGCTGGCTGAGTGATGGTTCCAAGCACTTCTCAACAAGAATGTTCTGAGATGATGGAACGAAAGATTCTACAGCTTGAAACAAAGCCAAGTTGGACTCCTCAAATTGGTGGTTGATTTCAAAATGGTGTTGTAGAGCTCATGAGCTCGCGTGAAGTAACTTTAAAACCAATAACATGGTAATGACCCAAAGTGGAGCTGACCACAGAGCCGGTCAGCCAGGTGCTCTGAACTTGTTTGCACTTTACTGACACTACATGGTCATCCTCATTTGATGAAAAACCAGCAGCATCTGCCATTTGATCAAAAACATCTGCAGACCACAAGACAAGAAGGCTTTCTTTAGCTGTGGAGATCAGTTCCATAGCAAGAGACAATTGCACAAGCGACCTTGCAACAAAGCACTGACCGTTGACAGCAAGCTCAGTATTTTGACAACGGCATTTGAAAAAAATCCTTCTGGCACAGCTGCTTCAACCAACACATCATCCGGAGCTTTTTCTAACTTGGCAACAATTTCGAGGGTCTGCAAAATAATTTCCTTTCTGTTGTTTTTGACAACCATTTCAGATTAATATGAGCCAGTCCATCTTTGAACAAGTAACTGCTTTATTGTGTCACCTCCTTATGTGTTATTCACCAAATTTCGGCGAAAAAACACATACAATTGCTCACATAAGCTGAAAAAGTTGTTTACCTTTATCTCTGATTTCACAGCGTGCGCAACCACAAGATGGAATTGGTGATTATAACAGTGCACGTACGGAATTTGGCGGCCCAGAGTGTCTTGCAATATTTTCTGGACACCTCTCTTTCCGCCGTTCATTACACTGGCGTCGTCATAACATTGACCTAAAATTCGAGCGGGGCCCAGCTGCTGAGCCTGAAGCTCTGTAAGCAACGAACGTGTCAGGCTTTTAGAATCTAACTCACTAGCCTTGATCATTGAGATCATGTGCTCTATTGCCTTTCCACAACACACATAGCGATTGACAATCGACATATCCTCAACATTGCACTGATCTTGACTTTCGTGGCATTTGATCGAATACCAGTTAATGTCAGAATCTTTGCATTCTTCGACAATCAAAACTTGTACCATCTGTGCCATCAATTCGATTACCTCGTTTTGGATAAAAGACGACATGTACTTGGCATTTTGAGGCAAACCCTAGTAATCGACACTAAGGACAACTCTAGTCTCTTCTCCTGTTCTGTCTCGAATTGATTACTGCAATTCACTATATTATGGTCTTCCTGACACTACCCTTTATCCTCTCTCTAAAGCCTTCAACTCGGCTGCGCGCTTAGTTTCTCGCACCTCCTACTTCTCTCACATCTCTCCATCTTTTGTTCTTCTCCATTGGCTTCCTTTTAGATATAGGGTGATTTTTAAAATATGTTTAATAATGTATAAAATAAAAAATTGTCATTCTCCTCTCTACTTAACTAATTTAATACATATCCCTCCTAAGTCTGGTCTTCGTTCTTCTTCTCTTAGTCACTTTCGCGTCTTCACTATTAAGCATTCTTTTGCTAAACGCTCTTTCTCCTACTCTGGTCCCTATCTCTGGAACTCTCTTCCTTCTTCTCTTACTAACTCTACTTCTCTAACAGCTTTCCGTCGTGGACTTAAAACACATCTGTTTAATAAGTTCATGACCGAGCGCTATTGAACACTGCGGAAATAGCGCTATATAAATACGAATTGATTGATTGATTGATTGATTGATTGATTGATTGATTGATTGATTGATTGATTGATTGATTGATTGATTGATTGATTGATTGACTGTTAAATGAATATTGCCGTTACTTCACTAAAATTAGTATTTATTTGTAAATCCATTTTACGTGCAATTAATACAAATTATGTATCAAATATTTCATTTTTTAATTATATGGTCGATATGACGGAAGCGAAGCGTTGCCGTACTACTAGTTTTAATATATCACTATTATTATTACTATTGTTCTGTGTAAATACAACCGAAATTGACAGAAGTCTTTTTAGTCTTTTAATTTAGTTTATATATCTACTATAAATGCACCCTTTATTTTTCGTTTGGTAAACAAAGCCTCTTCCGAAAATGACGGCTGCTCTGAATTCTAAATTATCATCGGTTTTGGATAGTTACAACGTTTTAGTTTTAAATCCAAATTTACTAGTTAAAGTTTTCTGCGTGACTATATTTATCGGCCATTTACTGTCGTACATAACATCTGCGGCCGATTTGTTTTGCATTTTCCCCGGAAAGTTAGTGCCACCAAATTTTGCTATATGGACTGTGGTGACTTACTGTTTTATTGAACCACATATTTGGCTAGTTGCCTGCAATGTCGTCGTGGTTTTTATGTACGGTAAAGTTGTAGAACCTCTTTGGGGGTCGCTAGAGATGATTCGTTTTTATGGTATTGTTTCAACATTTGTCGGGGTCCTAACAGTCAGTTTTTATCTACTGGAGTACTTATTCACTGTCAATACAGACGTGTTATTTTTAAATCCTGTATATGGAATGAGTGGTTATGCTGCCGGACTGACAGTTGTATTGAAGCAAACAATGGGAGACCAAATTCTCATCAACAGTCCACTTGTCAAAGTGCGAACCAAACACATTCCTCTTGTTGCTGCTTGCACTATTTTGGTGGCAAGGATCATTTACATCGTTCCTCCACCACATCTCATTCAGTTCTTATTTGGGCTAGTGGTGAGCTGGACTTATCTTCGTTTTTATCAGAAGCACAAAGATGGGACTAAGGGTGATTCAGCTGAAGGATTTTCCTTTGTGAGGTGAGCTAACTATTGGGTGTATTTTCATAACTGTACATTAAATATTTGGTTTTTTTTATCCTATTTCTAGTTTCTTTCCTGAAGCCATAAATCCGTATGTGGGTATTTTCTCAAATACAATTTTTGCCTTGCTGGTTAAACTTAAAATTTGTTCAAGTCCTCATCGAAAATTTGAGTTCAAAGCCCCAGTTGTAAGTTTGAGTATGACGGGGACAGATGTTCACGATGCCGAAAGACGAAGGTTCGTTTACTTCATATCTATTATATATATAGGATTGTGCTATATTATTTATTTATTTTTTCAAGAAAACTTGCTCTTAAAGCATTAAATGAAAGACTGAACAAAGTTAGTGCACTTCCTTGGCCAAACATGGAGGACACAATGGAGGAAGGTTTGTCCGTTTTCAAGTCTGAAGAAAAAACACTTGCAGAGGCGAGGGAAGACGTTACTGTCGACATAGAGGAGACTTCAAAAACGAATGCATCTTCTACAACCTCCTAAAATCAAACAGTCTTTCTCGGAGTCGTGCAATAAGCGAAGACAGGGCACATACTGCTTCTGCAAAGTGTGTGGGAAGATTGGTCTGAAACTGTATTGTACTTACTCAATCATTGCAGTCATCAATTTGAGCATTTTATTGATTTTCTTGATTTGTATTTATGGACTCAACATTCATATGGTAAGCAAAGCCATTTTGTATTTAAGACTTGTACTTATTGAGTATGTTTTTTGTGCGTCTGGCTTTTTCAAGTTATAGTTTTAGTATTATCTAATTGATTGAAATAGCAGAAGCGTGAAGTAGTTGCATGAAGATTCTCACGTATTATGTCAAGATTATTTTTTGACTGTTGACTTATTAGCAACAAGAGAATAACAGAGCGAGAAGCATGTACTAAATAAATTATGAATATTATTAACAGTTTGTATGCATGATATGATTACTGATGGAATGAAAATTACTGTATATTTCAAAATTCAGACTATGATTGTGGAATGAAAAAAAAAATTCAACTGATCATAAAACAAAACATCAGTTAAACAGTTTTTTCTAAAATATTATGCATTTGTTTGATGGAAGATTGAAGAGCATCACAGAAATCCAAAGCTTTCATTTTAGACAAGTACGAAGTCACTACACTGCCGAGGGATTCGTTTGTAACTGCGTAACCTGGAATCAGGAAAATGTTTTACAGGCAGCAACAAAAGTATTAAGCATCACTTCCGCTACACTTACCGATGCCAAAACCGTCGGGCACGACCGGAGCAAATCCGCCGAACATCAATGCAGGGCTTACAAGAGATGATGTAGAAAGTATGTTGTGGTTTATCAGTTTGTAAGATGGATCTTCAAATAACTCTGGATGCTTGCTGTGCTCGTTTGCTATCGTTCTCAGAGCCATCAAATGTCTATCAAATCCTTGCCCTGTAAGCATTTTAAAATTGCAGAACATTTCCTCGAGTTAGCATTCATATTTTTAAATTTCAACGCCAAATTAACCGAGAGCAGCTTCCTTGATGAGTTGCATGTGAACGGTCGAACAATTTCTCATCGCTTCCACGAGTTGGTCATTCGTTGAACTGCCCTCCTCTATCACAGCACAAGTGCTTTTAGTTTCCATGGTAGCAGAGCGGATGGTTTCCGTTCTTCCGTGTTTGAAGGCAGCAGTGCTACACGATTCGTACGTCGCAACAGTCGCTTTCTTTAACTTGCTATATGCAAGCTGCAGTAATAATATTATTATATTCATTTTCATTTGAAAACTGCTCACTCGGCATTACATTCTTTTAAGAATTACATACTTGGAAAGCCAGTTGCATGAAAGAATCTGGACTGAGGTTCTTGGCAGCTAAGTACGTCTTGTTTAAGTCCGGGTATTTAATGTAAGCCATGTCGAGTAAAGAAGTACTCTTGTTATACTTCTTTTTTGCATCTTCAATAGAAACTTGAAGTTCATTATTCAAAGACCAATCTGAATAGGCAAATAGGTTCAATTAAATAACTCTGAATTTGCACAGTTGAAAAATAAGGTTTTACCTAATTTCTTTACCAACTTTGATGAATCAACATTAGCAGGTTGAGTATTTTTATGGATGCGAGGCTTTTTTGCAGTGTCCTCATAAACTTTGTTGAAGAAACTTAAAACTGCAACTCCGTCTCCCCAGGAATGCTCAAAATTAACGGCCGATCGTCCAGATTTGTTAACAATCAGTGAAAAACTTTTATCAAACCATCTGGAATATATAATAATAATATTATAACTAAGTTAATATCTGTTTTGATAGAAAGGAAAAAAGCTTTATTCTTCAAAAATGACCTGTTAGCTCCATTCCCATAAAGAAACATTTTCCCAAGATCACTAAAGTCATCTGCGTTTTCATTCTCTAACACAAGAACAAACATTGCTGAATCAATGGCTTGGAGCTGACTGGCATTGCCTGGTGAAGTTTTAAATAGATACTCTGATTTTGTTGCATATTAACTTTTGATCAAATGAAGTTTACAAACTACCATTATGCACAAGTTTTTCACGAATCAGTGCCCATGTGTCTCTGTTTTCAGCTGTTAAATATCCAACAGGGAATGGGTTTGGTGGTGATTTCATGTTAGATATGTACTTTATATTTGCCAGAAGAACCTCAGGTTTTACCATGTTTCCTAAAAAAAATTAAACTGATCTTTAGTGATAAACTAGAATGAAGGGATGGGAGGATAAAAAATTAGACTACCGACAGCCTTTAACTCACCATTTTCATCTAAAATATCAAAATGATAAAACTCTCCATTTCGTATCACCACTATGTGCTTTGCAGCTTCATTGACGTACAGTTCATCTTTTCCAATTCTATAAATAGTAGTTTTAAATGATATCTAATGAAATTATTCTATATAGAATAATTACCTTGGAATTCTTGTAGAGTTAAACAAGTTTCCATATTGACTCATATCCAATGGGAAAACTTTGTACCAATATGCTCCATACCATGATAAACTCTTTGGCAGTTTGCTATAAGCAGAACACAATATTGTCTTTTTTATTTATTAAATAAATTTAGACAAACCATTTGTTCTATAAATATTCTAACCTAGCAAATTTTCTAAATGAAACGGTGTCCGATTTTTCGGGATTTAAATGGTACATGTCAGGTTCCAAAAGATTCTCTTTCAGAGAACGTTTAAATCTCAGTGCTGACACAATGAAATTGGTTGCTCTTACAACCTCAAGAGAAGAAAACAACTAATTCAATATTCATCTTAAATAACTATATATTTATAACATGATCTTATAGTAGTTGCTTATCAACCAATTCATTTAAGTTATTTATATATTTTTTTATAATAGTTTATAGTCCTTTACACCAGGTGTTTTAAGACTTAAAATGGCTGTATGTTGGAAGCACCTAAGTACTTCCTGTCGTGGATCATAATTTGATCGATCCTTTTAACTGTTCCCTCCTCTTTTATCCAGGCTTGGAACTAGCTTGCAAAAGCAAGGCCAAGTTAAGTTATTTATAGTATGAGATCTTATAATAAATATTTATTAACAAACATCAACTAATTACTAATGTAGTCTTCATTTAAGTTATTTATAGTATGAGATCTTAAAAGAGTTACTTGATCCATCTGGTCTGGTTTAGGGTCATCATTAAATACTAGAAATGGATTGTAATTGAGTACTATGGGGCTTCTATCTCTCAGGTACATATCAAACCATGGCCCTACAAAGCAGTAGATCATAATAAAATTATAAAATTTATTCTTATTATATTTAAAAAAAATAATAAAATTATTATAATCACTGGAGAAAAGTCAACTGATGCATCATGATAATTAATTCACTAAAAGTTAAAATAAGCAGAGTAGAAATATATAGATATCTCATTATTATTGCACTCTTTAGTTCACATCATCTGAAGTACCCATTTCAACTTAAAACAACTGAAAATTAACATAATTGACTAAAATTACCTCTACCTATAATAAATGTTGCATTATGAACTACAGGTTAACAAAAAGCAGAGAATAATTGTAAGAAGTACATAACAGTATTGTTGCATTTCAATTTTCAAAAATTTCACATTTACAGGAGAAAAAACTGAATAATTTCATCGATACTTAAACTGCACAAATTTTAAGATTTGTTTGTCTTTAGGAAGATTTGAAGACAAAATGTTTTTAATAATATAAAAAATTTCATAAAATAACCTGATATGTAGCTTGTGTGCTTCAATTTCTTATTTCTAAGCACAAGTTCTTCATGAAGATCTTAAATAAGTACTCAATAAGTTCAGATAAACCTCTTCAAATCCTCTTATTATAAATTATTTTAAAAAAATTTAATACTCTAACTTAAGATTTGCAAGAAATTTAGTGAGACTTAAGTTATAAGAAAACTCCTGAAAAAATAGAATGTTTTAAATTTAATTACATAAATGACTGATATATTATCACCATGTTAATATTTATTTACCAATTCCTTCTTTATTTTTAAATTGCTCCACAATTTTCCTAGTTTGTTCATGTCCTTCTGGTGATAGTAATGGCCTAAGAGCATTCAAGTATCTCGTGCAAGTGTTTGGTAATTTTGGTATCGGTAGTCTAGGAAGACTTTTTTGGAAGTGGTCAGTTGGCACAATGCTTTGCTGAATATATTCTTCAGTGCTTTGAAATAACAGAACTTAATAATAAAAACATCAAATTTTTAAACACTTAACCTGCTAAATTAATTTACCTTTGCTGCTGAGATAGTACTTTAGAAAATGAGAAATTCCTACAAACGATTTTCTGAGGAGTGGAAAAAAAGACTTAAAAACCATAGCTAGCTAATATATGAAAAATTGATACATCATAAAAACACGCACTAACCCCTTCGGAGTGCAAGCGACGTCTCGACAAACAGAAATATTTATTCATTTTCAAGAATAAACAAATTTTTTAAATTTCTACTACAACGCTAACACCTGGGTGAATAAGTGGGACGCAACTTGTGAGCTGGCAACAAGCGCCTCTCTCGAACTTTTCAAAAGTTCGTGCTACGAAAAGAAAGTTTTCGAAATACTCATTAAAAAAGATATTCAGGATAAGGTTAGAAAAAATGAGGATTGAATAACATTTTAAATGTATTTCATTGAATTTATTAGCCAACACTAAACTGCATTTTCGTGAACAACCATGGTGGCCATTGACAGTAAACCTACGATACAAATCGAGAAATCAGGCCCGTAAATAGACATCATGCTCTGGGGGGGGGGGCAAACTTAAAAAGGGGGGGGGTGAAATGATAAATGTTCAAAAACACTAAAACTACATCGGAATTTAAAAGGATAATGTAGCATTATATTTAAAACCATGATGCATCAGCAGATCTAGGATCACCAGCTGTTGCACAGCCAGGGGACGGCCCGGCCCTCCCCTCAAAACCTTGCCAATGTTGATGTTGAAGTGACGCGCGTGCCCGTGTTTTCTAGACATATTTGAGTTAACAATTATTTTGCAAATTAAATATTTAATAAGTTATCAAAATGTTAGGGTGTGAGTTGTCCATGGGTCTATTTTTGAAAACCCGACCAACCAGAAAATCTGACGTATTATAATTTGAGACAAAGCAGCGGCAGGTAGTTTCTAAACTACCATTCATATTAAAGTACTTTGTAGCAACTAACTGCACGTCCGAGGTTTTGTGCAATCATTTCAACTGCGAGCCGCTTATTCACCCGTTTATAATATAGGTAATGAACTTTTTATGTCATAGAGACACGGACTTTTTGGAAAAGACTGATCAATTGAAGCATTTTCTCATCCTCCATCGTAATTTCTATTGTTTAAAATAGACCAATCATCGTGAGTTTTTTAAACCAGTTTTGGAAAAAAATAAAACACGCATTGGCCGGCAAAAACTGGCAACAGAATCTGGACGCGCATAGATTACCATAGTTTTTTTGTGAGGCACACTCGAGATTCTGGTGTCGAACGACTGGTACCAGTGAAAACTGGTCAGTGTGTACTGGGCCTTAGTAGGGCTTTTTCCTGGTAGATAAAATGACTAATGCTTTTGCTGTCATACAACCATTGTCCATTCATCAGCACTAAAGTAAATTTAACTAAAGGTTTTGTAAATAAGTCAACCACACTGCTTTCCAGCTATGTACCTACTGGTATAACGGTTAACAGGTTTATAAAGTTTAAAAAAACCAGATATCTTAACATTTTTCAGAGGGTGGGGAAAAATGTCTTATCCAGCTATGTAAGCTCCTGTATAATTATTTTAACAGGTTTATATATCTCCCTTAATAGTTGGAATAACCATACCAATAAAACTGTCATTTTCGCTTTGCAGCATATCCATTGCCATTGCCACTGGTCTCATAACTCGCACATATGCTTCTAAAAAGATCATTTCTTATTCCGAAATTGTTCTAAAAACATTTGCTGTTGGTACCTACTGACTAACTCTATCAATTCCAATATCAACAAAACGTTGTAACGGACATTTTTAATAATTGGAAAGGAAATATTTTTAGTTTACTGAACTTTTTAAAAAAGTTAAACTTACTTTCTAACTTTATTAAAAAAGTTTAACTGAAAGTTAGTTGCATTTTAGTTCAAACTTTGTAACTTTTCCCCATCACGCTTACTACTCCTATTTTGTAAAGTTTCTTTTTTGTTATTTTCCGGTTACCTGCTTATGAAACCGTTACCGACCCTAAAGAAACATTTTTGAAAAATTTTCAATGCAACAAAAATACAACGCTTGATTCTAGATTAAAATATTCAGTAACGTTTACTGAAGACCATTTAATTATTCAGCTAGTAATTAACGTTTTTAATGCAACGAAAATGTAACGTTAAATTAACAATTGAAAAGAGGCATTTCAGTATCGGAGCTTTTAGAAGTTTTCAAAAATTAAAATCTGGTTTTCTAAAGTCTTTCTGGCAGGGGCGTCATTTCAGCAAAAGCTTAGGGGGAGCAAGAAATTTTTTTTTCTTACAAAAATAGCGGATAGCCGGGGTAGGGTAGTCATACACTTTTTCTCCAAAAAAAACTGGGACTAGAGAAAAAAAGTAAGTTGTAGCCAGCGACGGATTTATGGGAGGACCCACATCGTGTGCCCCCGTTAATCAGCTAATTTTGGAGGCAAAAGTGTTTAAGGTTTTCACAAAAATTTTAGAAAAGTACCTACTACAATTGCTTCCTCCAATCATCAGCTCTGTTTGGTTGCAAAATATGTTTTCTTAGGGTCTTATTCCTTAGACCTTGCCCAGGGTGCCAAAAACTCTAGCTACGCCACTGCAGTTGCTGGGTTGTTTTGACCTATTTTTACGAACTTTTAATTAGGTTACAATCTCTGTTTGTGTATGTGTGTGTGTCTTTCTCTGTACGCAAATCTTGCAAGTAAAATTGAACCAGCTTTTTGACTAGCTAGGAAGCTGAAACTTTCAGCATACTTTTATTTGGATGACAATACTTGATTCAATTAAAAAAAATTTAATTTGAACATTTTTCGTATTTCTTAATCGAGTGTATTTGAAATCAAACTTTGTGTTGAAAAACTCGTTTTTTCCTTTACTTGTTTAAAGTTGTGTTAATGTTGGTGTAAACAATCTTACCAATTGTGCTTATTTATTTCTCAAATCCTACGAACATATCGATTTTTTAAACCTGACCCGTTATATAGATACAAAATCCCAAGCCCGTTTCTGATCATTTTCATTACCACAAAAACCCATGGCTTAGCTCAATAGCCTCGACCCATGCTGATTTTTGTCTGGCCCGATCCGTTTGATAACCCTTATATGGTTATATGAAGTCCGGCACCAATCATGTCCCGCGCAGGGCTCTAGGTCTGATACCAACTCTGATCAATGTTTTGTGAATACAATTGTTTTAGGCTACAATGATAAAATGGAAAAACACATTGTGAAAAAATAGTTGTCTTCACAAACGTTTTAATGTTTTTAAATGAAAATCAATAATATAATGCATACTACCTATTTGCTAACGCAAGGCGCTGCCCCAGGTTTCCAAAATCATGCATCCAGGTTTTATAGCTACTTGAAGAACTCCAAACTTTAAACAATTTTCTCCCAAAAGAGCAGATGACTGGGAGGGAGTATTCGCAGCTACTTTTCAAGAAACTTCTGCGAAATCTTCTTAAAAAACTTTGTAGCTATTTATTTTTTTAAATAATTTTTTTCGCTAAATCCTTAGGAGGGCAATTTCTCCCATGCTCCCCACAAATGACGCCCCTGCTTTCTGGGTGGCAATATGTTCAGCATGCAAAGTTTCAAGAGATCACTTCATTAGTTCTGAAATTTTCTGATCACAGAGTTGAGAAAGAAAGATGTTTTTGTTGTTTCAATTAATTATGGTTGCAATAAATACAGCATCGGTGGTTCAGTGGTAGAATGCTCGCCTGCCACGCGGGCGGCCCGGGTTCGATTCCCGGCCGATGCAACTTTTACTGCTATACCACAGCTTTCATAATAACTCAACGTGTCGTTTATCTGCTAATTTTTAAGGTTGGATGTGATTTGTTTTTGTCAAGCATTATGTCTGTATGTAAGCTGGAAGTTCGAGTAACGCTGCATTTTTGACAAGTTATAAACGGTTTTTATATTAACGAAAGTGACTGAATAACCTATAAATTTGGCGGAGTTTTAATCATCCGGGAAAGTCTTTATCAAAATTGAGTAGGTTTTGGCCGGCACAAGCGCCTGTGTATTTTAGTTATAAAATAATCAAATGACATGACACCATGACACCCACGCTGTCGTCTCAAATCTACCCAATAATCAGCAGGTAAGCTTCCGCACACATACACATACTCACATACACATCATCTACAAATGATTAGTTGAATGCATCTAAATAAAATTACAGGCCAATCAGATCTACATAACAAACTTTTTAGTTAGCGAAATTTATATTCGTTGGTTTTTAACTAGCCTCCACAAATAACTTCTGAGGCCCGTCCTGGACTTTGTAATAAATTAAGGCTAATCAATTTGTCTGAATGTTTTGTTAAATTAAATTCAGTGAAAAATGTTAATTTTATGAGAGAAATAATTCTTGGCAAAGTGCATAAATGACTCCTTGCTATGCTACTAGGTATATCTCATTCCTATCTCGTATGTCATCGGCAGTCATCGGCATACATTTGGCGCCTCCAATGTTACTGAGTGAAGTCTGGCACGTGTTAAATACATCCAAGAATGGAAGAAACAATATAAAATATTTAAACTTATGCAAATGGACCTGGAAATCAGTTTTAGAAACTTCCAAATCTATTGGAATTAAACGGAAAGATTGATGTGCGGCAACATGGAAAATTAATGAACCTTGACGGAGAAGATTTTAATGGCAGGATATACGCGCTGAACTGTAAAAACATTTTTATTTCGTACAAACGATAAATTATCAAAATCTACTAATAATGTTGTTTTTTTCACGCCATGCCAGTTTATCAGACCGATTTAGAGTGCTTGTTTGCTATAAACTGAACAGAAACGTATATCGGTTTGAAAAACATTCTATCTGTTTGACTAATCTCGATGTTCTTAAAGTTTTTCTATTAGTTAATTAATTAATATTGTTTAATAGTGGCCTTGACAATACTAATAAGGAACGTGACAGCTGTTTATCTATCATAATATGAAGCATCCCCAGCAGTGCTGTTGTGGATAATCGGGTGCATAAACCTGCCGATCCTTGCCGTAAACCCAGAACTTCCCGCATGTTTCGAGCC
Organism: Erpobdella octoculata; assembly: GCA_963978895.1. Classification (NCBI taxonomy): domain Eukaryota; kingdom Metazoa; phylum Annelida; class Clitellata; order Hirudinida; family Erpobdellidae; genus Erpobdella; species Erpobdella octoculata. The sequence continues at coordinate 40,384,641 of OZ022238.1, read as the reverse complement.
ACGTATAACTGCATTCAAGTAGAGGAACCAACATCAATCGCTGCCTCTGAATCAAACAATGAATTTTAACATTTACAATTAAAGCTCAATTGAAAATAATTGAAAATCTTCCGTCCCCTACTCACTTGCATAATTATTCGCGAGTTTCTCGATTCGATGATATGTTGTTGATGAAAGGTTTGTGACGTCACACATAGTTCGTCCTGGTTGTAATCAACAATTGGTTTGACCTGTGATGATGCAAAAAAAACTGTTTTTGTCAGTATAACGTGAGTATAATAAATGTTAACATTATATTTGGTAATTTATGAAGAAAGATATTATTTATTACAATCATTCTCGCAGCTTGCAATAACATCACCATGACAACAGAAGAGAAAATGTCAACGTCAAGATCAGTACAAAAATCAGAGTAGAGCAGTGGTTATTAACTTTTTTTCACTGCCTCCCTCTTTGGACAAACTCAATTTGACTGCACTCCCTACTTTTGCATATAAAAAATAAAAAGCTAAATGTTAGTGTCTTGTATCAAGTTTTTTTATTCAACGAATTTATTTTTTCTCATCAATGAGGTAAGAAAAATGAAGAGCGATCTTTGACAATTCAATTCGCATATAATCGCCGCCTCCAATCGATTTCTTTACTTGATGTTCAAATTGACCAGAAAAGAAAAACCAATCTCACACAAGTTGTTCGTAACAAAAAGAATGATGAATAACAGCACACTTCTGGTCAAAGTTGGGTAGCTTTCTAATAAGGTGTTAAGCTTTTTACTATTAGCTTTTCGATAAGCAGCTTGGTACGAAGCAAGCAGGATTGGTTTGTCATTGTTGAAGTAAACTTGCTGCGCCGTTACACTGTTAGGATGCACTGCGCTGAAATGCTCTTTAAGCTCGTTCGGCTTTAAATTGTCATTTGACAGGACTTTGTCACATAAAAAACAATTCGGTCGTTGGTTGTGTGTCGTCTTTGTCAGCTTTACCATACTGAACACAGTCTTCTGAATATTTCCGTTTTTTGACATTTTTAAATTTTGAAATGCCAGTTGAAGTGACGATGTGATATAACTATACTGAAACACATAAACACTATAACTTTGAACTTGACCTGTTTGATCTGATCTGATCTGACAGTGACAGGAAACACAATCAAGAAAGACCCATATATATATATATATAAGTGTTGCCTAAGTTGAAGATTAAAAAAATTTCAATTAATTCTCAGCAATATATTTATGTAATTTACAAATGATTAAAAAAATGACAATGAATTTAATTTTTTTATAAATTCAAATGTCACGCAGCTTATTTAACTCTCATTGGAATGCAACGAAAAACCCTCCTAGCGCCTTAACCCTGCTCACGTTCTAAAAAGGGTTTGCATGCTTAGAGTGTCCTTATGCATTGCGTGAAATAAAAGCCTGGCTGTGTGAGTTTTTCTCTATTGAAGAAAAGGTCGATGATGCTGATGATGAACCTCGTTCAGAGTGATTTTTATGAATGAACCAACAATTTTAATGCACAATAATTTGCATATTTTGAGTCCAGCAATGGATGTCTGTGTTATACAGACGTCCATAGTTGGACAGTGAACACATGAATTCCTGATTCTATAATAATGAAATTACTGTCAAGCATGTGAATAATTCAACTGAGAATAATCCTGATCTCTTAAACACGAGGTTAGATTTCTCTCTTAAAATATTTCGACTTTGGTGGTGTAGTGGACGAGCATAACTGGCAAACCGACCTGAACGACTGAAAGAGCGGTACTGAACCAGAGAAACAACTGATGCGGAACCACGACGTCTACCACGTAAACAGAAGTAGAAGTAGGTACTATACGCCGTAAAAATCTAGACAACCCTAATCAAATAAAAGCGATTTTACAAAAAATCAATTAAAAGCGATTTTACAAAATCGTTGCAGAAATCTACAACTCTTTAACCGTTAAGTTGTACCACCTACTTCAATTATAGGGAACCTTTATTTGACAGATAATAATAAAAAATATAAGCATCTTGTCTTACTGACCCTGGGTTGAATTTCATCAATTATGATATCACCATGAGCTCGCTTGATGAGGTCTTCAGGGAAGTTTGTCGGTAGAATAACGTGGTCTGTGTATATATTCTTACTGCAAATATTTGTTTGCAATTGATACAGTAAAAACAAACAAATAATTAATAAACATACATAATTTCCGATGTATGTATGTATGTATGTATGTATGTATGTATGTATGTATGTATGTATGTATGTATGTATGTATGTATGTATGTATGTATGTATGTATGTATGTATGTATGTATGTATGTATGTATGTATGTATGTATGTATGTATGTATGTATGTATGTATGTATGTATGTATGTATGTATGTATGTATGTATGTATGTATGTATGTATGTATGTATGTATGTATGTATGTATGTATGTATGTATGTATGTATGTATGTATGTATGTATGTATGTATGTATGTATGTATGTATGTATGTACGTATGTATATGTTTGTTTATTAAAAATTCGTCTAGCGCTGAAACTGTCACTAATTATTTCCGTTTTTAAAATGTTATATTAACTTGATTCGTTGTTTGTTGTTTGTTTCATGGAATTTTCTAAAGCTTTCTTAAGCCACTTCTAATGGTTGAAAAAAGTTGATTTTTGCATGCCGGTGTATATCCGGTGACAATACTTTAATCCGTTTTCAGATTTAAATTTTTTTAAAAGATTTAAACACTAAAAAACAGAAAATGATAAAATATATAAATACAACGTTTTTATGTAAATGTTCTAAAAACTTAAAAATAATATTTAAGTGTGCGTAATAAAAGTTTTAATCCCAACCTTCCTTTCGGAAGATAAAAGCGTTGGGCGTTAGTCGAGTATCAACTTGACTGATGCAATAAATTAAATTTTGAAAACTTTCTAAAAAAAAAATTAATTTTAAATTTTAAATTTCAATTAAAAAAATTAATTATATATGTTTTGAAACAACAACAAATCAAGAATAATTATATAAATTTTTACATCTATAACTTTAAAAAATGTCGTTTTAAAAGAAAAATTTGCATTAGATGAAAAGCCGGCTTATCCTGAAATATAAGGGATTTTTGAAAAAACCTCGTTTTTACGGTATGCTTGTTAATTCATAAACTTATTAAATTTTTAAAATTGCTGGATAGGCGTTCCTGAAAAACGAAAGGCTCACTATTCCACTCGTAGATTGGTAAATGTTTTGACACTTTTATGACCTTGACACAATGAACACACGTTCTTACCATCGCCCGTGCAAGTTGAACACCTACAATAAACATTAAATTTGTTTCCAATTATCTTTTTTTATGTCTTCATCTGACCTGAGGTATAAAATGTTATTAGCAAACTTTTTTCTTCCCGTTCCGTGACAGTGCCAACAAGTCTCCAGGTGTCTTTGATCGTGAACATCAATCCTGCACAGTCTTCCAGTTCCTGCACAGTTGACGCACCTCATGTGACCTCGGCCAAGACACAAGCGACACTTCGTCCAACCGGAAGAAGAACAATTTTGACAGTCCTGCAAAGGTCAGAAATATAACTTCTGCACGACGTTCATCATTTAAGCCTTCCTGCCCTCCATTCTCGCTATCATAATGGCACGTGATAAACAATAACAATACATAACATAGATGATAATAATAATAATAATAATAATAATAATAATAATAATAATAATAATAATAATAATAATAATAATAATAATAATAATAATAATAATAATAATAATAATAATAATAATAATAATAATAATAATAATAATAATAATAATAATAATAATAATAATAATAATAATAATAATAATAATAATAATAATAATAATAATAATAATAATAATAATAATAATAATAATAATAATAATAATAATAATAATAATAATAATAATAATAATAATAGCATACAATAACAACAATTTAAACCAAGGAATACAAAACTGCATGCACAAGTGCACATTATCAGACATGTTTCATTCCTATTTTTTTATCAAATAAATGTTTATGTTCACATCATTATTATCAACTCACGAGTATTAATTGAGGAATCATTGATTAAAAAATAACCGTTGAAGAATATCATTTGACAATTAACAAATGATGAATGCTGGTTGGTGAATATTTGTTAATTAGGGTTTCAGCAAAAAACTTTCAGATTCTGTTTTATTCTAAAATCGAACAGAAACTGTTAATTTGAGATGAGTTAGTTCTTTTGTTGATGAAAAGTGGAAGTGAAAGTGTCTGAATAAAGGACAATACGAGTAGGATTAGAAAGAACTGCTCACTGCTCATTCAATACAAATTCACACTATGTCCACACACTCATGCAAACACACCCACACACTCATGCAAACACACCCACACCCACACACTCATACAAACACAAACTCACACACTCATACAAACAAACACATCCACATGCTCATAATAATACACTCACACACTCATACAAACACACCCACACACTCATACAAACACACCAATACACTCACACACTCATACAAACACACCAATACACTCACACACTCATACAAACAAACACATCCACATGCTCATAATAATACACTCACACACTCATACAAACACACCCACACACTCACACACTTATACAAACACACACACACACTCATACAAACACACACTCACACACTCATACAAACACATCCACACACTCACAACACTCATAAAAACACACCAACACACTCATACATACAAACACACCCACCTACACATGTGCACACATTCACACACTCACAGATCCGCATAAACATGCGTACACACCCATACACATCTACATTCATAAACACACACCCATATACACATACGAACGCCCACATACACTTACACAAACACATACACATACACATACACATACACATACACATACACATACACATACACATACACATACACATACACATACACATACACATACACATACACATACACATACACATACACATACACATACACATACACATACACATACACATACACATACACATACACATACACATACACATACACATACACATACACATACACATACACATACACATACACATACACATACACATACACATACACATACACATACACATACACATACACATACACATACACATACACATACACATACACATACACATACACATACACATACACATACACATACACATACACATACACATACACATACACATACACATACACATACACATACACATACACATACACATACACATACACATACACATACACATACACATACACATACACATACACATACACATACACATACACATACACATACACATACACATACACATACACATACACATACACGTACACGTACACGTACACGTACACGTACACGTACACGTACACGTACACGTACACGTACACGTACACGTACACGTACACGTACACGTACACGTACACGTACACGTACACGTACACGTACACGTACACGTACACGTACACGTACACGTACACGTACACGTACACGTACACGTACACGTACACGTACACGTACACGTACACGTACACATACACGTACACATACACATACACGTACACATACACATACACATACACATACACATACACATACACATACACATACGCACATCGTTTTATACACACAGACAGACACACACGCACACAAGCACGTGAAGAAGCAGCCAGGAAGAAGTTTCGTGTGCAAGGAATTTAAAATTATTGCCGCATGACTGATCCCTGCTGTGTGGAGGTCACATGTGCTGATGCTGCGTTTGTTGTAGTTGGTGGTGGTGGAGTTGGTGTTGGGGGTGGTGGTGGTGGGGGTGGTGGTGGGGGTGGTGTTAGACTCGCTTTTGTTAGCAAGATTTATTTGGTTGTTATAATTTCTTAACAATTTTTATAGGTGACACTAATAGTGTGTGCGCGTGCATGTGTGTCTGTGTGTATGCGTGTGTTTGCTCGCCTGGTACAATACATTTAATGTATCTAAAGTATCTGCTTACAATCAGAATTCTAATATGGCGGCATATATAAAGCCTGTGCACATTAAAAACAAATAATAAGTACAATAAAGTGAAAAATATTAAACACTTCAAATAATAATATGTAGATGTTTAAGAGTAAACTGGGTAGTATGTTAAATTGGATGGTTTCAAAGGGATTAGTGTAGTTAACTAGATGGCTTTATAAAGGGTAGTATTATTAATAATACTAAGCTGGGTGGTTTTAAAAAAGGTAATATAGTAAAATGAGTGGTTTTAAACGGGGAAATATAATAAACTGGGTGGTTTATAGGGGGATAATATAGTAAAATGGGTGGTTTTAAAGGGGGTAGTATAGTAAACTGTGTGGTTTATAGGAGGGGGGACAGTAAAGTAAACTGTGTGGTTTATAAGAGGGGATAGTAAAGTAAACTTGGTGGTTTGTAGGAGGGGGGATGGTGAATGCGCCCAGCTCACGTGACTCGGTCACCACGCACCGTCGCTTTTAGATTTAAGTGGAGTCGTGTGACGGTCATTTGCTTGTGTCTTCAAGCAGTACCAGTTCACTTTATGGAGAAGTAAAACTATAAGTACACATAATTCAAAAAAAATATTTCGTTTTTTTTTAGTAAATTGTCCTTTTATAACTGTAGTTATTACGTTGTTATATTTCCAAATGTATTAATTAAACTTAATTTAATTTAAATATAAATATACATATATATACATATATATTTAATTATATATATAATTATATATATATTGCTTTTTATAAACATATAATAATGTGAAAATAACTTGTTTCCAATCTGATAATTCAACGTCACATGATCATAATAAAAGTTTGTCAGGATTTAAAGAAATTCAACAGAGCGAGCAAAACAGGATAAACCAACATGACAATGAATTCATGATGAATCAGAGTGTTATTTAAATAGCGTCTGTTCCAATGGACTTCAAGACCACCAAATCAAATCCGGCTAAACTGATCTAGGCTGAGAAAAACCACCTGGCATGAAATGAGGATAAACACACCTGGTAGGAAATGAGGATAAACACACCTGGTATGAAATGATGATAAACACACCTGGCATGAAATGAAGATAAACACACCTGTTAGGAACGCCAACAAGAGCACCGGGACAAACTTATTTTAACAGCTTTTTGCAGTTTTTCAATCCTCTTAAAGGTGGCCTCACTTAAGACGGACAATTTCTTTTCGAAAAATTGGATTAGTTTTAATTTAAATCGGATTTCTTTTATTTTAAAAGTTTTTTTGATAAGATATAGAAATTGTTTCACTAACATAAAATAAAATAAATGTTTCCTCAAAGTAAATATGCACTTACAGTTATAAAGGCTGTGTGCGGAACTTCCAGTTGCTTTGTTTCGTCTTTGAACATGCGCGTTGGATGACAATAAACGTGCCATGGTTCTGGAATGGAACCGGAACTTTCCAGGTGAGTGCCTATGAAGAAGAAATATTCAAAAAGTTGACTGCGCATGTATCTATATACCTGAAATAACTATTTTTAATAAAAAACCTGTGAAATGAAATGACGTGTTTAATACGTCCTACAAAGCATTTCACTTCATCAAATGTTCGACAAAACTTAAAGTATATTACATTTAAATATAATAAAGTGAAATAATTTTATTTTTTCAATTAAAAAAAACTGAATATAAAATCTACCTTTGTGTGGTACTTTTTCCCAACACGTGCTCCTGGTCTCCGTAAATGTATCGAGACTGTACTGTAAATAGTGAAATATGAAGGTCGAGTTGTTATTTTAAACTGATTAAATGAGTTCCATTCTAGGATGATGTTGGCAATTATTTTTTATATCTCAATTATTAGTAATTATTTTTACAATATTTAAATTTAAACTGAAAAAAATTTTTTTTTGCTACGTTAAGTAGGTTTTACAATTAAATAAGTTTTGTTAAAATGAAAAAATGAGATTTCTAAAATAAAATTATTTTGAGACAGTGACGGATCCAGGGGGACATCGCCCCACCAAATAACCAATACAATATTTTTCGGGTAGAATACCCTGAAAAGTAACCCCGACTACCCTCCTCGGCCCTCAGTTTTTTTAGAAAGAAAAAGTATGATATTCTTTGAAAAAATATTTAAAAAGTACCTACGATTACCTCACCCCGCTTCCCGGTCATCAGCTTTTTTGGAAGGAAAATTTTAGTCTTACGATGTGAATATGTTGGATTATTTCCCCTCTCTCCATGGTTTCTAAAATGAAGTTCTTGCATCCCCCAACCAGAAATTCGTGGATTCGCCACTGTTTTGAGATTATTTTTTCTTACAATCAACGTGTTAAAAGTCGTCGTTTCGTAGATGTCCAGATGTCTAGCAGCCGATCTTCCATAACAAGGAGTGTTGTTGACCAAGTAGATGAGGGATTCTCTTGCTTCAATGTCGCTCACATAATCTGTCCTGTTGTGGTTGTTGCAATACTTTTTACTTTGATGTTTTTATCTCAACAAATTATTTATTATAATGCAATTAAGAATACAAAAAAAAACAATTATAATGAGATTATAACCAGTTCTGTTAAATTCACAATTAAGTTTTTAGAACTTCGGTGCAGCCCTGTTGAATCGGGCGAGTCAGCTTTATGCTCACGTCTGTGTATTACAAGATGCATACGTCATGTCTGAAACTCTTCAATGGATATCTTCAGTCATGTATGCTATCACGAAAACCTGCCTGTCAATCGGTCTTGTACTGTCAATCAGTCAGTCAATCGTGTATTATCAAACATTGATTCATGTACCATCATCTAAAGTTTCAATCGTGTACAAGCAATCAATCAAATAAATACTACCAATCAATCAATCAATCAATCAATCACGGCCCAACACAATCCCTTAGACATGCTCGTATCCAAATTGAGGCCATCATAAAAAAAGATGCGAGGCCACGCGAAAAATGATTATTCATATTATTCGAGTTTTAATGCAATAAAAATGATGAAAAACGCCCTAGGTGAACAAATATTCATTTTACTTTTTAGATAAAAGTAAAAAAGATCAACGACATTTAAATACCATAAAAATCACAACTTCATGGTAACTGCAAGCAACGACACACAAGCCATAGTATAGAAACTACAACACATACAAACAACAAAACATACAAACTACAACACATACAAACAAGAACACATACAAACAAGAACACATACAAACAACAAAACATACAAACGAAAATCAACAATTCAGAAGACATCTCAAGGGATCCTTCATCACTCATCAAACCATTTTCCAGGCAGCTGTACAATTGATTGTTTTACACAATCAAAGATTATTAGTTAGGTAGTTTCATGCTCATCATTGACACCATCATCATCACCGTCATTTTCTCATCATCATCCCAATCATAATCATAAAAATAATAATCAACATCATCACCATAATCATCATCATCACCTCAACCACTACAACCACCAACACCACTACCACCACCACCCACCACCACCACCACCACCATCATCATCATCATCATCATCATCATCATCATCATCATCATCATCATCATCATCATCATCATCATCATCATCATCATCATCATCACCACCACCACCATCATCTTCATCCTCATCATCATCACCACCATCGCCGCCACCACTACAACTCCAACCACCATCACCATCATCATTATCATCATCATCACTGCTATTAAAAACAAAGTGGCATTCCAATAGTGACAACTTTAAGTTAGTTTTTTTTTTAATTTGCATTCAAAGGAACCAAAAAAAACTTTACTGTTTATAAAACTTGTCTGAGATGTCCGTAGTGGATGGCTGTGAGTAGAAGTCATTGTCGTTCACAGGTGGTCTAATCAAGGCAGCATCGCAATCATCATCTCCATCCTCATCTACAATCGATCTCACATTATTGTCATTTTTAAGCAATATTATTATTATTATTATTATTATTATTATTATTATTATTATTATTATTATTATTATTATTATTATTATTATTATTATTATTATTATTATTATTATTATTATTATTATTATTATTATTATTATTATTATTATTATTATTATTATTATTATTATTATTATTATTATTATTATTATTATTATTATTATTATTATTATTATTATTATTATTATTATTATTATTATTATTAATATTTCCCCTGATTTAAAATTATTTCCATGTTTAATATGCGCCATATTGAAATAGGAAATCAAAGCATCAAACCGATTATATAAACAAGATCAACTCACCGGGAGAGATGTTGGAGAGAGCTTCATGCGAGAAATTCTGAGCAGCATTTATATACTCTTCATCTTCCCCATCGTATATGGCTCCCCACAAAAAACTCCTCAGCGAACCCCCCCACTCCAGCGGTACTTCCTCCTCGTTGCTCAAATCATCACCGGCGACATCGTTTTCATCGTCAACTTCGACACGGTCGACGAGACTCAAAGAGGCACCGGCATTCGTGACAACATCACGGTCTTTACATGTTTTGATTCTCTTGAACGACGGCACGGAAAACCTTTCCAACATTAACTGATTACTCGTTGTAGCTAAATATATCCAAGTATCGAACATCCAATTGACCGTTATTTTAGTCGGCTTTCTGTAGGTCTTGTTAGCAGTAACGATTGGTGAAGTAACTATGATTTGATGAAGTAACTATGATTTGATGAAGTGACTATGATTTGATGAAGTAACTATGATTTGATGAAGTAACTATGATTTGATGAAGTAACTATGATTTGATGAAGTAACTATGATTTGATGAAGAAACTATGATTTGATGAAGTAACTATGATTTGATGAAGTAACTATGATTTGATGAAGTAACTATGGTTTGATGAAGTTACTATGATTTGATGAAGTAACATCTGAATCTGGAATGCCTGGAATGCAGACTGCTTGTAATCACTGCAGCTACCGGAATATCTGACCAGTCAACCGAGACAAGAGAATATTCTGTGAATAAACAACGCAAATGCTTTCTTTGCTATGATTTTGAGTGGAAATATTGTTAATATTTGAAGCAACGCTGCGCCCTTACCGTAATGACTGCCAATTAGTTATTTATTCGAAACATCGTTATTAATTGTTATTGTATTTTTTGAGTAGAAATACTGTTTCAACTCATCCTGCTTCATTACACGATCAAACAAACTCGGTAATAATCGACAATCGCATCTGCTGCATTTGCTGCATCTGATGTTCATATTTTTTTGGCAATTTCGTTAGGAATCAATAAATCGGCTAAATGAGCTCCTTATCGGTAGCACGCTTAACTTAACTCGTTTGATTTGATTTGTGATGCTAATTGAACCGAGAGACAAATAATATTATCGTTATTGTTATGCAAATTATTTTATAATTTATCTTGAACAATCCGTGCAGATGATTGTGTACTTTTTTACGTAGCATGAACGCATCAGAACGATTTCTGAACTTTGACAAAATCGTCGGTTGAATGAATGATGTATTATACTTAATCGAATGAATAATTGACTTTTTTGCTCTGTGATTGATTGATTGACGTCTTGTCTGGCTGAAAAACTGATTGATTGGCTGTTTGATTGAATAAATTATCGATAAGAAAGTTGAATTATTTGTCAAATAAATCTTCATTAACGATGATTAGAAATACGACACCACTTCAAACCTGAAATTTTCTCACCTGAATTTCTTGCAAACCACCTGAGAATTTAAATATTACATTTTATGTCTTATTCTAATTATATCATACATACATGTCATTTATAATCCGCTTATTTTTTTAAAACAAAATATTAGTTAAGATCTTGGTGGTTATTTAAGACAATTACTTTACTCATATTTTTATTTCTATTTTTCTTTTTTTCCTTTTTTCTCTTTTTCGTTTTTTTACTTTCTTTTCAAACTTAATAGAGCAGAAGGAACACCGTGGAATCAATCTTATCGTCCAATCACAAGCTCTCAATTTTCCAGGAAGATGCTGTTAAGTATTTTTTTAAGATGTCAACAACCACAAAATAGTAAAAAATTTGCATTTCTGAATTTAATGAAGACTTCAAAAAGTGAATGATCAAATTTAGCAAAATTGTTATCAAAAGGTTAAAATTATATAAAAGGTTAAAATTGAAAAATGGTTAAAGTTGTACAAAAAGTTAAAATTGCATACAAGGTAAAAACTGTATAAAAAGTTGAAATTGTATAAAAACTATTATCAATACTCTTATTAATATTGTTATTATTAATAACACTAGAAGTAATTCATCAAAAATGACTGATTATTTATACAATTAAATATCGTTTTGTGGTAGCTGAAGAAAAACTAAAAATAATCTAAATATTGAAACAAAATGGAAAAACTTCTCTATTGAATTCTGCATCTGTAATTGGATATACAATTTTAATTGACAGTTTAACTCTATAAATGTGGATGTTTTTATACATCTATATATATAAAAATGAATGTTTGTATGTATGTATGTATGTATGTATGTCCTTTATGCATTGCTACACCATTCATCCGATCGTAATGAAATTTTCACACAACCTTGAGAGTCAAGGGGAATCAAATATAGTAAAAAAATTGAAATCCGTCACAAAATGAGCGGAGCGGAGCGGGTGAGTGAGCGGGGGTTTTTAGAGTTTTTTTATCGTTTTTCTCTAGCTCCCGTTTAATTCTCCGTTTTCCTACCCGCTTTCGGTCGCTTTGCCGTTTCCGCTTGCTCTCGCACTCCCGGTCGCTTTCCCGCTTCCGGTCACTTTCCCGATTCCGGTCGCTTTCCCGCCCCATCTATCTCTTAATAATTTGTAATAACGCGCAATCGGTCACATTATGCAAGACTGGGAAGCAAGTCATGGACATCTTAATCAAGGATATCTTGATATAACAACTGGATCCACAACCTACTCTAGTAGGCCTAGACAGTTCAGCCAATTACGTCATAGTTACATCAAAATTTGTAGAAATATGATATAACTACTATGCTTTTGTAGTTTGTTACATCAATTTATTTATAGTTATGATATAAGAAGCGATAAAACATTAGGCCTACTAGAATAGGTTGTGGATCCAGTTGTTGTATCAAGATATCCTTGATCTTAATATTAAGAAGTCCATTAGCAAGTAATGCCTGTTACGTACTTGTAAACAGTGCTTCGAAAACTTATGCAATGATCATGTATAGGCACTTTTGGCCCGGAAGGTTTTTTGGCCCCCTGAGCGGGGGATCGGAGATGGAGTAGAAACCTTCTTAACTTTTTCCCCTTCTTAACTTTCCAGGCCAAAAGTTCCTATGTACGACCATCGAAGGTAATTGCGTAATAAAATTCAAATTTTGTTTACGTAACAACGTTTGAAGGCTTCAAGCAACTTTTAGCAAATCTATTTTACGTTTTATGGGCTTAAATAAGTTATGAAAGAGTGGAAAAGAAAAAATGAGCGCGAGCGGGAACGGAAACGGGAGAGCAAGCCGGAACGGAAACGGGAGAGCAAGCGGGGAAGGAAACGGGAGCAAGAAAGAAAAATGATAAAAAACTTCTGAAAACCCCGAGCAACGCCGGGTAACCCCGCTTGTAAGTAAATAACAAAGCAAAGAAAAATAATCAGCCCCAGCCTTGTATTAGTTTTAGCAGCTAGCTGATATAGCTCCAATAAAAAAATGTAAGGTCTAAGTTTATATTTGACTGGAAAAATTGTTTTTTGTGTGGATTAAGTAGTTTAAAAATTATTTCTGGAAAGCAACCTCAACTGAAAATACAGCCCGTTTGCATGTTTTGAGAACTCATTTTCAGGAAATGAAATCGAAGTATTTCTTAGACAATGATAAATGGAGCTGGGAAAAATAGATTTTAAGTTGTGTCTCATTAATACTGATATAGATATATACAGATAGCCAAAATTATTGTCTAAGTTGTAAATATGAAATTATTAAAAAAAGCCTATGCTCTTCTAAAAGTTGTTCATGTTTTAAATATGAACTACATTGTATCTGCCTGTAAACATTGCTGTGGTAAAGTTTGTAATAAATCTCTTCATATTGATAATCTTGAAGTAGATATGTTTAAGAGCGATATATTTGGAGGCCTGTATGAAGAAACTGTTAAAATCGATGAGATACTATTTTAATTAGGCTTGCCCAAAATCGGTCTTTGTTGTTGGACGTATTTATTCTTTAAATTGGCAAAAAAGTTGATGCTCTTAAAACAGTTTTGAAGGTACTTGTATAGACTTGTAAATGTTGCTGTGACAAAGTTTAATATAACTGACTTTATATTAGTGTTTTTGTAAATAATATCTATAATAGTGAAATATGTGTAGATGTCATAGTTGGCCAACGTGAGCAGTTATTACATTTTTATTTAAAGTGATATATAGAAACTTATCAAGTTCTTAAGAAAATGTCTTCTTTGTTCTGTAAGGTTTTGATGCTTATTAAAATAGCTCTTGTATATTTCCTCCAGTTACACGTCTATTATTGTTGTAACAAGTTCTTCTGCACATGAGGATATATTGCTAAGCATTGTCTCAATGTCAAAACTGTTTGCTTGTGTGTTATAACAAACAGCAAATAATTTTACTATGATATGATGTGCATTATTTCTTTACAAAATCCTCATAATCTACACTTCCCAGTTTACTTCAGCCAACACGACAAAAGTTGCTAACAGTGTCTCTGAATTGAATTAAAATTTGACAATGTTTAAAGTGGTGTTAGTCAGTGTTTAGAATGTCTCTTCGGAAGCACTGAAGTGTCACAGCCAATGTAACAACAGCTGGCAAACCATTCTCAGGCTGGCAACCCCAAACCTTCTGTCTACAGCACTCTTGATATGTGTGGTGGGCACAGAAAGTAAAGTCGTGGCTGAAGATCTGACTCTTCTGCTCGACTGAATTGTGCTCAATATAATGATTTTCGAAGCTAGATAACAGTTATTATTATAATTATTTAATAAGTTGAAACTTATACCTTGTTTTTAGAAATAAAATTTATGTTGTTCTAAAAACCAGTGTTTGATAAATTTCTTGTCTTTAAGATGTTTGAGCATAGTCTTCCTTTAAAAGTGGTACGATTACCATAACCGACACCCCCTTCAGCTATTTTCAAATTAGGTTGTGTTTTCAGGTTGAATTGCTTTTTAAATACTAGAGAATTTCGAAAACGTAGACTAGTTGAGTGTACATAATCGTTTAAACAGAGGAGTTAAACTAGTTTAAGCATTTGATAATCAACAACATTCTTCGGGCAGCTCCATAAGCAAACGGAAAATAACAGTTTCGTTAAAAAATATCGAAATAAATAACTAAACTGTTTTATGAGCATTTGAGCGTAAAAAGTTTAAGTTTCGTAGAGATAATTTGTAAATTATGCGTCACTTTTTAAGCAGAAATAGAAAAAGCTGGCTTTTAATTGGTTGGCGGTAATAAACAGATTCGCGAGTTTTGAGCAACTTCTTTTGCTAATAACTTTTTTTAGGGACCGATCTGTGTCTGGTATCTCTTTCCAGCTCTTAGTTATAACAAATACTATAGTTTAATGTACTTTTTGGCTTGTCTATTAAAATTTCCGAACCAAAAGCTAAATCTACCAGACTAATACATACATACAAACATACATACATACATACATACATACATACATACAGACAGTATGTATGTATGTATGTATGTATGTATGTATGTATGTATGTATGTATGTATGTATGTATGTATGTATGTATGTATGTATGTATGTATGTATGTATGTATGTATGTATGTATGTATGTATGTATGTATGTATGTATGTATGTATGTATGTATGTATGTATGTATGTATGTATGTATGTATGTATGTATGTATGTATGTATGTATGTATGTATGTATGTATGTATGTATGTATGTATGTATGTATGTATGTATGTATGTATGTATGTATGTATGTATGTATGTATGTATGTATGTATGTATGTATGTATGTATGTATGTATGTATGTATGTATGTATGTATGTATGTATGAGGGAATTTTGGTGTGTGTGTATGTACGTAACCATCTTATACATTTGCTTTTATGTCTTATCATTGTCACAGGACACAAACCTGCTTATAGGATGTTTATTTTATGTTGGATTTGTAATTTTGTGTTATTATGATGCTGTCGAAAAAAGTATTTAATGCTAATATTTTACTAAAAACAAATTAAAATATTTGAAATAATTTTAGACTGTTTAAAAAATTATTTCAAGTTTTTTAATAATTCAAATAATTTAATTTATTTTCAGTAATTTGATATATTTGGATTAATTTGATATATTTTGATTAATTTTAATTTTGTTGAAGTTTTAAATAAATTTATTAAGTAAAATACAAATTTTATTAAATTTTCTGTCAAGAAAAGAAAACAGTTTTTTTTAACTCAAAACAATCCATTTAAATCAAAATCATTTTGCAGTTTTTTCAGTTTTTCACGTTATTTTTCATCATGACCTTTTTACTCAATTTAGATTACCCTTGAGGTAGTACTTAGGTTGAAGAGTCATGTGACTGTGAACTCCCCAATCCTCTCAACTTCCCCCCAATCCCAATTAGAAAGGATTTGCTCGACATCTTCCTCATTTAATCGGATTGTGTTTTGTTGCTGAAATAAACGAGGAGTGAAAACTGATGTGAGAATTTATTTAAAAATGAAAAAATCGAGTATTAATATATTTAAAAATGAAAAAATCGTGTATTAATATATTTAAAAATTGAAATATTTAGAAATTGATTAATTAAATATTATATAAATCTGTAGTTTTTAATCTCAGCTACTCCCTCACTTAGATTGTTATTTCCCCTCCTCTATCCCCAGTTTGATTGATATCATCCACAAACAAAAATTGTGAGATGAATCTTTTAAATAGCTTTAGATGATTACTCACGCTGTTCGTAGAACCGCGTTTTAATTGAAAAAAAATAGAAATAAAAATATGGTTTAAGTGGTTTCAATAAATTCGTTCCAAATGTTAATTTTTAAAGACCACGCCGTCTGAGATTGAGAATATGAAAAGCCATCGTCTGATCATGATCAAGGTCAAGGTCTCAGTTGTGTTCTACAAGTTTGCCTTAGTGTTGAACATTCTATATTTAGAACATTTTATTTGTTTATCTCTACAAGTTTGCTTTAGTTTTGAGATTCTAAACTTAGAACAATTTTTTGGTTTATTTCTACAATTTTACCTTAGTGTTGAACATTCTAAATTTAGAACATTTTTGTTATTTGCCTGTTTTATTTAAGTTATAAAAAGTGTATTGTTTAACTGTATTGAAATAATAAAATTCTGTTTTTTGACTTTCTAGAGCTATTTTTAATCCAAGACACAATTTAAAAAAAACTTGAAATTCCCACACAAAAAAGGAAGAAGTTTTTTACGGCAAAAAAAGAATCATTGGAGGATGCGTTTTGTTCAGTACAATGTAGTTTCCGGAATCCATGAACAAGGGAAGAAAAAAAAGAAGAAAAAAAGAAGAAAATTTAAATTTAAAAAATATTGAAGTAGTAATTATAATATTATTAATTATAAAAATAAAATCATAATATTATCATTAATATAACTTTTACTTCTGTTATAATTATTCATAGTTATTTGTGCGGCTATTTATTTATTTATTTGTTTCTGTTATAATAATAGTATAGTATTAATATTATTAATACTAATACTAATATTTTTATTTATATTAGAATTTGCATTGAAAATATGATTTATAATAATCTTTGAACCATATTATTATCATTATCAATGTTTGTGTTGTTATTATTATAACAAAAGAAAAGAAATAAACAACCGCTCAACCTCGCGCATCTGATTTGCACAACTCTCACTTCCACCAATGAGATCACGCACCTGCACTGACCAGCGGTCGCTATGGTGACGAACTTTCATTCACAGACAGTTTGCCATTTAAAATCTTTTTTTTTCGCTGCACCGTTGAGAAATGAATTTTTTATTTTCTTTCATTTGACTGCAATGAAATGCGAAGAAGCAACGCTCTTGTCGTAACAAAGTTTTCCTGGTCTTCGATGAACCGAGGTGAAAGTTCATTGCACGACCTTCTGGTCGCAAACATTGATGAATAGACGACAACCGCCTTCTTTTGTCGTCATCGTCGTCGTCGTCGTCATCTCTGGCACGGTTTGTTGTGAAGCAGCATCTCTCCAGGTTAATGTCGTTTTATGTGCAAGTCACTGTTAACCGCGTTTTAGCTCCATCCTGGGAGTTTGTGCGCTTGTGACTCGTGCGGAAAACAGTTTAATCAATTCACGCGTATTAAAGAAGAAAAAGAAACGGTAAAATTGAGCCATCAAGAAATTATTAATAATAATAATTTATAAATAATTTTAGATTATAATTAAATTAAAAGATAAGTTTTTGTTTATTCGTGATTTAAAAGTCACTAGGGCTTGTCACGTGCATATGACATCATCGGACTTGAAGTGCTCGTTACGTCACGCACAGATGGTCACGTTGTTTTATAACGTCACTGTCGTGATCGGACAAATATGATCATCATTGCCACATTTGTCCTCATCATTACCACCACCGTCGATAATATCAACATTATTATTGATGCATTTGAAATTGATTGTCTAATTATATCATCATCGTCGTCGTCGTCATCATCATCATCATCATCATCATCATCATCATCATCATCATCATCATCATCATCATCACCACCATCACCATCATAGTTTTTACATGCTTTTATTAACTTTCACTTGTCCGGATGTCCATAGGATGTCCGCGGACGTTTAGAAACTCGGGAGATCATTGTAAAGGTAACCAACTTAAAACAAATTTAAATTTTAATATAACAAAAATAACTATGAAAAAATTTAAGTAGCAAAAATTATTAATAAATAAATTAAAGAAGCATATAATAATGACGACACAAATTTTCATCGTCATATTAACTACAAAAATCTTTTGTTTACTATTCACCCGGGTTATACTTGTACGATACGATGTCACTATGAAATTTTACAGCTATTTTAAAAGCATGTTTTTAATTTTTAAATTAACTTTCACTTGTTATTGATCAGTATATTAGTGTCAATTTAATTTCGATATAAATGGTTAAATAGCTGTATAATATAATCAACAAGATAACATTTATGTCAAACACGTTATTTAACATGTATAACCCACTTAGCACGATTACACAATATAATTCACTTTGAATTTTTGTTCTCTCAATAACAATTAATTATTTGTGATTTAAATTGAGATCAATGAATTTGATCAATGCGAAATATTAAGTTGAAATAAATTTGAAATAAATACTGGAAATAAACAATTAAGATAAACAATTGAAATAAATAGTTGACAATTTTTCATCATACTCTGAAAAAATATAAAAATAAAATAATAATAATAAAGTTGAAATTTATTTCGTCTAAATATTATCGATAAAATAAACTGCAAGGCGAGTAAATAAAAGTTGTAAATTGAAATAAAATCCGATCTTTCTCACCTGCAACGAGGAATAACCGCATCAAGCGGGAGTAAATATTTTCATTGCAGAGATAAAATCGTAACCATCCAAGCAAACGTGCCCACTGGAAAGCGTTCACGTACAGCGCCTCTCCAGAGAGAACAGCGAGAGAGAAAGAGACTAGAATTCTTTCCAGCGAATGACCAGAGCTTTTCATGCGCCGCCATGCATTAATTCCATGCACATGCATGCGACCTGACTGACGCTACGTCGTGTCTGCAATTCTAGATAAATTTCCTTTCTCCAAGTGTGACTCCCATGTACTCTACGGCAGAAGATCTACGACGCGCGTCTGCTGCTGACAGTAATCTAAATAAACCACGCCGATCCAGAAATCTGCGCTCCCTTTTAAAAGCGCCGCTCATCCTCAACCGCTTCTGTCACATATGGAACTTTTCCAGCGAGTCCTTTTTATTAACAGCTCTTTAATCCACTTTCTTGTTTTTTTTCTGGTTTTGTACGGTGAAAAACAATATTGATGGTTTGTATAAACACGTATTTAAACTTGAGTTAAAAACTTTTTTTTTCTCACCTGCAGAGAAGAATTTAATCCAGGTGACATGTAGCATGACTGATGACTTTGATGATTAACAAGGAACCTATATGTCAACTACGTGCACCTTAAATAGACATTCTTTTCAATTTCACGCTTGCTTATGAAGCTCATTTTTCTTACAATCTCATTCAAAATTAAAAATCAATCTGTTTTCTTTATGAAAAAGTAAAAACCATCTTTTGTTTTTGTTTCGAGTAATCGAACGATGAACATTCAAGCAAACGATGAACATTCAAAGAAACGGTGAACATTCAAGCAAACTGTGAACAGTCATAAAAAAAATTTCAAACTTTTTTAATTCATTGCTTTAGTCATGTTTTGAATTATATTCTTATTCTTATTATTAATTGATTAATTTAATTGATATTTTTAAGATGATAATCATTTATTATTGGAGCAGAGGCATAGCTATGGGACAGGGGGACAAGTGTTTCTAGGTGCCATATGGAAAGGAGTTCCAAAATCGTTTTTCAGGGGTCGCCAAAAAAATTTATATGTAAGTACCTGATGGAAAAAGTTTGGAAAACGTACCAACGACTACCCCTCCCCCTCCCTCCAGTCACTTTTTCGAGGCGCATTTCTTGAAACTTGTCCTGCCAAAAGTGCCAATTGGGCCTTGTCTAAGAACAAAAAAATAACACTAAAATGTATCTACTCTTAATTGCTGTCATTATCATATTGTCAAAATTATTTTCAATAAAGAAAAATATTTCAATATTTATTATTTTTATGAATTTTTTTACTGTCGTGGCATATAGGGTTTGCCTGCGCTTTGTAATAAACTATGTTATGTTAATAAACAACATCGCCAAAATTGAGATAATTTGTTACTCTTTTTGTAATGAAAGTTAATAGAGTTAAATGATGCTCCCAAATTCTGTGCAAAATAATTACAAAACGCTTCAATTCCATGTCATTGTCATCGATGTCATTCAGCATTTCTTGTACAGCTGCATGATGGGAATTTCAGCTTTTTTGCCATTTTTCAGAAGATTTTATTCCAAAAAAATTGAGATATCTTTAAATTTATTGAAGTTTTCTTATACTGATGTCAAGCAGAAAAAAGGCCATTTTGAGTTTGTTCTCTAACGTAAGTGACTACAGCTTTTTTGTAAAAAAAAAATTCTCAGGGAACGAGATCGCTTCTTATGCAGAACTTTTTCAAAATCTGCTTTTTAGCCATTTCTGCTCCGATGACAGTGTTGTCAATATTTTTATTTGCCAATAACCTTGCATAACTTTTTATTACGTAGCTTTTAATTTACTATTTAACGTGTCAATGGTTGCTGTCAAAGATTTCGAACTTCTGCTAGACTTATATTTGAAATGAGTTAATAGACTAAATCACGGTGGACAAAATATAAGGGCATGTGACGTAGTACGCTGCCAATGAGCTTGCGTAGCGTTTTTTTCATAATCTTTCAAGTTTTTGTGTGTAATACTGCAGAAGTCACCACCTGTTTTGTTTCAAAATAGTCTAAAATTTTTTACACCAGGTTTTTCTAAGACTGTAATAGCAGAAGATAGAAGATATTAAGATAATCTCCTTTTTGCATATCATAGTTTCATCTTATTTACGATTTTACTTTTTTCTTTATCCAGGTTTGCAACTGGCTCACATTGTGCGATGCAAGGTTTTTTGACAGTTTGTTATAATAAAATATTTTAAATACCATTTGTCTGAAGTGACTTAGAGATGCCGTAAATTTGCTGTAATAATAAGGAAGTGCCAATATCTTGGGAAAAGGAAAATAAAAAAAAACAATGTAGATGTGTGGTCACAAAAACAATCAAATTTTGTTTCAAGTTTCTGCTTGTTTTATTTAATGTTACTAAAAAAATAATAATTAATTTAATAGTGGTTGTTTGTGGTGGAATTTAAAAAATTTTATTTTAATTATTTGAAAAAAATAGAGATTGAAAACTTTTTTTGACAAAATCTGCTAAGAGATGAAAAAGAAAAAAGAAGTAAGGAAAGGAAAGAAAACAAAAATGGAAAAAAAGAAAAAGGTTGAAAATAGAAAAAGAAATATTGATTAAAAATCTGCCAAAATCAAATCATCATTTCTGAAAAATTGTATTGACAAGAATTCGGTGTTGTAAGCCATGAAAAATTCATTTGGCACTTTAATGAATTTGAAAAAAATTTAAAAAAATAGTTTTCTCGAAAGCTTTCTAATTTTTATATATTTGCAAAATCACGTCTAGAAATATTTAAATTATTAAAAATATTCTAATATTTTTGATTTTGTATTATAAATAATTATAAAATTTGTTCTATTATTTAATCTTATTTTATCGCATAAAAATACAACGTGAGATTTACAAATAATTTTTTGATGGCTATTAATACGTTTTGTTGAGATGTTGAAAGATAAGTTAAATTTTGAAGTTAAAATTTAACGAAACAATTAAAAATTTATGAATAACATTCTTGTTTAAATTAAGACCTAAACACTGATAGAATTGGATTAATTTTTTTCAATTTGTTAACATATGTTCTGTACAATTGCCTTGAAATTTTTTATGATTAAAATTTAAAAAATTTTAAGATAATACTACATGCATACCTGATGACGGCTTGAATGTCATATGACTGCAAATGGTTGTTAAAATTTCATGTTAAAATGCACTCGATTTATAATACTATTAATATTTAATCACGTAAAAGTCTTAGAAATTTATTATTCATGAAATCAAGTTTATATTCGTATGAAGATATTCGTGGAAAAAGGTGAAAGCCAAACCGAAGTTAAGTCTTACTTAAAAGTTAATATTAATTTGTGTAATAATAAAAAATGGTTTAGGCTTAAAATTTCTTTATTAGGACTTAAAAATTATCTGTTTCATAATAGTTTTAAGACAATAAACATATATTTAACTAAAAAATATACACGAACATACACACACATCCACGCAAATACACACACATACACGCACATACACTCACATACACACAAACAGGCACATACACACATACACCCACATACACACAAACACGCACATACATACATACATACACACATGCATACATACATACATACATACATACATACATACATACATACATACATACATACATACATACATACATACATACATACATACATACATACATACATACATACATACATACATACATACATACATACATACATACATACATACATACATACATACATACATACATACATACATACATACATACATACATACATACATACATACATACATACATACATACATACATACATACATACATACATACATACATACATACATACATACATACATACATACATACATACATACATACATACATACATACATACATACATACATACATACATACATACATACATACATACATACATACATACATACATACATACATACATACATACATACATACATACATACATACATACATACATACATACATACATACATACATACATACATACATACATACATACATACATACATACATACATACATACATACATACATACATACATACATACATACATACATACATACATACATACATACATACATACATACATACATACATACATACATACATACATACATACATACATACATACATACATACATACATACATACATACATACATACATACATACATACATACATACATACATACATACATACATACATACATACATACATACATACATACATACATACATACATACATACATACATACATACATACATACATACATACATACATACATACATACATACATACATACATACATACATACATACATACATACATACATACATACATACACGCACATACACACACATACACGCATACACGCACATACACTCACATAAGCTCACGTGAGTGGTATGCTATGCAGATGGCGTAAGCACCATCCAGCCCTCCTCCGCAACTTCAATCAACACAAGCAACCAAGTCGGCCTCTGAGAAAGGACAAACATTTCAGGAATTTAAAGAAGAACCATCTTCAGGGCATCTCATTTTGACGAAATATTTTCTGAGGACCTCTTTCTTCTGTATGATGCCATAATCAGAATTGAATTGAATTAGAAAGAAGACGAATATTTCCAGAATTTGATTTTATCATGTGCAAATGCAGCATAATTCTCCCCATCATCCTGTTTTTCGTGGCGCACACAAGAAACAAATTCCCCACTTGACCTCAAAAATGAGTGAAAAAACTTTTTTATTAGAAAGTTCAGCAGCTGGAACAATCTTCCTCGCCGAAAAAATAACAAAAATGACTAAACATGACTTTAATGAAATAAAAAGGAATTACTCATTGAAAGTGACAAATTTTTCACCGTAATGTTTGTTTAAAAAATTGTAAATGTACAAATTACGTCCATGTTATATCAATGCTCAAATTGTTATATGAAAGTTCATTCAACTTTGGACGGAAAAATAAATTAACAACATTTTAAATGCAAAAATGCTTATATTATTAAATGCAAAAAGGCTCGCAGAACAGAAAATCAAAGGTCGAATAACCAATTGTTTTATTATAATTATAATTAATCTGGTCATTTATTTTTTGGCACAAAAGCACAAACGCACATGGTATTAGTTTAATCTAAATAACCTCTAAATTATTTAGATAAAATGATGATTAACATCTCAGATTAAAACTTATTGAAATTACGAAGTTTTTAAACTTATTTAAAATTTTGTTTTAAAAACAACAAATTATAGTTTTCAATTTTTTTTTTTGATTCACCATGCATCTCGACAGGAAGTCTGTAATTGTGACTTCCAAACCAGCAAAGGTAAAATGCGGCTGGAAAAGATTTTTTTAAATTGCGAGAAACTTCAATGTAGAAGATTTGCACTTGCACCTCTTACAGGCAGCTTAGAATTAGTTTCTTGACTTTAATCTGTCTTTAGCGGTCTAAATTTTATCTTTTTTTTAATCTTGCTACTTCCACATGTGCCTAGCATTCTTCAACTTTCCCTATTTCTAGATGATCCTGCTCAAACTACTAGTCTCTCAGACGTGGATATGGGTTGGGTCCAATTTCTTAAATCATGCGTGAGCTAAGTTGGGTTTAAATAAAATGTAAAATAATGTATTTCAAACAAAACTTTTTAACTGTGGGTTGGGTTAGAAAATTTAACTTTTCAGGTGGGTCTCTTCTTATTCTGTCCAGAATATATTAGTTTATTTACTCTACATTGGATCTTATTGATATTGCCATTTCTCCTCTTACTAAGGTTTATAATTTTTCACCCCGTCTAGTCTCATTTTTTTCTTTTTTTTTAAATAAAGATGTTTTTAAACATTTGTATTTTATTTTTTAATAATTTATTTAACAAATTGAAGTGGTGTAAATAAAAAGACTTCAAGTCCACGTGCACAAACAAACAGACAAAATTATAAAATTTATAAATTGTCGTATCAATTCAGAAGATATATTTTCAGACTGTTGGTGTAGCTTTGATGTCAGAAGGGAGACGATTTCTGACTTTTGCAATTGCAAACATCAAAGCTTAAATCGCCTGCATTTTGATTACTTTAAAAAATAAAAATATTTATTCAGGTAATATAATTAAAAAAAATTCCTCTCTGAGCTAGGACTTATACCGTCAACTGCTAATTGTTTTTTTTAGTTTTTCAATAGAGCACCTTTTTATTAAATGGTTTTTTTCTAATTATATTTTTTATTGAAGTTGTTTATTTTCTTCTTTTATTACTTCTAGGCTGTCATTTACGTTTTACGACATGGCCTGAAGATATTATTGTTGGAAAAATTATTTCCGAGCTTTCATGTCGCTTTATAAAAAGCGCTATATAAAATTAGATTAAATTAATTTATTAATTTGTTTAAATTGTGTTTAATAATTGACTAGCTAACTACCCGGCGTTGGTTCAGTTATTTTAGAGTTTTTTAAAAATTAAAAAATCATAATTTCTTGTTTAAAGTTTTTTTAAGTGACAAATGTTCACCATTCCAAGCTTCATGCATATCCCTTCGTTAGCTTTGGAGGTATTTAAAAACAAACACCGCCTATTTGAGCTTTACATATTAGATTTACATTAAGGAGTAGCCAATTCTGTCTTGAAAGGAGCAAAGGATAGGCCAGCAGCGATACCATAACCAGTGATGTTCATCCAATGCGTGGTTATTGCTGACTGAATGGAAGGTCAATTTGATGGGCTGGGGTAAATTGAGCCATGTGCCCACGAAAACCTTGTGCTTTCGGCGGCCTCTGCCCCAAAGCCAAAAATAATACCCGGACTCTTTTCGCGTCACATAATCACGACACAGAACACTCAAGCATATATGTCGTCTAAATTGTCTGAGTCGCTGGTGGAAGAGCGGTAGGGCGTTCGCCTGTCGACCGTTAGGCTGGCAGTTCGAACCTCACCGGCGTCACCAGCCTAACTCCCTTAAGCAAGGAGTTCACTCGCATTATTAAAGGGGTAGGTGCCTATTGCAGCCATTTGGCTGCTTTTGCAAGGACCCTTTCTCGCCTTTGAACAGGACTTGTCTTGGAAAAGGCGTGGGCTAAATCTTAGTAAAAAAATACAGACGGTATTTATTCCCAAGAAAAATTCTGTGACGAAAAGACATCTAAAATAATTCTCAAATAAAGATTCGCAAAATAAATAAAAACTCAAGAAAAAACGATAAAAAAATAAACATTCACAGACATAAAATTGTACGTCTGCAAAAACAACGTACAAAAGCATAAACAAACCAAAACAAGTATTGATAATAACCAAAATTATTCCTGACTTAGCACATTCCGACAACAACCAGTCTGATCAATCCTATGGTGTAACGCCACTTAAAAAAGTACGATTGAAAAACCTCAGAAAAACATAAACAGATAAATCCGAGCAGGAAGACATTTGAAACTAAAATATTTTGTGATAATAATAATAATAAAAGAAGTGGTTAAAGAAATTAAGTGATCAGGCAGTGAGTTCCAGATTTTCACAACACATGTTATATTGTATAACACAGAGGTCAGAGAAGGCCACGGTACTCAATTGATGGTAAACTAGGAAAACCGAATGTGCCAGAAAGAAGAAACGCTGGTGAAGCGTTTTTGGATTTATCAGTCTTGTAGCGTATTGGCTGCGAGGAGATCCTCCTCCCCAAGCGCCTGCTACGGACTAAATAATAATAAAATAATCAGTCTTGTGAACCTGTCAAGAAGCCTTCGCACTGGAAAACAATATTTTAGAAGTGGCCAAATATATATGCAAAAGGCTCTCGCAAGTAAAGTATGTATGGGCTGGTCTTTTGAACTGCGAATCTGTAGATAAGGTGTTCTGAATTACACTGCCAATTTGAGTAGAAGCCCACCTTTTATCAACCCTGTGCTACACTCACTCACCATAATATTTTTTCAAGTGGAGTTCTTTTTACAGATTTCTAAGTATTTTAACCTGCTTGCCAAAGTTATATCAAACATATCTAGAAACTATTTTTTTCAGAGCTAGTAGATTAAGATGACTGAAAATGAGGACCCATCACTTTTGTTCAAAAATTGTTTTGCTTCTTGTAGCGCCCTTGACCTATATGATGCTGTTTGTGAATTTGTCACCAAAAAAAATTATTTTCACAGCTCAAACCACTGCGGTTTAGTTTTTTATTACATTAAGGTTGCTAGGGTAAATAAATAAGTAGCAGTCTTGGTTCGGAACAGAAATTTAAGTGATAAAAAATAGAAGTGCTTCGATAATGCATTGGCTGGCACTTAGGAGTTGAAAAGCAATTAAATAAAAACTACTGAAATGCACATAAAAATGCATCATCAATTACTGAAAACTAGAATGTAAAATTGAGACAGAATTTTTTATCAAATCACATCTCTCCGAACCACTACTCAAACAATTTTTTAAAAAGCCTTGATTAAAGTCCATCCCAAACCTAAACTAAACACACCTGTAATGTGTCAATCAAGCGTCACTCATTTCATATTGACTTGTTCCTAGTTCCTTCTTGTGTGTTAGTGTTTATGCAGATAGTAAACTTCACTATTACTAATAGGTGTCTAAGGGGTCTAGTCTCTATTAGATTTAAAATAGTTATATGCAGACATGAGACATGGAATGATTGAGAAACCAAAAACTTAAACTTACACTCACTTTACGTTTGTTATCATAGACTAATAATAATAAGTCTATGTTTGTTATAGTCTTCTTTACGTTTCTCTACGATTATGGGTGGGAGCCAGTAGTGCTTTCCTGGGGGTTCGCGCGAACCCCCTCATGTGAGTGCTATGGTTCGTGCGAACCCCCTGTTAATAAAAAAATTACTTTCAATTAATCTTATTTCGGTTGCGTGGGCGTCACTATTACCAAAAATCTGCTATTGATTTATCTCATACACATTTTTGCCCGAAAATTATTGACGCCCGAAAGTTGGCAGGCATTTGCTTCCCGCCTCCTCTGCCAATGCTTTCTCTTAATTGGTCGCCCATTGAACACTTGGAACGCAGTTTCCTATGTAACAAGCTGGTTGAGGAACCATAACTCGGCAGATGATACAGGGTGAAAAAATCCAACTCGAAGGAATATAGTGAAAATCAAATAGCTATTTGGAAACATTTTCAATGGTTTAATTGCTTCATAATAATATGTATGAATAAATGAAATTTCAGAGTTCTAGTTTGTGTAAATGATTTTGTGTCTTTTTCATATTCATAAGCTAGTGTGCTACTCTGCCAAATAATATTTCAATGGAAATATTAATATATGAGAAAATGTTAGAAAATATTCACCGCGAACGCGATCCCCCGGGCAAAATTTTAGGAAAGCATCACTGATGGGAACTTGAATAAAAGTTGGAATTTTTCTAAATTGACAGTTAATAAAAGAGGGGCAGTTTGAGATACAATGTCAATGGTCTAAAGAAGTTGGCTTCTGTTGTAAGTCCACAAGCAATTATAAATAATTATAATACCAAAGTACCAAGCGAGCATTCAGATTGCCACTCGTTTAGCTGCATAAAAAGTTGAGAATCTTATGTTTTTACTACGCACTTATTTATTAGTTTATCTCATTAAAGATGTATATAAAACAAATTGATTTATCAACGTGCATTAACAGAAATCATATTCCTTGCATTTTTTAAGAATAAAAATAAGTAAGCCGTAAAAACGGGTTTTTCACAAATCCCTTATCGACCAACGTACGAGGAGTAGGCTACGAGCCCCGCTGCCAGTGACAACTCTAGTTTACTCTAGTAAATATATGCCGTAACAGACTTGTTTTTAACAAACTGAACGCCACTATAAACACATCCAAATTTTTATTTTTTAATATGTGACGTCACTCACTGCTTTCCAATACCGCAATCCGTGGTCAAATGACGGTTATTGATTGGTTTTTTTACTAGCTGCGTGGATTTGGTTTTTATTTTAAAAAAATAGAAATATATTTTATTGATAGGTTGATCATCTAAATGATTGATAGATCGGTTGGTTAGAATTGTTTATAAAAAGCCAATAACTGTAGAAACAGATTACTACACATTGAAAACACATTTAGTATTTGTTTTTATTTCATAATAAAAATAATTTTTATTTTATTATTAGGTTTTATTTGACATTTCAACTTTAAAATTTTCGAAACTAATGAAACTATGTATATATGTATTTACATCATATGCATATATCAACAAATCAAACGCACTGGGAGTTGGCTCTTCCGGAAAAACTTCAACATAATTTCTTCGTTTTGATCATTGCTTTCTGTCGTTAGGCAAAATCAAAGATGACTGGTAGAGAAGACGAGTACGATTATTTGTTTAAAGGTAACATTAATTTAGAAAATGTTGATAATAATTTTCTAGCTTACCTGGTTTTAAAAGCCATTTTTGTCTTACAGTTGTTTTGATCGGTGATTCCGGTGTTGGCAAAAGTAACCTTTTGTCCAGATTCACAAGAAACGAATTCAATTTAGAAAGTAAAAGCACTATAGGAGTTGAATTTGCTACGAGGTTAGGAGTTTCAAATATTTCTGGTAAGAAATGTCCTCTGAGTGAGTGTCACATCACACCAGGCACAAGCAGTCATATGAGCTGTGGCAACATTGTGCAGCTGGATTCACTGACTAGCTTTTATGTTATATATCACACATTGTTTTTATTATTTTGTTTGTAGCTTAAACAGTTAAAAATACATAATTATTTTTACTGCTTTTATTGTCAGGTATTATGTTAAAATATAACTGCTTCTTAATTATAGTTAAAAGCCATTTACACCAGGTGTTTTGAGACAAAGCTTGTAGTTTTGCTAATTCTAGTTGTATTGTTTAGGTAAGTTGTTGTGTGCTAGTGTTTTAATTATTTTTTTTGTTCAGGAGCATTATGGTGGATAACAAAAGAATTAAAGCTCAAATTTGGGATACAGCTGGTCAAGAGAGATACAGAGCAATCACAAGCGCGTAGGTTTACTATTTATTTTTAATGGTTTGGCACGAAAAAGAGTGATGATTAGAAAGATGTGTATCTCCCTGTCTCTTTGGAAAGGCACAAACTTTCTCAAGCTATACTATATGATATACATACAATAAACTATCATTTGGTAATTTAATATAGAAATTTTTTCTTCACAGTCAGTGTTTTCGTAAAAAAAAGTTTTAATTTTATTGTATAATCTTTTAAAACTTTTTTTCTAACAATTTATAAACACTACATCAAATGCTTAGGGTTCCTCTAAATGGAAATTTATTCGAAATTAGGCAGTTGCACAGAAATTTCAAAAACTCCTATTTTAAATTAACTTTAATTTATTATATAAGAAAACAATAAAGGAAAAGAATTATACAATGTATGTTGTGGTAGATTTTTACTCATGAGGATATATCGATTTGAATTTCACACATTGCTACAGTATCTTCAGATCATTAAATCTATAAAGTTGGGATGTGTGGCAGTGTATGAGTGACAGATCTTTAGCACTATGTTGTAATTAACTGTTATTTTTAGGTACTCACAATTGTCATTTAAACATGAAATTTTCGTATGTTATACTTATTGCAGTTGTTCATTAAAACAAATTGATTGAATGATCGCCTTAATAGCCAAATTATACCCCATCAAAGTTCCAAGTTTCTCATTTCCCTAGACCTGCTGATATGCTGCATTGCAAGCATAAAACTCCAAAACTATGTGCAACAAAAAACTGTTATTTTTAAGTAATCAGAATTGTTATTTAAACACTAAATTTCCATATGTTATACTTATATAGCTTGTACATTTAGAACAAAAATTAATTGAATATTTGCCCTAATAACTATGTTATAACCTATCAAAGATCCAAGTTTCTTATGTCCCTTGCCCTGCTGACATGCTGCATTGCGTCCATTAAGGCCTAAACTACATGTCACAGAAAACTGAAATATTCAGAATTGTCAGTGACACATTCATTTTTCAAAAAGTTGTGAGTTTTGGAAGCGAAGAAAATTCATTGTTGCTGGGTGTGCCTGGAATCTGTGCAAATGTTTGGAGCAAGAGAGGCTGAGGTGTCACATTCTACAGCCATTCATAGCTTGCTAGTATGATAAATTCTTTTAATTTACCATGGAAGCTGCAGTATGGAGTGAAGGAAATTAAGACAGTTGTGTCCAGTTACAGTGCTTTGCTTGTCATACCTCAACAATTGTGACAGGGCATTGGATGTTCTAAATTCATGATACTCAAAGAAATGTTCTTCAATGTCTACCTCCAACTCCAAGTAAGGAACAAAATGGCCTCTTAGATGGAACTTTTTAAAGTTGCTTTTTCTAAAGAAAAACTTAATGTTTGGAAATACAAATATGCATGCATCCTAAGTTAAATTCCAGTTCCATGAGAAATATCTCATTGCATATCTCATTTGGCCAAAGAGTTCACTCTTGCTTCTTGAATCAACTCAGCATTTTATCAAACCTTGTTAGTACCAGTTTCAAAGCAAGGGTGACAAAGGATCAGCACATTCCAATTTTGAACTCATGTGCGTGTGATATACTTTGAATGTTGAAATCATCTATATGTTGTTATATTGCACATTTGTATAATTCAAAGTATTATTATAAAGATTGTTTGTATTAAGCTTTGAAAATTATTTTGGCAAGTGCAGTATGTTTATTTAAATATAAAATTTTAATACAATTGCCAATGGCTTTTTTAATCTGTTTTTAAGTTTTTATTCAATTTTATTGAGAATTTTGATTGTTTGATTGATTTTTTAAACAAAAACTTATTATAATTAAGTTAATCCATTCCAAAATAATATCATGTGCTAACTGCAAAGCCACAAGCTCGGATGGCTGCTCATTGTCTAACCAGTAAGCGAATTTAAATTTAGATGTTGATAATGAAGCAGTTGTGGTTTTATTTGATACAGTTTACTGAATAATGAGAGTGTGTTAACTAAAACCTTTAATTAAACTTTCCAAATGTGGTAGTTGCAAATTCAGCTCAAAGATGATTGACATAAGAATGAGTTTCTGATATTCAGAGAAAATAGTTATTAGATAAACAAGGCAGCTTGTTTTGCAGTTGGTCTATTTTGAAGGAAATATTATTAGAAATGTCTGAATCATATACAGAAACTGTCTTTTGATTGCTTTGTGCACTAGAGTATGTTTTAATTATTTGAAAGATCACACAATATCATCTCAGCAGGTGGCATACATTTATGAAGCAATTTTATAATATTATATAATCTAGTAGCCTAGCATGACTTTGTTTAAGATGTTTTGTGTTAGACACTTTGGTATCTATGGCAAATACATAAATTATATAAATTACAAAATGTTTAAATAAATTAAATTAATTTGAAAAGTTAAAAATTAGTAATAATCTTATCGAAAAAATATGTGCTCTTTCATTTGATTTTGTGTGCGTATCCACGAAAAACATTATTTTTCGATTTTACTCATATTGGTTTCTAAAAACTTTATCATAATTTCTTCATATTATATTGCTAACACTTAAGTTACAAAAAATGCACGAAAATGCTGAAGCAAAAGGAGATGTTAAAATGTTGATAAAACATCAGTCCTTGGGATGGTCAAATGACTAGTTTTTCAATAAAATGCACAGAAAAAGGTTTGGTGGTTATTAACTGAATATATTAAGTGTGATGAAGTCATGCAATTCTTCAGATGAATGTGTCTTGTTAACTTTGTTGATAATCATGTAGTCACATCTGCGATAAGATATAAATGCTTAAAAAAAGATTGTATGCATAATATTTTATTGTTTACAAAGAAATATTTTATTTGAAAATTTTAAATCTTTAGCACTTAACTTTTGTTGTTTTTTGATATTGGTACAGAATGCAAATAAAACCTTAACAATTGTCGGTGATTTTCAGTTATTACCGTGGAGCTGTCGGAGCCTTGGTGGTGTACGACATAGCCAAGCACATGACATTTGAAAATGTTGAGAGATGGCTGAAAGAGTTGAGAGACCATGCAGATGACAACATTGTCATCATGCTCGTTGGAAACAAGAGTGACTTGCGACATCTCAGAGCTGTGCCGACTGATCTTGCAAAGTCCTTTGCTGGTTTGTTTATATTTATCTTGTTTTCTTATATTTGGGATGCCTGTTCATCTCATACGTGTTACATTTTGTCTTATCAATTTTTATTGAATTGTGCAGAAAAAAATTCAGTCTCCTTTTTGGAAACTTCAGCTTTGGACTCAACCAATGTGGAAGCTGCATTTACTCATATACTCACAGGTGGATTGAAACGTTTTTATATTTTAATAATTTATACAAGTTGGATTGTTTTCTAATGATTTAACTTTTTGTCCATTTAACATTGAGATTTAATTTTTCAGCCATATACAAGATTGTTTCTCAGAAACACGTGGCAGACTCAGGAGATGAAAGCATGTCAAAGTCATACAATGCACAGACAATCACCATCCCTCCCACCTCAACCTCGGACAAAAGCAAAGCGAGTTGCTGTTCCGGTTGATCGACTAGGCCGGTGAAATAGGCGCGAAGTTCTTCGTCTCTGCTCCTGCTACTGCTGCCTAAATAGTTGATTCCCTGTTTGAAAGAATAATGTCAACTCAAAAGTCTGATCTTGTCTGAATGTTTATCAATGATTCTTTTTTTCTTATTTCTTTCTCAGTAATGATAGTAAAATGATAGTAAGTATGTGATAATGATGTCGATGATAGCTGGGCAAAGTTATTTACAAATTAATTTCTGCTTTCTTATGGTTGTTGTCATTAGGCAATACATCTCCACACGTTTTAATTCTTTGGAGCAATTTTTTATTTTGAATTTGTTTGATGGAATGTTTTATGATCATTTTATGGTTTCAATTTTGACTTGAAATGCTGCCAAGTTTTATCAAATATCTATTAACTTGTCATTGTTGCAAGCATTTCAATGCCGATGTTGTAAATATAATTTTCAGCCCTGAATAAAATCAGTCATTCCATTAATTTATGAGAATTTCTGTTAATAATAAAAGTTCACGTAATTGTTTCGTAAATTTAACTCGTGGTTATACTCTGGGCCTTCGTTGATGACTCTACGGCTTTTTGGACTGCACTTTGGCACG
Source organism: Erpobdella octoculata (assembly GCA_963978895.1). Classification (NCBI taxonomy): domain Eukaryota; kingdom Metazoa; phylum Annelida; class Clitellata; order Hirudinida; family Erpobdellidae; genus Erpobdella; species Erpobdella octoculata. The sequence goes on along the minus strand of OZ022238.1, from coordinate 40,350,004 downwards.
CCTCTGCTTTGCTGAATTTGTTGTTTTCAAATCTTCCTTCGTATATCGGAATTCCATGTGTACCATCTTGGAACCTCACACGGCCTGTGGATATTTAATTATATCTCAAATTAATAATTTTACCACAGCCTATTTATTTATACATACCATGCATATTTATTTATATATGCCATGCTTATTTATTTATACATACCATGCATATTTATATGTACGCACCATGCATATTTATTTATACATACCATGCATATTTATTTATAAATGCCATGCATATTTATTTATACATACCATGTCCTGATAATTTCCCATCCCTGAATTCTCCTTCATAGACAATGCCATTGATCTCAAGCCTGCCGAAACCGTGCATCTTTCCATTCTCGAAATCGCCACTGTATCTTTCAGATATAAAATACAAATTTAATTGAAGATGTCAACAGCAACCAAGGTTATTATTGCATTTTAATATTATTACTGCGTTGAGTAAATGAGCTCATTATATATAATACTAGCGGGGGTACCCGGCGATGCCCGGAGTTTTTAGAGGTTTTTTAATGTTTGTCTGTCTCGCCCCCGTTTCCTTCCCCGCTCACGCTTGCTCTCCCGTTCCCGCTCATTTCCTCTATTACTTTCTTTCCTAAGGGGAATCAAATATAGAGAAAAAATTTGAAATCCGTCACAAAATGAGCGGAGCGGGAACTATATATATATATATATATATATACTAGCGGGGTTACCCGGCGTTGCCCGGGGTTTTTAGAGGTTTTTCTAATGTTTGTCTCTCTCGCTCCCGTTCCCTTCTCCACTTTCCCGTTTTCGTAGCGTTCCCGGTCGCTTTTCCGCTCTCGGTCGTTTTCCAGCTCCCGGTCGCTTTCCCGCTCAGAAGTTCTGTTATCGATTTTCTCTCTTGCTCGCGTTTCCTTCCAAGCTTGCTCTCCCGATTCCAGTCGCTTTCCGCGTTCCCGGTCGCGTTCCCGGTCGCTTTCCGCGTTCCCGGTCGCTTTCCCGTTCCCGGTCGCTTTCCCGTTCCCGGTCGCTTTCCCGTTCCCGGTCGCTTTCCCGTTCCCGGTCGCTTTCCCGTTTCCGGTCGCTTTCCCGTTCCCGCTCACGCTTGCTCTCCCGTTCCCGGTCATGCTTGCTCTCCCATTCCCGGTCACGGTAGCTCTCCCGTTCCCGTTTCCGTTCCCGCTCATTTTCTCTTTTACATTCTTTCATAACTTCTGTTAGCCTATAAAACGCAAAATAGATTTGCTAAGACTATATATATATATATATGAATGTTTGTGGGTTAGTTTGTCTATTATAGAAACGGGAAAGCACCCGGAACGGACAGCGAGCGGGAACAGAAAAGCAAGCGTGAGCGGGAATGGGAGAGCAAACGTGAGCGGGAACGGGGCAGCGACCGGGACGGGAAAACGACCGGGAGCGGGAAAGCGACCGGGAGCGGGAAAGCGACCGGGAGCGGGAAAGCGACCGGGAGCGGGAAAGCGACCGGGAGCGGGAAAGCGACCGGCAGTGGGAAAACGACCGAAAACGGAAAAGCTAACAGGAGTGGGAAAGCAGGTGGGAAAGGAAACGGGAGAGAAAGAGACAAACATTAGAAAAACCTCTAAAAAACCTGGGCAACGCCGGGTATCTCCGCTAGTACATACATAAACACACACACACAGACACACATACATGCACATACACATACATACATACACACATACATACGCACATACATATATATATAGTTCCCGCTCGCTCACCCGCTCCGCTCCGCTCATTTTGTGACGGATTTCAAAAAAATTTTTTTTCTTTTTGATTTTCATTGACTCTCAAGGTTGTGTGAAAATTTCATTACGATCGGATGAATGGTGTAGCAATGCATAAAGGACATTAACATACATAAATACATATATACAAACATTCATTTTTATATATATAGATATATACATACATATATATATACATACTAGCGGGGGTACCCGGGGTTTTGAAAGGTTTTTCTAAGGTTTGTCTCTCTCGCTCCAGGGACGTCAATTGGGGGGGGGCAGGGGGGGGGCGATCGCCCCCCCCCTGAGTTTTCAGTGGGCCCCCGGCACTAAAGTGGGCCCCACGCAGTTAAGTGGGCCCCATGCACTTACGTTAGTGGGCTCCTCCTGATTTTTAAGTGACCATTCCCGGACTTTTCAGTGGGCTCCCGGCCCTAAAGTGGGCCCTCCTGATTTTTAAGTAGCCATTCCCGGACTTTTCAGTGGGCTCCCGCACTAAAGTGGGCCCCACGTACTTAGGGGGCCCCGGCACTAAAGTTGGGCCCCACGCAGTAAAGTGGGCCCAACGCACTTAAGTGGGCCCCGCCCTTAAGTGGTCTCCTGCGCTTAAGTGGGCCCCCGGAACCTAAGTTAGTGGGCCCCTCCTGATTTTTATTAGCCCTTTCCAGACTTTTCAGTGGGCCCCACGTACTTAAGGGGCACTCGGCATTGAAGTGGGTCCCACGCACTTAAAAGGGCCTGGCACTGAAGTGAGCCCAACGCACTCATGGGGCCCCGGGACTGAAGTGGGCTCCGGTCTTACGTGAGCCTCTGCACTTAAGTGGGCTCCCGGCACCTAAGTGGGCCCCTCCTGACTTAAGTGGCCCTTCCCGGACTTTTCAGTGGGTTTCCCGGCACTAAAGTGGTTCCCGCACTTAAGTGGGCTCCCCGTCCTTAAGTGGTCCACCGCACTTAAGTGGCTCCTAGCCCCTTATTTTCACGTGAGCCACCCCACTAAATTGGCCCCCTGCACTTAAGTGGGCCCCGGCACTGAAGTGGGTTCCTCTTAACTTTTAACTGACTTTTCCCTGACTTTTGACTGGCCCTTCTATGACTGTTAAGTAGCCATCCCTAACTTTTATGTAGATTCCTGACTTTCAAGTGGGCCATGGTTAATATATGGGCACCTTTCAGACCGTAACTTTCAAAACTCAGGGACATCATTTAGGACGACTGTGCTTCCGGACTTTTATGTAAACCAATAGTTATTATATATGGGCCCCTGTTGGATTTTTTGTGTGTTTTTAGTGAGATTTGAGAAGAGAAAAGCAAAAGCTTTTGTAATTATAGGATGCGGCCATATGTAGAAAAAATGCCGTCCCGTATATAAAGAAGGTTAGCGTTATTCGTAGCCTGGCGGAGTAGGCTGTCCATAGAGAATAAAAGAAAAAAGAGATGCTAAACAAACTAGGAAGCTTGATCGTTCACGTCGAGATGGAGAAGTGTTAAAAAAGTTATGAACAGTTCAAAATGGAACGAGAGTTGAACGCACGATTTACAGAAAATAGTGATCTTCTTGCACGCCTGAATTCCTTTAATCCTCAATCTGATGATTTTCTCTCTGCAGACCGAATAAGCACACTTTTGCAGCCAGTCCCAACCCGGATAAAAGAGGATAAAAAAGATCAAATTATGATTCACGGCAGGATACTTCGATATATATTACATATACTGATATTTGAGTTTTAAAACACCTAGTATAAAGAACAATAAACTATTATCAAATAACGATATTAGAATAACCTTAATGTAAAATGCCAGCTTGTTTAGGTTAACAAAAAAAAAAGAACTATTAGCCTAGATCCGTTTCATAAAAATTCAGTAGATACTTGCATTATTGGGCCCAGAGGCGTTGCTAATGGGTGGGCAAGATGCCTCGGGCGACATCATGGGGGTGAGAAAAAAAGAGGGTTCAGTGTATTCATATTGGACTAACTTTTTCAGAAATAAAAGACTGTAGTTTCCTTTGTTCATTAATATTAATTAACGTTTACAGCAGATTTTGATAGCTATTGCCTTGTTCGTAGAGACAACTGAAAATGCTCTTATGCTCACTCAGATGTTATATTATGTGACCTCCGCCGGTCATAAGGTTTTTTTGGGAGAAAAAATTAAACCAGGGTTTCAAATTTTTTTTTTGAAAAGTGGCTCCATCTACCCCCCCCCCCCCGGTCATCAGGTTTTTTTGGGAGAAGGAAGTAAAAAACGTATGCAGGGGGCGCAGATTTTGTGTTTTGTGCTCATGCGCAGAGGACCCTAAGTGGGCCCCTAAAACATCTTGCCCCCCCTAAGGTTTTGCTGAAATGACGTCCCTGTCTCGCTCCCATTTCCTTCTCCGCTTTCCCGTTCCCGGTTGCTTTCCCGCTCCCGGTAGCTTTTTCGTTCTCGGTCGCTTTCCCTTTCGATCGAGAACGGGAATGGGAGAGCAAGCATGAGCGAGAACGGGAGAGCAAGCATGAGCGAGAACGGGAGAGCAAACGTGAGCGGGAACGGAAAGGCGACCGGGAACGGGAGAGCAAACAGGAGCGGAAAAACGACCGGAAGCTGGAAAGCGCCGGGAACGGGAAAGCGACCGAGAACGGGAAAGCAAACGGGAACGGGAAAACAAGCGGAGAAGGAAACCTGAGCGAGAGAGACAAACATTAGAAAAACCCCGGGCACCCCGCTAGTATATATATATATATAAATATATATATATATATATATATATATTTTTTTTTTTAAATGTTAAAATACATAAGAAAGATAACTCATTAAGACCTATTATTTCACAATGTCCTGCTGTTACTTATAATGTTGCTAAAGAAATTAATAAAATTATTTCTCCTTATTGTCCTTCTCAATATAGTCTTAAATCTTCTTATGATTTTGTTGATCTTATTCATAGTAATGGAAGTTCTAATATAATTGCGTCTTTAGATGTTGAAAGTTTGTTTACCAACGTACCTGTTATAGACACTATAAATATAATTTGTAAGTGTGTTTATTCACATCCTAGTATTCAACCTCCTCAAATCAGCCCTGAAGTCTTGAAAGAATTACTTTATATATGTACAACGCAATCTCCTTTTTTATCACCTAATGGAGACTTATATGTACAAATTGACGGTGTAGCTATGGGGTCCCCGTTGGGCCCGACTTTCGCTAATTTTTATATGGGTGATCTTGAAGCACGTGTATTTGAAAATCACACCAAACCTTTTCTGTATTGCCGTTATGTTGACGATATATTTGTTTCAGTTGATAACTTAGAAGAACTATTTAAACTGAGAGATGCATTTGTAAAAAATTCTAAACTACAATTTACTTATGAACTTGCTAATAATAAACATCAAATTCCTTTTTTGGATACTTTAGTTACTCGAAATGTATCAAAACTATCTTGCCAGGTCTATACTAAACCCACAAACACAGGCAATTGTCTTAATTATAATAGCGATTGCCCTGAAAGATATAAACTAAATGTTATTAATAATTATATAAATAGGGCCTATAAATTTTCAGAAACATGGTCTGAATTTCACAATGAAATTCTACAAGTGAAACAACTTTTGATAAATAATAATTATTCTAATTCTATTGTTGATGCAACTATAAATAAATTTATGTCACGTATTACTGATAAAAAACATGTTTCAAAACCTAATACCAATAACTCATCAAATTCTTGTATAATTCCATTATATTATGCTAATCAGATGTCTAATAATTATAAAATAGATGAAAAGTGTTGAAAAACATTGTGTATGATAATATTAAGGTTGTAAATAAAGATAATACACTCAAGTTACACATCTATTATAATAATGGAAAAACTCATAATCTTTTAATTAAAAATAGTATAAATAATGTTTCTAGCCCTGTAGCACAAACCAACCTAGTGTACCAATTTTCGTGTCCGTTTCCACATGGTCAGGTGGAAAATTACATTGGTCATACTAGAACTACTCTGTCTCGTAGATTGACTATGCATTGTCAAAGTGGTGCCATATACCAACATATGTCAACACAACATTCAATCAAACCATCACATAAATTTCTAATTGATAACACCAGTATACTAATGAAAGAAAATCAACCCATTAAGTTAAAATTAAAAGAAGCTTTAGCTATTAATAAATGTAAGCCTTTAATTAATAAACAATGGTATTCTTTTAATTTAACTCTTAAACTTTTTGGTTCTCTAAATAGTAATAAAACTAATAATAATAATAATAATAATAATAATAAATGTTTTAACTCATTTACAACTTCTGTTAAAAATATGCATGTTAATAGTGCCAATGTTTCTTCAGGTATTTCTTCGTTGAATGAATGTTTTGTACCAGACGTTTGTGTTTCAAAGGTTATAGATAATGTATGTGATTCTTCTTCCAGTCACGTCCTTGAAGTTGACTGTAATTCCGTTGTTAAAGGCTTTACTAACTGATCTTAATTATTTAGTTATTACTGTTATTATTATAATTATTTTAATTTAAATATTTTTTATGTTGTTACATTTGTATATAATGAATTTAAATTTTATTTAAATTGTATTTTAATTCCTTTCAATTAGTTGTATCTTTTACCATTTAGTCACTGCATTTTATTTTAAAAAGTTAAACGGCTCTGATGATGGCAAAAAATTGCCGAAATAGATCTATTAGCCTATAAGATTATGGAGTTTGTGTTTGGGAATAAATTATTTTTAAACCGATTTAGAGAAATGGAAAAAATTAAAAATAAAATCGATTCAGCCAAGTGCGCCACTTTTTTCAATCGAGTCTGCCTAGAAGAATATATATATATATATATATATATATATATATATATATATATATATATATATATATATATATATATATATATATATATATATATATATATATATATATATATATATATATATATGTCCTGACTGACTGACTGAAATCAACGCCGAGCTCAAACGCTTCATCCTAGGAACGTGAAATTTGGAACTTATATTACTTTTATTGCGTAAGCATCCACTAAGAAAGGATTTTTGAAAATGTTGCTCATGAGGGGAAGAAACTGGAAAACAAATTTTTTTTAAAACAATGTATATCTCGAAAACCAAAAATGAGGAGATTTTGAAATTTGGTATATGGATTCTTCCTGAAAAATAAAAAGATACGTGTTTCACCATTTTTTGAAAATTCGGTTTCCCGGACCTCAAATGTGGGTTGGAAAATTGGGTTATTTGGTTTTTAAAGTAGCTGCTACTCAAAAGCTGTGAATGCTACAGGAGTAAAAATTAGTATCTAGTTTCTACTCCAAAAATAATGAAATACGTGTTTTAGCATTTTTTTGAAAATTTGGTTTCCAGGACTACAAATTTGGGGTGGAAAATAGGGTTATTTGTTTTTTAAAGTAACTGCTACTCAGAAACTGTGAATACCACAGATGTAAAAGTTAGTATTTAGTTTCTATTCTAAAAATATTGATATACGTGTTTCACTATTTTTTGAAAATTTGGTTTCCAGGACCTCAAATGTGAAGTGGAAAAAGGGTTATTTGATTTTAAAATAACTGCTACTCAAAAACTGTAAGTGCTACAGATGTGAAAATTAGTATTGTGAGGTTTTGTGCATGTTAAAAGTAGATGAGTTCAGTTTATCACCGGACGGACGGGCCAAGCCGTTATTTTAGGGTCTTCATACGGCCCTGCCCAAACCTTAAATCAAGGTGGGACGAGCCGAGATTTTTAACCAAGTATATAGACATTTTAGCGTGTTCAGGTGGGACGGGCCGAAGTTTTTCATCAAGTATATAGAACTTCTAGGCCTGTAAAAACGGGCCGGGCCCATATTAGACGGGCCGTGCCGTGCCAGGAATTTCGGTTTTTGAAACGGGCTGGGCCAAGTTGTCGACGGGCCGAGCCGAGACCTAAAAAATTGATCCGTGCAGTACTCTACTATGTATGCACGGTTCAAATTCTCTAATTTCATGCGAGCGAAGCGGGGTTACCCGGCGTTGCCCGGGGTTTTTAGAGGTTTTTCTAATGTTTGTCTCTCTCGCTCCCGTTTCGTTCTCCACTTTCCTGTTTTCGTCGCGTTCCCGGTCGCTTTTCCGCTCTCGGTCGTTTTCCAGCTCCCGATCGCTTTCCCGCTCAGAAGTTTTGTTATCGATTTTCTCTCTTGCTCGCGTTTCCTTCCAAGCTTGCTCTCCCGATTCCAGTCGCTTTCCGCGTTCCCGGTCGCTTTCCGCGTTCCCGGTCGCTTTCCGCGTTCCCGGTTACTTTCCCGTTCCCGGTCGCTTTCCCGTTCTCGGTCGCTTTTCCGTTCCCGGTCGCTTTTCCGTTCCCGGTCGCTTTCCCGTTCCCGGTCGCTTTCCCGTTCCCGGTCGCTTTCCCGTTCCCGCTCACGCTTGCTCTCCCGTTCCCGGTCATGCTTGCTCTCCCATTCCCGGTCATGATTGCTCTTCCATTCCCGGTCACGGTTGCTCTCCCGTTCCCGTTCCCGTTCACGCTCATTTTCTCTTTTCCATTCTTTCATAACTTCTGTTAGCCTATAAAACGTAAAATAGATTTGCTAAGACTATATAATACTATATATATATGTGAATGTTTGTGGGTTAGTTTGTCTATTATAATAACGGGAAAGCGACACGGCATGGACAGCGAGCGGGAACGGAAAAGCAAGCGTGAGCGGGAATGGGAGAGCAAACGTGAGCGGGAATGGGACAGCGACCGGGAACGGGAAAACGACCGGGAGCGGGAAAGCGACCGGCAGCGGGAAAGCGACCGGGAGCGGAAAGCGACCGGGAGCGGGAAAGCGACTGGGAGCGGGAAAGCGACCGGCAGCGGGAAAGCGACCGGCAGCGGGAAAACGACCGAAAACGGGAAAGCGAACAGGAGTGGGAAAGGAAACGGGAGAGAAAAAGACAAACATTAGAAAAACCTCTAAAAAACCCGGGACACGCCGGGTATCTCCGCTAGTACATACATAAACACACAGACACACATACATGCACATACAAATACATACATACACACATACATACGCACATACATATATATATAGTTCCCGCTCGCTCACCCGCTCCGCTCCGCTTATTTTGTGACGGATTTCAAAAATTTTTTCTTTATATTTGATTCCCCTTGACTCTCAAGGTTGTGTGAAAATTTCATTACCATCGGATGAATGGTGTAGCAATGCATGAATACAATACCTATATACATACATACATACATACATACATACATTATTGGAAAATAATAAATGAAGCTTTGTTACGGCTAGTTATACCTTCTGGTTTATTAATAATGTCCATAATAGTTATTCCAAGTCCTTTAACGTCTATCAATGGGAAAACCTATCGTAAAAACAGCGATTTTACATTAATATATATACTAGCGGAGATACCCGGCGTTGCCCGGGTTTTTAGAGGTTTTTCTAATGTTTGTCTCTTTCTCTCCCGTTTCCTTTCCCACCTGCTTTCCCACTCCTGTTCGCTTTCCCGTTTTCGGTCGTTTTCCCGCTGCCGGTCGCTTTCCCGCTGCCGGTCGCTTTCCCGCTCCCGGTCGCTTTCCCGCTCCCGGTCACTTTCCCGCTCTCGGTCGCTTTCCCGCTCCCGGTCGTTTTCCCGTTCCCGGTCGCTGTCCCGTTCCCGCTCACGTTTGCTCTCCCATTCCCGGTCACGCTTGCTTTTCCGTTCCCGCTCGCTGTCCGTTCCGGGTCGCTTTCCCGTTTCTATAATAGACAAACTAACCCACAAACATTCATATATATATATATATATATATATATAATATATATATATATATATATATATATATATATATATATATATATATATATATATATATATATATATATATATATATATATATATATATATATTGCGAATAAACTGTGGAATCAATAGCTTTTCGTTTAGGTGGCATCATTAATTCGATAGAAAGATTTGAAATTTGAAATTGTCTTTTTTCAGCCAATTTTCAATATATGACGATGTCTTAAAGGAAATAGTTTTGTACTTTATATATATATATATATATATGTGTAGTTTCCGCTCGCTCACCCGCTCCGCTTCGCTCATTTTGTGACGGATTTCAATTTTTTTTATATTTGATTCCCCTTGACTCTCAAGGTTGTGTGAAAATTTTATTACGATCGGATGAATGGTGTAGCAATGCATAAAGGCCATTAACATACAAACATTCATTTTTATATATATAGATATATATAGTTCCCGCTCCGCTCATTTTGATTTATATATATATATATAGATTATAGTAAATAATTATATAAATAAAAAGTTATTACGCAATTGTACAATGTCAGCCCTAAAGATAAAAAAAAAAGGTTGCGCTGCAATTGAAAAATAATAAATAATGAAATTTTAAAGAAAATCCATTATTTTTGACGGGCTATGGATAAAGCATAGACTTATACTATATATACCTAGACACGCAATGCCCCGTATGTGCCTATAGTAAGTAGCGAGGACAAATTAAAGCGAAATTTTATGGCCCTTATACCACGTGATCAACGGCGTTTTAGGTTTATACCACAAGCACAGCAATCTTTAGAATTTTTTTTTTACTTTAAAATTACCCAAAAAATTTGTTTGAAATATTTTAATAAAAAAAGGATTGGTCAAATGAATCAGGATATATTTTTTTTATACCCAGCCATGGCCCTAGTGAAAAAACATCCTAAGTTGCATCGCGCAATTTGCATGCATTGCAGGTCTAGATATATAGTATAAGTCTATGACAACAACAGTCATTCTTTACTAAAAAAAATCTAGCTAATCACAATGATACAACTACCAATCAACTTTTTTTCTAAATTTTATAAAAATTTAAAAAAAATCTGAAATTGATTTACAAAGTTATTTATACAAATGAAAAATGACAAAAATGTGTTTGATGAAAGTTTTTATGCTTTTTCTTTTATATTTTTTTTATTTATTAACACACTTTAAATATCCCATGAAAACCATATAGGTAATTTCAAGTAGGTGATTACAGCAATGCGTTTTAAATGTATTCTTAAATTATTATCTCTTTACACGTTACCATCAATAATAACTAATAACGCAGAAACTTCATGAGTTTTTTTTTTAATAAATTTACTGTAAGAAATTAGTTATTTCACTGACTTGAATTTGTCATGTTTACAATCTAACAATCCGTGTCCGTGACTGAAACCTTTGTGGAATTCTCCTTCATAAACAAATCCGGAAGCGTCAAATTTACCCACGCCATGTTTTTCGTTCTTAGAGTTCCTCTGCCCTTCGTATTTGGATCCATCAGGGTAAGCCTGTTCGTCTGCCGTAGACATCTTGCATTAGTTAATTCTATTCATGTTCGATGTTAATATAGAGCTAGGTTAATAACAGCTGACAAACGCTCATTATAAAGAAAGCCTATATTAATTCCTTGCTGTGATCGCATAATAAGGAAGTGGCTGCCTACTACAGTTAACAAACTTCAGTCGTGTATTAACACTCTTACGCACATGTTACTTTGCATATTACATATGCCTGCTATTTAAAAATTCGTGCTTTCCAAATTATGAATCCTTGCTTTTCAAAATGTTAGCGTGTGTGCTATGTGCAAAGCAAAGACAATGTGTCTTGGTTTCACCAAGTCAGAAAACAAGAAAATATTGCAGAATGCTGTTGAGCCAGAATTGCCCAGAGTCTGATTGGATCCGACATTTCAAACTTAATAACGGGCCAAGAAATTTGCCAGTTTCCGTGATAAGCTTCATCAACGTCAAAATCCTAAAAAAATGCCGTGAATTCCAGGGCCGTCATTTCAGCAAAGATAAGATGGGAAAGATTCAGAAATTTTATTTTCGTAATGCTTCAAATGGAGTGTGGTGTTCCACAAGGTTCAGTACCTGGCCCTACCTTTTTTTCTATATACGCCTAGTCATCCGAGCACGAATGAATTATAACAGAACACAGGCTAAAAGCACGCTTCTATGCCGACCAGTAGCGGATTCAAATTATAAAATTAAAACGCATCGGGAAAAGCAAGCCAAGATAAACTTTCAAAACAAAATGTTTCTAAAAAAAAGCTAAATAATCACGCATTTCTCTTGCGTCAACATCCAAAGTCTTCTATAAATTGGAGGCGAAATATTAGAAAATAACTGCTCGTGAAAGCCAAAAGAGAGGAATTTAAATAATGTTAAGCAGGAAACATGTTGAAGAAAGATAATGATTGGGGCATAGTGGGAGGTAGGTACTTTTTCCATAAATATTCTGAAAATCTCAACAGTACACTTTCCTTGCCAAAAAAACTAATGACAGGGAGGGTAGTCGGAGGTGAGCCGTAATCATAATTTTAAAGTGGGGGAGCCCTGAAATTGTTTTTCCGCATTAGCGCACGTTCCAGCAATGGTTCTCTGACCCCGAAATGACGTTTCTGATGTCAAGTAGGTTTAGTGGATACAACACAACATTAGGTGTTTAAAGGTGTAATGTAGGGTCCTCAACTCCGGAAAACCTTTGCAACACACGTGGCAAGCCGTTTCAAAATGTTCTAATAAAGCTAGAGCTTGTTACGCTGTTTGGGTACTCTTTGGTATGTCTCATGCACCATGCATGCTATTGTCGAACAATGAGTAGCAAATTTCTTTGACCTCACTGACTAGAATGGTGCACTGGATCTTCTCGGACAGTTTAGTGTTCACGGCACAAATGCAGCTTTAGCAGTTGAATTCATGTAACTTAATTTTGTAGTCTTTAAACACTGCCATATTGAGAGCAACAGACAAATCTTTTAGCTTTTCACTGGCTTTTTAATAACATTGTACCACACTGTCGTACAATGAATTCCATCTTGTTGGGCTGGGCATGGACACATCGGTTGAGAGTTCATTATAGCAAAATAATCTTCGCAAAATGTTGGTGATTGCGAACATTTGTTCCAAACAGCTGTACATTTGCCAAAAGTACTATGGTGGATCCTTTCGTAATTATAATTATTTTTAATTATTTCATTCATATCACCTGTAGCTATTAGGCTGAGAGTATGACTGCTGCATCTGTGATGCAGAAGAAGTGTTATTTCAAACTCTTCATCCTCATCAATAATCAAAATTCTATGCAAAGAGTTTTCTTTTACAAAATAGAAAAAAGTATATTTTAAAAGTATTTTGATATGTGGTTTTTAAAAATAAAAATACTCTAAAAAGTATTTAAAATACCAAAATAAAAAATGCTTTGCCATTGGTATTTGAATACCAAATAAAATACGTATTTTATTTTGAAAATACGTATTCTAAATACCTGTATTTGAAATAGAGCCCACTTCTGGTAGCAATGCATAAAGGACATAGAGACAAACATACATACATAATCTCATTTTTATAGGAGATGTGTATGTATGTATGTATGTATGTATGTATGTATGTTTTGAGGACCATGTACGAAATATGGTAATAAAAAAAAGATGTATGGAATAAGATAAAAATTATTGTCTTCAAATAAAAGAATAAATATCCTCTGTTTTCATTCAAAGATCGAATCAATATGTCAGATACGAAAATAATGGCAAACTTTACGCTTTGATAGATACCATCTTGGTACAAAAATTTATCAATATCAGTTGCATTTCAGTTTCCCCAGCTCCAGAGGCGGCTGGGGGAGGGGGGGCAACGCAAAGATTTTGTCCACCAAAAAAAACCTTTATTAGCTCACATATGTTTTGACTATTTAGATTTATTGATAAACGTAGTATTTTTCATACATTTTGAATTATATCTACGTAGTTATAACATATATTTCTGCTAAATCGCCACCTTGTGATCGGGGAAGTAGTCCTAGGCTAGGACTACTTCCCCGATCACAAGGTTTCTTAGAAAGAAAAAAAGTGTTTAAGAAATTTATATAATTTTGCGGTTTCTTTTTTTTGCATGTATTGAACCTTTCCAGTAAAGTCTTGGCCCCATTCTGGCAAGTATACCTAGTCCCCAGAAAAATTTGGATGGCTACGCGGTTAGGTTGACGAATACAATAAAGATAAAACTTTCACAAATGATTTTTACTTGATACGTTATAAATTTAAATCTTACATCATAAAAAATACATTTAAAAAAAACAACGTTTTTCTGGGGCCCTAAAAAGTATAAAATAATATTCCTATAATTCATATACAACAAAAAACGTTGCGGGCGCATTATTTTTTTATAACCATTTGTTTTATTAAAATTTTGCTGTTGTAGCCGATAATGTGCCCGCAGGCGCGGTCTTACCATTGGGAATGCTGGGGATGCATCCCCCCACCAGCCTCAGAGCTCAATTTTTTAATGAATAAATAAGTTAAAAGTACACCAAACAACCCTCCGCCAAACACCAACTATCTATTTAACCCAGATAGTTATAAAATATGAAGAAATCTGTGGGCATCAGTAAAGCGCAATTAATATCTCATTACTATAGTAAGTATGATAGGCTTGACCATCCAAAGGTGATTATGTCCTGCCAATTAGCAGCTTATAATTGAGGATATCCAGCTAAGTGGTTGTCTATAGGCGTAAAGTCTTCTAAACCACTATAATAAACGTTATCTTATCTTATCTTATCTTATCTTATCTTATCTTATCTTATCTTATCTTATCTTATCTTATCTTATCTTATCTTATCTTATCTTATCTTATCTTATCTTATCTTATCTTATCTTATCTTATCTTATCTTAAGGCGATTCTCATTCGGTTTTCAGTTGTTTTCGGGGTTTCTATTCTTCGTTTTTTGCTGGCGTTAATCGTTTAAAAATTGGAAAAATCTGAGTTCGTGCAAGTTTAGTACACTAGTTTTTCCTTATACTTATAATAATCGAAAAGGGAAAATACCCACTGTTTTCTGTGAAGCCTAAAGGTGGTAAAGTACTTAATTTTATTATTCATAAATCAATATTTGTTTTACTAATTCAACTGCACAAACTTTAATTATTGTGTTGAAGATGTCAAGCAAAAATCTTGAACTTCCAGCAAAAAAAATGCGTTGAAGCAATTTCATTAAGATTACGTCATTCTTTAAATCGGGACCTACTGAGCATTGAAAGTGCAAAGGTTCTAGCTAAACTTCAAACCCTGAATAACAAGATTGTCATTTATCTACTCGTTCTATTAAATTTTTGACCAGCGAAAATACATTTGAGTCGAACTTGACCAACAAAACTGTCAAATTTTCGTTTTAAACCTAATATTTTTTGAATATTGCGTTTGTGTTTACTGAGGTTGTAGGAGAGTGCATGTTCGTCATTCTTTAGACATTAAGCAAGTTAGAATTAGGTTAAAGCAGGCCCGTAGCTAGCGGGGGTCTGGGGGGGGGGGCTACAGCTCCCCCACTAAAAATTTAAGCCCCCCCCTACTAAAATTTTTTGCAGGTTTTTTCACTTTATTTACATCTAAGCCAAGTGATGATGAAGTTACGATCCGTAATTTAAATTTAAATATAAATGTACTAGCAGTGCCCGTAGCGGCTTCGCTCGCATGAAATTAGAGAGTTTGAACAGTGCATCCATAGTAGAGATCAATTGTTTAGGTCTCGGCTAGGCCCGTCGACAACTTAGCCCAGCCCGTTTTAAAAATCCGAACTCCTGGCCCGGCACAGCCCGTCTGAATTAGGCCCGGCCCCTTTTTACAGGCCTAGAAGTTCTATATACTTGATGAAAAACTTCGGCCCGTCCCACCTTGACTTCAGGTTTAGCCCGGCGCAAATAAAACCCTAAAATCACTAAAACATCTATATACTTGGTGAAAAATCTCGGCCCGTCCCACCTTGATTTAAGGTTTGGCCTGGCCCGTGTGAAGACTCTAAAATAAAGGCTTGACCCGCCGGTGATAAACTGGACTTAGCTACTTTTAACCGGCACAAAACTTCAAAATACTAATTTTTACATTTGTAGCACTTACAGTTTTTGAGTAGCAGTTATTTTGAAATCAAATAACCCTTATTTCCACCCCACATTTGAGGTCCTGGAAACCAAATTTTTAAAAAATGTTGAAACACTTATATCATTATTTTTTGAGTATATACTAAATACTAATTTTGAAATCTGTAGCATTCACAGTTTTTGAGTAGCAGTTACTTTAAAAACCAAAGAAACCTTTTTTCCACCCCACATTTGAGGTCCTGAAAACCAAAATTTCAAAAAATGGTGAAACACGTATATCATTATTTTTAGAGTAGAAACTAAATGCTAATTTTTACTTTTGTAGCATTCACAGTTTTTGAGTAGCAGCAACTTTAAAAACCAAGTAATCCTATTGTCCACCCCACATTTTAGGTCCTATAACCAAATTTGTAAAAAAATGGTGAAACACGTATATCTTTATTTTTAGAATAGAAACTAAATACTAATTTTTACATCTGTGGTATTTACAGTTTTTGAGTAGCAGTTACTTAAAAAACAAATAGCCCTATTTTTCACCCCACATTTGAAGTCCTGGAAACCAAATTTTTAAAAAATGCTAAAACACGTATTTCATTATTTTTGAAGTAGAAACTAAATACTAATTTTTACTCCTGTAGCATTCACAGTTTTTGAGTAGCAGCTACTTTAAAAACCAAATAACCCAATTTTCCAACCCACATTTGAGGTCCGGGAAACCAAATTTGTGAAAAATGGTGAAATACGTATATCTTTATTTTTAGAAAAGAAACTAAATAATAATTTTTACATCTGTGGTATTTACTGTTTTTGAGTAGCAGTTACTATAAAAGACAAATAGCCCTATTTTCCACCCAACATTTGAAGTCCTGGAAACCAAATTTTCAAAAAATGCTAAAACACGTATTTCATTATTTTTGGAGTAGAAACTAAATACTAATTTTTACTCCTGTAGCATTAACAGTTTTTGAGTAGAAGCTACTTTAAAAACCAAATAACCCAATTTTCCAACCCACATTTGAGGTCCGGGAAACCGAATTTTCAAAAAATGGTGAAACACGTATTTCATTATTTTTGAAGTAGAAACTAAATACTAATTTTTACTCCTGTAGCATTCACAGTTTTTGAGTAGCAGCTACTTTAAAAACCAAATAACCCAATTTTCCAACCCACATTTGAGGTCCGGGAAACCAAATTTTCAAAAAATGGTGAAACATGTATCTTTTTATTTTTCAAAAAGAATCTATATACCAAATTTCAGAAAAATATTTTAGAAAAAATGTTTAGAAAAAAGTTTGTTTTCCAGTTTTTTCGCCTCAGGAGCAAAGTTTTCAAAAATCCTTTCTTAGCGGATGTTTGCACTATAAAAGTAATATAAGTTCCAAATTTCACGTTCCTAGGAGGAGGCGTTTGAGCTCGGCGTTGATTATCAGTCAGTCAGGACATGTTCTTTTATATATATAGATTAAATAAAATTAAACATAAATAAATAAAGATAAACTTAAATATAAAGTTATTAATAATAATTTTCATGCCTGTGGCCACAACGTTTTAGTTAACTTTTAAGCATTTCTAGTTCTAGTCCGGTTACCAAAAACGCAATAAAATAAAATCGGATTCAAATAATTGTCTTGACATTGATCAAACCACATTATAATGAAATGCACTTTTTAGTTTAGTTTCTCATTTCAAGCTACTACACATCCATTTATGTTTTACACATGAAAATTTTCATGTGTTTCATAATCAGTGCTTGGACTTAGTAGAGACTTAGACTTGCAATACTATAATAACTTCAACCTTACAGTTTTAGAACAGAGAAAGAAGCTAATTCAGCTTAGCTTACAAACTTTGGCTTTTGATTTTTGAATGACTCTTAATAATTCAAATTACTTTCATAATTTAGCATTTTTAGTGCTACCCTGACAGCGCAATACTATTAACCCCAATATTGCTAAACTGATTAATTCGAAGAAACAATTTAAAACTCACTGTCAAACCACACAATTTTTATGACAATATAAGTATAATGATAAACTCATAGATATAGGATATATATCCTAAGTCCATGGATATACTTGATATTATAATCTAATTTTCTATTTGGATTGCTTAGAAACTGATGACAAGTTTTATATGCAACACATGAATGAATGTGTAGTAACTTAAAATGAGAAGCTGAACTAAATAGTACATTTTATTATAATGTGGTTTGATCTTTGTCAAGTCAAATATTTAAATCCGATTTTATTTTATTGATTTCTTGGCATTTGATACAGATCTGCAAATTTTTATCAAAAATAAAATAAGTATGTTATTGTAGGTTAGCTGAGTTAGTAGAGTGTTAGTCTTGAATGTGAGAGCTTCACGGTTCCACTCGCACTCACTGCCTTTAGTAGCTCATGTCAACGGAAAGCTTAGCGGGTAAAATCGTTCTCTCCGTGGGGCATGTAAAACAACAGCGCTTTTGAACAACTCTGGAAAAAGCGCTATATAAATTATCAAAAATTTACATTTACATTGTATTGTGGACTATAACGGTTGTCTTAATAAATAATTAAATTTGGACAATTTGATTCAGTGCTGTCATCCCAGTGGTGTGTCATGCACGTATCAAAAATCAAGATTGTGGATAACAACAAGCATACTGTTATTTTACGAAATTGCCTGTGAAAATTGTTAATTTTTGTTACTACGAGCAACAATATTGCAACTCTTAGAAAACCTAAAATCTCACAATAGGATATCCAAAATTGGATGCCAATTTGTGCCAAATGCTACAAAATGCTTTGGCTAATCTCCTTATCGTGAGGGGCTTCGCACCCTCGGCGCTCGCGCTCAGGCTTCTTCGGTGCCCTCAATCGTTAGTATCCCCCCCTACTACTTTTCATAGCCCCCCACTCACTAAATCCTGCCTACGGGCCTGGGTTAAAGACATATCTTTCTAATAAGTTTTTTGATTAGTAAATGTTGATGAACTGCGCGCCTTTGCAAAAGAATTTTTTTTTATAAGGGCACAATATAAATGTTTTGTTATTTTGTCTTGTATTTGTAGGGAGATTGAATAGGAACATACACTTTTCTTATGTTAAAAAACGCAATTTGTTTACAACACACCCATTACTTCATGATAATTTTAAAATCTATAAAAAATATAATATAAGACTCCCAACAACTCCGCCTCGCTAATTACGAGCCAGTCCCAAGCCTGGAGAAAGGAGGAGGGAAAAGTAAGAAGGATCAAATTCTGATCCACGACAGGAAGTACTTTAGTCTAGAATTCCTACATACAGCCATTAGAGTCTTAAAACACTTGGTGTAAAGGACTATAAACTATTATAAAAAAAAAAAAAAAAAAAAAAAAAAAAAAAGACTCCCAACAAAAAATAAATTTTTCGTCCCCCCACCAGAAAATCCTGGGACCGATTTTGTGTGCCCGCAACGTTTTCCGTTGTATATGAATTACAGGAATATTATTTTATACTTTTTATGGCGCAAGAAAAACGTTGTTTTTTTTAAAATGTATTTTTTATTATGTAAAAATTATTTTCTACTTTTTCGTTTTTGATGGGTGAAATTTTGTAAGCATTTGATTTTTTTAGTTTTTTCGCTAGGTGCCCGTTTAATTTACTTCTGACTTCTTTTACTTTTTTTGCCAGGTTCTAAAATCTGGTACAGGTTTAAAAAACACCATCGTATTGGATTTAATACCTACTAACATATATAAGCTAGTAAGAAATAGACATCTACGTCAACTCCGCCTCGCTAATTGCGAGCCAGTCCCAAGCCTGGAGAAAGGAGGAGGGAAAAGTAAAAAAGATCAAATTCTGATCCACGACAGGAAGTGCTTAACTGCTTCCTACATACAGACATTAGAGTCTTAAAACACCTGGTGTAAAGGACTATAAACTATTATAAAAAAAAAAAAGACATCTACGTTCAGTATTAAAACACTTGGTGTAAAGGACTCTAAACTATTATAAAAAAAAAGACATCTACGTAACTCCGCCTCGCTAATTGCGAGCCAGTCCCAAGCCTGGAGGCATTTTCGCCCATGTCCGACGGTATAAGACAGGATGATAAATAATGCCACCTGATTGGATAATTTTGAATTAAAAAGTCACATAAATTATGCAAATATATAGACGCGATATGTTTTCCGATGTTGTTTATTTTATAGTTGTTGGCCGTTATGGGTTTTTCCGGTGGATAAAGATTGACAAAGTTGCCGACTAAGTTATTTGACACTCCATGTATGTAACTAAATAGTTAAATAGACTAGAAAATTCAACTTGTCATTCTGTCAATCAGAGATCATCAATATTTGGAATGAAGCTTTTCCAATCATATAAGCCACGCCTAGTCAATAAACTGAAAGACAAATACACTATTTTAATTATTAATTGACTGACAAATAATAACTTTTGACAAAAGTTTACCAAATGGAATTTGATTTTTTTTTAGTAAATTAATAACGCAAAAGGCTTCTATTCTAAAAAAAATATATCATTACAAACAGTTATTCTAATCTAAAAAATTATGATACTGTGCAATTTAACTCATTAGTTGTTTATTTAATGCAGAAATGGCTTAACTAAGTTGTTCATGGAGATAAATAGGACTAGTTGGAACATATCTGAAACTTTCCCAGGAGATTGATAATATATTTTCAACCAAATTCTACTCTGTCAGCATGCTAAGGAAAAGCATGTGATAAGAGTGCATAGTAACACTGATTTCTTTTAAACCTAAACAAACAGACATTTTTTCAAAGTTCAAACTCTAGCATTATTTGTTTTAATAAATTCCTGAATTGTCTTGAGTTGACAATATTTCAGTATTCAGTGTTGTTTAATTATTTGACTTCCCAGTTATTAGTGCAGAAATAACTGTTTTAATTTTTTATATTGGCCTCATAATCAAGAACTGAGATAATTTTGTAATATAATAAAGCTGAATAGTTATTCTACTGTTGTTCTCAATTAAAATCAAAGAAATCAATAAAACTGATAATTTTTTAATGATTTTTAATTATCTAAATCTAAAATGTCATGTTACTCATAATACATTTGAAGCCTAAAAATGTTGCATTAGTTTAAAAATATCTAATTTTTGTTAGTAACTAAAATTTGTTAGTTTTTTCATATGCATGTCAGATTAGCTGAGTTATTTATTTATCTGCAACAAAAACATGACAAAAGGTCTTGAATACTTTAATGTTACAGGTCCAGCAAGCTTTTATTTGGTGTATATGGCAAAGGCAGTTTAAAAAAAGAATTGTGGAGACAAGCTATTTCAAAGTAGATACAAAAATGTGTATGGCCTTTTTTGTCTAAATGGCTCGATATAGAAGCCACATACAAATATTAGAATGATTGTAAGAACTATTATAAGTATCAATAAAAATAGTATTAAAACAATAGTATTAAAATAGTATTAAAACAATAGTATTAAAATAGTATTAAAACAATAGTATTAAAATATTATTAAAACAATAGTATTAAAATAGTATTAAAATAGTATTAAAACAATAGTATTAAAATAGTATAAAACAATAATTTTCAGTTGTAAATAACTTATGGCCTACAATCCATAGATACTACAATCATGTTAATTTTAAATAAAAATTATTATTAATCATAAAATTATGTATAGTTGTTTCTAAATAAAAGTGTAAAGGCTAATTTGACCAAAATAAAAAAATCAAATGAAAATATTAGCAAGCTTCAAGTGCATAATGTATCCAAATATGGATAGATATCTATGGTTGTATGTGACCTAGTCATTTAAAACTATCCAATCAGATTATAGTATTTGTCTCCCTGTCTTATACCGTCGGACATTGGCGAAAATGCAGCCTGGAGAAAGTAGGAGGGAAAAGTAAACAGGATCAAATTCTGATCCACGACAGGAAGTACTTAAGTGCTTCCTACATGCAGCCATTAGAGTCTTAAAACACCTGGTGTAAAGGACTATAAACTATTATACCTACCTGATGCTAAATCCGCTACTGACTTGAAGTGGAGTTTAAAAACAATTTAAACTTTTCTAAAAGTGTCTTGTATAACTCTCCAAAGCAACTGTATGAACTTAATTTTTTTTTAAATAAAACTGTTTTTAAAAAGTTGTCTTAGTCGAGAGACATTTCTCTCTATATATTAAAAAACGCTAATTAAATTAAAGATAAGCATGAAGGAATTTCAAAAATTTAATCCTGTAATAAATTCTGAAAAATAAACATGTGCTTTTAAAATTTGTGAAATCCACTGTGTGTTTGTGTGTATAGAACTTGTAAATTTATTAATGTTCCTTAAAGAAAGTTTCCATGAGTTTTACTAATTCGACCTGACCCACTCACATGTCAAAATTCCACGACCCGACTCATGGAAAACTCAGATCAAGATTAGATGTAAAAAAACTGTAGACCGGGATGTCATTTAGAGAGAAAGAGGACATTATTTCCCTGATTTTGAAATAGGCCCCCTGACGGTGAAGTAAGCTCTCCCCGATTTTGAAGTAGACCCCTCCTGACGTTGAAGTAGGCTCCCAAGACTTTGAAGTGAGTCCCTTACAAAAACGTTTAGGAAAATATTTTTCATGAAATTCAAAATTACATGAATTTCTTTAATTATCTCTGCAATTTAGATATCTTTTAAAAACGTTTGAAGATAGAGACTTCTAAATCCGCCACCTCCAACATTATCTTTTGAGAAATGTGAAAAAACTCCAGAATAGTTAAACATATCTTACAGCCATGATGAATCTCTTCTATATATTTTCAAAGAAAATAGAATCCTTTATTTTCACATGTAAATGAAACTATAATGCAATTATATAAATTTAAATAAAATGTGGATAAAAAGAAAACTTGACATATAGATCAAGGCACTTTACAGACAGATCATGGCACTTGACATGGTACTTGACAGAATAGAAAAAAAACCATATTGGAACAAAAACACAAAAATTGCAATTTTGAAAAAATTGTAATAAAGTAACAAAAATGTGTCAGCACAAAGTAAATAATTGATCACCAAACTGACCAAACAAATTTAGTCATTAAAACTACATCCACTGTACTAATTTTTATATGCTTCTATCAATTTTCTGCCTCGAGCCATAATGTTTTGAGAAATTACAGATGCCTTCACAGCCATTTCTTCTGTGATATTTTCAAATGCAGTTGATGACGAAGACGGCTGGCTAAGAAATTGTCTATTTTTCAACAAATTATCCATATCATTGGCAAAAGATTCCAATTCCTGATCATAGATCTTAGAACTGTAGCGGGCGAGCTTTTCACAAGCACCTGGCAAGTTATTGGAATCCTTGGCATAATGAACAGCCATTATGCAATTCTGGGCAGCCTGTGTGTAATTAAGTTGTTTAATCACTAACATATATATCTATACTAGCGGGGGCACCCGGCGTTGCCCGGGGATTTTAGAGGTTTTTCTAATGTTTGTCTCTCTCGCTCCCGTTTTCTTCTCCGCTTTCCCGTTCCCGTCGCGTTCCCGGTCGCTTTTCCGCGTATATATATGTATGTATGTATGTATGTATGTATGTATGTATGTATGTATGTATGTATGTATGTATGTATGAATGTATGTATGTATGTATGTATGTATATATATATATATATATATATATATATATATATATATATATATATATATATATATAGTTCCCGCTCGCTCACGCGCTCCGCTCCGCTTATTTTGTGTCGGATTTCAAAATTTTTTTCTCTATATTTGATTCCCCTTGACTCTCAAGGTTGTGTGAAAATTTCATTACGATCGGATGAATGGTGTAGCAATGCATGAATAACATATATATATATATATATATATATATATATATATATATATATATATACATACATACATACATACATACATACAAACATTCATTTTTATATATATAGATATATAAAAATAAATGTTTGTATGTATGTATGTATGTATGTATGTATGTATGTATGTATGTATGTATGTATGTATGTATGTATGTATGTATATATGCATGTATGTTATTTATGCATTGCTACACCATTCATCCGATCGTAATGAAATTTTCACACAACCTTGAGAGTCAAGGAGAATCAAATATAGAGAAAAAAAATTTGAAATCCGTCACAAAATGAGCGGAGCAAAGCGGGTGAGCGAGCGGGAACTACATATTATATATATATACTAGCGGGGGCACCCGGCGTTGCCCGGGGTTTTTAGAGGTTTACCTAATGCGTTTCTTTTTCGCTCCCGTTTCCTTCCCGCTTGCGCTCCCGCTCGTTATCCGTTCCCTGTCGCTTTCCCGCTCATTTTTTGCTCTCAGTTCCCCCCTAGATCCGATTCTACATACATACATACATACATACATACATTCATACATACATATATACATAGTAACATACATACACACATACATACATAAATAGATACATACACACTCCCGCTCCCGGTCGTTATCCGTTCCCTGTCGCTTTCCCGCTCATTCTTTCGCTTTCAGTTGACCCCCCCTAGATCCGATTCTACATACATACATACATACATACATACATACATACATACATACATACATACATACATAAATACATACATACATACACACATACATACATACATACATACATACACACACATACATACTTTGAATGAGCAATTAGTGCCAAAATATTGTGAACAACATATACATACATACATACATACATACATAAACACACACACAGACAAACATACATGCACATACACATACATACATACACGTGAGCGGGAACGGGAAAGCGACCGGGAACGGAAAGGCGACCGGGAACGGGAACGGGAGAGCAAACAGGAGCTGAAAAACGACCGGAAGCTGGAAAGCGGCCGGGACGGGAAAGCGACCGAAAACGGGAAAGCAAACGGGAAAGCAAGCGGGGAAGGAAACCTGAGCGAGAGAGACAAACATTAGAAAAACCTCTAAAAACCCCGGGCAACGCCGGGCACCCCCGCTAGTAAGTTATATAAAAATTACATTTTGTATGTAAGTATGTCCGGATGTCTTTGATGCATTGCTACACTATTCATCCGATCGTAATGCAATTTTCACACAAGCTTGAGAGGCAATAGGAGAAGGGTTTTTGTGGAAAAAATTGAAATCGGGCAAAAGATGTGCAAAGGGGGGCCAAAAAACCTTTGCAGGCCAAAAATGCCATCAAAGGTAATTGCGTGATAAAATTCAAATTTAGTTTACGTAACAACGTTTGAAGGCTTCAAGCAACTTTTAGCCAGTTTTAGCAAATCTATTTAATGTTTGGAAGGGCTAAAAGAAATTAGGAGAGAATGTAAAAGAGAAAATGAGCGCAAACGGGAACGCGACCATGAACGGAAAGGGAGCGGGAGAGCGATCGGGAACGGGAAAGCGATTGGGAGGGGAGCGGAAAAACGACCGAGAACGGGAAGGCGACAGGGAGCGGGAAAGTGACCGGGAGCGGGAAAGCGACCGGGAGCGGGAGAGCGAGCAAGAGCGGGAAAGGAAACGGGAGCGGGAGAGCGAGCGGGAACGGGGATGGAAACGGGAGAGCGAGCGGGAGCGGGAAAGGAAACGGGAGCAAGAGACAAACATTAGAAAAACCTCTAAAAACCCCGGGCAACGCCGGGTACCCCCCGCTAGTCCATGATATTTCCCTGGCTTTTCAATTATATCAAAAAATTTCTTGAAAACGACATTTTTAGAATTTATATATGAAAACATCTATTTAATTGTATTTGATTTTGTTTTAAAACATAGATAATTATTATTTTCAATTAAAAAATATTTTTAAAATTTTCAAAGTTTAATAGAATGCATTGTCATAAAGAGCATGCCTAAATTTCTAATTTTAGCTCTATTGGATGATGGGAAGTTAGTTTATTTTACGTGTGTGAAGTTAGCCTCGAGGCTGGCAATGCTAATTAAAAAAAAAAAAAAATTGCTTGCACTGGGGCTATGCTATACATTGTTGGATGGGGTATAAAAAATGAAATCGAATGGTATATTTGGATTGTCTTCGGTTCAACAAATAAAAAAGTTATAAGCGAAAAACGACGATTTTCCGCCGAAAATTGCATAAAATCAACATTGGCTCTTCTTTGAGAAAATCGATCTTTTTTTAAACTTCTGCACTGGGTATATCCGAGACGCTTGTTTTTAGATAATTCAATATCAAATCCAACAATATAACTTTCGCTTCTCAAAGTTAATAAATAAAAAAGTTATCGAATAAAACGTCGGACCGTATACCAAAGAAACCGAGAAAGCGAAACATAAACAGACGCTGCGATTGGACAATCGAGTCTAGCTCACTGTGGCTAATTATGCAAAATATTCAAATATGCAAAGTCGCTACTCGTTAACACGTTCAAATTTTATTTTTAAGAAACCTTTATTTAACTTAAATAATAAATATATATATATAAATATATAGTAGCCAAATTTTTTTATTGTTTTTCTCGCTCCCGTTTCCTTCCCCGGTCGTTTTCACGATCCCGGTCGTTTTCACGATCCCGGTCACTCTCACGATCCCGGTCGCTCTCACGATCCCGGTCGCTTTCCCGATTTTTAAGAAAATATATTGAAGTTTACGATTAAAAATTTTTATTAATGAAAATGTTTGTAAAAAAAATATCTATTTAATAAAATCTAAGCATAGCATGCAAGTGAAGTGTTTCGTTTTGAACTCTTCCTTCGAATACATTAAAAATGTGCATTTTTGGTGAACCCACCTTCTACATTTTTCACACTCCACCCAGTCCCCACCTGCACCCTCTCCACCGGTCCCGCAATACAAACAATAATTTGTCATGCTGTCCGATGCCAGCATGATTTCTTTTAGCCACTCTTCCCTTTCACTATCGGGATTAAAAGAACCACTCAGATCTTCTCCACGATCAAGCCTTCTAATAAAAACACCCACAAAAATACCACAATTATAGGCATCTTTTTGATACTTAGTCACGGGTGGCTTTTTAATGATTAAACGTGGATTTATAAAAAAAAAGCATTATTTTTCATCTTATATAAAGTAGATACAAATTTAGTAAAATTAATTACAAATCGTATATCTTCCGGTTTTTCTCCATATGGATTATAAAAATAAATAGAATTGTCCTGGTTATCATAAATTTTTAATCATAAACTTTAATATATTTTCTTAGAAATCGGGAAAGCGACCGGGATCGTGAGAGTGACCGGGATCGTGAGAGTGACCGGGATCGTGAAAACGACCGGGATCGTGAAAACGACCGGGGAAGGAAACGGGAGCGAGAAAAACAATAAAAAAAATTTGGCTACTATATATTTATATATATATATTTATTATTTAAGTTAAATAAAGGTTTCTTAAAAATAAAATTTGAACGTGTTAACGAGTAGCGACTTTGCATATTTGAATATTTTGCATAATTAGCCACAGTGAGCTAGACTCGATTGTCCAATCGCAGCGTCTGTTTATGTTTCGCTTTCTCGGTTTCTTTGGTATACGGTCCGACGTTTTATTCGATAACTTTTTTATTTATTAACTTTGAGAAGCGAAAGTTATATTGTTGGATTTGATATTGAATTATCTAAAAACAAGCGTCTCGAATATACCCAGTGCAGAAGTTTAAAAAAAGATCGATTTTCTCAAAGAAGAGCCAATGTTGATTTTATGCAATTTTCGGCGGAAAATCGTCGTTTTTCGCTTATAACTTTTTTATTTGTTGAACCGAAGACAATCCAAATATACCATTCGATTTCATTTTTTTATACCCCATCCAACAATGTATAGCATAGCCCCAGTGCAAGCAATTTTTTTTTTTTTTTAATTAGCATTGCCAGCCTCGAGGCTAACTTCACACGCATGTTTATTTTCCCTTTCAAAGTTTGCAAACATTCAAGCAAGTAAATAAGCAAGCAAGACCTGCGGTGAAATTAGTAATAAAATGACCAACGGTGAAATTAATAATAAAAAAGGGGGAAAGTATATTCACATCTAAACCCCAGCAAAGTAAGTTGGCCATACATTTTCACATATCTCTTACAATTAAAAAATAATCAGTACAGGTTTGTAAAACTTACCATGTAATATTTATTACATCTCCACTGAGCTGACACTTCCCACGATTGTACTTTTTCAGGACCATCATTCTTAGCAGTTTCGTAATCGTGAGCAGCTTGTTTCATCCAGAGTTCTGCTTGTTCTGGATCTCTTTCTGGTATCTGGTTGAACTTGTTAAAAAATGCTTTGTATTCTGTCTGATAGTTTTTAAGCCTGTTATAACCAGAGTTGTTTTTCTCTTGAGCATATCTCTGTTGTTTTTTTCTGTTTTCCAATTTATCAAAATAACTTTCATCATAATATCTGCTACTGTTATGTGAGTAATATCCACTGAAATCGCTGGAACTGTCTGAACTTAAAACCTCGATTTTGTCCACAGAACCATAATCATCAATATTTTTGTTATCTTCCAACATTTTTAGAAGAATTTGAAGATGCTTAAAAAGTTCAGTAGAAATGTTTACATTGCTTGAATTTTTATCAGGATGATATTGGAGAAACATTCGTTTAAGGAATTTTCCTTTTTTATCTTCATCTAAAATCCAAATCTCTTTAAGATGAGTTTTCATTTCATCCAAGGCTTCTGCTAATGATTTTGGTGTGTTTAAATAACTGCAAGGAATTTCATCTCTGCCTGTGGGAAGCATGACAAGGCTTTTACTTTCTCCACCATCACTCAATTTGAATGCATACAAATTTGCTGCATCAACAATCTTAGTGTGAGTACCAAAATTTATTTCATATGTAATTGTGAGGTTCGACTGGGAAGAATCTTGTATTTTTTGAATGATTTCAACAAGTATATATTTTGCTTCACCATCTTTGTTTTCATCAAAAGGATCCATAACTTCATAAGCAACTAATTGTTGAGGATAAAGAACTAAGGGATCCTGAATTAATCTGAAATGATCTTCCTGCTCTATTTCATTTCCTAGAGGAAGAACAAAAAAAGATGTAATTTTAAGCTTATGAGTTTTTATAAAATCCTGTATATCGTCAGAATCAGTTTTCAATAGACTTTCTATGAGTTCTTTGTCGTTTCTCCCCATTTCAAAATAATTTACTATTTTATCTGATAAACGAAAACAAAACATATGACCTAATGGAGCTTCAGTTACATAAATTGTGAATAAGTTGCTTCCTTGGTTTTCAACTTGAAAATAAAATTCAACATATCTATTACTCCCATCTACAGGGTAGCCATCCATGAACGTTTGTACATGAATATTTTCCACTCCAATGATTCTGATACATTTTAATTTTTTATAGAGAGACTCTAGATTAGAATTTTTTATTTCAAGAATAGTATTCGGATCCTGTGAACCCATCCAAATTCCTTCTAGAGCTACTTTGAAGTCTTCATGAAAAATTCGTTCTTTATATTTTGTTGCAGAATTTGACAGACTTGTTTCTTTCCCCAACTTAATCAGTTTTTCTTGAATCCTCTCTGACAACAACTTTGGCCTCAGGTGATCTGGAAATTTCATGAGTTCTTCTACATTTTCAGCCACAAGAAGAGGAACATCAATGTTTGTCAGATTAAACTGATATGAATCACTAGTCTCAAGCACACATGTTTCAGTTGATTGGTAGAGTTTTCCATCTATACAAGGTATGTATAAACACTTTACTTCCATTACCATAACTTGAACTTCCTCTGCTGACAAAGATAAGAGCAAACTTAGAATTTCTTTCAACAGCTTGATAGATATACCATAATTATTTTGATGCATTTTTCTATTACCTATCTCTAGTTTGATTTGTTTCAAAGCCCATGCAAACTGTTCTATAGTAAAACGTTTTGTAGCACCACTTCGAGAGAGCAATTTATCATATTTACCATAGAAATTTGGAAGCTTGACAAGATAAGGCAGTATTTGCATGTCTTCTGTAACATCAGTAGCAATTTGAATGGGTTTGACTAATTTTTCCAAGGATTCAACATAGATACAGTCTAAATCAGATAAGTCTTTTCTTGTAGAATCATTGCAACAGTTATTCAAGAAATTAAAGTGCTCCACTGTAATATCTTTTATAAATTTCACAAGTTTTTCTTTGTTTTTACCACTTGATTTGGAAACACGATCATTAAATGAGATACAAAATGCCTGCATGTTTTTGAAAACATTATTACAGTCAAGGTGTATTTTTACATTCATTAGTGACAAACACTGATGATCCATCAACCCATCACTAATGATCATAGAACTATTAGAGAGAATTGTGGACACAGTCCAACAAAGTTTTCTGTTTTCAAATAAAGCAGAGTTCTCATATGCCATCAATTGTGAAGAATTAAATGAGGGATATAAATTTAAAAGATGATCTTCTAATTTGGGAGAAAAAAGAAAAAAAATTGATTTTATGTTTTTTAAAAACGATTTGTCTTTCCTCCACTCATAATTAAACTTTAATTCTTCAATAAGCAAATAAGAAACATTTTGAGCTTTATTACTAGATTTAAGAGTCTTAACTTGTTCCGCATATTCTATAAATTTTAATTGAGTGAGCTGTGTTACAAATCCACAATAAATTAGAAAACTTCTCCAAATGTCTGTATTGAAGGGTGGAGGAAGAAAATTTGTTTCCATCAGTTCAAATAAAATATTTGTCTCATCATAAAAATACGATGCTTTCTGAAGTTCTCCAGAACTGCACCTGATAAAGTGCAAACTTTTCAAGGCTGCAATAAAATCTTCATATTCTGGTTTTTCCTGAGAAGAAACAAAAGTCGACAATAGTCTTTTAATAAACAAAAGATGATTGAGCTGTGAATTCTCATCCAGGTGATGAAAGTTTTTAAAGATAAA
This sequence comes from Erpobdella octoculata, assembly GCA_963978895.1. NCBI lineage: Eukaryota > Metazoa > Annelida > Clitellata > Hirudinida > Erpobdellidae > Erpobdella > Erpobdella octoculata. The sequence continues at coordinate 40,319,496 of OZ022238.1, read as the reverse complement.
TTTCATGTAGGCATCCTTTTCAGTCAAACTATCACATTGAAGAAATTTCAATAACTCTGACAAAGAGAGTAATTTTTTCAGTAAAATGAGATTTCGACAATGAAGTTTTTCAACGTCAATATCAGGTATGCTGCTTGGAAAAACATAAACTTTTTTGTTGTTAAGAGAAACTTGTTTATTGTTCATGTTAGTATAAAATGGTAATCTTCTTAATCTATCAATGACATCTTCAACTGTATCCAAGACTGATGTATTATCTGCAAAGTATTTCAATATGGTGAGACATTCATCCTTAGTAAGTACAGTTTCAGTTTTAAAATAAAATATTGCTTCCTCAAGAGAGTTCAAAACATTTTCTACACTACTGTGATTGCTTAAAATTGATTGAAGAAAAGAATAGTTCAGTTGAACTTTTTCTGGTAAACTACTCAAGTTAAGAATGGGCACACCAAGTTTTGTCAGAGAACCAGAGAGTTTCTGTAAATGTTTAAGAAATTCATTAGTCAATATGCATGATGCTTTACTAAATGGATAGAGAACATTTTTCTCAAGCGTGGTGACAGGTATAATGCACAAATCATGAAGAGGGATCAATTCCAATTTAAATTCTTTTTCTTTCTCGTTGTATTCACCAGTTGGGAAAAAATCAAGCAAAAATTCCCACATCGACTTAATCCAAAGCTTACCAAGCTTTTCATTCTCAAATGATTCTAGAAAATCTTCAATTTTTAACAATTTGTGGTTATTGAAGTTCAAAAGAGGTTTGAAGTCTTTCAGTAACATTTTTGCATCACTTGTATTTAAAACCATCAAAAATAAGTTATTTTCTTTGAAATTTGAAAAATATTTTTCAACATTTGAATGAATAAATTTTTCCAATTTGTGTGGAGCAACATTTTTGTGTTTCGATTTGAATAAACTCAAATTATTTTCAAACTTTTGCAAAACATTATCAGATGTTAAAATAAATGGAAGATCGGTTAGTTCGCTAATATTTTCCATCTTATGAACTTCTTCTTTTGTGTAATCCAAGATAATGATAAGATTTTCTTGGCTTTCAAAAATTGTGTTGCTGATGTCTGTTGGTAAATTATTAAATGTCGATGAAATTGATAAATGTTTCAAAACATCTTCAGGAGAAATCTTTTTAACTAAGCCAATTCCTGCCTTATGAAATTTGTTAAAGATTGTAATTGGACAATCGATTATTTTCATTCCTGATTCAATTAAAATATCACGAATAATTGAAGCTTTTTCTAAATATTTATAACTTCCCTTAATAAGAACCTCTAAATTCAAGTCATCAAAAAATACCTTTCCATCAGTGCCTTGCACATCTGTCCATTCTAAAAAACCTTTAAAATGTTTGGGTCTGTAGAGAAGAAAGAGTTGTAACTTTTTGTCAAATATGTATTTATAAACTTCATTTGCTAGCAGTTTTATTTCTGACATTGAGTGTTCGTGATCAGGAAAGATTTTGTAATAATTCAAAAGTTTATTATAAAAATTTTCATTCAAGCTTTCTTTATTTAATTCTTCTTTTAAATAACACAGTAGAGAACAGAATGCAGGTACAATAATTTGACTGATCACAGCATCATTCCATTCAGATTTGAATGTTTTATGTTCTTCATGCCAAAGACCTCTCCTGCACTCATGACTCATAAAAAAATGACCATTTATATGAAATGGAAGTTTTGTAGTTAAAGGTAGAGGTAAAAAATTAAAAATTCTTGTATTTACTGATACACCTTTTTTAATAAAGTTTCTAGGTATTGCAACTCCTCCACAAGGCTGAAGGTTGATCCTTCCATAGTCATAACTTTCACATAATGATTGTGACATTTGAGACTCCTTTTCAAATCCAAATCTCTGCACGATGATCCACTCGGATAGTTCTGAATCTGAACCATCATCAACTGAAACCTCATACAAAGCTTCATAAAAACCAAGATCAGCAAGTTTTATTGCATGTTCTTGCAACATCTGAGTGGATTTTTGTGCAAACCTGAACAATTTATTTTTTTCTTTTCTTGCTTCATCAGAAAACCTCAGTTGGATTTGGTAATTGTTAGCTCTAGCAAGACCATTATCTTCAATTTCAACAAAGGTTAGAGATTCAAGTGACTTGAGAAAAAATAAATTTTGGTCCATTTCAGTTTTGAAAGTAGAAAGTATTTCAGAAAGTTTGTCCAAAGTAACTAAATCTTTATCAAGTTTTGATTTCTTTTTTGATTCATTATTTCTTAGAGGAAGCCTGAAAACTGTTCCTTCCTTAGATACATCATATGTTGTAATGTCTTGTAAATAACCTTTATAAACATCTGTAAACTCCTCAGATACAACTTCTACTTTGTATAAAGCTCCTGGATTTTCAGAATTGGCATCATCTAGAAATTGACAATTTGGATCAAAGATACCCAAAACAGTTCCATGTATTTCAGATATTTCACTGTTTGGGCTGCTAAGAAGATCATTTTGTACTGTCGTAAGAAACGATGGTACATCAGTCAAATGGTAGACGCAGTTGAATCCAACACCATACTGACCAGTTTTTGTTACGTCATCTTGCTTTGAGCCTTCACCTAAATTTTGAATTCCTTTTAGATCTTTCACAGTAAAAGATTTATTGTTGTAAATAGATAGAGCAGGTCCTTGGAGAGGTTTCCATTGAGAACTGAAAATTTTTTGATCTGGAAGTTGTCTTGTGTCTTTTATGAAATGAATTTCAGTGGCTCCTGCATCATCAGCATTTTGCAGCATTTCTTTCAAGATGTCTTCATTTAATGGATACCCTGTTAGTATTCTTTTGATTCTGCTAACAAGTTCTTCTTTCTGACCAAAAGGAAAAGATAATTGATGCTTTTTCATGATGTCTTGCCGAACAGATTTTATGCCAATTTTGGATGCAACATCCCATGAGATTTTAGGGTGACAACATTCTTCAGGCTTTGAAAATGTCGAGTTGAAATTATTAAATTTCAGTTGTGAAGACAAACATAAGATATCATTCATGTTTGGCATGTAGATCTCACATTCTATTTCTTGGTTAGCATTAGTAACAAAGTCACTAATATTTTCTACTACATTCAATGAAAGAGTGAGACTTGGCTGGTCCAATTTGTCATTATTAAAATGTTTTTTAAGATTGAGCAAAATTGTATTGTAGCATTCAAAATCAAACGTTATTTTAATTCCTAATTTCAAAAGAGTTTCTTCCTTTAGTTTTATAGCTGTCTCCTTTATTCCACACAAATAAGGCAACAGAGGTTTCGAAATATTCATGCTGCATTGCTCAGGTAAGAAAAGTCTTAATTTTTTGTCTTTTACCAGAACAAACCTTGTTTTAGAAAGTAATGAAAAGTGTGATTCATTTAATCTTTCATTTTCAATCAACAGATCAAACTCAATATACAGCTTGTCCATTATTTCCAAAACAATATTTTCAGAAAATGAGTCTTTCAATTCATAGTGATTGTCTTTGTCAAAAAGATTTGAAAGTTCTTCAATTATTGTCATCAATGAATCAAAAGGAAGCAGTTTATTTGTCAAGCCAAGCAATTTCTTCAAATTAGACCACTCCCCATTGAAACTACGACTTTCATCAATAATCAAACAACTTGGACCTGCCAAAAGTTTCTTGTCTTCTAAGAAACTTTCATCGCATGAAACTAATGAACTGCAAGAGGTTTTCCATGAAAATGGATATTTTTCTGGTTTGTTCAGTATTGGAAACATCTTGATTGATTTGATTTTCTTGATGAAAGAATTTATCTCTTTATTATTTTTTTCAATTTCATCATTAATCAATCTCAATAAAATTGGCAAACGTTTTGGAAATTTTGATGGTTCATTTTCAATGGATTGGCATCTTTCCACAATCTCATCACTGAAAATTGAACCAGTTCTCATGCCAAGTTCTTTCAATTTTTTTAAATAGAGTTTTTTTTCAGTGATGTTGATTTTTTCAGAAATAAAAGGAAACTTGCCATCTTCTTCATCATATAATGGTCCTAATATTGATGATGGATCGATGAGATTTGTAACAAGCTCAAAGGAAGTCCCTGATGGTGTTACTGGAATGCATTTGTTACCAATAAGATATTTGCACAACTCTGGTTGTAATATTGTTTGGACAATAACATTTTCTCTCTCTTCAAATGACAAAATATTCAAGTCTTTTAAAAGACATGACTCATAAAATGTTTGTTCATTAATAATGAGTGATTTTAATCTTTCTGCTTGTTTTGATTTCAGCAAATATTCCAAGACAATATCTGGAATGTCGATCAGAGGTTTTCCATGAGTTTGAGCAACATTTATAAGCAGAGATCTAATGGAAGAGGCAAAACCTGTGTTTTTCAAACCAGTTCCAATGATTGAGCAGTCCATCAACTTGCACCATTTTTTTTCTGTCAGTGACTTAAAAATACTTAAATCCATAGTAAACATTTTAAAAAACACAGATTCAACAAAAATGTCAACAAAACTTTCATCTAAGGCCAAGCAGCATGGAAATATGTTGTACAGATCAGGTATTTGTAATGAAGTCAAATATTTAAGAAGATTACAGTAAGATAAAGCAACTGCATCTTGCAAAAGAGCTTCATTCCAAACTGCTCTTTCCTCTTCTTTGTCATGAGAATCTTTCATATACATCTGAGTACGACTTGAGTTCAGTCTGAAATAGCCGTTAACATGAATAGGTAATTGAGTTTTTGTTGATAAAGGCAGAAAACAATACAAATATCCACTTTGTTCGTCTTTTAAATTAACAGGCAAAAATGAACCATCAGGCATAATTTCTAGTTTTGCAGCAACCGCTCCAATGGGTAGCCAAGAAGGATTCTTGCAGAATAGCTGGAAAGACAATTCTACTCCTGTACACCAGCTGACCATCCAATAACTTATATATGAATTTAATGGAAGTCCTAAACTTGTTGCTGCTTCATCATTACATTTTTGACTTGTCTCCATCATAAAAACAAATTCCAAACTGTTTTCCAATTTTATCTTATTCAATTGTAATTGACTTATATTTTTGGAAACTTCACCCAAATAAGAAAATGACGGAATGTTAAAAGAATTGCTAACTATTTGAGTAATGGTTTTGTTAATGTAAAAAACCTCTTTCATTTCTTTGGCTTTGTTATTTTCTGCGATGTGATAAACAGTTATTTTGGTTACATTTTGTGTAAACATTAGCAAGCCATCTCCAATGTTATTAAGGCAATTCAGCAGTTGAATTACTTCAATCCTATCATAGTGCTTGTTACAGATTTCACTTGATTGTGCCTGTTTTTTTGTTCTTAAAGGAAACCTGAATAATGTCCCAGCATAACTTTTCATTGCTGGATCTCCATTAAAATCACATCCAAACATTCCATTGAATGGTTTAAACTGATCTTTGAGTCTCTGAATTTTACCATGATTGGTTGGCAGATCTAACTTTATTCCTGGACTGTTTTTATTTGTTAATGCTTTACCCAAGTATTTTGTGTGAGGATCAAAGAACACTATTGAGTTATTGCTGACAAATATCGGAACTTCTGTTAAGTTATAAACTGAGTTGAACCCCAGTCCAAACTTTCCAACCTTTGCTTGTGAGCTCTCCTTTGTTGCACCTCCTAATTTTACAATGTTCTGAAAATCGTCTTCGGTAAATGTGGCATTGTTGTGGCACCATATTGCAGGACCTTGAAGTTCTTCCATGTTTTTATCCATAAGGATTGTTCTGGCATCTGAATTTTCCCTTTCATCATATACAAAACTCACCTCAGTTGCATTAGCATCATCTGCATTTTGAATAAGTTCTTTCAGAACTGCCAGTCCATCAGTGTAGTCTTTTAGAAGGCCTCTGAGACGAGTGGTCAGAGATTCAAATTGGCCAAAACTGTTGTCAAATTCTTCTGCATCGAGAATTTTGCTCATGCAGCTTGGGACACCTAGTCGTTCTGCGGTTTGAATTGGTATTAGTTCATGAATGAGATGAAGATCATCTTCCAAATCATCAAGATCAAATCCTAATTTGTACCAGCTTTTCTCACAATAAACACACTTTTTTAACAATTCCATTTTCAATTGAGAATTGTTTTCTGTTTTTAGGGGAATCAAAAGCTCACAATCTGAAATTGAAATCTTGATTTCTGAAATGTGGTTCAGAATGTTCACAGCAATGTTTATGTCACGTTTTATTTCAGCACTTTGAACAGGATTATTGTCATGGAAGAATTTAATTAATTGCAGGATGTTGGTAAGGTCAGGATCATTTGATACACCAACAGCTTGCCACAGGTTTGAAAAACACTTAATCTCTGAAGGCAATTGAAAACAATATGGCTGTAATTGTACAGGAGGAGCATTCATAACGACTTGGCTTAATTTTACAAATTCATCTCCAGTCCATACCCATGAGAAATCATTGTAGTTAATATTTTTCAAGTCTGAGCTGAAATCATTTAAATGTTTATATATTTCTTGTAAAAGTTCAATCACTTGAAATTTTTCATCTCTTTTAAAACTTGAAACTAAATTTTTCAAATGCTGGAAAACTAGATCTTGACTTGAAAGCTCTGTCCATCCAAAATAATTTTCAACATTTTCAAAGGAGCCTGATTCAACTACTATGCTAACAGATCCAATTATTTTTTCAAAATCACTCGAAAACACTTCATTATAACAGGCGAGTTTTTGGTTTGAATTTTCTCCATAAAAAGATAAAGAAGGCGGAAAACAGTCTGGTTTTTGTTTCTTTATTGGAATCCATCTGATGTGAGAAATTTTATTTTTCAACTCGGAATTCAGAAACTGGACATTTTCATTCAAAAACTTGAGCAGTGTTATAAATCGCGTATGGCAAGGATCTGTGGACAAATTTTCAATAACATCAATTATATCTGATGTAGTCAAAGATTGTGAAGTTTTCAGTCCTAGCTGCACAAGTGCTTCATAATATTCTGAATTTCTCCATTGTATTGATGGAAATAAATGTTCTTCCAGCAAAATTCGTAGAGTTTTATCATTGTAGTCAAAAAGGTCTTTTGGTCTAGCCATGATAGCATCAGATCTTGAAACAAAGCACATTTCTGCTAAATAATTTATTACAGTAGAACTCATAAATTTAATATTCTTGCAGATGTACTGAATTAATAGTTGCACTTGTTCATCAGAATAAAACCTGTCCTGAATGCCTGGAAAATAAGCTTTTTCAATCAAATCATGTTTTCCCAAAATTTCAGCATTGAGTTTTTGTGCTAATTTCACATATGAATCGGAATGAAGGTTGATTATAACTTTACAAGGCGGAACAGGAATCTCAGCAAATTCATTTGTTTCAGTAGAAATATTAACTTCGTTGAGACAAACAAACATATTTTCTTTCTTGTTATTTCCACCAATTGAATTGAAAATTTTCAAATTTTTTAAAACATCAATTTCTTGACACATTATTAAAATGTTAGAAGTCTCAGAAACCAAATTATTTACAAAATATTCAACTTCTGTTGATGTGAATGAACTGAAAGTTTCACAGTTCAACAGCTTGTTGTCAGCTTTTTGAACTAGAAATGTTACAACACTTTTAATTCTTGGTGGAAGTATCACATTTCCCCACAATGACAAATGATTATAAATATCATATTTATGTGATTTCACAACAGTAATAGCAAGTTTTTGGCAGATCATCATAAACTCTTCAGTAAGGTTATAATCACTTTGTGAGGTTCCTATAAAAACTGGCTTATTATCACATTTCAGAAGTTTATCAGGTGGAACAAAAATTAAGTGCAAATCTTTAAAAAAAGAAAGACTGTCTGGAAAATGCTTCTTGATACAAGTCCACACTGACTGAAGCCATTGGAGAGAAAACCATGGCACATCATTTAAAGATAATTCATTGAAATGTTGAAAATCATTAAACATTAATTTCAGGAGGATTACAAAACTTTCACCATCAACTGTAGTTAAATTGAGACATTCTGAAATAAAATATTTTTCATTAAAATATTTTAATAATTAAATAGAAAACCTACAGAATTAACATTAAGTATGTTTTACTTTTAACAACAAAGTCCTTGCAGCCAATTGGTATTCTCTCTGAACACACAAATTTGTGTTTCAAAGGTGGAAATAAGGTTTGAGGGAACTCATCACTCCCGATGTACACTTTTTCTGTAGATGAAAAATGATCAAAGTATGTCCAAGTTCCATCTGACAGTGGTAGCAAATGTACTTCAATCATGTTTTCCAGATTGCTGATGTTTTCTGAGAAATAATCTAATAATATTATTTTTTCTTGTTCACTAAACTCTTCTTCTGACTGCACGGTTTTAAAATATTGACATAACTCATCTGCATTCAAAACTCTTGCTTTTGTTGAAGGCATGATCTCAACGATATGATTTGGTAGACATGCCAAATCATTTTTACTCAAAGTCATTATGTTCTTGCACAAACGTTTTAAATCTTCTGACATATTCAAGTTCAAATAAGAAATTGAAGATTTCCATGTCATAGTCGTGACAGAAAAGAAAGTGAAAGATTGAGCAATAATCTGATTAAAATTCTCAACGAATCGGTTCCAATGATGGTTGACATTTTGCTTATTTGGAATTACTGAATAAATAAACTGTGAATATATTTCAAGTAAATGAGAATCAGAATTGTTTTCGTTATCTAAAGTCAGTTTCTTATGCCACTCAATTAAATAATGTATGAGTTCATTTAAACAAGTTGGAAGAACTTTTTCGATTAAGAATTTGTTCCAAAGAAGATCCTTATCTTGAAGTTTATTCAGATCTTGTCCTGCTGTCAACCACTTAATGTGTCTTCTGTTTTGATCAACTGCAAAAGAACCGTGAACATGAAAGTTAAATCCGGTCGGACTTTTTTCTTCAATTGGAAGTGGCAGAAAACAAAACATTTGACCATAAGGTTCATTTGATTCTGGAACTGAAGTTTTACTTGGGATTTTTGAAGCAACACCAACAAGTGGCAGATATCCATCTATGCATTCATTTTTAGTAGGCTTGCTTTCTTTACCAGCAAATTGTTGACACACAACCCACTTGGATGATTTCTGTTGACCATTGGAACTTTCCACTGTTATCTCCATTGGATATGTCACAGAAAATGACTGTTTTGTATACCAATGTTTAATGTTGTCTTTGATATTGTCACACAACTTTTGTCTATTTTCCTGAACATTTGGAAGATTATTCTTGCAAATGTCTATGTTTACTATCTTCTCAATATGCCCATTTTCATGCTTTTTGTAGAAGGAAATATTTTCAATTTTCTTCAAAAACAGTAAAATTATTTCACTCTCAGCTTCCAAGAAGTTGACTAACTGTTTTATATTCTGCTCCACATAGCAGGTATTGCTGAGATCAGAATGCATGTTGCTGTCACGAAGTGGAAATCTAAACATCGTTCCATTGAAATAACCTGTGTAGAAAAGTAATATTATTATTAAACAGTTGATAATGCAACATATGTTAAGCTTTGAGCCAATTAAATACATACACTCACATACATAAATACATACTGCTTAGGCCAGACGCGCTGCACCCTCATACTATTGTTATAAAAATCAGCCCAGAGTAACAAATTTTTATTATAAATTCTTTATTTGAAAAAATCTATTCTCACTTTTTTGAATGAACTAGATAGAAAACTTTTAATGATCTATAACTTTAAATTAAACTTTATTCAATTAAAAAAATGGATACAATTTATTGTGATTGACAACAACTCAATACACCAAATTTTAGCTCGATTGGATGAAGGGAAGTATGTTTTTGTATGCATCACAAGATTTTCCCACACTCATTCAATCAATAAAGCAGACAGGTTGAAGTTATTATATATGATTTAAAGACAAGCAAGGCCAGCCTTGGAATTTTTGGCCTGTAAAACATGATGGGCCGAGGACATTCAACCTATGAAACGGGCGGGTCAGTCAAAGTTGCCGGCTGGCCAGGTCTTAAAACTCAGCTGGTGTAAGGCTCTAATACACACACATACATATGACTACCTAAATTAGCGACGTTGCCTTTACATTTCAGTTTGTTAAAAAAATACGGTCTATTCTACTCAAAACAAAATCAGTTATGACAAATTTCGCTTATTACGAAATTGGTTCTAGTGAATTCCGCTTATAACAAAATCGTTAATAGAAAATTTTTTATAACTAAATCAGTTATAGCAAAGTCCCATATTATAGCATGCACTATTCGCTATAACCAGCTGGTCCTTTAATCAATTAAGATGATGTCTGCTGCTATAGGAGTTAGTTGAATATTGTCATCCATCACCAGGCATGTGGATCTTGCCAGAACAAAAATTACACTAGGAGTCAGCAACATAGACGAAAAACAATAGTTTGTCTTTATTACCCCCCCCCCCCCCAAATTTCGGACAAAGATTCTGGCAAAATGGGCCAAAAATTTAGGCAAAACAGTCTAGACATTTTAGAAAAAATAAGTAAAACATTTTCAAGAAAGGTCTTAAAAATTCTAATAAACTTAAGAACAATTCTTTTAAAAATACATTGAAACAAACATTTTTTGATCAATGTTTGGTAGTCTAGATCAAATTACTAATTATAATTAATAATTTGGTTCAGGCAACTAGAGTTAATTTTGTAGTGAATGATTAGCTTAAAATACAAACTAAATTAAATATTTTTTTCAATAACTTTGGATTGCAAGATTTTACAAATACTAAAAAGAGTCAAATAATCATATTGAAAAACCATTTTGAAAATTCACAATTTTCTTATGCACAACAAATGAGAAAATAATTATTTCTATGGCCATATAAAATGCGTGAGCCAAAATATAGTTACAAATGCTTTAAAAAAACTATTGATCAGTCTTGTACGAATTACTAAGTAATTGATAAAATACATTTTATAACAAAAATATAACACATAGAGATAGTTCATGCTGAGGAATGGGCAAACTGTCACCTTTACACCAGTTGTTGAAACATCCCAGCAGAAAACAATATTTTTGAAAATACTTTTATAAATTTATAAATAAACAAACAAAAAAAGATTTTATTAAAAAGTGATGTATATTAACTTGCTGTACATTGGATCACCTTTTAGTATATTACTTTGTTAAACTAGAATTCCCATTATTTTTGAACATTGCAATTGGTTATACAGAATTTTAATGAGTCTTCACCTTTTCTCCATTTTTTCAAAAATCTAAGGCTTGAGTTCTATATGGAAAAATATCTTTCTAATAGTAGCAATTTTTTTGGGTTTCATGTGCTTCCTCATTACCTCTTAATGGAGTTGAGAAAAAACTCTAACACTCCCTCTGGTATCTGTCTACCTACCAGCCATCCCCCAGAAATAATTATTTCAGCCCCCTATTCGATAAGCTCTCGTACGCCTATGGCTACTAGCACATCCAGTGAACATTTTTTTAAATGTGTGGGCTGACTCTAACTGAGCAGAGGGCTCAATTAAGCATAATAACACTGGAAATGTTCATTTTCTGAAATATAATATAAACTTTTTTTTAAATGATATGCAACCTTATGTTTTAAATTTGTCTAACTGCGATTATGACCAAACTGAATCCAAAGTTCACAATTATCAAACTCTTAAAATAGGGTTTCATTCCCATATTTATACAGATTTTATACTGAAAATGTTGGAGCTGCCAGAGGCATGTATAATGAAACAGGTCACTCAGTCACCTTGATAACCACACTGAAATCTAAAAATGGCAAGCTCATTACAGATTTAGGTATACAGAAGAAGCATCAAGTGTTTAGAATTATATTAAGTTGTATGCAATTCAAAATGTCCTCTCTGATATCACCATGGATTCCAGTTCAAAACTACCAATAATGGAAGCCCTGGACAGTCCATCTACCATTTAATAGCAAAAATCCCATAGACTTGCCATGGCAGAATCCTGGAAGCTATGGCATCCACCTTAAGTCTTGAAAAACAGAATTCTTACCCTTCTGTAACACTTGGACAAACTTTTTTGTCTATGCTGGGTTTAAGACTACATCTCTTAAAATATGTGCAATATCACAATCTGCTTCAGAAAAAGACTACAGTTATTGAAAACACTAGCTATTATGTAAAGCTCCACTATGATACATATGTACATCTATAAGCTAAACTGTGCATGCATGTTCATGGCATTCAATCAAATTATTTTTTGAACTTAATCATGAATTTATATTTTGTTCTTTAATAAGCAATAAATCAATTACCAAAATTATCTTTTTTTACTCCAAAAACATCTTGCAAGAATGGTTCAAACTGATGACTCAGTCTGAAAATCTCGTTCTTGTCTGTTTCATCATTAAAATTCCAGTCATAGCCTGATGTTCTTTCTGGAGAGCTTTGCCCTGGGACATTAACTTCAAAATATCTTTTGTGAGGATCAATAAAGCCGATATTGTTTCCACTGTAAATGCTTGGTAAATCTGAAATTATTCAAGAAATTGCTAGTAACAAATACAATTTATCTATATAAATAAAATAAAAGTTTCAAACAAAACATTTCACTTGCGAGCTGTGCGCTGATTTTAAATAGTTACCTTTTTTTAAACAAACCTTATGGTAATTTAAAAGTAATTTCTTTAAGTAAAATGGATTTTTAGATAAAATAAAATTTTCCAATAAGCTCATTAAAAGTCAGCATGAGGTGTTAACAAGTAGCCACTTTGTATAATAGCCACAGTGAGCCAGACTCGTTTGTCAAACCGTGTGCTCTCCTGTGTTTGTTTACGTTTTGTTTAGCTGAGAAAGATCAGTATATGGTCCGACATTTTATTCGATAACTTTTTTATTTATTAAGTTACTAGCGGGGCACCTGGCTTTGCCCGGGGTTTTTAGAGTTTTTTCTATCGTTTTTTTCTTTCCCTCCCATTTCCTTCCCCACTGGTTCTCCCGCTTCCGGTAGCTTTCCCATTCCCACTTGCTTTTCTGTGCCCGGTCGCTTTCTGTTCCCACTCGCTTTCCCGCTTGCTCTTCCGTTCCCGATCACTTTCCATTTTCCGCTCCCGGTCGCTTTTCCGTTCCCGCTTGCTTTCCTGTTTCCGCTCATTCTCCAATTCCCGTTTGCTCTCCTGTTTCCGCTTGGTCTCCCGCTCCGCTCATTTTGTAACAAATTTTTATTTTTTTTCACAAAAACCTTCCTCTATTGACTCTCAAGATTGTGTGAAAATTTCATTACAATTGGATGAATGGTGAAGCAATGCATAAAGGACATACATACATACAAACATACAGACATAAAGTAATTTTTATATATATAGATAGAAGCGAGAGTTACATCATTGGATTTGTAATTGAATTATCTAAAAACAAGAGTGTCGGTAATTCCCAGTGCTGCAGTTTGAAAAAATAATCTATCAAAGAAGAGCTAACGTTTTATTTTATGAAATTTTCATCAGAAAATCGTTGTTTATGGCTTATATCTTTTTTATTTGTTGAGCTGAAGAATAATCAATTATACCATTAGATTCCATTTTAAAATCCCATCCAACGATGTATAGCACAGCCTGGGTGCATAAACAAATTTTTTTTTTATTTACACGGCCAGCAATATTGCTTACTTCACACACACATGGCCAAAGGTGCCTATGTATGAACATCAAAGGTTATTGTGTAACAAAATTCAAATTTACTTTACAGAAGAAAGTTTGGAAAAGGTTTCAAGCATATTTTAACAAATCTATTTATTACTTGTTTTATGGCTAAAAAGAAGTTCTGAAGGAGAGGGAGAAAGAAAAGAAGCCAACTCTATGATTTTGGTTACGATTGGGTGAAATCGATATTGTGATGTTTAATTTAAAATAAAAGTATTAAGAAATCAAAGTCGATTTTTATTAATATTGAGAATAATTATATTAATTGTCGTTTAAGTAGATAACTATCTTCCATCCACAATCTCTGCAGAAAACGTTCTCTTGTGTTTATTGAACCCACAAAATTCTCTATTTTGGACCGATATTAGAGTTGGCTTTTACATGGGTCAGACCACGTATTTACTTCAACTTAACTCGTCGACTTATACTTGAGCAGGCTTATACAAGAGTATGTGCAACAAGATTTAGCTGAGTTACCCGGCATAGTCTGGGGCTGTTTTTGTCTCTCTTTTTTTAAAGTCTGCTTAAAAATCAAATGTATAAAAAATTTAATGTTTTTTTTTCTTATCAGATAACTTGTTAAAGAGTAATAAATTACATATTTAGATCACCTGTTATGTGAAAAATTGATTTAAAGCCGAGACCAAATTTTCCAACTTTCAAAGGATCGTCAGCTTTAATGCTATCTTGGAGTCGTCTGATTCCTTCCCAATCTCTTTCAGAAAATACTGCATTGTTATATGCATAAAGTGCTGGTCCCTAAAATGAATAAATTTTATTGCAACTAATATATAACTTAATGGCTAAATTAATCAAATAATAACAGAACTGGCTGAAATATTACTATGATAAATTATATCCAAAAAAATGCAACCAACTTTTTAAGATTAATATTAAAATTAATATATTTATCAACAATATAAAAAAAATAACTCTCATATTCAGTCAAATTTTAAAAATTGATGAACAAAAATTCATAAATTAAAAATAATTATCTATGTTTAAAAATAAAAACAAATCAAACACAACTATATGGTCATGGGTAATCCGTGAATTGAAAAATGCGAGTGAGCTGCAAAAAAATTTGGTGCGAAACAAGGTATAATTTGCATAATTTGCAAACACATTTTCACAATGCGAATTATAATATTAAATTATTTATGACATTATTCGTCGGATTAGATTAAATAAATAATTAAATTATTAATAAGAAATAATAATTATACTTACGCTAAAAAATTCTATTAAATTACCTATATCGTTTTGTAGCATTCCCGCCCATGCGCCCCCCCCCCCCCCGAAAACTTGCCGAAATTGATTTTGAAGTGACGCGCGTGCCCGTGTCTTGGGTAGTTTTTCAATTTTTGTTTGATGTATACTCTCTATTATTTCTCTAATATTTTGTGCGCTCTGCACATCTCCATTGTTGGGGTCAGAGTTGTCCATGGGTCCAATTTTGAAGACCCGACCTGCCAGAAAATCTGACCCGATCCGACCTAATTTTGTTTTTTATTTTGTGACCCAACTGATTTGCCCCAAATGAGAGAGTCTGCTTCCAAGGTTTCTTGACCAAAGATCTTTCATTGACCTAGAGGAGAAACTGAAGTGTATGCCAGTACTGCAGTTGATGTTCTGCAACACTGTGAGGATTCTGTTATGTTCGATTATTATATCCGCAGATAAATATGCTGCTCTAAAACTCTTTATCGCATTGCCTCTCATCCACGACAGCCGAGAGATCCTTCTCAACTATGCACAGACTCAAATCTTATCTATGCAACACAATGGGCCAGACAAGACTGAATGGGCTTGCCCAGATGACCATCAATCGCGACCTTAACATTAATGAAGAAACCTTCATCGACATTTTTTCGCAGAAAAAACGTCGGCTGAGTTTGATATTTTAATAAACTTTTTCAATTTAAATGTCTTTGTTGCTTTATTACTAAAACTGTCGTTAACCCTTGACATTTGTTGGTCGTGAACATGAACTAAAGCGTTTTTGTAATTTTCAACGTGTTTTTAAAACAATTTTAATTTTTATTATGATGTGAAATAAAATAAAGTTAACTGAAAATTGTACTCTATATACCCAATTTAAAAAAAAAATGTCTAAACCCCACACAATTTTGAAAAAAAAAACGGGAAAAAGAATATGAGAGAAGAGGAGAGAAAAAATAAGAAGCTTGCCCCTTGCAAAAATTCCTGTGGGCGCCCATGGTCTTAAATTTTTCAGAAAACTCCTTATTAATCAGTTCCACCCCAATGTTCCGAACATTTCTATTGCAAGGATTGATAGGAAATAGAGCTGGAAAATATACACTAAAGTTCGAGAAAACAGACGCCAAAAGTGATCTTTTAGCTGCGAGCAACACACGTGTTTCAAACGACAAAGCGGCAGAAACAATCGGTAAACTGCGATAAGGTCTCTCACGTGATCTTTTTCGGCGATCCAATCGCGGCGTATTTTCGCAAAAAATTCGCGGTTTACTCTTTCGCCCATTCCCAGCTCACTCGCATTTTTCAATTCGCTGATTGCCCATGACCTAACTATATAGATGTTTAAATATCTAAATTTAAAAAAAGTTTCAAAAGAAAAATTTGCAACAAAAACTGGCAAATCCTGAAATATAAGGGATTTGTGAAAAAACCTGGTTTTATATGGCTTACTTGTTATCAGCTTTAATGGTAACTTACTGCAGTGTGGTTATGTGAACCACACTGGCTGGCTATATAATATATCTTGTTTATCTATGTTATTCAACTTTATATATCTGTGTACTCACTGTCAGTGAGTCACTGAGATAACTTACATATCTTAAATTTCAAATACTGGTTGTTTTGAAAACGGAAGTGACGTGATGAAACATCACACTTAGCTGACTGTGTTATTTACACTTGCCTGCATTACTTAAGTATCGTAGATTGATTAGTTGGCAAGTGATTCTGGCTGTACTGTAATGTTTGTAAGCTTAAAAAAGAAAAAAGTAAAAAAAGGTTGGAGACACTGCATCAACTGCTCCTCCAGCATTGACTTGTTTGAAAGTACCAGGGATTCTACTGTGTGGAAAGACATTAATCAATGGGTTATTTATCCACCATCTAATGCAGGGGTTCCCAACCAGGGGCACTGGGGGTGTGAGATAACATTTCAGGGCTGCGAAACTTAATCAGCCGAGGAAAAAAAGACAGTGTCAGACTGTCAGGTCTAGTTCCCTGATGGATGAATCAACTGATGTCTCAAATTGCAGTCAACTCCTATCACTGGTTAGTTATGTAAATGATGCCACTGTGAAGGAAGATTTTCTGTTTTGTAGAGATCTGAAAACAGCAACACAGTGAAAAGATGTGTACTTGTTTGTGAAAGACATCTTTGCTAATAATTATTTAGATATTCAAACTATTGGTTGTGTGCACTGGTGGTGCCCCAGCAATGCTGGAGAATAAATTTAGATTTTCTGGCCTGATGAAGAGGGAGATACCACACTTAAAAGTAATCCATTGTTTTCTTCATCTTGGCAGCAAAAACATTGCTTCCAAAATTGAAAAACGTAGAATAAATTTAGATTTTCTGGCCTGGTGAAGAGGGAGATACCACACTTAAAAGTAATCCATTGTTTTCTTCATCTTGGCAGCAAAAACATTGCTTCCAAAATTGAAAAACGTAGAATAAACTTAGATTTTCTGGCCTGATGAAGAGGGAGATACCACACTTAAAAGTAATCCATTGTTTTCTTCATCTTGGCAGCAAAAACATTGCTTCCAAAATTGAAAAAGTACTAGACACTACTGTAAAAATCATCAACTAAATAAGGGACCGTGTTCTGAACCACCGCATCTTTAAGTTCTTTTGTGAAAATCTGGGAAGTCAACACACAGTTTTGCTTTTCCACACGGAAGTATGATGGCTTTTACGAGGGCGAGCTTTAACCCGCTTCTTTGAAATGCAGAAAGAAATAAAAGTTTTTCTGAGGGAATGTGACTGTGATCTGCTTGGAGAACTTAAATCACAAAATTTTGTGCAAATGCTGGCTTACTTGGCTGAATGATTTGAGTGTGTCTCTTCAAGGGAAAAAGATAAACATTTTGAAATGTTGTGAAAAGTTGAATGCTTTCAAAGAAAAATTTGGCTTTGACGGGTTGAAAGAGGTTATCTTTCAAATTTTCCATCACTTGAAGAAATGGTTGATGATCATGGAACCATAATTCCTGCTGTGCATAAAGAAATTGTAGCTCATTTGGAAATCCTTTTAAAATTGTTTGATGGATATTTTGCAGCTGGAGAATTGAAAATTTCAGAAGAATGGATCATGAATCCATATTCTTACAACTTGGATAATATGTCAGATGATGAAGAGCTGAAGGAAGATCTTACTGAACTGCGCACAAATTGTGCTCTTGAAATGCAATTTAAAAACAAGACTTTTGGAGGAGTATTGGTGTTCAGCGATAAATATGTTTCTAAGACTTGGTGAAAAAGCACTAGGTGTCCTCATACTATAACATACTTATATGGGTCTGGGTTCAGTTCTCTTTTGTCAATAAAGACAAAAATTGCTTGAATCCACAGACAGACATGCGGATAGCTATCGGAAACAAAATCATATCTGAGAAACAGCAGTCAAAAAACTCATTAAATTGAAAATCTACAAGTTTTAAGTTACACATACACTGAATGAGGAACTTAATTTTTGTACTGTTTGTATTAGACTTTGTTATAAGTGTTATAACAGTCTTTTTTCTTGTGTTTTTCTCGCATTTTATATAATTTAAAATTGAGCTTGAATAAATATGTTGCTCAAATCTAGTATAAATTGTTTCTTTTTTCTTATGAGATATTACTTATATTACTTTTGTAGGGGGTACGATAACACACTAAAAGTTTTCTAGGGATGCGGGACACAGAAAAGGTCCGGGAACCCCTGATCTAGTGGAAGGGTGTTTTGCTTTGCCTGTAAACTGTTCTGCAAAAAACTACATGCTTTTGTGTCCAGAATGCATGACAGATCATGAGAAGAGTAAAGAATACAAAATCTGTATGATATTTTTACTACAGTTCAGTTCTGGTTCAACTAATGACTCTGTACAGAACTGAGAGTTCCCTGTAAATAACAACACAAATATAAACCTGATAACAAAGCAGAAGCTAGGGCATTCTATAAACAACTTGTGACTTTGTAAATTTCTTTCATGATGAAGTTATGGGACTCCGTGTTACATCGTTTTGCTGCAACATTTTTGGAGCTGCAGAAGAGTGACATTAACTTTGTAGCAGTCGTTGGAGTTTTTGTGGAGCAGCAGAGAAGTTTATTTTAAGTCTACAAAACTGTAGCACTGACGGTTTCTGGTGTTAGCAAGTCATATGCATATGACAACATGCAAAGAAAAGCACAAGATATTTTCTGATGAGTTATCAAAATAGCCTGGACGGAAGGAGAACAATTGAAATGGACACTTTAAATGTGGACATCAATAACCTTGCTAGCAATTTTCATTATTGCTTTGAAGCTTATGAAAATATTTCTTAATTATTTGGTGTGCTATTCTCCACTGAAATATAATCTGCTCGAACCATTATTCTCAAAGCCAATTAATTGCTACACACATGAATGATGATGGTTAACGGATGACTGTTCTGTATGCGAGTTACGAATCAAATTTATTCGGCCCTGTTGATTGAAACAAAAGGGAACATAATGCATGTTATGGCCCAGGAGCCTACAGCTCTTAAATCCGGCCCTTGAATGGTTGAATACATAAGTAGACCAAGACAATTAATAGAAAACTTGTAATGCTGTATAAACAAATTCTGGATGATAAAGCTTAAATAACAGCAAATAATGTGAGAGGTAATAGAGATATAAATAACCCATTAAGATAAAAATTTAATACTTGAAATTGTATTTTCAGTCAATTTAAACTTACAACAGGTGAAACATTTCAAAAACTTTTTAAAAGCAGTGCTGTATCTACTGAATTTTTTCCAATTTAAACAGTTGCTTTGGAGAGTTATCCAAGACACTTTGGAAATTTTTAAATTGCTTTAGTGATACACATTTCTCTATGTAAATAAAAAAAAAAACTTTAATTAAATCAAATGTAAGCATGTTAGAACTTCAAAATTGTTGTCCTGGATCATGTTATGGAAACTGAAGTTATGTCCAAATTTTGGGAAAGATTGAATAACTGAAAGAGGTTCAAAATTGAGTAAATATGCCTTAAGCTAAATGAAGCACTGTAAAAAAAGGGAATACAAGCATAACATGATTCAAATGATTCCCTTATGCAAAATGTAAAATGGAGACATTTTATTTTACAATATTGCAGTAAGAAATTCAAGGGAAATGTAAGGCAATTTTTAAGGTTAAAAAAAAGCTTTGAAACTTTTTTATTTTAACATCTTTAATGTGATCTAATAAAGTCATTTGTTAATCAAATAATACGTCCAAAAGTCTATATAAACTTCAACAGTAAATAACAGTATGTTAACAGTTAAAATGTTATGAAATCTGGAATCATCTAAAAGACCTCAAATATTGCATTCCTCTAGGTTTTTGACAAAATAAACTTGCATATCTCCTACCTGAAACTTAGCCAAATCCTTGTGATGTAATTTGTCAGGATCTGTGCCATATGTTGTGTAGTCCATGAGAAAACCAACCTTATTTGCACCTGCATCTTCAGCATTTTGAATCAATTCCTAAATATTAATTAAAAAATAACGAAAACATAAAACTTATTTAAACCATTTGCGAGAGTTCCTAAAATTTAAAATAATAATCCATTGACATTGGAAACAAGTATATATCGGTTAGGCTAGGTAAGCTGAGTTGGTAGTGTAAGATGAAGATGGTTCATCTTACTTATTTTCATGATATTAGTTTATTTTAATATGTGTGCATTTTATAATGATTGGATATATTTAAACAATAGTCATTTGTATGTGTATGTATGTATGTATGTATGTATGTATGTATGTATGTATGTATGTATGTATGTATGTATGTATGTATGTATGTATGTATGTATGTATATATATATGTATATATATGTATATGTATATATATATATATATATATATATATATATATATATATATATATATATATATATATATATATGTATATTTGTGCTCTTGTGACATTGTGTGTGCGTATAATTCTTTTATCATTGATATATATATATATATATATATATATATATATATATATATGTGTGTGTGTTTGAATATATGTATATGTGAATGTATGGGTATATATATATATATATATATATATATATATATATATATATATATATATATATATATATATATATATATATATATATATATATGTATATATATATATATACATATGTATATATATATATATGTATGTATGTGTATATATATGTATATATATATATGTATGTATGTGTATATATATATATGTATATATATATATATATATGTATGTATGTGTATATATATATGTATATATATAATTGTTATTTGTCTGAATATAAATATGTATGAATGTATGGGTATGTATATATATATATATATGTATATGTATATGTATGTATATGTATATATATATGTATGCATATATATATATATATATATATATATATATATAATTGTTATTTGTCCTTTTCCTATTAGGGGTCTTCAAATTATAGAAATTGAAAGAATATAGAGGCGCTGGTGGCAGAGCGGTAGAGCGCTCGCCTGTCGATCATTAGGTCATTGCTAAAGGGGTAGGCGCCTATAAATGGCTGCCTCTGCAAAGAACCCTTCAGTGGCTTTGAAGTCCTTTAGGATTTACGCCACTCAAAATATTGTCAAAAAAAAAAAAAAAAGAATAGAGATGATTTTTGGGAGAAAAATTTTAATTATCAAAAGATTTGTTAGAACCGTGCGAAATTCTACAAAGTGAGATAATTCAGTTTTGAGTCAAGTAAAAGATTATATTCAACGAAGAATAATAAAGTTAAAATAAATTCGAGAAATATTGTGTTATAAATAACTTCGACTTTAACGTTACGAATCGCTAGAAAGCATACTCGTCTACGTTTACAGGTAGAGTGTTAGCCTTGAAAGTGAAAGCTTCACGGTTTGACTCGCACTCACTGTCTAGAAGCACATGTCAACGGAAAACTTAGCGGGTAAAATCATTTATCTCCGTGGAGCATGTAAAAGAACAGCGCCTCTGAGCTCTGGAAGAAGCGCTATATAAATTACCAAACATTTACATTTTTACATGTCTTCAGTTTCAGCTGAATTGGATGACAGAAAGTGGGTAAATTGTTATAGAGAACCCTCTGCATTCAAAGCCTAATTATAAGAAAAGAATTGGGTTAATTAGACCAGCCATGTTATTTTACAAAAAACACATAAAACTGAGTCCTATGAATTATGTCAAAAATGTTATCAAATAACAGAGATGTAACCTTTAGTATTTGTCCGTCATCAGGGTATTGTCCTAAAATGCTTTTCAATTGAGTTATCAGAGTTGGCATTATTATGCCTTTTTTGAAGCTTCCTGCACATCAAAGTTATCGTTTGGAAAATCTAATAATGGATATTCGGAAGAAAATATGTTATTTTACCCGCTTCTGCCATGATGCTCCACAGCTTTTCTGTTTTATTTTATAAAATGCTTCAAAGAGCTGAAATGAAACACCCAAGAATGCCAAATAAACGATTAAGCGACACCCGCATTTACACTACACTCTGAACCAACATGCAGCTTGTTTTATATATAGTACTGGCGAAATCATCTGATACCGAAACTATTGGAAATCCCGAAGTTTCTGTTTTAGTCTTGTTTTCTTGCAGGGTGCATACAAGGGGGTCCAATGTCCGACAGGAAAAGACAAGAGGATAAATAATACCACCTGTTTTGATAATTTTGAATAATAAAGTCACACAAATTATGCCAATTAGTAAGCGCGCTTACTTCGTTCTTTGATGTTGTTTATTCAGAGTCGTTGGCCGTTATGGGTTTTTCCGGTGGAAAAAATCATTTGACACCACATGTATGTAACTACTAGCAGTGCCCGTAGCGGCTTCGCTCGCATGAAATTAGAGAGTTTGAACCGTGCATCCATAGTAGAGATCAATTTTTTAGGTCTCGGCTCGGCCCGTCGACAACTTAGCCCAGCCCGTTTTAAAAACCTAAACTCCTGGCCCGGAACAGCCCGTTTGAATTAGGCCCGGCCCATTCTTACAGGCCTAGAAGTTCTATATACTTGATGAAAAACTTCGGCCCGTCCCACCTTGACTTCAGGTTTGGCCCGGCCCAACTAAAGACCCTAAAATCACTAAAATATCTATATAATGGTGAAAAACCTCGGCCCGTCCCACTTTGATTTAAGGTTTGGCCTGGCCCGTGTGAAGACTCTAAAACAAAGGCTTGGCCCAACCGGTGATAAACTGGACTTAGCTACTTTTAACCGGCACAAAACTTCAAAATACTAATTTTTACATTTGTAGCACTTACAGTTTTTGAGTAGCAGTTATTTTGAAATTAAATAACCCTTATTTCCACCCCACATTTGAAGTCCTGGAAACCAAATTTTTAAAAAATGTTGAAACACTTATATCATTATTTTTTGAGTAAATACTAAATACTAATTTTGACATCTGTAGCATTCACAGTTTTTGAGTAGCAGTTACTTTAAAAACCAAAGAAACCTTTTTCCACCTCACATTTGAGATCATGAAAACCAAAATTTCATATATCCTTATTTTTAGAGTAGAAACTAAATACTAATTTTTACTTTTGTAGCATTTACAGTTTTTGAGTAGCAGTTACTTTAAACACCAAGTAACCCAATTTTCCACCCCACATTTGAGGTCCTGAAAACCAAATTTTAAAAAATAGTGAAACACGTATATCATTATTTTTAGAGTAGAAACTAAATACTAATTTTTACTTTTGTAGCATTCACAGTTTTTGAGTATCAGTTACTTTAAAAACCAAGTAATCCTATTGTCCAGCCCAAATTTAAGGTCCTGGAAACCAAATTTATAAAAAAAATGGTGAAACACGTATATCTTTATTTTTAGAATAGAAACTAAACACTAATTTTTAAATCTGTGGTATTTACAGTTTTTGAGTAGCAGTTACTTTAAAAAACAAATAACCCTATTTTCCACCCCACATTTGAAGTCCTGGAAATCAAATTTTCAAAAAATGCTAAAACACGTATTTCATTATTTTTGGAGTAGAAACTAAATACTAATTTTTACTCCTGTAGCATTAACAGTTTTTGAGTAGAAGCTACTTTAAAAACCAAATAACCCAATTTTCCAACCCACATTTGAGGTCCGGGAAACCGAATTTTCAAAAAATGGTGAAACACGTATCTTTTTATTTTTCAAAAGGAATCTATATACCAAATTTCAAAATCTCCTCATTTTTGGTTTTCGAGATATACATTGTTTTAGAAAAAAGTTTGTTTTCCAGTTTTTTCCCCTCAGGAGCAAAATTTTCAAAAATCCTTTCTTAGCGGATGTTTACGCTATAAAAGTAATATAAGTTCCAAATTTCACGTTCCTAGGATGAGGCGTTTGAGCTCGGCGTTGATTATCAGTCAGTCATCTGTCAGTCAGTCAGTCAGTCAGTCAGTCAGTCAGTCAGGACATGTTCTTTTATATATATAGATTTGACCAATAAATAGTTTTCAAGAAAATTTAACTTGACATTTTATCAATCAGAGATCATCAATATTTGAAATAGTAGGCTTTATAGCTGACATCAGGTGTTTTAACAACATAACATAACATAACATAACATAACATAACATAACATAACATAACATAACATAACATAACATAACATAACATAACATAACGTAACGTAACGTAACGTAACGTAACGTAACGTAACGTAACGTAACGTAACGTAACGTAACGTAACGTAACGTAACGTAACGTAACGTAACGTAACGTAACGTATCATAACATAACATGGCATGGGCATACAGTTCGGGCATACAGCTTATACACATTTGGAAATGCGTCACGGTAGTGCAGCATTGCCTATGTTGCATTTTCCAACGACGAATTTGGCTGAACTTTGTTACGGCACAGTTGCATCGCAATAGGCAATTCGCCAGCGAGGGCATCTTGGTCGAGGCAAAGAAGCTGGCTGAGTGGTTCCAAGCACTCCTCAACAAGAAAATTCTGAGATAATAGAACGAAGGATTCTACAGCTTGAAACAAAGTCAAGTTGGACTCGCCAAATTGGTGTTTCATTTCAAAATGGACAGAATCTATGATGTAAAAAGCAAGCCTCATGAGCTTGCGTAAAGTTACTTTAGAACCAATAACATCGCAATGACCCAAAGTGGAGGTGACCACAGAGCCAGTCAGCCAAATACTCCGAACTCGTTTGCGCCATGGTCATCCTCATTTGATGGAAAGCCAGCAGCATCTACTATTTGATTAAAAATCTCTGCAGACCGCAAGGCAAGAAAGCTCTTTTTAGCTGTGGAGATCGGTGCCATAGCAAGAGACACATTGCACGAGCGACCTTGCAACAAAGCATTGACCGGTGACAGCAAGCTCAGTATTTTGAAAATGGCATTTGAAAACAAGTAAAGGAAAAAAGAGTTTTTCAACACAAACTTTGATTTCAAATACGCTCGATTTAGAAATACGAAATATGTTCTCATTAAGTTTTTTTGTCTTTTTTCTAATTGAATAATGTATTGTCATCCAATATAAAGCTATGCTGAATGTTTCAGCTTCCTAGCTAGTCAAAACCTGGTTAAATTTTACTTGCAAGATTTGCGTACAGAGAAAGACACACACATACATACATACATACATACATACATACATACATACATACATACATACATACATACATACATACATACATACATACATACATACATACATACATACATACATACATACATACATACATACATACATACATACATACATACATACATACATACATACATACATACATACATACATACATACATACATACATACATACATACATACATACATACATACATACATACATACATACATACATACATACATACATACATACATACATACATACATACATACATACATACA
Organism: Erpobdella octoculata; assembly: GCA_963978895.1. Lineage (NCBI taxonomy): Eukaryota > Metazoa > Annelida > Clitellata > Hirudinida > Erpobdellidae > Erpobdella > Erpobdella octoculata. The sequence goes on along the minus strand of OZ022238.1, from coordinate 40,293,782 downwards.
TACATACATACATACATACATACATACATACATACATACATACATACATACATACATACATACATACATACATACATACATACATACATACATACATACATACATACATACATACATACATACATACATACATACATACATACATACATACATACATACATACATACATACATACATACATACATACATACATACATACATACATACATACATACATACATACATACATACATACATACATACATACATACATACATACATACATACATACATACATACATACATACATACATACATACATACATACATACATACATACATACATACATACATACATACATACATACATACATACATACATACATACATACATACATACATACATACATACATACATACATACATACATACATACATACATACATACATACATACATACATACATACATACATACATACATACATACATACATACATACATACATACATACATACATACATACATACACAAACACACACAGAGATTGTAACCTGAATAAAAGTTTTTTTTTAATTTGTAAAAAAAAACAAATTCCGACTTTTAAACTTTGTTGAGCAGCCCCACTGCTTCAACTGACACATCAGCCGAAGCTTTTTCTGAGTTGGAAATAATTTCGAGGGTCTGCAAAATTTCCTTTCTGTTGTTTTTGACAACCATTGCAGATTGATAGTGGCCAGTCCATCTTTGAGCAAGTAAACGCTTTATTGTGTCACCTCCATAAGTGTTTGTCACAAAATTTTGGCGGAAAACACATAAACTGAAAACGTTTTTCACCTTTATCTCTGATTCCATAGCGTGCGCAACTACAAGATGGAGTTGGTGATTATAGCAGTGCACTACGGAATTTGGCGGCCCAGAGTGTCTTGCAATATTTTCTGGACACCTTTCTTTCTACCGCTCATTACACTGGCTCCGTCATAACATTGACTCAAAATTCGAGCGAGGTCCAGCTGCTGAGCTTGAAGCTCTGTTAGCAACGAACGTGTCAGGCTTTTAGCATCTAACTCGCCAACCTTGATCATTGAGATCATGTGCTCTACTGCCTTTCCACCACGCACATAGCGAATGACAATCGACATATCCTAGACATTGCACTGATCTCGAGTTTCGTCGCACTTGATCAAATGCCAGTTAATGTCAGAATCTTTGCATTCTTCGAAAATCAAACCTTGTACCATCTGTGTCATCAGTTCGATTACCTCGTTTTGGATGAAAGGCGACATGTTCTTGGCATTTTGAGGAATGTTTTGTGAAATCCTACGCAATTTATCATCTTTCGCCATAGCAAATTAAAACAACAACTTAGTAAATAATCCACCTAAATTTGCTTTGTTGAACTGGAGTGCAACACAAAAAAACTGGGGGAGGGGTTGATTAAACTGGGGGGGCCTGAACAAAACTGGGGGGCCTAAACCCCCGGCCCCATAGCTGGTTACGGCCCTGCACGGCGAGAGTGATTGACGTTATGAGGGGTTTTGGCTATGCAGCTTATGCCTATGCAGACGATCTACAAATGTACACTCATGTTGATCCAAAGGAGTCGTCTCGAATTGTACACTCTTTTTCGGACAAAAACCAAACTTATATGGTTGTGATCGTCGAGAAGGCTGCGGCACTGTTAAATGGGTTCTCGGCGATGGAAAGTTCTAGAAGTGAACATGATGGGGGGCATCGTTGGGGAACAGATCAAGACTGATAAAAAGATCGTTAAACAAGTTTTATTGCCTGAGAACTCTACATAAAAATTAGAGACTCATAGTGACTTAAAAAATGGGAGGTCATTTTCGCTAGTTTTCTGTATTGTTAATTCAAAATTTTGACTCTTCTTCTTTCTGATTGTATGAAATAGAAATTCGACATAGATAATTATTGTTTTTAATTCAATTTTTTTAGGTTTAAACATTATTAGAAGGCATTGTCATGAGAAGCGAGCCTATAATTTGAGCTTCAGCACGATTGGATGACGGAAAGTTAGGTCATTTTCACTTTCAAGGCTTGCAAACATTCAACCAAGCAAACAAGACCAGCAGTGAAGTTATTATAAGAGATTTGACAAGTAAGCCGTAAAAAGGCTTTTTTTTTTACAAATCTCTTATATTTCTGGATTTCCGGCTTTTCATTTATTGCCAAAGAAAATTTTTTTAATGTCTTTTTGAATTTACATATCTATACATTTATTTAATTGTACTGGATTTGTGTTCTTTAAACAGAGATAATTAGTATTTTTGATTAATTTTTTTTAATTTTTTTTAAATTTTAATAGAATGCATTGTTATGAGGAGCAAGCCTATATTTCGAATTTCAGCTCTATTGGGTGACGGGAAGTTAGTTAATTTTTACTTTCAAGGTTTGCAAACATTCTAACAAGTAAGCAAGAGCGGGATCTAAAAACATGTTATTTGACAACCTTCTATCAACTATCTACTGGTCTTCTATTCGATACACATGAGAAAACGATAAGAAGTAGGATGGTACATAAATAACTGGACAGCAGATGGGTATTTCAATGCTGCAGTGACTAACACGAGACTGAGCAATAAAAACAAAGAACAACAGTTTATTGATGAAACATCGATTGAAAAATACGAGACTGAGCAATAACAGCAAAAAAACAATATACGTTAGTGGGCTACACAAGTTCATCTCTCTCTCTCTCTCTCTCTCTCTCTCTCTCTCTCTCTCTCTCTCTCTCTCTCTCTCTCCCAGAATGTCTCTGTGTGTGTGTGTCATTTATGCATTGCTACACCATTCATCTGATTGTAATGAAATTTTCACATCTTCACACTGTTCAATAGAGGAAGGTTTTAGAAGAAGACCGTTTCATCTTTGAATTCCATGGACAAAGAGCCGATGGAAAAGGTTTGAGAAATCAAACCAAGTTGGAGAATTTTGGGAGACAATTAGAAAAAGAAAAAGAATTTGAAGCGAATAGACTCCAGAACAGCCTAGCGAACCAGCAAACAAGCGATTCCATGGTGGGCCGCGTTCGCGTTTCCCATAGAATCAAATTGCATCTGAAACAATCACGCTTCAGGTACAGGTCATTGAGTCACAAAAACTTGCAGACCCTTTTAAAGTCTCTAGTTCATCGGGAAGTTAGCTTAAAATCGATTGCAAATGTTGACTACAGATCGACAGACAGAGAAGTCAAGTTAAGTAAAATTGTGTAAAAAAATTGATATGAGGTGTTAAAGGTGTCGACGTAAAAGACATCGATGTTGTCTTGTGCCTTCAAAATTTCTTCTTCAGCCAATCTATCAATGTGATTATTTATAGACCTTTTTATGATAGTTTATAGTCCTTTACACCAAGTGTTTTAAGACTAAATTGGCTGAGTAGGAAGCACATAAGTACTTCCTGTCGTGGATGAAAGTTTGATCTTTTTAACTGTCCCTCCTCCTTTATCCAGGCTTGGGACTGGCTCACAATTAGCGAGGCGGAGTTATTTATTTATAGACCGCCTCCTATAGAGCTTTTAGGGTCTAAGTCGTTGAAATGCATTCATTCATGAACAGTGTAAAATTTATTTCCTGACTTTTTTCAGTACTCTCTGAATCAAGACAATGTTTTTGTAGGCTGTACTGATATCAATGGCACTGCCTTGTAACTGTGTACTAAGCCATTTTGTTTAGACACATATTAAAAATATGTATCTGACAGCTTGAAAAACAGTGATAAATTGATACAAAAAGTTTTTTGAGAGGGCGGAACGGAGGCACACGACGTAGGCCATTCCATGAATCCACAACCGGCTACAACTTACTTTTTTCTCCAGTCCCAGTTTTTGGAGAAAAAGTGTACGAAGTTTTGCAAACTTTTTTGAAAAGTATCTACAACTAGCCCCTTCCACGGTTATCCGCTATTTGTAGAAGAAAAGTAAAGCATTAGGAAGATAACATTTTGGAAGCTGTGGGTTTTATAAACTTTTTGCCCCCCCCCCCCCCTAAGATTTCGCTGAAATGACATCCCTGCTTGATTTGATCAGACTATTTGACGGTTCATTTTCCTTGAAAGTCTATTTAAACGAGTTATATACACAACACATTGTTATATTACTTTTTACAAGTCTTTTGATGTAAAAAAAATTACAAGATAGACGGAATTTTTCGAGTTTGCGATTTTGCTGCGCACAACTTGCTAGTCGGCCATCTGGAGCGAGTTTCTTGGGTGCGACTACCTAACCGGGCCTAGCTTAACTTAGTTGTTTACCAAAACAACCGACAAGGCAAAGTGTGGCATGGTCTCTGGCACCAAAATCAATTATCATAATCTATGCACCAGCTCTGGCGAACAGGAGCTGGTTGAAAAAACTGGTCAGTGTGTACGCACCTTAATTTAATGCATTAATAGGCTCAGAGCAATGCAGTTATATATAGAGATCAGTGAGCCAGCCCCGGTACTAAGAAAATAAGATTTGGCTCTCGGTGGGTGGAAAAAATATGGAAAGCACTGGTATAAATTGATAAAACCTTGATGAATTAATGGAACAGATTATTGAAGTTTATTAAAAAAAAATTTAAAACAATAAATTTTCAAAATAGGCCATTGTATTTCTTAAAAGCTTTTTCTTTTATACAATTCTACCAATTCTTTTCATTCTGACGTTGATATAGCACAGTTACTTTTTGCCCAAAAATATTTTTCCTGCCTTTTATTAAAATACGTTTAATTATATTTGCTACCGTTTTGTTAGCCATATTTACCGAGATTAATTGAGTTTTCTAAACTTAAAACCTCGACCTAATTTCCAGAACCATAATCATCAATACTTTTACCTTCTTCCAACATTTTTAGGAGAATTTGAAGATGTTTAAAAAGTTCAGTAAAAAGGTTTACATTGCTTGAATTTTTATCAGGATGATATTGGAGAAACATTCGCTTGAGAAACTTTCTTTTTCTATCTTCATCTAAAATCCAAATCTCTTTAAGATAAGTTTTCATTTCGTTCAAAGCGTCTGATAATGATTTTGCTGTGTTAGTATTTGAATCGAAAATTATGGGAGGCATGCAAAAACTATTACTTTTATCACAACCAACAGATTGGAAGGCATATAATTTTGTGGAGTCGATAACATCAGTGTGATTTCCAAAATTGACTTCATATTTAGCTGTGAATCTTGACTGAGAAGAATCTTGTATTTTTTGAAGAACTTCAACAAGTACATATTTTGTTTCATCATTTTCATCTTTTCTTAAAGGATCAGTAACTTCACAGGCAACTAATTGTTGAGGATAAAGTACTAAGACATCTTGGATTAATTTGAAATGATCTTCCAGTTTTATTTCATTTCCCAGTGCGGGAGCAAAAAAAGACATAGTTTTAAGTTTAAATTTTTCAATAAATTTGTTTATGTCATTACAATTAGTTTGCAGTAAATGTCCTAAAAGTAGTTCCTCTTTATTGCCTATTTCAAAATAATTCATTATTTCATCGGATAAACAAGAGTAAAAATCAAAATCTGTTGTAAAAGTTTCAACAACATAAATTTTCATAAAACTTCTTTTCTGGTTTTCAACCTCAATATAGAATTTAACATTACTGTTACTTCCATCTATAGACTCACCATTCTGGATCATGTGTGTCTCAATGCTTTCAACTCCAAGGACTGTGATACATTTTAACTTGTTGCAGAGAGATTCGATTTTAGATTCTTTTCTGTCCCAAGGGAGATTTTGGCCTTGTGAGAGCAGCCAAATTCCTTCTAAAGCTAGTACAAAATTTTCATGAGCAATTAAATTAACAAATTTTTGGACAGAATCTGGCAGACCTATTTGTAGCCCAAGTTTAAGCAATCGTTCTTGAACTAACTCCGACAGTAACGTTGGCCTCAGGTGATCAGGCAATTTCATGAGTTCTTTCACATTGTCACACACAAGAAGAGGTCTATCAAAGTTTGTCAGTCTTTTAACTGAATCACTCATTTTGTACAGACAAGCAACTTTATTCGATAGATGAAGTTTTCCATCTCTACAGGGAATATACAATTTTTTTAATTCCATGAATTCAGCCATCTTTTTTTCTATCAGCGAAGATGAAAGCAAATTAAGAATATTTTTTAACAGTTTGATAGAAATGTTGAAATCATTTGGATTCATTTTACTGTCACCTATTTTATTTTTTATTTTTTCTAAAGCCCATGCATATTGTTTCAGAGAAAAATGTTTTGTTGCACCAAATGTAAAAAGAAATCTTTCATATTTACCATAGAAATTGGGAAGCTTGACAAGATAAGGCAGTATTTGCATATCTTCTGTAACATCAGTAACTATTTGAATGGGTTTCACCAACTGTTCTAAAGTTTCACTGTATATACATTCTATATCAGATAAGCCTGTATTTGCAGAATTATCGTGGCAGTTATTCAAAAAATCCAAATGCTTCTCTGTAATATCTTTTATAAATTCCAAAAGTTTTTCTTTATTTTTATTATTTGATCTGAGAATGCAATCATTAAGTGATGGACAAAATAATTTCATGTTTTGGAAAACCAGACTAGAATCAAGGTTAATTTTTACATTCATAAGTGACAAATATCGATCTTCTTTAAATTCCTTAGAGAGAATTGTCGACACAGTCCAGCAAAGATTTCTATCTGTGAATAAAGCAGAGTTCTCAAATGCCATAAATTTTGAAGAATTAAATGAGGGAAATAAATATAAAAGATGATCTTCTAATTTTGGGGACAAAAGAAAAGGAATTGGTTTTATGTTTTTCAAAAAGAATATATCTTTCTTCCACTCATAATTAAAATTGAATTCTTTAATAAGCAATAAAGAAATTTTTTTCGCTTTGTCACTGGATAGAAGATTCCTAACTTGTTCTGCGTATTCTATAAATTTTGATTGAGTGAGTTTTGTTATAAATCCACACTTAGATAAAAAAGTATCCCACGTGCTTGAATTGAAAGGTGGAGGTAGAAAATTAGTTTCCATCAGTTTGAATAAAAGATTTTGTTCATCATAAAAATATGATGCTTTTTTAAGTTTTCCAGAGCTACATCTGATGAAGTGTAAATTTTTCAAAGCTGCAATAAAATTTTCATTTTCTGAAAAAGTCGACCATCGACTTCTAAGAAATTCAAGATGCTCAAGTTGTGAATCTTCATCGAGGTATTGAAATTCTTTAAAAATAAATTTCACGTAGGCATTTGCTTCAGTCAAACTTACACAGCTTAAAAATTGGAATAAATTTGACAAAGAATTTTCTTCTTTCAGAAAAACAAGATTTTGACACTGCAGTTTTTCGATATCAATTTTCGGCATACAAACGGAAAAAATATACACAGATTTGCTATTAAGAGACACTTGCTGGTCATTAATGTTGGTGTAAAATGGTAAATCTCTTAATCTGGTTTTGGCATTTCTAATTGGCTGCAAGGCTGTGGCATTGTCTGAAAAGTACTTCAGCATGGTGTAACATTCATATTTATTAAGCACAATTTGAAAATTTGAATAAAACAATGCTTTTTCAAGGGCAGCCAAAACATTTTCTAAGCTTTTTTGAAAGCTGAAAATTGAATCAACAAACAAGTTATCTAATTGAACGCTTTGTGGTAAGCCTTCCAAGTATAAAAAGGGTGCACCAAGTTTTGCCAAAATCTTAGATATGGAATTTAAATATTTTGAAGAATGAGTCGGTAATAGGCATGATGTTTTACTAAACGGATAGAAAAATTTTTCCTGAAGTCTGGTAACAGGTATAATGTATAAATCTTGAAAAAACATTAATTCCAAACTAAATTCTTTTCCTTTCTTCTTGTATGAACCAGATTTAAAAAGATCAAGCAAAAATTCCCACATCGATTCAATCCAAAGCCTACCAAGCTTTTCACTTTGAAATGATTTAAAAAAATCTTCAATTTTTAACAATTTGTGGTTATTGAAATTCAAAAGAGGTTTAAAATCACTGAGTAGCATTTTTATTTCTTCACTTGTACTTAAGACTTTCAAAAAAGAGTTATTTTCTTTGAAATTTGAAAAATATATTTCAACATCTGAATGAATAAATTTTTCCAATTTGTGTGGAGCAACATTTTTGTGTTTCGATTTGAATAAACTCAAATTATTTTTGAATTTGTGCAAAACATTATCAGATGTTAAAATAAATGGAAGATTGGTTAGCTTGCTAATATTTTGCATCTTTTGAATTTTTTCTTTTGTGTAATCCAAGATAATGATAAGATTTTCATGGCTTTCAAAAATTGTGTTGCTGATGTCTGTTGGTAAATTATTAAATGTCGATGAACTTGATAAATGTTTCAAAACATCTTCAGGAGAAATCTTTTTAACTAAGTCAATTCCTGCCTTATGAAATTTGTTAAAGATTGTAATTGGACAATCTATTATTTTCATTCCTGATTCAATTAAAATATCACGAATAATTGAAGCTTTTTCTAAATATTTATAACTTCCCTTAATAAGAACCTCTAAATTCAAATCATCAAAAACTACATTTCCATCAGTGCCTTGCACATCTGTCCATTCTAAAAAACCTTTAAATTGTTTGGGTTTGTAGAGAAGAAAGAGTTGTAACTTTTTGTCAAATATGTATTTATAAACTTCATTTGCTAGCAGTTTTATTTCTGACATTGAGTGTTCGTGATCAGGAAAGATTTTGTAATAATTCAAAAGTTTATCATTGAAATTTTCATTCAAGCTTTCTTTATTTAATTCTTCTTTTAAATAACACAGTAGAGAACAGAAGGCAGGTACAATAATTTGACTGATCACAGCATCATTCCATTCAGATTTGAATGTTTTATGTTCTTCATGCAATAGGTCTCTTCTGCTTTCATAACTCATAAAAAAATGCCCATTAATATGAAATGAAAGATTTGTAGTTAAAGGCAGAGGTAAAAAATTAAAAATTTTTCTATTTACTGATGCACCTTTTTCAAAAGTACTCCTAGGTATTGCAACTCCTCCACAAGGTTGAAGGTCGATCATTCTATCATCATAATTTTTACATAATGATTGTGACATTTGAGACTTATTGTCAAATCCAAATCTTTGCACGATGATCCACTTAGATAACTCTGAATCTGAACCATCATCAACTGAAACCTCATACACAACTTCACCAAAACCAAGGTCAGCAAGTTTGATTGAATGTTCTTGCAGCATCTCCGATGATGCTTGTGCAAATCTAGCAAATTTATTTTTTTCTTTTCTGGCTTCATTAGAAAGTATCAGTTGAACTTTGTGAACGTTAGTTGTACCAATACAATAATTTTCCTTAATTTCAACAAATGTTAGAGATTCAAGTGATTTGAGAAAAAATAAATCTTGAGCAATTTCAGTTTTGAAAATAAAAAGCATTTCTCTAATTTTATCAAAAGTAACTATGCCTCCATCAAGTTTTGATTTTTTTTTTGATTCATTATTTCTTAGAGGAAGCCTGAAAACTGTTCCTTCTTTAGATACATCATATGCTGGAATGTCTTGTAAATAACCTTTGTAGACATCTGTAAACACCTTAGATACAATTCCTACTTTGTATAAACTTCCTGGATTGTCAGAATTGGCTTCACATAGAAATTGACAATTTGGATCAAAGATACCCAAAACAGTTCCATGTATTTCAGGTATTTTACTGTTTGGGCTGCTAAAAAGATCATTTTGTACTGTCGTAAGAAACGATGGGACATCTGTGAGATGGTAGACGCAGTTGAATCCAACACCATACTGACCAGTTTTTGTTATGTCATCCTGCTTTGAACCTTTGCCTAAATTTTGAATTCCTTTTAAATCTTTCACAGTAAAAGATTTATTATTGTAAATAGATAGTGCAGGTCCTTGAAGAGGTTTCCACTGACAACTGAATATTTTTTGAACTGGAAGTTTTCTTGTATCATTAATGAAATGAATTTCAGTGGCTCCTGCATCATCAGCATTCTGCAGCATTTCTTTCAAGATGTCTTCATTTAATGGATACCCTGTTAGTATTCTTTTGATTCTGCTGACCAGTTCTTCTCTTTGGCCAAAAGGAAAAAATAATTTATGTTGATTCATGATGTCATGCTGAACCGTTTTTACGCCAATTTTAGATGCAACATTCCATGAGATTTTAGGGTGACAACATTCCTCAGGTTCAAAAGACGCCCAGTTGTAATTATTAAATTTCAGTTGCGAGGACAAACATAAAATTTCATTCACATTTGGCATGAATAAGTCACATTCATTTTCTTCGTTAGAAATAGCGAGTAAGTCACTTATACATTCTAACAAATTCAAGGAAAGAGTGAGATTTACTGTGTTTAATTTTTTATTATTAAATTGTTCTTTAAGTTTCAACAAAACTGAATGATAACATTTAAATTCAAAATTTTCTTTTATTCCAAATTTTAACAGATTTTCTTTGTCTAATAATAAAGCTGTGTCATTTAATCCACACAAATATGGAAGCAGTGATCTTGAAATATTCATGCTGCATTGCTCAGGTAAGAAAAGTCTTAATTTTTTGTCTTTTACTAGAACAAACCTTGTGTTAGAAAGTAATGAAATATTAAATTCATTCAATCTTTCACTTTTAATCAACCACTCAAACTCAGTATACAATTTGTTCATAATATCCAAAACTAGTTTATCAGAAAATGTGTCTTTCAATGCATGGTGATTGTGTATGTCAAACAGATTTGAAAGTTCTTCAATTATTGTCATCAATGAATCAAATTGAAGCAGTTTATTTGTCAACCCAAGCAATTCTTTCAAATTAAACCACTTTCCATTAAAACTACGACTTTCATCAATAATCGAACAACTTGGACCTGCTAAAAGTTTCTTGTCTTCTAAAAAACTTTCGTCGCATGAAACTAATGAACTGCAAGAGGCTTTCCATGAAAATGGATATTTTTCTGGTTTGTTCAGTATTGGAAACATCTTGATTGATTTGATTTTGCTGATGAAAGAATTTATCTCGTTATTATTTTCTTCAATTTCATAATTAATCAATTTCAACAAAATTGGCAAACGTTTTGGAAATTTTGATGGTTCGTTTTCAATGGATCGGCATCTTTCCAGAATCTCATCACTGAGAATAGAACCAGTTCTCATGCCAAGTTCTTTCAATTTTTCTAAATAAAGTTTTTTATCAGCGTTGCTGATTTTTCCAGAAGTAAAAGGAAACTTACCATCTTCTTCATCATATAGTGGTCCTAATATTGATGATGGATCAATGAGATTTGAAACAAACTCAAAGGAAGTTCCAGATGGTGTTACTGGAATGCATTGGCTATCAATAAGATATTTACACAACTCTGGTTGTAATATTGTTTGGACAATAACATTTTCTCTCTCTTCAAATGACAAAATATTCAAGTCTTTTAAAAGCCATGACTCATAAAATGTTTGTTCATCAATAATGTATGTTTTTAGTTTCTCTGTTTGTTTTGATTTCATCATACATTTCAAGACAACGTCTGGAATATCAACCAAATGTTTTCCATGAGTTTGAGCAACATTTATAAGCAGAGATCTAATGGAAGAAGCAAAACTTTTTCTTTTCAAGTCTATCCCAATAATTGAGCAGTCTATCAACCTACACCATTTTTTATCTGTCAGTGACTTGAAAATACTTAAATCCATAGTAAACATTTTAAAAAACACAGATTCTGCAAAAATATTAAGAAAACTTTCATCTAAGGCTAAGCAGCATGGAAATATGTTGTACAGATCAGGTATTTGTAATGAAGTCAAACATTTAAGAAGATTGCAATAAGATAAAGCAACTGCATCTTGCAAAAGAGCTTCATTCCAAACTGCTCTTTCATCTTCTTTGTCACGAGAATCTTTCATATACATCTGAGTACGACTTGAGTTCAGTTTGAAGTAGCCGTTAACATGAATTGGTAATTGAGTTTTTGTTAATACAGGCAGAAAACAATACAAATATCCACTTTGTTCGTCTTTCAAATTAACAGGCAAAAATGAACCATCAGGCATAATTTCTAGTTTTGCAGCAACAGCACCAATGGGTAGCCAAGAAGGATTCTTGCAGAATAGCTGGAAAGACAATTCTATTCCTGTACACCAGCTGACCATCCAATAACTTATATATGAATTTAATGGAAGTCCTAAACTTGTTGATGCTTCATCATTACATTTTTGACTTGTCTCCATCACAAAAACAAATTTCAAAATGTTTTTACATTTTTCCAATGTTGTTGTTTGTAATTGGTCCACCTTTTTAGACATTTCGCTCATATAAGAAAATGATTGAAGATTCAGGGAATTGATTAAAATTTGATTCAGCATTTTGGCGATTGAAAATACTTCTTTAATTTCTTTTGCTTCGTTATCTTCGGCGATGTAATAAACAGTTATTTTGGTTACATTTTGTGTAAACATTAGCAAGCCATCTCCAATGTTATTAAGGCAATTCAAAAGTTGAATTACTTCAATTCTATCATAGTGCTTGTTACAGATTTCACTTGATTGTGCTTGTTTTTTTGTTCTTAAAGGAAACCTGAATAATGTCCCAGCATAATTTTTCATTGCTGGATCTCCATTAAAATCACATCCAAACATTCCATTGAATGGTTTAAACTGATCTTTGAGTCTCTGAATTTTACCATGATTGGTTGGCAGATCTAACCTTATTCCTGGACTGTTTTTATTTGCTAATGCTTTACCCAAGTATTTTGTGTGAGGATCAAAGAACACTATTGAGTTATTGCTGACAAATATCGGAACATCTGTTAAGTTATAAACTGAGTTGAACCCCAGTCCAAACTTTCCAACCTTTGCTTGCAAGTGTTTCTTTGTTGCACCTCCTAATTTTACAATGTTCCGAAAGTCTTCTTTGGTAAATATGGCGTTGTTGTGGCACCATATTGCAGGACCTTGAAGTTCTTCCATGTTTTTATCCAGAAGGATTGTTCTGGCATCTGAATTTTCTCTTTCATCATATACAAAACTTACCTCAGTTGCATGAGCATCATCTGCATTTTGAATAAGCTCTTTAAAAACTGCCAGTCCATCAGTGTAGTCTTTTAGAAGGCCTCTGAGACGAGTGGTCAGAGGTTCAAATTGGCCAAAACTGTCAAATAACTCTTCTGCATCAATAATTTTGCTCAGACAGCTTGGGACACCAAGTCGTTCTGCAGTTTTAATCGGTATTAGTTCATGAATGAGATGAAGGTTATCATCTAAATCATTAAGATCAAATCCTAATTTGTACCAGCTTTTGTCACAATAAACGCACTTGTGAAGCATTTCCATTTTTAATTCAGAATTATTTTCTGTTTGTAAAGGAATCAAGAGTTCATAAACTGAAACCGTACTACTGGTTTCTGAAACATGGTTCAAAATGTTCACAGCAATATTTATATCACGTTTTATTTCATCATTACTATGAAGGTTATTTTCATGAAAGAGTTTAATTAATGTCAAGATATTGGCAAGGTTAACATCATTTGATACACCAACAGCTTGCCATAGGTTTGCAAAACCTTTTATTTCGGGTGGCAGTGAAAAACAATATGGCTGCAATTGTACAGAAGGAGCATTCATAACAACTTGGCTTAATTTTACAAATTCATCTCCGGTCCATATCCATGGGAAATCATTGTAGTTATTATGTTTCAAGTCAGACCTAAAATCATTTAAATGTTTATATATTTCTTGTAAAAGTTCTATCACCTGAAACTTTTCATCTCTTTTGAAACTTGAAACTAAATTTTTCAAATGCTGGAAAACTAGATCTTGACTTGAAAGCTCTGCCCAACCAAAATAATTTTCAACATTTTCAAAGGAGCCTGATTCAACCATTAAGCTAACAGATCCAATTATTTTTTCAAAATCACTCGAAAACACTTCATTATAACAGGCGAGTTTTTGGTTTGCATTTTCTCCATAAAAAGATAAAGAAGGCGGAAAACAGTCCGGTTTTTGTTTCTTTATTGGAATCCATCTGATGTGAGAAATTTTATTTTTCAACTCGGAATTCAGAAACTGGACATTTTCATTCAAAAACTTGAGCAGTGTTATAAATCGCGTATGGCAAGGATTTTTGGACAAATTTTCAATAACATCAATTATATCTGATGTTGTCAAAGATTGTGAAGTTTTAAGTCCTAGCTCAATAAGTGCTTCATAATATTCTGAACATCTCCATTGTATTGATGGAAATAAATGTTCTTCCAGCAAAATTCGAAGAGTTTTATCATTGTAGTCAAAGAGGTCTTTTGGCCTAACCATGATAGCATCAGATCTTGAAACAAAGCTCATTTCTGTTAAATGATTTATTACAGTAGAACTCATAAATTTTATATTCTTGCAAATGTACTGAATTAATAGTTGCACTTGTTCATCAGAATAAAACCTGTCCTGAAAGCCTGGAAAATAAGCTTTTTCAATCAAATCATGTTTTCTCAAATATTCAACATTGAGTTTGTGTGCTAATTTCACATATGAATCGGAATGAAGGTTGATTATAACTTTACAAGGCGGAACAGGAATCTCAGCTAATTCATTTGTTTCAGTAGAAATATTAACTTCGTTGAGACAAACAAACATATTTTCTTTCTTGTTATTTCCACCAATTGAATTGAAAATTTTCAAAGTTTTTAAAACATCAATTTCTTGACACGTTATTAAAATGTTGGAAGTCTCAGAAACCAAATTATTTACAAAATATTCAACTTCTGTTGATGTGAATAAACTAAAAGTTTCACAGTTCAACAGCTTGTTGTCAGTTTTTTGAACTAGAAATGTTACAACACTTTTAATTCTTGGTGGAAGTATCATATTTCCCCACAATGATAAATGATTATAAATATCATATTTATGCGATTCCACAACAGTAATAGCAAGTTTTTCGCAGATCATCATAAACTCTTCAGGAAGGTTATAATCACTTTGTGAGGTTCCTATAAAAACTGGCTTATTATCACATTTCAGAAGTTTATCAGGTGGAACAAAAATTAAATGCAAATCTTTAAAAAGAGAAAGACTGTCTGGAAAATGCTTCTTGATACAAGTCCACACTGATTGAAACCATTGGAGAGAAAACCAAGGCACATCATTTAAAGATAATTCATTGAAATGTTGAAAATTACTAAACATTAATTTCAGGAGAATTACAAAATTTTCACCATCAACTGTAGTTAAATTGAAACATTCTAAAATGAAAATATTTTTCATTAAAATATTTTAATAATTAAATAGAAAACCAACTAATTAACATTAAGTATGTTTTACTTTGAGCAACAAAGTCCTTGCAGCCAATCGGTATTCTCTCTGAACACACAAATTTGTGTTTCAAAGGTGGAAATAAAGTTTGAGGGAACTCATCACTCCCGATGTACACTTTTTCTGTAGATGAAAAATGATCAAAGTATGTCCAAGTTCCATCTGACAGTGGTAGCAAATGTACTTCAATCATGTTTTCCAGATTGCTGAGGTTTTCAGAGAAATAATTTAATAAGATTATTTTTTCTTGTTCACTAAATTTTTCTTCCCACTGCACTGTTTTAAAATTTTGACACAACTCATTGGCATTCAAAACTTTTGCTTTTGTTGGAGGCATGATCTCAATGATATGACTTGGTAGACATGCCAAATCATTTTTACTTAAAGTCATTATTTTCTTACAAAAACTTTTTAACTCTTCTGACATATTCAAGTTCAAATGAGAAATTGAAAATTTCCATGTCATAGTCGTGACAGAAAAGAAAGTGAAAGATTGAGCAATAATCTGATTAAAATTTTCAACGAATCGGATCCAACGATGGTTGAAATTTTGCTTATTTGGAATTGCTGAATAAATAAACTGTGAATATATTTCAAGTAAATGAGGATCAGAATTATTTTTTTTGTTATCTAAAGTCAGTTTCTTATGCCACTCAATTAAATAATGTATGAGTTCATTTAAACAAGCTGGAAGAACTTTTTCGATTAAGAATTTGTTCCAAATAAGATCTTTATCTTGAAGTTTATTCAGATCTTGTCCTGCTGTCAACCACTTAATGTGTCTTCTGTTTTGATCAACCGCAAAAGAGCCGTGAACATGAAAGTTAAATCCGGTTGGACTTTTTTCTTCAATTGGAAGTGGCAGAAAACAAAACATTTGACCATAAGGTTCATTTGATGCTGGAACTGAAGTTTTACTTGGAATTTTTGAAGCAACACCAACAAGTGGCAGATATCCATCTATGCATTCATTTTCTGTAGGCTTGCTTTCTTTACCAGCAAATCGTTGACACACAACCCACTTGGATGATTTCTGATGACTATCGGAACTTTCCACTGTTATCTCCATTGGATATGTCACAGAAAATGACTGTTTTGCATACCAATGTTTAATGTTGTCATTGATATTGTCACACAACCTTTGTCTGCTTTCCTGAACATTTGAAAGATTATTCTTGCAAATGTTTATGTTTACTATCTTCTCAATATGCCCATTTTCATGCTTTTTGTAAAAAGAAATATTTTCAATTTTATTCAAAAACAGTAAAATTGTTTCACTCTCAGCTTTCAAAAAGTTGATTAACTGTTTAATATTCTGCTCCACATAGCAGGTATTGCTGAGATCAGAATGCATGTTGTTGTTACGAAGTGGAAATCTGAACATCGTTCCATTGAAATAACCTGTTTGAAAAAATATGTTAACTTTGAGCATACATATATAAATAGTTATAAATACATACATACATAAATACATACATACATACATACATACATACATACATACTTTTGTGTTGTTTAAACGAAAACACAAATACGATAATTGTTATAGCATTACTTAGTTTAATATAAGAAAAAGAGATTGTCACTGAACTAGTACACACGATAACCAACTGAGAACAAAAAGGGAAAAAACCCGGACAATCAACTTCCGCGTCGCATAGATAATAATACAAAGATCTTATGAATAGTTCAATACACAACATTCCTCCCCCCTAGTGTACATAATCCTTTAAATAGGAAGGAGGCTTGATGATTCTCCTTGGTTGGACATCTGGTTCTTTTGGTAGGTTCGCCTCATGTGGAACATCTGCGACTGCTGCTGCTGGAATATCATCTGGTTCTTTTGGTAGGGCTACCTCAGGTTGAACATCTGATGAATTGTCCTGGTGCTGTACAGTGCGCTTCCGGATAAGATCAACATGTCGTTTCATCTGCTTACCATCTGGAGTTTTTGCTGAGTACGAGACTGGTCCTGTTGGCTCCTCTATGGTTGCAGGAATCCATTCAGACCTTGGACCATAACTTCTGATGAAGACAGGATTATTGGGCTGAAATTGCCTTACCTTGTTAGTTATGATTTCTGCCATCTGCTTATCCTGTTGCAACTGTTTGTCTCTGCAGTGGTCGGGGTGCAAATGATCAAGACATGTTCTTAGTCTTCTGCTCATGAGTAATTCTGCTGGACTTGATCCTGTTGCCGTTGATGGAGTAATGTGCGAATTTAGCAAGAAAACTGACAATCGGTGATGCCAATTTCCTGTGATAATCTTTTTAAGACTGTTCTTTGTCGTCTGGACAGTCCTCTCAGCTTGGCCGTTGCTAGCAGCATGGTAAGGAGATACTAATATGGATTGTATCAAGTTTCTTTTGCAGAACTCATTGGACGTGAATTGTGGTCCGTTGTCGGACACAATGGAGTCTGGCAGTCCATGCGTGGCAAACACTCTTCGGAGAACTGTTAGTGTGCTTTCAGCTGTTGTTGTTTTCATGTGCGCAACATCAATCCATTTGGAGTAAGCGTCTACAATAATAAGAAAATTCTGGCCTTGGAAAGGTCCGGCAAAATCGATGTGGATTCTAGACCACGGTCGTCTAGGAATTTCCCATGGGTGGGTGGGAGCGTGCGGTGGTGCATGTTGATGTTTCTGGCAGGTTTCACATGTAGAAACAAAACTTTCAATATCTTTATCTATGCCAGGCCACCACACATAAGAACGTGCTAAACTTTTCATTCGTACGATGCCTGGGTGAGCGATGTGGAGTTCGTCCAGCACACGTTTACGTCCCTTTGCTGGTATTACCACCCTACTGCCCCAGAGTAAGCAGTGCTTGTGTATAGAAAGCTCATGCTGCTTTACTGAGTAAGGATGGAACTGTGCTTCTGGTTTCTGTGGCCATCCCCTTTCCACCCAAGTGAAGACTCTGGATAGCTCAGGATCACGTCGCGTGAGTTGTGCCACTTCTGAAGCTATCAAGGGTGGTGATGGGAGATCATCTAAAAAGTGGACATCTGTTGATTTAATTATTGGCACCACAGGTGTTGACCATCTTGGATTGTTGATCGGCTCCCAAACCCCTTCTTTCGTGAGGCGATCAATTTCGTCTTCTTTTTTAGTACGGATAGCTAATGGAACATTTCGGGCTTTGGAACGAAATGGAGTCGTGTTTGGATCTACTGGTAGAGAAACAGGTGGTCCCCTGTACGTGCCTAAAGTCTCTGAAAACACATCACTGAATTCATCGATCAACTGGGAAATTGATGTTTCTTGGAGCTGATTTATTCCTGATATTTCAAATCCTAAGCTGGGAAACCAATCATATCCAAGCAGACTTGCACAATGCTCTTTTGTGACGATGAGTTGCAACTTGGCTCTTCGCTGCTTGTATATTACGTCTACATCACAGTAGCCCTTCAGCGGAATTACTCGTGCTTGAAAATCTGTTAATGGTAAGTTTGTTACTTTCCTGATGAGTGGAGCAGAGTTCTTCCATAGCTGTTTGAAGGTTTGATGCGATATCACAGAGTATGATGATCCACTGTCAATTTCCATGGTGCAAGGCTGACCATCGAGATGAACTATGACCTTTAACTTCTGTTGTTTTGGTCGATTTAGATCATGAATGGAGAATTCAGAGTGTGAGTCTAATTGATGTGTAGCAACAGATTTTTTCTTGCTGAATTTTACGCTGTTGTCTGGTTTACTTCGGCATACTTTTGCAATATGTCCTTTTTTGTGACACATGTGGCATTCTGCATTTTTAAACTTGCATTGTTCACGCTTGTGGCTACCCCCACAACCGATGCAAGAACTGCCCTTCTGTACTGTCGTTTCTTTCTGGTGATGTACCTTGTAGGTGGTCGGAGGAGCTGAAAACTGGGTCTGTAGTTCACGTACCTGAGCTGTAGCAGCTTCTCCCGCAAGTGCCTTTTTCACCGTCTCGTCAAATGTGAGCGTTGTCTCCGAGAGTAGTTGTCTTTGTATGCCTTCGATTGTGAGGCCACTCACCAGTTGATCTCGAAGTCGTTCGTTCAACGTGGTTCCAAATTCACAATCTTCGGACAGACGCTTCAGCTCGGTCAGATAGCTTGTCACTGACTCATCTTTCTGTTGGACACGACGCTGAAACAAGTGTCTTTTAAAAATGACTGACGTTTGTGGAACGAAATGCTGTCTCAGCATTTGGACGAGTTCTTCAAACGTTTTTGAAGTCAGCGGTTCTGGTGACACGAGTGATTTGACAATCTTGAAAGTAGCTGTTCCCATCGCAGCTAACAAAACGGCCCTTTTTCTTTGTTCATCGACAATATTATTGGCAATGCAATGATACTCCAACTGTTCAGCATAGATATCCCAATTCGTCGGATTTGAGACATCGAATGGTTGGAGATTGTTTGTAGCGGTCATCTTGATCACAATCGTTTGTTCTTGTGGATTAATACAAACTTGAGAAATTTTGAATTAATTTCTGATCAGTTCTCGCAGCTTGCACAATTATCGCCCTGGGTTGAAAGTTTCGATTTTCTGCAAAGTATCTTTTTCAATCCGAACCTCGTCGCCAATTTTGTGTTGTTTAAACGAAAACACAAATACGATAATTGTTATAGCATTACTTAGTTTAATATAAGAAAAAGAGATTGTCACTGAACTAGTACACACGATAACCAACTGAGAACAAAAAGGGAAAAAACCCGGACAATCAACTTCCGCGTCGCATAGATAATAATACAAAGATCTTATGAATAGTTCAATACACAACACATACATACATACATACATACATACATACATACATACATACATACATTATTATTATTATTAAATGTAAATTTATAATGCGCTTTTTTTTTTAAAAGTCGCAAAAGCGCGTCGCGTCAAATCATAAATTTAGGAATAAAGTTCGGTCTTAAGCAGCTTCCTGAAACCGCCGAGGTCCAAAGCTGGATTCCTCAGGTCAGCAGATAGGCTGTTCCAAACAACAGGACCAGCAGTGGAGAATCCGCGCCTGCCGAGAGTCGTTGTCTTTGACGATGGAACGAACATACATACATACATACATACATACATACATACATACATACATACATACATACATACATACATACATACATACATACATACATACATACATACATACATACATACATACATACATACATACATACATACATACATACATCTATATATATAAAAGAACATGTCCTGACTGACTGACTGACTGACTGACTGACTGACTGACTGACTGACTGACTGACTGACTGACTGATAATCAACGCCGAGCTCAAACGCCTCATCCTAGGAACGTGAAATTTGGAATTTATATTACTTTTATAGCGTAAACATCCGCTAAGAAAGGATTTTTGAAAATTTTGTTCCTGAGGGCAAAAAACTGGAAAACAAACTTTTTTCTAAAACAATGTATATCTCGAAAACCAAAAATGAGGAGATTTTGAAATTTGGTATATAGATTCTTTTTGAAAAATAAAAAGATACGTGTTTCACCATTTTTTGAAAATTCGGTTTCCCGGACATCAAATGTGGGTTGGAAAATTGGGTTATTTGGTTTTTAAAGTAGCTTCTACTCAAAAACTGGTAATGCTACAGGAGTAAAAATTAGTATTTAGTTTCTACTCCAAAAATAATAAAATACGTGTTTTAGCATTTTTTGAAAATTTGGTTTCCAGGACTTCAAATGTGGGGTGGAAAATAGGGCAAATTGTCTTTTATAGTAACTGCTACTCAAAAACAGTAAATACCACAGATGTAAAAATTATTATTTAGTTTCTTTTCTAAAAATAAAGATATACGTGTTTTACCATTTTTTTACAAATTTGGTTTCCCGGACCTCAAATGTGGGTTTGAAAATTGGGTTATTTGGTTTTTAAAGTAGCTTCTACTCAAAAACTGTTAATGCTACAGGAGTAAAAATTAGTATTTAGTTTCTACTCCAAAAATAATGAAATACGTGTTTTAGCATTTTTTGAAAATTTGGTTTCCAGGACTTCAAATGTGGGGTGGAAAATAGGGCTAATTGTTTTTTATAGTAACTGCTACTCAAAAACAGTAAATACCACAGATGTACAAATTATTATTTAGTTTCTTTTCTAAAAATAAAGATATATGTGTTTTGCCATTTTTTTAAAATTTGGTTTCAAGGACCTCAAATGTGGGGTGGAAAATAAGGTTATTTGGTTTTTAATGTAACTGCTACTCGAAAACTGTATATGCTACAGGAGTAAAAATTAGTATTAAGTTTCTACTCCAGAAATAATGATATAGGTGTTTTACCAGTTTTTGAAAATTTGGTTTCCAGGACTTCAAATATGGGGTGGAAAATATGGTTACTTGGTTTTTAAAGTAACTGCTACTCAAAAACTGTAAATGCTACAAAAGTAAAATTAGTATTTAGTTTCTACTCTTAAATAATGATATACGTGTTTCACCATTTTTTGAAAATTTGGTTTCCAGGACCTCAAATGTGAAGTGGAAAAAGGGTTATTTGATTTTAAAATAACTGCTACTCAAAAACTGTAAGTGCTACAGATGTGAAAATTAGTATTTTGAGGTTTTGTGCCGGTTGAAAGTAAATGAGTTCAGTTTATCCCCGGACGGATGGGCCAAGCCGTTATTTTAGGGTCTTCATAGGCCCTGCCCAAACCTTAAATCAAGGTGGGACGGGCCGAGATTTTTAACCAAGTATATAGACATTTTAGTGATTTTAGGGTGTTCAGACGGGCCGGGCTAAACCTGAAGTCAAGGTGGGACGGGCCGAAGTTTTTCATCAAGTATATAGAACTTCTAGGCCTGTAAAAACGGGCCGGGCCCTAATTAGACGGGCCGTGCCGGGCCAGGAATTTCGGTTTTTGAAACGGGCTGGGCCAAGTTGTCGACGGGCCGAGCCGAGACCTAAAAATTGATCCGTGCAGTACTCTACTATGTATGCACGGTTCAAATTCTTTAATTTCATGCGAGCGAAGCCGCTACGGGCACTGCTAGTATATCTATATATATAAAAATGAATGTTTGTATTTATGTTAATGTCCTTTATGCATTGCTACACCATTCATCCGATCGTAATGAAATTTTCACACAACCTTGAGAGTCAATGAAAATCAAAACTAAAAAAAAAATTTTTGAAATCCGTCACAAAATGAGCGGAGCGGAGCGGGTGAGCGAGCGGGAACTATATATATATATGTATGTGCGTATGTATGTGTGTATGTATGTATGTGTATGTGCATGTATGTGTGTCTGTGTGTGTGTTTATGTATGTACTAGCGGAGATACCCGGCGTTGCCCAGGTTTTTTGAGGTTTTTCTAATGTTTGTCTCTTTCTCTCCCGTTTCCTTTCCCACCTGCTTTCCCACTCCTGTTAGCTTTTCCGTTTTCGGTCGTTTTCCCACTGCCGGTCGCTTTCCCGCTCCCGGTCGCTTTCCCGCTCCCGGTCGTTTTCCCGTCCCGGTCGCTGCCCCGTTCCCGCTCACGTTTGCTCTCCCATTCCCGCTCACGCTTGCTTTTCTGTTCCCGCTCGCTGTCCGTTCCGGGTGCTTTCCCGTTTCTATAATAGACAAACTAACCCACAAACATTCATATATATATATATATAGTCTTAGCAAATCTATTTTGCGTTTTATAGGCTAACAGAAGTTATGAAAGAATGTAAAAGAGAAAATGAGCGGGAACGGAAACGGGAACGGGAGAGCTACCGTGACCGGGAATGGGAGAGCAAGCATGACCGGGAACGGGAGAGCAAGCGTGAGCGGGAACGGGAAAGCGACCGGAAACGGGAAAGCGACCGGGAACGGGAAAGCGACCGGGAACGGGAAAGCGACCGAGAACGGGAAAGCGACCGGGAACGGGAAAGCGACCGGGAACGGGAAAGCGACCGGGAACGCGGAAAGCGACCGGGAACGCGGAAAGCGACCGGGAACGCGGAAAGCGACTGGAATCGGGAGAGCAAGCTTGGAAGGAAACGCGAGCAAGAGAGAAAATCGATAACAGAACTTCTGAGCGGGAAAGCGACCGGGAGCTGGAAAACGACCGAGAGCGGAAATGCGACCGGGAACGCTACGAAAACGGGAAAGTGGAGAAGGGAACGGGAGCGAGAGAGACAAACATTAGAAAAACCTCTAAAAACCCCGGGCAACGCCGGGTAACCCCGCTAGTACATACATACATACATACATACATACATACATACATACATACATACATACATACATACATACATACATACATACATACATACATACATACATACATACAAGTCTTTTTCTAGTGATATTATCGTGAGGGCTGACAAATAATCATCTAAAATTGATGATCGAAGTCTCTTTTGATGATCTTCAGTTTACTTAAAGCCATTTCAGCTGAGACATTAGAAGCTGCAAGACAAGCAAAGATGATATACATACTGTACACATTTGGAAAGCCAGATAACTCCGAAAGCAATTGCAATGGTTTCAATAATGCATATCGTTGCCACTGCCGTTCTTCGTTCAGCTTTGCGTCATTTTCTGTCATGTTGTTGCCAATATCAGACTCAACATCAGCATTTTTAATGTGGTTTTCTTCATTATCAGATCGCCTTTGATCATTGCAACTTTTTTGCAAGAGATCATCAGTATTATTTGTAGTGCTATTTTGAGACAGAAGACAGAACGTTGTTTTGAAGCCTGACAGTTCAGCTGCGACTGCATTGGCACCAGCTCCATAGAATTGGCAAATCATTTCAATGTCAGAACTATTTATTAAATGCTTTTATTTAACTTCCCTCGCTTTTCTGTTTGTTTGTTTGTTTGTCTGTAGTGATCAAATTTTAGAAATAAAAATTCACCCACTTTTCGACCACCTAGAGCTCTAAAACTTTCAGAAAAGCTTTATTCTGGATTACAATATATGAATTGAATGTTTCTAAAATGAATTAGGCCTTAAATCAATTAAAATTATTCAAATCAAATTAATCAAGTTGTTTATGTATACGTCGCCAGAGTTCCAAAATAATTAAACAGTACGGATGTTTATTTATAAGTCGCCAGAGGTCCAAAATAATTAACCAGTAGGGATGTTTATGCATAAGTCAAAAATTAAATCAAATCAAATTAATCAAGTTGGCCGGTACAGGTAAATGCAAATTCGACTAATATTCATCTATATAGAGCTTTGAAACTTTCAGAATAGCTGTATTCTTGATAACAATATATGAATGAAGTGTTTTAGATAACAACTAACCCATACATCGATTTAAATTTATGAATTTTGATTTCATATGAAAGAAATAAACAATATATAAATTGAGCGTAACGGTTGTTTTAGAATCAAAAATTTTAGTTTGTTGATTCAGATAAAGAAGCAAATAAAAGCTTTTTTAAATTTATTTTTTATCTTTGCTTGTAGACTTATCACTTGTGGTCGTCAAGACCACGCTTTCTTTATCAGGAGACTTTGAAGTCGTTTTTTAAAGTTTTATTAAATAGAACCAACAAATAAAATAAACAATTCTACAAGAGCCGACAATGTCGAAACAAAATGGAAACAAAGTTCGAAGTCGAGGCTTAACTAATAAATATGGCGGACAACGAGAACGACGAGAGAGACGAGAGCAACGAAGAAGAAGTCGCGCAAGGTGAAAAGGTCAAAGGTTGCCACTAGCTAACGCGAGCTAAGCGAGGTAAGGAGCGCTCACCTGTAACAACCGATGTGCGGCTTACTACAATAGTCCCCCCGCAGATGGCGGAGCCAATGAGAGGGAAAAATAGTAACGCAAGAGAGGAAACAAACAAAATCATAGACAGAAGTGACAAAGAATGACAATAGAAATCTCCAATAAATTACACGACAGAACAGAAAAGTTTCATTCAGCAAATCTAACACAACGCTGAGATCGTTTACTCGACTCTTGCTGTTCTTTAGGATGATCGATAATGTCCGAAGATAAATTTGCTAATGGTTTCGAACGAACAGTATATTTACGGATATGTGCCAATTTAACACGATCACGCGTCACAATCGAAACTTCATCATCGGGCATCTTAATTTTTACAATTTTGTCGTTACAATTTAAAACCTCAAAAGCACCTTGATAAGGTGACCCGAGAGGACGACGCACGCGATCAATCCGCACAAACACAAAATCGCCCTTATTCAAAATAACATCATGTAATAAACGAGAAGGTGTGTGATGGACACCTTTAGACAATGAGATATATGACAGGTGGCGTTGCTGGCGATCAGACTTCGGTGGAGTTTGACTATAGAATGCATTTACCAGGGGTTTGTGATCTGTAAAAACGGCAACAGTATGACCCTCTATAACTGGCTTGAAATGGACTACTGCAAGGTAGACGGCTAAAGGTTCGCGGTTGAATGCTGAGTAAGAACGTTGAGGTGTAGAGAGACGTTTTGAGAAAAATGCCACTGGTCGAAGCTAGTTCCCGACAGACTGGTGCAAGGCTGCTCCAACGGCATAGTTTGACGCATCGGTAACGAAGTGAAATGTGTCAGACTTCGGATCAGTAAAGTGCAGCTGGACTGCTTGTCTGAGATTTTCTTTCAATTTCTCGAACGTTCTACGCGCATCATCCGTCCATAATAACTTAACATTTTTACCATTACATGATGAAAGAAGTTGATAAAGTGGTTCAGCTTTGTCAGCAAACGAAGGTATAAAGCGCCTTTAAAAACCAATCATGCCAAGAAAGCGACGCAAGGAAGCATAATCGTCAATAATCGATTGGCATTTCATAATTATTGATTGATTCCATGTTATTCGATAAGGGCACAATACCTTCGGGACTAATTGAATACCCAATAAAATCATCCTTAGATGCTGCAAAATCGCACTTTTCTAATGTAACATGCAATTTGTTATGACAAACGATTCATTACGGTTTTTAAATGAATTTTATGCTCATCTAAATCTTTAGAGGCAATTAGGATATCATCAATATAAACAAAGACAAATGATAAATCCCGAAAGATAGAATCCATAAAACGCTGGAAAGTTTGCGGAGCATTACAGAGCCCAAATGGCATTCGCGTAAATTCAAATAAACCAAATGGCGTAATTACTGCGGATTTTTTAGCATCTTCAGGGGCCATGGGTATGTGGAAATACGCTTTTACAATATCAAGCTTGCTATAGATATTTTTGCCATAAAAGCGATCAATGCATGAATTAATGTGCGGCAATGGGTAGCGATCCTTTTTGGTGATTGCGTTCAATTGACGGAAATCGCCGCAAGGTTGCCACGACTGACCATCTTTCTTTGGAACTAAATGCAGCGGTGATGCCCAATCGCTTTTAGAAGGACGCAAATACTCGCTGCCAGCATAAAATCAAATTCTTTCTTTGTAATATCGAACTTCTTTGGGGGAAGCTGACGCGCGCGTGCAAATACAGGGCATGCAGAACCCGTATCAACGGTGTGCTGGGTAGGAAAAGGATCGACAGAAACAGAATAATCTATTTGCTCAGGCATAAGCAGACAGGGGTATTTGTCAAAAAGCGGGGTATGAACGCCGGAAGATTCTCTGGAAGCTTAACGCTGCATGCTGAATAATCTGGCACAAGTTTCGGAATACACGGTGCATGAAAATTTGTGTTGGTGTCGACAATCGCACGCTCAAAACAATTTACGCTGATGCAAAATTTCGATAAAAAATCGGCACCTAAAATTGGTTTTGAAACGTCAGCCACGACAAACACCCAATCAACTGATCGACGTAATGATTTATTGGTTAGTTTTAAATGAGTTTGTCCATATACAACAATAGAACGGCCATCAGCAGCCTTCAAATGAATCGGAGATGGTGACAACAAACATGAAAGTGATTTTGACACTGAGAATGGAATTAATGATATTGACGAACCCGTATCAATAAGGAATCCACTGAAAAATTTGCAATTCGAAATGCGGCCAACAATTGTAGGGCGCCACTAGCTGCCGCGGTTGCTGTAGCGCCTAGGCATTTAAAGACCGCACTGGAGAATTATCTCGCGAGCTTGCAGGGGTTGCGTCACGCGACTGAATTGTTTTGCACGCAGATTTATCTGGCCATTGACACCAATGGCGACATGTGCGCGCTTTCACCCCATAAAATATATGACTTCGGCAAACCTTAGGGCGTTGTTTCTCAGAAAAAGGAATTAAAGTTTTTGAAGACACGGGATGAAAAGATTTACGCGCAACATTATCAACAACAAATGAATTACGCGCAAATCGATCACTGAATTTCGACGATGAAGATTCACTAACAACAGATGTTGCCTGGCTTTTTAGTAGTGGAAGGAGTTCGTCGGCAAGTCGTCCGAGGTCGTCCAGTCCCAAAGCTCTCTGTGACGCGATGACGGGTGCGAGGCTGGGCGGAAGAGCTTGTTGGAAACGATGACACACCATGTCTTCTCCTACGCCCTTTCTTTGCCACCTTCGTCATTTGTAGGAGGAAGTGTGACGGCTTTCCAGTGAGGGGAGTTTCTTGAAGAGAGGCCTCGAAGAGTTCTCCTCTGGTTGACTCGTGAAATCTTTTGACGGCTTTTTTCCACCGGAAGGTTAGCTAGGGCGTGGTAGAATTTTCTAGTCGACGTCGCGATGCCGGCGATGTTGAATTGTGCCTCCACGATGACAAACCACGTGGCAGGGTTTGACGGAATGAATGGAGGCGCCTTTACTGAAACTGCAGCAATGGTGGGAGGTTGGCTGGAGGCAGTTGCCATATTGACAGCGAGTCAGTCTGTGAGCAGAAAACGCTGGTTGGAAACTTCGAAATTGAAGAACGTCGGAAGAACGTCGAAACGAAGAACTTTGGAAGTTGAAGGTGTCGGAAGTTGAAGAATGTCAAGGCTGAAGAAAAACTGAAGTTGTCGGAAGGGAAACAAACGTCGGAACTTGAGAATTCTTCACGTCGGGTTGAGCCCTTTCACTGGTGTTCAGAATTCTTCACGCCGGGGAAAAAAACGTCGGGAGAATCGTCAGGGTCACTAATTGTGGTCGTCAAGACCACGCTTTCTTTATCAGGAGACTTTGAAGTCGTTTTTTAAAGTTTTATTAAAACTGAACCAACAACTAAAATAAACAATTCTACAAGAGCCGACAATGTCGAAACAAAATAGAAACAAAGTTCGAAGTCGAGGCTTAACTAATAAATATGGCGGACAACGAGAACAACGAGAGCGACGAGAACAACGAAGAAGAAGAAGTCGCGGAAGGTGAAAAGGTGCAAAGGTTGCCACTAGCTAGCGCGAGCTAAGCGAGCTAAGGAGCGATCACATGTAACAACCGTGTGCGGCTTACTACACATTAAAGAGTTTCTGAGGTGCGAACGACAATTGCTGCATGAATGTAAGGTTCTGTTGCTTAAATCTGCTACAGATCTGAAACTTTTTAAACGTAAAACTAAAGCTCAGGGAAGGAATTCCCCCCCTAGCTTTGCGAGAAAGCATTTGCCTCCTAACGCCCCCCTCTGGGCACCCCTGCATGCATACATACATACATACAGGGCCGTATTTAGAAATTGTTTTCGTGGGGAAGGTTCAAATTGTTTTCAAATTTTTCCTCTATCATGGAATGTATCACAATTGTAAAAAATACAGGACCAAAATGTTCAAGACAAAGAACATTTTACAGGACTTAAACATTTCCACAGTAGCTAACCGTTTTCTCGTGATTATAATTTTTAATAAAATAAAAAATATTGTGATCTGTAAGGAAAACAAAAAACCAGTAGAGAAGCCATTAGAAGAATGGAGGTTTGCTTTAGAGCAAAGAAGAATGAGATTGAACTGAAGTAAACCAGAGTATGATACCGAAGTTATCAGCGCTGCTGGATACCCCAACTAACTTGCAAAAAAAAGTTCGTGCATGGGGTTGTGCAATAGATCGCTAAAAAGGTTTGTATAAGAGAAATATCGTGGTGGAAAAATAAATTTATTATTCTAAAAAATAAAAAAGTTATAGGCGAAAAACCGTCACCGTCCCTATGTAAATGTATGGAGAAGATTTTTCACTAGTGTTTGGGGCCCTGTTACTGTAGATTATAATTTTCGACAGCATTGGGTTTGTAACTTAATGCCTTATAAAGACAAATTTATTAGCTAAACATAGAAACCAATTGTTTTAAAATAGAACCTAATTCTAAATTTAAAATCACATTAACATTGCAATTTTTCAAGGATATTTTATATTATCCTAGCACATTTGTTCTTATTTTACACCGATTTTATATTTGTCATGATTTGGGGGGGGGTTGATACATACATACATGCATGCATGCATACATACAAACATACATACATACATACATACATACATACATACATACATACATACATACATACATACATACATACATACATACATACATACATACATACATACATACATACATACATACATACATACATACATACATACATACATACATACATACATACATACATACATACATACATACATACATACATACATACATACATACATACATACATAGATACATTCATAGATACATTCATACATACATACATACATACATACATACATACATACATACATACATACATACATACATACATACATACATACATACATACATACATACATACATACATACATACATACATACATACATACATACATACATACATACATACATACATACATACATACATACATACATACATACATACATACATACATACATACATACATACATACATACATACATACATACATACATACATACATACATACATACATACATACATACATACATACATACATACATACATACATACATACATACATACATACATACATACATACATACATACATACATACATACATACATACATACATACATACATACATACATACATACATACATACATACATACATACATACATACATACATACATACATACATATATACATGCATGCATGCATTTACGAATTCACGCACGCACACACAAACACACACACATACATTCATATATGCGTATAGTATAATCTAAATGAAATTGTATCGAGAGATTTTTTCTACTTATTCATCTATTTAAATTCAAAAGTTCTGAAGATCATTATACAATGAACTCACTTCAAAAAAATTTAAAGTTCAGTTACAAAAATAAATACTATTGAAAAGTATAAAAAGCAAAAATTATTAAAAAATTATTTAAAGAAACATAACGATAACGACGACAAAAACCTTCATCGTCTTGATGTCATAGTAACTATAAACATCTTTTGATTACTATTCGCCGGGGTAATATTTTTACAATACGACGCCGCTATGAAATTTTATCACTGTCTTAAAATCATGTTTCTAATTTTTTGTTTAAATTTGTAGTTTAACCAAACCAAACATTAAAGCAATTACCAAAATTATCTTTTTTTACTCCAAAAATATCTTGCAAGAATGGTTCAAACTGATGACTCAGTCTGAAAATCTCGTTCTTGTCCATTTCATCATTTAAATTCCAGTCATAGCTTGATGTTCTTTCTGGGGAGCTTTGCCCTGGGACATTAACTTCAAAATATCTTTTGTGAGGATCAATAAAGCCAATATTGTTTCCACTGTAAATGCTTGGTAAATCTGAAATTGTTCCAAAAATTGCTAGTAACAAAAAATTATAAAAAAATTGTTATATTGGCGTATTTTTTATATAAATGACTATTTATTTCACTGAATAACAGAAATCATAACTTAAAATCAGCAAAGATTTTTTCAAAAGCCAAAAAAATTATTTTCACATTGAAAAGTTGGAGAATTTTTTTATTTATCTCTGGATATATAATTCAAATCAACTCATAAAAACGGGGAACTGTGTTTTTATCGACAGTTGACAGTTAATCGACTTAAATTGGAAAGTCGATTATCCTGCGAAGAAGTCGATTATCCTGCGAAGGAGTCGATTATCCTGCGAAGGAGTCGATTATCCTGCGAAGGAGTCGATTATCCTGCGAAGGAGTCGATTATCCTGCGAAGGAGTCGATTATCCTGCGAAGGAGTCGATTATCCTGCGAAGGAGTCGATTATCCTGCGAAGGAGTCGATTATCCTGCGAAGGAGTCGATTATCCTGCGAAGGAGTCGATTATCCTGCAAAGGAGTCGATTATCCTGCGAAGGAGTCGATTATCCTGCAAGTCGATTAACCAGCGCACGCTTTGCTGTGCATGACAACAAAACGCATCGCATGGGTCGATATAGGTATATTAACCGAAGTTATCATTGTCTCTGGTCTATTTAAAGATGGCTGCTTATTTACTTGGTGGTGTTTTCATATAGACTGTATACGAAGTACTACTATATCAGCATAATTGCAGTATTATTATCTTAAATTAATTTAAACAATTTCTGAATTTTTAATTCAAAGTTGGTAATTTTTTATTAATTAATAATTCTGTTGCTAGAGTTACATGCTAGATGACCGTAGGCAAGTTTCTGCATATGCCCACAAGGCATACAAAAGAAATGACCGGAGGCGCTCTATAATTATTCATATTGATTAACAACTGAATATTCATAGTGCATAGGCTACTATTAACTGTAGTACTTTTCTTTGTTTTCTTTATGCTGTAACTTTTACTAGCTGATAGGCATTGGTGTGTATGCTCCATCGAGCGGTCTCAGAATGTCCAGAAGAACATCGGACAACATTTCAATTTTTGCTCCAGAAATAGAAGCAATCAAAATAGCTCTTAATCTATATGGAAATCATTTACTTTCATCAAATGCATTAGAATCTGATCCACTACAAAATCTTGTAATTTTTACAGATTCTTTAAGTGCCGTCAAAGCATTAGACATTTGTCACAATTTAGCAAAATCTCACTACCAACAATCTGTCGTACAAACTACAACTAATCTTTTCAGAAATAGGAACGTTGAATGCAAGTTGTTCTGGATTCTAAGCCACATTGGCGTGCAGGGTAATGAAACTGCTGACGTTCTTGCCAAAACGGCAACCACTTACACCGAAATCCATATAGATGTTACCATTGAAACTCCAGAATACAAAAAAAATAATCAAACCAAAGATTCTAAATGAATGGCAAAACATTTGGAAAACGGTGGAAATTAATGAGTTATACAAAAAAACTAGTACCTCTTCCAAGTCTTATTTCTTGGTTATTTTTAACGTAGTTGTCGCCATTTTATCATTTCTAAACCGTTGTGGTTTACATGAATATTTTTATTGTCTATGAAGGAATTTTTAATCGATGCATTTTCCTTTTACAAGTTACCTCAAGGTACAATATTAGCGGAGTAAAGGCGTATTCATTTCAGGAACTGTTGGATGTAGCGACTCTATAACAAAGAAACTAGTTATTTGTTTTGTTAAACGTCTTAGTTTGTTTGCCTGTTTGCGTTTTACTAGATTTGGTTAGTTTGTTCATGTCTGACATATATTTAAAGTATATTTGTTTTTATGCATTATCTATTTATTCACAATCGAAAATTAAAAACATTGTTCACTATAAGGCATTACCTTAGAGTGCCTACGTGTGATTGAATATTTTTGTTTTAACTAATTTTATTTTATTACACAGAGGTTTAGTGAACGGTAACTTTTTATTCATTTAATTTATTAGCTTGACCATCTATTACGTTCAACAATAACATTCAATTTGATGTCAATAAATATTTAAAAAATAATCTCAATTGCCTCATTTCAACTGATTCTAAGATGGCCAGGCAACATGTGTGTTTTTAATTTTAATTCTAAACTGACCAGGCAATTTCCATAAATGTATACAAAAAACCAAAAAAGTACCCGGGCGACGCCGGGCTGCCAGCTAGTATACATAATGAAAACTATCAGTACGATAGTACAATTCTATAACTGAAAACGTGGGCCGCATCAGAGAATGTGAAACAATCAGGACCAACGATTTAAACTATAATGGTAGCTTTTAGTATTTATGCTAAACAAATTTAAAGCCTGAGAATGTTTTTTGTCTTTTTTGTAGATGAGATGGATGGTTATTTTGTGTGTGTGCCTTATGGGCGTATACAGGAACTTGCCTATAGTGCGTAACTCTAGCGACTGAATTATAAAAAAATAAAAAATTTCACACTCAATTCAAAATTTAGAAAACTTTTAAATATATTTTTAAATAATTCAGAAAAATTTCTAATATGTCTTAAATATTGGTACTGCAGTACAGTCAACTCCGCCTTGCATTTGCAAGCCAGTCCCAAGCCTGGAGAAAGGAGGAGGGAAAAGTTAAAAAGATCAAATTATGATCCACGACAGGAAGTACTCAAGTGCTTCCTACATACAGCCATTAGAGTCTTAAAACACCTGGTGTAAAGGACTATAAACTATAAAAAAAAAAAAAAAAAAAAAAAAAAAAATACTGCAGTACAGTGCTGATATAGAAGTGTTTAGCATATAGTCTATGTAAAAACACCACCAAGTGAATAAGCAGCCATCCCGCAAATAGATCACATAGTTGAATAGGAGCCTCAACTCCGCCTTGCATTTGCAAGCCAGTCCCAAGCCTGGAGAAAGGAGGAGGGAAGAGTTAAAAGTATCAAATTATGATCCACAACAGGAAGTACTTAGGTGCTTCCTACATACAGCTATTTCAGTCTTAAAACACTTGGTGTAAAGGACTATAAGCTATTATAAAAAAAAAAAAAAGAATAGGAGCCAATGGTCACTTAGGTTAATATACCTATATCGACCCATGCGGAAGCGTTTTGTTGTAATGCACAGCAAAGCGTGCGCTGGTTAGTCGACTTCTCCGCAGGTTAATCGACTCCTTCGCAAGATAATCGACTCCTTCGCAAGATAATCGACTCCTTCGCAAGATAATCGACTCCTTCGCAGGATAATCGACTCCTTCGCAGGATAATCGACTCCTTCGCAGGATAATCGACTCCTTCGCAGGATAATCGACTCCTTCGCAGGTTAGTCGACTTTCCAACTAAAGTCGATTAACTGTCAACTGTCGATAAACCTTACAATAACCCATAAAAACAAGGTTTTGATTATAAATTTTCTATTTAAAAAATCAATTGTCGTTTTTTAATAAACTTGAAACTGATGGTTGTATTTCTTTGACAAAAATTTTTATTTTTTCAAATTTAAATTACATGTTATCCAATCGATTCAAAAAAAAATTATCAGCAAAATTCAATACACCAAATTTTAGATTGAGTTGATGACGGGAAGTATGTTTTTTAAACGTTACAAGATTCGCCCTCATATCAATAAGAAACCAGTAAAGTTAAATAAAAGATTAGCTGGGTTAGCCGGAGTTGCCCAGGTTCTTAGAGGATTTTCTCTGCTGTTTTTTATCTATCTCCTTTATTCTTTCCCTTTTTTTTCTTTCTCGTTCTTTCACTTTTTATTTTTTATTTTTTTATATTTTTTTCTTGCTTTCTTTTTAAATCCTTTATATTAACTTCACCGTGTTTGTTTGCTGCTTGCGTGATGGCTTGCTAGTTTGCTAAAGCCATATGTTGGGACCCTTTGTCCAATCGAGCCGAAATTTGGTGGGTTGCGGAATTTACTATTAAGTTTTCAGATCGATTGGACAAAATTTGAATGAATTATAAAATAAAATTAATTAAAACTTTAAAAAATTAAAAAAATATATTTAAAAAACTTTTTTTAAATACTACGTTTTTGTGAACTAAAAAAAAAGAAAATAATTTTTTTCTGGGCTGTGTGAGAAATGTTTTGATGGAGACATGCAGTAATTGTGGACATTCGTATAATGAACAAGCCATAATTTTTTAAAACTTAAAACGTGGAGCGCTTTTTACTCAAACTAACCATCTGTTATTTTTTAAACAGTATAGAACGCTTTTTTGAATATAAATGGCACCCCCCCCCCCCAAGATTTTTTCTACCAAATAGAAAAAATATCTTTATTAGCTCATTTATTTAGATTAGTTGATAAACGTAGTATCTTATATATAAAAATGAAATGTTTGTTTGTTTGTTTGTTTGTTTGTTCGGACATAAAATGTAAACGGCCGAACAGATTTAATTAAAATTTGGCACACTTATGTATCTTATTCAAGCGGTGGTTTCTGTAAAATTTTAAATAAATTGGTTCCTCCGTTGATGTTTTATGGACAAAAAACGTTTTGGTCAGCGGTAGTAAGTTGGAGTAAATTTTTTTTCTACAAAATAAAAATAAATTAATTTATAGTTAAATTATACAAAATATTTTTAGTTTTTTTTTAAGTTTTTAAGGTTTTAAATATAAATATTAAATTAAATAAATATGTGTGTTGTTTAGTGCCGCCCATAGATATCTATGGTGCCGCCGGATACGACCTTTGTTTTGATTTCATAGAGCTCACTCTCTTTCGAACTTAAGTAAGTGGCAAAGCTTTGGTAATTTGTTTTTAGTTTTTAAAATCATGATTTACTGTGTATCTTTCAATTTGTTTCGTTTGTTGCATTGCACGTGATTAATTACGTTAATTATTATAAGTTTATCATTATGATCTAACATTTTGTGTTTAACAAAAAGGAGTTGCAGATTGGAAAAATAAATTTAAATTCATTGTTCATATTTATCGTTCAAGGCTTCTGACTTCAATTGTTCCTTATCTAATATTGTTCATCATGGTTTCCTAAACTGACGAGCTTGCTATCAGCCTATCGGTAAATGAGAAATTTTTTTCTGCAGGTTAGTGTTTTATTATGTGATGGCATTAGCCGATTCGGTATTAATTTATTATTGACGAGTAGTTATGACTATAAGATTATGAATTAATTTATCGGTCTTATTTTATTTTTTACTTTTCAGAGGAAATTAGAAAATTACATTTTAAAGAAAATCTTGCATGCAACACCAATTTATTGTAAAAGTTTCACTGATATGTTTTTTTTTATGTGATGGCATTAGCCGATTTGGAATTAATTTATTATTGACGAGTAGTTATGACTATAAGATTATGAATTAATTTATCGGTCTTATTTTATTTTTTACTTTTCAGAGGAAATTAGAAAATTACATTTTAAAGAAAATCTTACATGCAATACCAATTTATTGTAAAAGTTTCACTGATATATGAGGTGCATGAAATTTGAAAGAAATGAAAGCAAGTGCAGTATTTTTGTGTTTCAACAAAATCATGAACAAAGTTCTCAAGCCAGCCTATCAATCTGCTGATGTTTTTTTCAATTTATAATTGCATCATTTGCTAAATAAAAGTGGTACTATTCGATTGTTCCAAATTGATGATCTCAGAAAATTCATTAAGTTAATGCTTTGAAGGTTTTTAATATTATTATTACTTCATGTTTTATTTCAATCTGTGTTTTATATCACATTTTTCAAAGCCACGGGTCAACATTTATTACCATGCCACATGTAGCGTTATATGCTTTCTGTAGACATGACACTTAAAAACTAAGAACAACTCAAAAACTAAGACTAGCGATTTTTCGAAAAGCAGCTGTTGAACAGTGTGTGATAAATCTATTGTAAGCATTTATAATCTTACAAGTATTTAAAATAAATATAACCTGTTGAGATATATGAGCGGATTTTAACATTATTGCAGCCGTTAACTAATAAATTCTTTTTTTTTCAGCTTCAGTCAATCAAAAGAACACTAATTAAAATTGAGGAAGTTCAGACGTAACTAAACGAGCAAACCAAACAACAAAGTGTTAACGAGAGAACAGATCAATTTTGATGACTGTGCACAGCATTCCGCTACAGCCCATCTAAGCCACATTGGGAAGGCTCTAAAATTTAATGGAGGAACAGAAGAGCGAAAAGAAGAGCAAGCTGGAGCGGTAAAGCGTAAAAGCAACCGGGATCGGGAAAAGTAAAAGAGACCGGGGCCGGAAAAACGACCGTGAGCAGAAATGCGACCAGGAGTGAGAAAGCGACATGGAACGGGAAAGCAAGCGGTTAAGGAAACGGGAGCCAGAGAGAAAACGATAAAAAGCCTTTAAAATCCCCGGGCAACGCCGGGTAACCCAGCTAGTTTTTCATATATTTTGAATTATATCTACTTAGTTATATCATATATCTCTGCTAATATTTTTTAATCTTTTAGATACACTCTGTTACATTCATAATTTAAAATGTTTTTTTTTGTCTGCGTTTAATATTAAATAAAAGTTAATATTTTTTGTAGAATGTTTTTTTAATTATTATGATGTTTTACATGAAAATATAACATACTAGTGTATATTGGCATGGTCATTTGAGTTTTAAGATTCTCTAAGTTGAATTTAAAAATTCTTTGCCCCCCCCCCAAGATTTTGCTGAATCGCCGCCTCTGAACATGCGCCACTTACTATAGTACAACGTGGATCGGCATGCACGCTATGTTTCAAACACGGGCGTAACATAACTGAAAATGTAAAAACATTAAAATTCAGTATTTAGGTTTTTTAAATAAAATAATAAGATACGTGTTTCATCAAATGGGCGCGCTAAATTCTCAGTCAGTGGTTCGTAAAGCAGCTCTGATTCATGACACAATTGACCATGAACACCTGGACATGCTGTGCTTAACAGAAACTTGGATAACCTCTGATGCGCCAAACGCCATTAAATACGACATTGCACCACCTGGTTTCTCCGTCATCCACAAACATAGAGGCTCATACGACGACAAAAAAGGAGGAGGTATTGCGTTAATTTACCGCAACGGTTTTCACTGCTTGCAGGTACCTCACCCTACCACGTCAGAGTTCGAGCATCTAATCGTGGACATCCCTAACCTGAAACGACGGACTCGCTCTCGTTATTTATAGACCACCTGGACCAATTGGCAAAAATTTCATTTGCGAATTAAGCGCACTCATCGACTTTCTTCTTTCACACAGCAATAACTTCATCATCTGCGGAGACTTCAATTGCCCTGCATCCTCATCATCAATCGACCCAGCCTTGCAAGAACTGATCGATGAGTTCAACTTAATTCAATACATCAACTCTCCAACACATTTCAAGGGCAATATTCTTGACTTGCTCATCACGCACCATGACGCTCCCGATCTCATCTCAAATGTCACCACACAGACCCTGTCATACTCAGATCATTACCTGGTCACTGCTCTCGTCTCCATTTCGAAACCTCGTCCCATCTCCATATCATCTAGTCCTCCTTCAACACCGACCTTGCCAACTCAACATTATTAGTCTCAGACAACCTCTCAGCAAACAAGTTCGCCGAACATATCAACAATACCGTCTTACACGTACTCAACAAACACGCTCCCATCCGCCACATCACACTCAGAAGGAATGTTGAGAAAACACCAAGAGAAATTTCAGATGCCGCCACAAGCGCGAAAAGGTACATTCGCAAAATGGAAAGACGCTTTCATAGAGACTGCTCGCAGGCAAACAAGCTGGCATTTCAAAATGCTAGAAAACTAGCTAAAATGGCC
The DNA here is from genome assembly GCA_963978895.1 of Erpobdella octoculata. Classification (NCBI taxonomy): domain Eukaryota; kingdom Metazoa; phylum Annelida; class Clitellata; order Hirudinida; family Erpobdellidae; genus Erpobdella; species Erpobdella octoculata. The sequence goes on along the minus strand of OZ022238.1, from coordinate 40,255,172 downwards.
ATTGTCAATTCTAAAGTTGACGCTCTACGAACAGAACTGAGCTCTTCCTTAGCTAATCCACGTTTTTTGTGGCGCAACTTAAATACACTTCTTCACCACAATAATCATCAAAATTTCACTGACGATGAGTGCAAATTACTTGTTGACTCCTTCAACAATTATTTCATTGATAAAATCAACACCATCCACCAAAACATCAAGCAACGGCTTTCTGTGTCTACAAGCTCTCATGGTTCTAATGTTTTTAGAGACAACTCGAATAGTATACTTTCTTCTTTCCCTGAAGTAACCCCATTAGAGGTTATCTCTATTATCAAATCTACTTGCAATAAAACCTCTCCTCTTGATTCTTTTCCACATCAGGTCTTCTTCATTCTTCTAACTTTCTTGCTCCTGCCATCTCAACTCTAGCTAATCTTTCTTTTGCTGAAGAAAGTTGTCCAGATTCTTTTAAGATATCCCAAGTTCTTCCGCTACTCAAAAAACCAAACCTGGATGTTGATAACCCGGCAAATTTTCGCCCTATATCCAATCTATCAACGATCTCTAAAATCATTGAGCGGCTTGCACTAAAACGGCTTCAACCACACATCACTTCTAACAATAATTTCACCCCATTTCAATCAGCTTATAAACGTTTCCATTCCACGGAAACTTCTCTTTTGCACATTCTCGACTATGTCTTCAACGCCTGCAACTCTAAACAGGCCACTCTCATTGCTGGTCTTGACTTATCTGCTGCTTTTGATACCATCGACCATGGTATTTTACTAAAGCGTCTCAAAGATGATTTTGGACTCGACGGAACCGTTCTATCATGGCTTTCCTCGTACCTCACTGATCGCTCTATATTTGTCAAACTTGGTAATTTTTCATCACCTTCTGTCAAACTTACTCATGGAGTACCCCAGGGTAGTGTTCTAGGTCCTCTTCTGTTCACAACTTACATATCACCTGTCAGCGATTTAATATCTTCGCACAACTTAGGTTATCATCCTTACGCTGACGACACGCAGCTCTTCATATCGCTCACTCCTAAACACTACTCTTCCACAATCCAAACACTCACTTCTTGCATCAACGCCATTAAAATGTGGTTTCTGCAAAATAACCTTCAGTTTAACACCACTAAAACCGAGATATCTCTCCTCGGATCATTTCATCAAATCAACTCACTTTCACATCTTTCATCGTTACAATTGGGCTCAGAATCCGTTAATGTTTCGCCTTCTCTTAAAATTCTAGGTGTATTTTTAGATAACAAACTTACATTTTCTAACCACATCTCATCTATCATCAAATCATGCAATCACCACCTTAGAGCTATACGTCACATTAGACCACTTCTCACTACTGAGCTCGCTAGTATGCTCGTTCGCTGTCTCATACTATCTAGAATTGATTATTGCAACTCAATTCTCTACAACATCTCAACTCACCAAACATGTCGTCTCCAAAGAATCATGAAGCGTGCTGCCAAAGAAGCTCTCAACATCCCTAGCTCAGTTCATCAACCTGCCAGCAACTTCTTCGCCAAACTACACTGGTTACCTATCCCCTATCGCATCCATTTCAAAATAGCACTCATAACCTACAAAACCCTTGCCACTTCATCTCCTATATACCTACACAAACTCCTAACTGCAAGATCTATTTCTAAACAACTTCGCTCTACATCCTCCCTTCATCTTCTACAAAAAACTACAATCAACAAAATCTCTAGGCGTGGCTTTCGCCATGGTGCCCCAGCTGTTTGGAACTCTCTTCCTCCGGATATTAGGAACTCTCCAAACGTCAAAATTTTTAGATCTAAACTTAAGACTCATTATTTCAATATTAGTCTAAAGGAACCTTCGTAAGCGCCTCAGACTTTCCTGGCGCTCTATAAATAAATTATTATTATTATTATTATGTTTCGAAAAAATAGTTTCCAAGCTTTGAGGTTTTGTGTCCGTTAAAACTAGATGAGTCCAGTTCATCATATACCGGACCATGCCTCGACTTTTGTGCTTATGAAACGCGCCAGTTCGGGCCTAAATAACAAGCCAGGCCTGGAATTGTCTGACTATAAAATAAACCGGGCTCGGGTCTAAAAAATCGGTTTAGGGCTCTGTGGATTAGAGTACTGCACGAGCCGGGCAAGGCCGTAATTTTAGGATCTTGAGACAGGCCGGGCCGGACCTGAAGTGAAGCTGCGCCGGGCCGAGATTTTTGCCAAGTATATAGTTATGTTAGGCTTGTAAAAAAGGGCCAGGCCGAGTCGGACCGTGAAAAATCGGCCCGTGCAGTACTCTACTATAGATGCGACGGGCACTGCTAGTAAATAAATATAGAACGTGAAATTTTGAAGTAAGGAGCAGTACCGTAGTAAGGGCGGTGCCAGCGGTGCCGTGGCACAGGGCGCAATTCTAAATGGGGCGCAAAATAAAACGAGGGTTTCGAAAAAAAATTGAAAAGTGGCTCAGACTACCCCTCCCTCCCTAGCCATTAGAATTTTTGAATGGAAAGTTTTAAAGACAGATGGGATGTTGTTGTAGGGGCGCATTCATTAGACTTTGCCCCGGGCGCCACAAACCCTAGTTACGCTACTGATAAGGAGAAATTGAAAAGTGAAAGTGCTAAATTTTAAACAATTGTAGGGATAAACAATGAAAGGTGAGCATTAATACACGACATTGGAGTACGAGCATATGCTCTGTTACGCTACTCTGATCAATAAACATGACACTCAAGTGCGAGCTTGAGCTCGTGCTCACTGTCAGCTCGTATCTATCTTATTCTTCTTGATTACTATAAATTTTGTTGATTTTATAAACATGTACCGTGATATAATGCCGTCTGGAGTCAAAGGGAGTATAGACAACAACGCTACTACAAGATGGCTTAGATTAGCAAAACGGCAGAAAGTCACTGAAAAGGATGGTATGGTCAGCGAGAATTAATTCTAGCTTAAGATAGATTGCGCAAAGCATTGTTTCGAGCAAATAAAAACTGACGCGGCGCGTCAATCTCGTATTCAGCATAGTGCCAATCGGCACTTTGTTGCTAGGGCGAATAAAAGTGATGCTCAACATTTCTCTCAATTGCTTTTTTAACAAGTTGGTCTGTCATCTTGTTGTCGGGGCAACCAATATGGCAAGGTACTAAAACAATGGTTACAACCACAATTAGACTTTCAGTCTTTTTGCAATGAATAAACGTTAGGCATTGGTGTTGTTTCATAAAAAAAAACAGCCCCAATTTTCTAATATGAACGAGTGCTGCAAGCTTTATGTAGCTTTTGTATCGTACTCAGTAGTATAGTAGCTGACGTTGTCAGTTATTTCCGGTAATCTACAACAATACACTAATGAAGCGTAAAACCCAAAGCTAGTCCGCCCATTTTTGTAGATGGCTTTTGTATTGTTCGTTGTTTTCTATTATTACGTTTTACAAACTGGCATCGTCTCTGCTGAAAGTCACAACATTGTCATCAATCCTGTATGGGAAAAGGTTTACAGGACAAAATAGGTGGCGTCAATACATCTACATTTTAGTTGTTTAGAAGGACCTGCAGATCAAATTTTCTCCGAACTGCTGACCGTTTTTTCAAAATTAATTTCTTGTAAAAATGTTTTTCCGGGTCCGGCATTTTGGAACAATAAAATCTGCTTTGCCAGTTGGTTCAGCAAAATGTTTGTTTTGGTTGCAAAGTTTGCAAGAAACCTCTTGAGTCTCAAGTCTAGTAGGAGATCGCCATATTCCTCCTGTTAGAAGACTGATTTCTATTAAGTTGTTTTATTGGAATTATAACTTTTGCAAACGTTTTGCCGTCATATTCCAGCGTGGAATAAATTAAGTAAAAATAGTTGGACAATGGACATGAGTTTTTTCAGCAGATTTTCCAGGCTTGACCGGATCACCTTGATTTGCTTTTTGGTCCGTATTACTACCATGTCCCTTTGAGCACTCCAGCTCAGACATAAAAAACCTAAAAGAATTTGATTGTAAATATAATTTTGTATTTGGTAGACCTAAAAGCACAGCTTATGTTTTTGAGCAAGACATCGCGACAACGACAATGAAAGATCTCTTCTGCCACATGTGGACAGCCTCTCTCGAAGCATGCGAACATACTAACTTTTATAGAGCCTCTCTCTCTCTCTCTCTCTCTCTCTCTCTCCCTCCCACACAAACACATTCCATGCGGATAGCCTCTTCGACAAGCTTCTTAACTTCTTCAGTCGCGTTTTTAATCACTTTCTCAGCAGAGTATCTCTTCCGTTTCCGTACATTCAAAATAAGAAAAAAAAGAAAGAGAGAAAAATCGAGAAAAAGATTTAGAGCTGAAGAAAGAACAAGTAACGATAACAAATAAAATTAAAAAAAAGCTTTTATTTGCCTCTTTATCTGAGTCAACGAACTAAAACTTTTGAATCTAAAACAACCGTTACGCTCAATGTTGTACATTGTTTATATCTTTCATATGAAATCAAAATTCATAAATTTAACTCGATGTATGGATTAGTTGTTATCTAACTCCGCCTTGCTTTTGCAAGCCAGTCCCAAGCCTGGAGAAAGGAGAAGGGGAAAGTTAAAAAGATCAAATTAAGATCCACGACAGGAAGTACTTAGGTGTTTCCAACATACAGCCATTTTAGTCTTAAAACACCTGGTGTAAAGGACTATAAACTATTACAATAAATAAAATAATTAGTTGTTATCTAACCCTAACCCTAACCTTAACGGACAACTTTGATTAATTTTAATTCATTTAAGGCCTAATTCATGTCGAAAACAATCAATTCATGTATTGTCATCCAGAATAAAGCTTTTCTGAATGTTTTAGAGCTCTAGGTGGTCGAAAAGTGGGTGAATTTTTGTTTCTAAGATTTGATCACCACAGACAAACAAACAGAGAGACGAGTGAAGTTAAATAAAAGCATTTAAAAAATTAAAAAATGTATAAGAGAAAAAAAGATAGAGAAAAAGAGAGAGAAACAAAAAAAAAATTTTTTTGTTGGGCGATTTTAAAAAACATGAAAAGTTTTTAAAAATTATAGAGAAAAAAAATTAAACGAGAAAGAGAAAAACAACAAGATAAAAATCTTTAAATAAACCCGGGCAACACCGGGTAACCCAGCTAGCTTTAAATAAAAGTAAGAAGTTGTTTAAGAAACATAATTTTTAAACTAAATTTAAATTTCAGTTTTTTATAAAATAAACTTTCATCTTCATGATTTTTTGTCTACAACATTTTGCCTTGGGCTTTTTGTCTATGACATTTTTAATCGCTAAATTGTGTCCAATGACATATTGCAATCACGGCATTTTTCAAAGACATTTTGTTCTCACAATATTTTGCTCACAACAGTTTATTTTATAATGTTTAATACTGCGTAGTATATCTATAAATATAAAAATAAGATTATGTGTGCGTAAATAACTTATGCGTTGCTACACCATTCATTCGATCGTAATGAAATTTTTACACAAGCTTGAAAAGCAATGGGAGACAATTATAGTGAAAAAAAATTGAAATCTGACACAAAATGAGCGGAGCGGAGCGGGAAAGCGAGCGGAAACGGGAATTAGAAAATGAGTGGGAACGGAAAAGCAAGAGGTAACAAAAAAACAACTGAGAGCGAAAAAGCGAGCGTGAAAAATAAAGCGACCAAGAGCGGGAAAGCGTCCGGGATCGGGAAAGCGACCGGGAGCGGGAAAGCGAACAGGAGCGGGAAAGCGAACGAGAGCGAGAAAACGAACGGGAGCGGGAAAGCGAACGAGAGCGAGAAAACGGCCGAAAGCGGAAAAACGACCGGAATCAGGAAAGCAACCGGGAGCGGGAAAGCGACCGAGAGCGGGAGAGCAAGCGGGAAAGGAAACGAGATCGAGAGAGACAAACATTAGAAAACCTCTAAAAATCCCGGGCAACGCCGGGCACTCGGCTAGTTTTAAATAAAATCAAGAGTTTGTAAAAAATAATAATGAACTAATAAAAATATTTGCAAAAACTAAATATTTTCTGTTATAACAGAAATGTAGATGCTCTAAATTAGAGGTCTTGTTGTTGAGCAATAATAACATAAGATATATCTGAGATTCTGATAAAATATCATCAAGTTTGATCACCTGTTATGTGAAAAATTGATTTAAAGCCGAGGCCAAATTTTCCAACTTTCAATGGATCATCAGCTTTAATGCTATCGTGGAGTCGTCTGATTCCTTCCCAATCTCTTTCAGAAAATACTGCATTGTTATATGCATAAAGTGCTGGTCCCTAAAATAAATAAACTTTAATGTAAGTATTTTTGTAAAATGTAATTAAATATCCGTATCTACGAAAAATTGAGATATCATGTGGAACTAGTTGAATTATTTTTATCAAGTAATAACAGCTTCATTTTAAGTTTAATACATTAAAATTAATCAAGGTTGTCCGTTAGGGTTAGGGTTAGGGTTAAGGTTAGGATTAAGGTTAGGGTTAGGGTTAGATAACAACTAATTCATACATCGAGTTAAATTTATGAATTTTAATTTCATATGAAAGAAATAAATTTTTTTAATTTTATTTTTTATTTTTACTTGTTTAAATCTGTAAACGGATTAATGTATTGTCACCGGATATACCCCTGAACGCAAAAAAATCAACTTTTTAACACCATTAGAAGTGCCTTACAAAATCTTTAGAAAATTCCATGAAACAAACAACAGGAAACATCAGAAAAAGTTAATAAAAACGTTGTAAAAAAAGAGAAAAATGAAAAAATTGAAAAAAGAAGAAAGAAGTGTCCCGCCTGTTTATGAGACACAGCGGACATGCAAATCCCAGTTATATACTATATAGAAAAAAAGGAAACAAAGAAACATCACAAAGAAAATAAGAATTATATCTGGGCGACCGGGTCTGATCTGAAAACCGAGTAAAAGCAACCGGTGCAAAGTTGTTGCTGGTGGACAACGACAAAATATATAGAAACTGAAAGTCATGTAATAATGGTTTGCCTGGGTGTTGTCTGGATGACAAGGCTATTGAGATTTTAGTTGCAAAGACGCTGAGACAATGATGGAAATGGTTCTGGACCAGCGTGTTGGTGGTAAAAAAACTGTTGTGGGATGTTGCGGTAAAACCCAGTTTAAACCGGAGTCTATCAGCTGTGTTTTGAGCATATGACAGATAGCGACCGGACAGACTGCCCGGATCAGGTTAGGCATGGTAGGAGCGGAGAAAAAAGTTTGATCCAGTTTTGTGACAAGGCGCTGCCAATGTGGGCCCTGTTACTGAGTGTTGCTAAACTCTGTCAGATTTTTTGGAAGTTCTTGGATCTGTAGGAAGAGTTTTGAATGGTCGTGGAAGTTGCGCAGAAAACCTCTCAAATATGGATTGCGGGTCTTGCTTGAAAGAGGATTGTGTGGCTAAGAATAGTGAAAAGTTCCTGTTTAAAAAAAGTGTTTATAGGCAGCGAGCTTTGCGGAGATGACTTGAGTGATGTCTACAATGATGACATTTGAGGTGCGGTTGTTCAGCAGGAATTGCAAGAGGCTGGGCCAGATTTTCTGAGATGATCAGTTTTGGACAATTGGGGAGAACTTGGTTCCAAAACAAAATAGTTTTCAAGAAAATGAACCAGAAATCAAAGTGATGACCAATTTGGACTCTCGGAAGAATAAGGCTACGTAAATGAATCAATTGAGTCAGTTGAGGAGGATGGACAGTTCTGTGTGATCACTGAATTTGCGGTTGGGTGATCGGGGGTTAGGAGAGTAGGAGGGTGACTATGCAGTTTAATTACAGATTAAATTGCGTCTGGCCGTCAGTCAACAAATGGGGTTTGCTGTGAAGACTACATAGGCTCCGGCGAAACTGGAAGAGACTGTGTCAGAGAATCAAAAAAATTGACCATGTCGTTCTTAGATTGCGGTTGAAGCCTCAAGTAAAAATTTAGGTTTTCAGTATCCATAGCTTGGTCGAGTGTTTCAGAGCGGCTGAGCTGTTCTGAACAAATCTAATTAAAATTAGTAAAACTGTGGAATTAACTAAGTAGACTAAAAGGCTAGAATATAGACTAAATCAACTAAAGCAAAAAAGTTACACCTGAAATTTAGCCAAATCCTTATGATGTAACTTGTCAGGATCTGTGCCATATGTTGTATAGTCCATGAGAAAACTAACTTTACTTGCACCTGCATCTTCAGCATTTTGAATCAACTCCTAAAGTAATATTTTAAAAAACGAAAACAATGTTATAATCTGAACAATTGTTTTATTTAATTTGTTCATTGCCTACCTGCTTTAAAAAATTGTAGTTTTTTCAAAACAAAGATAAAGACTCAAACCTAGACTCACTTAATATCACCAACTACCCAGTAGCCATTAGTAAAGTGAATTAAAGTAAATAAGACAAAAGTTTTAAGACTTCTTGTCTCTCTATCTTCGGTTTCTTTTAATCATTCTTTCTCTTTCCACAACCTATCAATGTTGTGTTGTTTTTAAATTCGTTCACACTCTTTGACAACACCAAACTGTTTAGGAGCTGATTCCATTTATCAACTATTCTTAGGCATTACAAATCCCAGGATTACGTGATTGAAAAATTCTCATCCCCGGGATCCCAGGGTTTTCAGATTGGATTTGAGCAGTTTTTGAATTTCATTTAAATCCTAACGTGATTTGGCAATCTTATTATCTTTCTTTCATTATATGAACCTAAAACTGAATTTTGAACAGTATTATTTAATTTGCATACTAAAAATGCAGGGTTACCCGGGAGTGTTTAAAAGTTTTTATTTCATTGTTTCTCCCTCTCTTTTTTCTCCTTCTCGTTTTTTTCTCTTCCTTGTTATTTTACTCCATTTTTTTCTTCTTTTCTTTCTCCCACACCCTTTTCATATTCCTTTCAGTTCCTCTCTTTTTAATTTTTCTATTTCCTTCCTTTTTTGGTAGAAAGGGGGTGACGTTTGGCTTGCTCGTTTTTTTCTTTTTTTCCCTCCACCTTTGTTTTTTTTTCTTTCCATTTTTTTTCGCTTCTCCGTTAAATTTTTGAGACCTCTAAATGAGACAAGTTGTTTTTCTATTTTAAGTCATTTATTTCTATCTTTTTTGTTCTCATTTTTATATAATAAAGTTTTTCTGTTCATATTCTTTTAATACATCGCCCTTTTCATCATTTAATTGGGTTTAAATTTTGACCTTTACAAATTTTATATATTTTAGCTCAGAGGTGTCCGTGGGTCCATTTTGAGCTACCCAACCCACCACAAGATGGAAATTCTTGACCCAACCCAATCCAACAACAACAAAAATTCTGAAAACATTAATATTAACCTGTACAAATTTTAAATTATATCAAAAGTGGCTCAGAATGCCCGCACGCATAGCCCATCTAATAAGTTCAATTGATTCCAATTGGGCACCACTTTTTCCGCAGATGGGCTTGACCTTATGTCAGTTATTGTGGGTCCCACAAAAGAAATGTCACGCTGAGACTGAGCTGAACTTGCTATGGGATTGAAATATAAACATTCAAGCGGAGACGACGTTGAGGTTAATAGTTTAATAATCGATGGTTAAACGCAACGATGGAAAAAATTTTATCATATTGTTATATCTACGGTTATAATTTTATATCATTGCTTACGCACCTCAGAAAGACGTTTATTATTATTAGGATCATATTATATATGAGAAGGTATAAAATAGACTTGTCCAAGCTTTATTTTATTATCATCCAATAAACTACAAAACCATTCTATTGGACCCGTAATACGATTTGACGATATTAAAGCTAGAGAAACGTGGCCTGAGCGATACAGGTAAAAAGGACGAACTTAGGGAACGCCTCCTAGCCGCGTTAGTGAATGAAGGCTATGGGCCTGACGACGATGAATATTTATTCGATATTGATGAGGAAGCTGTGGTTAAGCGGAGAAAGCTAAAAAGAAAATTGCTGGAACAAGAAAGACAACAAGCGAGAGAAAACATAGCAGCACCGGGGAAGACAGGAGAAGGAATGATTCTTGGCCACGAAAACAAAGTAGCAGCAGCAGATACGGCGTTGCTGTCAGAAAAAGACAACAAAGAGGGAAAAAATGGGAATGTTTCTGACATTGGTTTGCTTGAGTGTAGTCTGGACGGTACGACTGTTCAGAGTTTGGTCGCAGGGTTGGCTGAGGCAGTGGTGGACATGGTTCTGGACCAGCGGGTTGCTAGTGAAGAAAAAGATGTGGGTTGCTGCGGCGAAACCCAATTTGAACTGGTGTCCACCAGCTGTGTCTCAGAGCATGTAACGGATGACGGCCGTACAGACTGCACAGGTCAGGTGGGTCATGATGATGAGCCTGTCAAAGACGGTCATGATAATGAACCTTGCAAAGATGTTCAGGGTGAACCATGCAAAGATGGTGATGACGAGCCTGGCAAAGATGGTGACAATGATACAGTCGGTTTGGACGTCGACAACAAAACTAAAGAAAATGAAAAGAAAGTTGAAAACGAAATGCAAAACGATGAGGATGAAAGTGACGATGATGATTATAACAATGGCAATAACAGCGATGGCTTTTACCCATACAGCGACGGTTTTGAAACGGAAACTTCCATAACAGACGACGGCACCGAATATTCAGGGTCAGATTTTAGTAACGAATCTGACTCGGATGAAGCAACCGAGGATTTAAAAACGGACGAAACTCCAATGGAGAAATACGTCGAAGCTAACTTGACAAAAAAAGAAGACACTGATTTGAGACGATGGCGATGATTTGAAGAAAGATTCGCTGGACGATACAAAAGTTGACACCGATGAAAGAGCCGAGTTTGAATGTGAAAAGAAAACGTTCGATTGTAGTTTGGAAGAAAACAAAGATGACGGCGATGAACTTCTCCAAAACAACAATATCAAATCAAATCAACAATAGCAATGCAGCCAGCAAAAACTCTGAAAAAGATGAGCCAAGAACAGAGAACGGTACTGAGGATTCTAAATCAGATAGACTAAGAGTCATTTTAAAATCAAATAGCAGTTTGATGAAGGGATTTATCGGATTTATGGAACGTGTTTTTGAAAAAACTTTTGAAGAGTTTTTTGAAAAAGATCTTGAAGAGTGGAAGAAGAAAAGACCAGCCATGGAATATTCAATGGAAAGATATCTCAGATATTTGCATGAAAAAAATATGGCGAATATTCGATGGCGGGATTGTGTTACGGAATACAATGTACTGAATATTCAATGGAGAGATACCTCAGATCGTGTAATAAAAAAAAGATGGTGCTTATTTGAAATATGATTTCAACAAAGATCTAAAAGATGTGCAGGAAGAAGAAAAAGCAGACAGTTCCGTTACACCGTGCAAAGATGTTCAGGACGAGGCATGCAAAAAAAGGCTGTGATGAACCGTGCAGAAATGGCGACGATGAGCCAAAGAAAGACTCTGTTGATGAACCAAAGAAGGACTGGAAGAAACTGCGTCAAACTGTCAAGAAACTTGATCATGTTGTTTGCGAATTGCGGTCAAGGCCACGAGTGAAGATCAAGGTATTTTGTGTTCGTGGCCGAGTCGCATTTCTCAAAAGCGACTATGCTGTTCGGGACGAACAGGATTAAGAAGGGGGTAGTGTTATATCTACGGTTATAATTTTATATCATTGCTTACGCACCTCAGAAAGACATTTATTATTATTAGGATCATATTATATATGAGAAGATATAAAATAGACTTATCCAAGCTTCATTTTATTATCATGCAATAAACTGCAAAACCATTCTTTTCTTTTCTTTTATTTCTATTGGACCGAAATACGATTTGACGATAATGTAACAATATATTTCTTAAACTAAAAAAAAATGTTAAGCAAATTTATATTCCCATTTTTTTTACAAATTTTCAAGCTGACCCAACCCAACCCAACCACCTCAAGTTGAAAATTTTCGACCCAACCCAACTCATCACAATCCAACCCATGGATCAACCCAACCCATGGACAGCTCGGTTTTAGCCATATATATATAGAATAAATATATCGGAGATGAGCAGGTTTTGAGTTAGATGCCAAGATGGCCTCCGAAAAACGATTTAGAGTCTTTTTGGTTTCATGAATATTCATTATTTGTATTAATCTATTTTTGGTACGACAGCGGAGACTAGACTAAACTCCGGTTTGTAAGAAACAGAAACGTCGATTTCTTATAGCTAAAAGTAGTTGATATGAACTTTATTTTAATTTAACGCGATATCCGACATAAAAAATATACAATTCTAATTTACCGATAACACAGGCGACGTTAAATTTACATAAATAGACCATCGAACTAGAGACTACGCAACTAAAATTCAATGTCAACTGAAATTTTTATAAAAAAAATTTGTTAATTTTTATAAAGTTAAAAATTTATTTTGTACATAAAAAAAAATTTTTTCCATTAAAAAATATTTGATTAAGTTACTATTTGGTTGTAACTCTCAGTTCTTCGTTTTGGATCTCCGGTCTACTAGGCTGCCTAGCTAAAAGCCTTCCTAAACAACAGGCGGGCCGATATACTTATTCTATATATATGGTTTTAGCTATCAATTTTAGGTGACGCCTGCTAAATCTGTTTCATGTAATTGAATTATATTTGATAATATTTGACTAAAAGAAAAATAACAATTCATAAAAATAAATTAAATTAATTGAAGGTGTCAGACACGGTAAATCAAAAATGTCTATGGGTTGGGTTATTCCATGGGTTGGATTAGGTTGCGCTGGGTCGGGGCAGGCCCGTCGGGACGGGGGGGTATGGTAGGGTGTTCAGTTGAGATAAAAATATATTGCCGGTAAAACTTAGGATTCTCAGTTGAAATAGAAATATATTGTCGGTAACGCAGCAGGACAAGAGCGCACAACAGCACACAAACACATTGGAAAATGCTGACCAGGTTAAACAATGGAGTTGCTAATAAGAAGTCCAGGGCTATACTAAGAAACGAAAACGCTCACCAGCACACATGCACATAGGGAAAGTCCTGATACAGCTAGGCCTTGGGAGGATAGCGGGAAGTTCGAAACTAAGTGATGCATGTATGTTTCGTATATATGGTCGATGAGGTCAGAAAATCCGCGAAAACTTTATCCTTTGTGTCCTAGTGTGTTAGATATTAGAAGTTCTTGTCGACAGAGATCAAGTTATATAAGTTATATCGGAATTTTCATCAAATATCGGTTAGATTTTTATATTTATTTTATATCACTCCATATATTTTATTTTAAATCCTTAACTTATTTTGTATATTTTATTTTTCTCTTTCTATTTCATTTTATATACAATGTGGCTTTTATATCTATTATAATAAATTTAATTCCAAAGCTTTCTTAAACGCTTTCTAATCTTTAATTCAATTCATTTAAGATCATAAGCTTCAGTTATATTTTCAGTAGCAATGTCTTACTCGGTATTTTCGCTAAAATAACTACTTCTCAATTTTACTTAACTTTTTTGGCAATGTGTGCATAATTAAAAATACTTTGTTTTTTAAATGCAATTATGAATATGATTTAAATAAAACTACTCATTCAAAAGCTGTTTATCAAATGTTTCTAAGACGTTTTGCAAAATCAAGACTTGGTTTAAATCAGATATTTTAATCAATTTAGAAATTCGACCCAGCATGCCACCTCCAAGTGTGAAACGATTTAAAGTTAAGTTCTATGTCAAGCAACCTAAAAGGTGTTCATGCACAAATTTCGGAAAAACTTGGTCGGTTTATACCTTACATTCCTTGTCAGGCTCATCGTACAAACAAGTTTGTTGAACATGCGGTTAAAAGAAATAGAATGGCTTCAAATGTCTTTGATATTCTCGAAATGTGTTATACATTCTTTTCTTCAAGCACGAAAAGATTCAGTTTTCTTAATTCCAAGCTTCAGAAGGTCGAACATTCTTTGAAACTACGCAATCTTTGAAACTACGCAATCTTTAAAACTACGCAATCTTTGAAACTACGCAATCTTTGAAACTACGCAATCTTTCAAAAACGAGATGGTCAGCCCGTTCCGAATCCATACAAGTGTTTTGGATTAGCATGGACTCAATTATTGAATGCTTTTGTGAATAGAAAATTCTCAAGTATTTGACAAAAAAACCAAAGATCAAGCTGCAGCAATTCTTAAAAAAGTTGGTAATCCTGATTTCATCATAATGCTGATGCTTATTAAAGGGATTATTGCAAAGACAAAAATTCTCACTGATGAACTTCAGAAAATCGAGTTGAACATCTTAGATGCAAAAATGATAGTATCTTCTACAATAAAATCTCTAGAACAAATAAGAATTAATGAAAAAGGTGTGCATAGCGAAATTGATGCTGCGATTATAATATGTAGTAACTTTGACATAGATGCAATACAAATTTACGAAATTCGCCATAGACGAAAGCTGATTCCAGCTCGTTTTGATGACAGACCTGAGACAGCCTGTAACATGAATTTCTACCAATATTACTCGCAGCAACTCAATTGTATGTTGGACACGCTTATTCACAAAATGAATGAAAATTTACTGGCATCCTGGGTTAGCATTGAGCCATTTTCTATTCTTCAACAGCCTACAAAAACATTTGACATAAAAGATGTTGAAAAACTGTGTCTCATGATGCCAAATAATGGAGTAATCACTGATGTTTATTCATTCCAAGCCGAACTTGAAATTTTTATGAATACATTCAGTGAATCAGAAACTCCAGCAAACAATGATCGTTTGAAACGATCCTGGCAAAAACGACAAATATTTCCTGGGGTTTTCAAAGTTTTCAAGTTAATGGCGTCAGCTCCCGTATCTGTGGCTAGTGATGAAAGAACGTTTAGCAAATTAAAATTTGTAAAAACTTATTTGCGTTCCACGATGACGGATGATAGATTGGACTCCTTGATATTGCTGGCTTCAGAGAAGGACTTTCTGGACAACATCGATCTTGATGAATTGGTGAAAAAGTGGTCCATAATAAAACAAAGACGCATTCGAATTAATTAAATATTTTTGTATTATTTTAATATTGCAATGTTTTGAACTAATACGTGTTTTTTTAAATATACAATATATAAAATCAATAAGTTATTTGAATAAAAAAGTACGAAAAACTTTGTCGGTAAAATGTGGCTGTTACACCCCCCCAGAATTGGTATGCTAGCTACGGCCCTGGGTCGGGGTTGAAATGGATAAAAATTATCAACTTGCTGTGAGCTAGGTTGGATTGGTGATTGGCTTAAACTTAAATTTTGCCATAACCTTTCTCTACAGATATAGTTGAATCAGAAGAACTTATTAGAACATGGGATGAATGTATTTTGAGCCACTTTTAACGTATTATACGGTCCTAACATTACTTTAATATGTTAATAGACATGTTTTCAAAGTCTTTGTTGTTATTAGTGTTATCGCGTTAAGTTAGGTTGGGTCAAGAATTTTCATCTTGCGGTGGGATAAAATGATTTAATGGGTTGGATATGTTCGTTGGTGGGCTAGGTTGGGTCACTAAAAATAGACCCATGGACCACATTTGCGTGACTTTCACAATCAATCCACAAAAAACAGCTCCCATATCAACCCACCTACTTTTGCATTCTAGTTTTATTACATTTCACTGCTTATTTCATAAAATCGTATATGCCAGAGTCGTAGTTTTCTAACAAATTAAAAAATGTTATTATTCAACCTTTAGTATTTGTCCGTCGTCAGGGTATTGTTCCAAAATGCCTTTTAATTGAGTTATCAGAGTTGGCATTATCATGCCTTTTCTGAAGTTTCCTGTACATCAATTAGAAGTTTTATCTCTAAAAATTTTATCATAAAAAAATTGCAAGATAATTTTTAAATTACCCGCGTTTGCCATGTTGTGCTACAATATTACTGTATTATTTTATCTCATAAAATGTTTTCGAATAATTCATTATAAAGCTCTAAAAAATCAAGAAGTGCACTAAACACCGTTCGCGCCAACTTAACGACTTTTAGTGGCTTAACTGTGTTTTAGTATAGCGGGCGTTGTTACACTTCACTTTTCATTGTCATGCTGAAGACTCTTATGAAAATACTGAAGTTTGTTTTTAGCCAGGCAAGTTTGTTCTTAAAACTGGCGGTGGGCGATTCGGCAATGAGCGTAACGGTTCAGCCTTTCTTTGAATGTTTTTGAAAGCTGAAATTGGAAATTGTAATATTACTCATTTCAATTATAATTTATTTATTGCAGTTGTAAATTTTTTAAATGGTTTATAATGAGTGTTCAACCTGTTGTAGTGTTTTTCTAAAGTAGAACTGAAACTTTAAAAAAAAAATCTATATCGATTTATTTTTATTTAATTTCTTTTAATCTCAATTGTCAACATTCGATTTTGTGCAATACATTATTTTTTAATGCAAATATAAACAAAAGCAAGTTTTTAGTTTTTTCTTTGTTTATTCTAGTCGGAGGTTCGAATCCCGCCGGCGTCACTAGCATCCGTAATAGTGGGCAGGTAAATGGCTGCATCTGGTTGTGTTGTATATGGGCCCACGAATACAATACCTAGCTGCTAATGTTCTCGCTTTCGAACAAAACTTTAGATTTGATAAGTTGTGTCGCTAAATAACAGTTGTATTGTTATATGGCGTTAAAAGGGTTGTTAATAATGGTGTTGGCCAAATACCATTACTTATCATATTTGTCTTTTTGGAAATAGTATCGTCAATACTTTTATTAAAAAGTATTGACTCGGTATCACCAATATTTTTAAGGCAAAAATTTGTCAATACAATAATATTAAAAAATTATTATGTCGCTACAGATAGCCTGAGCCCGTCAAAAATGACGGATTTTTTAATATCACTGGCAGGGTTATCCAGCGTTGCCGGGAGGGGGGTTTAGAGGCCATGATTTTTTTTTAGATTTCTTCATTGTCTCTCTGCATCTCTCAAATTGCATTTTTTAACTCAAGCATCTACGCTTTAATTTCTTTTTCTGATTTATGTAAGTAAGAAATCTCTGTTTTCTGCAATAACGATGAAACTCGAAGGGCACGTCTGGCTTTAGGCATGGTCATGGTGTGCCACTACGTATGGGCCCCCACCAGTAAGGGGCCTCTAACAACCAAAAAACCACATGCGGTTATAAATTAACTTTCTGATGTTGGTATGTCATATTACAGTAGATTAAGTACAGTGAATGCAATTACAAAATAAAGGAACGTAGAATCTTTTCAAAGTATTAAAACTTTTCGCGCCTTCTTTGTAGCAAATATAGCAACTGGGTCCTCGAAGTTGACCTCAAGTAGAATGTCTGCTTCTATGTTCATCAGAGCAAGACGAGAGAGTCTATCATTGCAAATTGATGCGCGAAATCTGTTCTTTATCAGTTTCATCCATGTTGCTGACCATTAGCACCAGAAAAATGCAGAGAGCTATCTCCACGTTAGGAAATGATTCCTGAACTTGCTTCTTGTTTACCTATCAGCTGATACATGAAAGTCTCTCATTGATTCGAAAGTTTCTTATATTTTCAATCCTCACACACTTCACATTTCACATTTTAAGTATTTAGAAGACTGTGGTCAATGTTTTTCTTTTTTATAAACTTATTACTATCAAAAAATGATTTGCAAAAAAAATAAGCTGCCGATTCGAATTACAAAATATACTAGAGGATTTGTTAAAAACGAAGTTTTTAACGGTTCAATTGTTATTTCGTAACATTCCTCTATGTTTCATTTATTCTGTATTCATTTTGATTTATAGAAAATTGTATTCCTGTGGGTGAAACTTAATAAAAATTCATTTGTCTCACACAATACCTGAACCTTGGAATTGTTAAACCGCGGTATAGGTTATTGTTGTATAGTATGGATAGATATCTACATTCATTTTCTTTAACAAAGATGTTGCTGCCAAGCAAGTAGCATTCAAAAAACATTATCATGTTATAATGTCTTTGGCAATATCGATCATCATCATCATCATTCTTCCATCTTGAAGAATTTCTTATTTACTATTTTTGTTCCATCTCGCACCTGTTTCTTCTTTTTTGTATGGTGCTTGCGATCGCTAACTTTTTTGTTTCAGTTAAGCGTAACTTTAACTGAATTTGGTCTAAAATCTGAAAAAAGAGATTTAAGTTAAGTACTAACTGAAACTTTAACTGAAAATAATGTTAACTTTAATTGTAATACTAATAGTAAAAAAAAGTAGTAACTGTAATACAAACTGAAAAAAAAATGTTTTCGGAAAATCGAATGCTGAAATGCGCCAAAATTTTATTTCTTTGTTTATATTTAATAACCGGACCCACTCGTGTCTTTTATCTTTACTATGATTTTCTTTTTCATCGCTTTATTTGCATTTAACGACGTATAAACAATGTTAACAAGTGAATCAAAAAACAAAGTATTTTAAAAACACACTTTTATATAATCGATTGTGTAGGCCACATTCTGTTACATAAACAACGAGTATATTAGCATAGACAATAAATAGTTCGACGAAAATATCACAATTAATTATTTAATTAAATTTTGTCCAATCGATCCGAACATTTGATAGAATGCATTGTTAATCAGTTTGGAGATATGTTTACATTTTAAAGTCCCTAGCTCATCGAGAAGTTAGTTTAAAATCGATTGCAAATTTTGACTACAGATCGACAGACAGAGAAGTCAAGTTAAATTAAAATGTGTAAAAATAAGTTCTGGCCAAAAACAAGAAAATGGAGTTTGGTATTATTTAAGTTACGAACCCTCTACTGATAAAAGCCGTTGCAACGTGTGGGAGAAAAAGATTCGGAAGCTCACGTGGTCGAAACTTGCGGAGCTCTGTTAAAAGATAAATCATCAAAGTCATAGACATAATGAAGTGGCAAAAGAACGAGGTTTTGGAGACAAATCGCAAAAAGCTAAAGGCCAAGCGCAAACTAGTCGAAAACGATACAGGAAACACGGTTAACCAGAATAGCGCACAGACTACTTTGCCTGCTTTTATTAGCAATAGAAAAGAATGGAATTCAGATGTACAAGAAGTGAGACTGAAACAGCGTTTGCTTAGTAATATGTTTATCAGTACTGGGTTATATTAATAACTGTTATACTAACTGTAATAGTAACAGAAAAAATATTAACTCTAATATTAACTGGAAAAAATTAATAAAATTAACTTTAACTGTAATACTAACTAAAAAATATTAAATTGGCTAACTTTAACTGATACTCTAACTGAAAAACCCTAACTGAAACAACACTGACATACATACATACATACATACATACATACATACATACATACATACATACATACATACATACATACATACATACATACATACATACATATATACATACATACATACATACATACATACATACATACATACATACATACATACATACATACATACATACATACATACATACATACATACATACATACATACATACATACATACATACATTCATACATACATACATACATACATACATACATACATACATACATACATACATACATACATACATACATTCATTGCTCAAGTCTGCTTGGACTTCCGGGTCTGTTGATAAAGAGTGGCAAAAAGCTGAAGGCATTTTTATACCAAAGGAGAAAGTTTCAGTCGACATCAATCAGTTCAGACCAATTTCTCTTCTCAATGTTGAAGGAAAAATATTTTTTGCTGTGCTTGCCAAGAGGTTGACGAGCTATCTAACACAAAACGACTACATAGACAAGTCAATTCAGAAAGGAGGAATCCCTGGTGTTCCTGGTTGCATTGAACATTCTACCATGATCTGGGAGTCTATAAAAAGAGCAAAACAGAATCGACTCAGTTTGCACGTCGTTTGGCTTGATCTTGCAAATGCTTATGGAGCGGTTCGTCACCAGCTGATTTGGAGAGCTTTGACGATGCACCATGTTCCAAAGTTCGTTATGGATATTCTACGACAGTATTTTCAAGATTTTCACCTGAGATTATCGACAAAGACGTGTTCAACCGATTGGTTTCGTCTTCAGGTCGGTATCGCCATGGGGTGCTCTATTTCTCCCATATTATTCGTGCTAGCAATGCAACTACTTCTGAATTCAGTTGGTGCAAGGGTAGAAGATGTTTATGTCGGCCGAGGTATTTTCATGCCACCTCTGAGAGCTTTCATGGACGACACGACAATTAGTTTGAATAAGTGTATTTCAATGAGACGGACACTTGATGTCTTCAGCGATCTACTCAAATGGTGCGGAATGAGTTTTAAAGCATCTAAATCGAGAAGTCTCTCCCTGCGTCGCGGTAAAATTGACGAATACACCGTTTTCTCTGTTGATGGTAACAAGATTCCAACAGTGAGCGACGAACCAGTGAAAAGTCTCGGGAGATGGTATTGTAAATCCCTGAATGACGTTGATCAGGGTGCTTCTATTCTCCGTATGGCAACTGTCTCCATGGAAAGCATTAATGCTGCTCCGCTTCAGAGCAGGTTCAAAGTGTGGATTTTGCAATTTGTTTTAGTGCCAAGACTGCTTTGGCCTTTGACAGTCTATGAAATTGGTCTGCAAGTTGTGGAGAAACTAGAAAGAAAGATAGCTCGTTTTACTCGTCAATGGTTGGGTCTGCCTCCGGGATTGACGTCTGTGGCTCTCTACGGCAAAACAGCCAAGCTGAGACTTCCATTGCGGTCTTTTGTTGAAGATTTCAAGATCAGCAAACTGAGAACTCAGATGATGCTCGATAATTCAACGGATCAGAGAGTCGCTGAGGTAAAACCAACTCTAATCTCAGGAACCAAATGGAATGCTAGGGTTGAAATGGAGAATGCCACGGTTTCTCTCCAGTGGACTGAAAGGACCGGAGCAGTTCAGTTGGGGCGGCATGGTGTTGGATGGAACCACCATCTCTGGTGGTCCAAGGCAAACGCTCAGGAAAGATCAGACTTGATTGTTCAGGACAGAAAGCAAGCGATAGAAAGCGAGAGAGTTGTGAAGAGCGCACAATTGTCACAGCAAGGCGACTGGACCAGATGGGAAGAGACAGTTCAGCGGTCTCTGTCATGGGAAGATATATGGCGCTATGCTCCAGTGCGGCTATCGTTCCTCATTAGATCGATGTATGATCAGCTGCCAACAGCCAGCAATTTAAAGAAATGGAAATTAATTGAGAACGATGAGTGTCAGCTCTGCGGTCAGTCGCAGTCATTGATTCATATTCTTTCCTCCTGCTCCTATTCCCTTTCTCATGGTAGATACACGTGGCGCCACAACCTTGTTCTCCAAAAGCTGCTGGGATTTGTAAAAGAGGCCTGCCGAAAAGCCAACTCAATGGAGGTGAAACCTAGGAGGAGGATTTATTTTTTGAGAGAGGGATTGCCGCAGCTAAATCGCCCAAAAAGAACCCTCACGGAAGGAGAGAATGTTTTCCATGCGGCGAACGACTGGAGGGTCTCTGCCGATCTGAAAACGGAAAAGTGCTTCCCAGTTTCAATAAAGGAAAGTGGAAAAAGGCCAGACATAGTTGTTTTTTCGAGTCTGGCCAAGACATTTCTTCTCATCGAGTTGACAGTGCCTTGGGAAAGCAACATGGAGGCCAGTAACATCATGAAACTAGAAAGATACAGAGAATTGATGTTGGATTTGGAAGCAAATGGCTCAAGAGCTGAGCTTTTTGCTGTTGAAGTCGGAGCACGCGGTTTGGTTGGTAAATCTTTGCTAAAGTTGCTGCGGGCCCTGGGAATGTCTAACAGAGAGCGGACCCGTGCAATTAAACAGATTTCTGAAGCAGCAGAATCGGCTTCATTCTGGATTTGGTCTCAAAGAAAGAAAAAAGAAGATTTTCCAAATTTAGAAGCCGCTCTCTCCGCTCCGCAAGAATAGAATTGCTTCGTCTTTGTTTACGTGGCGATATTAAGTACTGCTACGAAAGCGAAGCCGTTATGTCGTCTAAGGTTTTCTCACATGAATAGTCTGAATTTCTCTAAAGTCGCGAGTTTATTTGCATGACAAATATCTGCCACGATGCAAGGAATGATAGAAATTCGATGTCGGAAAAGAACAAAAACATTTTCTGCCGGAGGACGTTCGTCCGTCGAACGTGGCTCGCCCCCCTTAGAACGTCAAGAAATTAAAGAGCCGAAACGTTTGCTCGAGGGGGGGTTTTCTTCTGATGACCTCCACAGAAAAGCTCTTCAGGAGTGAACACACATTTTTGAGGCGTTAGCCATTTGACCCCCGGGAAAGACCGGGTGACTCTCGGGAAAGACCTTGTGGCAACTGGGAAAGACCGGTGACACCGTGGAAAGACAGGTGGCAACTCGGAAAGACGAGTATTACGGGTATCCTGGCCCAGCTTAGCCGGGATACAAAAAACACCGTTCATCTAGCTGCGACAACGAAATCGAATTTATGCCCCCAGAGCTCCAACCGAAAGGAGGGGGAGTATGATGAGCTCACAATCGGACCTACGGCCATCGACCTTGCTCTTCCAACGGACCCTAATGGGGGAACACTTCATGAGTGTGTGTGCGGTAGAGGTTTCGCAACAAGCCGCGGTATGAAGGTTCACCGTACGAAAATGGGTTGCCTGCTTAAAGCTGTACAGGATCATCGTACTGAAGCAAGCATTGCTTCAGGTAAAACGCCGGGCCAAGTCGGGCCGGATGCCAACCACAGCCCCGACAGGTTCCACGATACTGATAGCGACGAGAATAGGCAACCTCGGGCTAGAATTAACTTCCCCGCTGCTGCTCACAAAGCGGATTGGTCGAAGCTCGACGAGATACTTTCCAAGCTTCTCAAAGTGCAGATGAAAGAACTTCCAATGTTTCAAGTGAACAATCTAACTGACACCATTTACAACAAGTGTTTAGAGATGTTCGGTTCCAAGGAAAAAGTTCTCATGGACAGAGGCGAAAAAACTCATATTTCAAGGCGACAACGAGAGATTGCTAGACTCAAAAAGGAAAAAAAACGACTTCGTCAGCAATGGAGGAGAGCTCCAGACAACGAGAAACCAGGGCTCTCAGCATTACGACATGACTTGAGGCAACGATTGAGTGCACTCTTGCGAGCAGAACGTTTGCGGGTAAAGAAAAGAGAACAAAGGAAGGCAAGATTCCAGTTTGTCAGAGATCCATTCCGTTATGGTAAAAGCTTGCTCGATCCACCAAAGTCAGGTACTCTGCAAGTCAGTAAAGAGCAGCTTGATCATCACTTCCGAGCTGCTTTCATTGACCCCTTGGGCGACAAAGAACTAGCTGAAAGATCAGATCTTCCCGAGATTCCTCTTCCAAAGGTTGCTTTCAACGAGGGAGTTATTTCAATTTTTGACATATCCCAATTCCTCCGAAAAACAAGAAATAGATCTGCTCCAGGTCCAAATGGTGTACCATACCTGGTGTATAAAAAATGTCCGGGTGTGTTGAAAGTTTTACAGTCATTGCTCAAGTCTGCTTGGACTTCCGGGTCTGTTGATAAAGAGTGGCAAAAAGCTGAAGGCATTTTTATACCAAAGGAGAAAGTTTCAGTCGACATCAATCAGTTCAGACCAATTTCTCTTCTCAATGTTGAAGGAAAAATATTTTTTGCTGTGCTTGCCAAGAGGTTGACGAGCTATCTAACACAAAACGACTACATAGACAAGTCAATTCAGAAAGGAGGAATCCCTGGTGTTCCTGGTTGCATTGAACATTCTACCATGATCTGGGAGTCTATAAAAAGAGCAAAACAGAATCGACTCAGTTTGCACGTCGTTTGGCTTGATCTTGCAAATGCTTATGGAGCGGTTCGTCACCAGCTGATTTGGAGAGCTTTGACGATGCACCATGTTCCAAAGTTCGTTATGGATATTCTACGACAGTATTTTCAAGATTTTCACCTGAGATTATCGACAAAGACGTGTTCAACCGATTGGTTTCGTCTTCAGGTCGGTATCGCCATGGGGTGCTCTATTTCTCCCATATTATTCGTGCTAGCAATGCAACTACTTCTGAATTCAGTTGGTGCAAGGGTAGAAGATGTTTATGTCGGCCGAGGTATTTTCATGCCACCTCTGAGAGCTTTCATGGACGACACGACAATTAGTTTGAATAAGTGTATTTCAATGAGACGGACACTTGATGTCTTCAGCGATCTACTCAAATGGTGCGGAATGAGTTTTAAAGCATCTAAATCGAGAAGTCTCTCCCTGCGTCGCGGTAAAATTGACGAATACACCGTTTTCTCTGTTGATGGTAACAAGATTCCAACAGTGAGCGACGAACCAGTGAAAAGTCTCGGGAGATGGTATTGTAAATCCCTGAATGACGTTGATCAGGGTGCTTCTATTCTCCGTATGGCAACTGTCTCCATGGAAAGCATTAATGCTGCTCCGCTTCAGAGCAGGTTCAAAGTGTGGATTTTGCAATTTGTTTTAGTGCCAAGACTGCTTTGGCCTTTGACAGTCTATGAAATTGGTCTGCAAGTTGTGGAGAAACTAGAAAGAAAGATAGCTCGTTTTACTCGTCAATGGTTGGGTCTGCCTCCGGGATTGACGTCTGTGGCTCTCTACGGCAAAACAGCCAAGCTGAGACTTCCATTGCGGTCTTTTGTTGAAGATTTCAAGATCAGCAAACTGAGAACTCAGATGATGCTCGATAATTCAACGGATCAGAGAGTCGCTGAGGTAAAACCAACTCTAATCTCAGGAACCAAATGGAATGCTAGGGTTGAAATGGAGAATGCCACGGTTTCTCTCCAGTGGACTGAAAGGACCGGAGCAGTTCAGTTGGGGCGGCATGGTGTTGGATGGAACCACCATCTCTGGTGGTCCAAGGCAAACGCTCAGGAAAGATCAGACTTGATTGTTCAGGACAGAAAGCAAGCGATAGAAAGCGAGAGAGTTGTGAAGAGCGCACAATTGTCACAGCAAGGCGACTGGACCAGATGGGAAGAGACAGTTCAGCGGTCTCTGTCATGGGAAGATATATGGCGCTATGCTCCAGTGCGGCTATCGTTCCTCATTAGATCGATGTATGATCAGCTGCCAACAGCCAGCAATTTAAAGAAATGGAAATTAATTGAGAACGATGAGTGTCAGCTCTGCGGTCAGTCGCAGTCATTGATTCATATTCTTTCCTCCTGCTCCTATTCCCTTTCTCATGGTAGATACACGTGGCGCCACAACCTTGTTCTCCAAAAGCTGCTGGGATTTGTAAAAGAGGCCTGCCGAAAAGCCAACTCAATGGAGGTGAAACCTAGGAGGAGGATTTATTTTTTGAGAGAGGGATTGCCGCAGCTAAATCGCCCAAAAAGAACCCTCACGGAAGGAGAGAATGTTTTCCATGCGGCGAACGACTGGAGGGTCTCTGCCGATCTGAAAACGGAAAAGTGCTTCCCAGTTTCAATAAAGGAAAGTGGAAAAAGGCCAGACATAGTTGTTTTTTCGAGTCTGGCCAAGACATTTCTTCTCATCGAGTTGACAGTGCCTTGGGAAAGCAACATGGAGGCCAGTAACATCATGAAACTAGAAAGATACAGAGAATTGATGTTGGATTTGGAAGCAAATGGCTCAAGAGCTGAGCTTTTTGCTGTTGAAGTCGGAGCACGCGGTTTGGTTGGTAAATCTTTGCTAAAGTTGCTGCGGGCCCTGGGAATGTCTAACAGAGAGCGGACCCGTGCAATTAAACAGATTTCTGAAGCAGCAGAATCGGCTTCATTCTGGATTTGGTCTCAAAGAGAGAAAAAAGAAGATTTTCCAAATTTAGAAGCCGCTCTCTCCGCTCCGCAAGAATAGAATTGCTTCGTCTTTGTTTACGTGGCGATATTAAGTACCGCTACGAAAGCGAAGCCGTTATGTCGTCTAAGGTTTTCTCACATGAATAGTCTGAATTTCTCTAAAGTCGCGAGTTTATTTGCATGACAAATATCTGCCACGATGCAAGGAATGATAGAAATTCGATGTCGGAAAAGAACAAAAACATTTTCTGCCGGAGGACGTTCGTCCGTCGAACGTGGCTCGCCCCCCTTAGAACGTCAAGAAATTAAAGAGCCGAAACGTTTGCTCGAGGGGGGGTTTTCTTCTGATGACCTCCACAGAAAAGCTCTTCAGGAGTGAACACACACACACACACATACATACATACATACATACACACAAACATACATACATACATACATACATACATACATACATACATACATACATACATACATACATACATACATACATACATACATACATACATATATTTTTTTATAATAGTTTATAGTCCTTTACACCAGGTGTTTTAAGACTTTAATGGCTGTATGTAGGATTCCATAGCGTGCGCAACTACAAGATGGAGTTGGTGTTTATAGCAGTGCACTACGGAATTTGGCGGCCCAGAGTATCTTGAAATATTTTCTGGACACCTTCCTTTTTATCGCTCATTACACTGGCTCGTCATAACATTGACTCAAAATTCGAGCGGTGTCTAGCTGCTGAGCTTGAAGCTCTGTTAGCAACGAACGTGTGAGGCTTTTAGCATCTAACTCGCCAACCTTGATCATTGAGATCATGTGCTCTACTGCCTTTCCACCACGCACATAGCGAATGACAATCGACATATCCTAGACATTGCACTGATCTCGAGTTTCGTCGCACTTGATCAAATGCCAGTTAATGTCAGAATCTTTGCATTCTTCGAAAATCAAAATTTGTACAATCTGTGTCATCAATTCGATTACCTCGTTTTGGATAAAAGGCGACATGTACTTGGCATTTTGAGGAATGTTTTGTGAAATCCTACGCAATTTATCATCTTTCGCCATAGCAAATTAAAACAACAACTTAGTAAATAATACACCTAAATTTGCTTTGTTGAACTGGAGAGCAACACAAAAAAACTGGGAGAGGGGCTGATTGAACTGGGGGGCCTGAACAAAACTGGGGGGCCTAGGCCCCCGGCCCCATATCTGGTTACGCCTTGCACGGCGAGAGTGATTGACGTTATGAGGGGTTTTGGCTATGCAGCTTATGCCTATGCAGACGATCTACAAATGAACACTCATGTTGATCCAAAGGCGTTGTCTCGAATTGTACACTCTTTTTCGGACAAAAACCAAACTTATATGGTTGTGATCGTCGAGAAGGCTGTGGCACTGTTCAATGGGTTCTCGGCGATGGAAAGTTCTAGAGGTGAACATGATGGGGGGCATCTTTGGGGAACAGATCAAGACTGATAAAAAGATCGTTGAACAAGTTTTATTGCTTAAGAACTCTACATAAAAATTAGAGACTCATAGGTGACTTAAAAAATGGGAGGTCATTTTCGCTAGTTTTCTTCATTGTTAGTTCAAAATTTTGACCCTTCTTCTTTCTGATTGTATGAAATAGAAATTTGACATAGATAATTATTATCTTAATTCAATTTTTTTTAATTTAAACTTTATTAGAAGGCATTGTCATGAGAAGCGAGCATATAATTTGAGTTTAAGCACGATTGGTTGACGGAAAGTTAGTTCATTTTCACTTTCAAGGCTTGCAAACATTCAACCAAGCAAACAAGACCGGCTGTGAATTTATTATAACGGATTTGACGAGTAAGCCGTAAAAAGGCTTTTTCACAAATTTCTTATATTTCTGGATTTACCGGATTTTCATTTATTGCCAAAAAAAATTTTTAATGTTTTTTTTAATTTACATATCCAAACATTTATTGAATTGTATTATTTTTGATTATTTTTTTTTTAAATTTTTTTTAATTCTAATAGAATGCATTGTTATGAAAAGCAAGCCTACGAGATTGAGCAATAAAAACAAAGAAAAACAGTTTATTGATGAAACATCGATTGAAAAATACGAGACTGAGCAATAACAGCAAAAAAACAATAAAAGGTAAGTGGGCTACACAAGTTCATCTCTCTCTTTCTCTCTCTCTCCCTTTCTTTCCCAGAATGTCTCTGTGTGTGTGTTTGTCATTTATGAATTGCTACATCATTCATCCAGTAGTGCTTTTCTGGGGGTACGCAGGGGTTCGCGCAAACCCCCTGATGTGAATGCTATGGTTCGCGCGAACCCCTTGTTAATCAGAACAAAATTACTTTCAATTAATCTTATTGTCGGTTGTGTGGGCTAGTCACTATTACCAAAACTTTGCTCTTGATTTTATCTCATACACCTTTTTGCCCGAAAATTATGGACGCCCGAACATTTTGGACGCTCGAAAATTGGGATGCATTTGCTTTCCACCTCCTTTGCCTATGCTTTCCTTTAATTAGTCGCTAATTGAAAATTTGGAGCGTAGTTTCCTATGTAAAAAGTTGGTTAAAGAACCATAACTCGGCAGATGATATCAAAGTAAAAAATTCCGATTCGAAGGAATATAGTGAAAATCAAGTAGATATTTGGAAATATTTTTAATGATTGAATTACTCTATAATAATATGTATGATTATATGCACGGGCGTAGAGTTCACATTTTCTCCGGGGGGGAGAGCAAAGGGCAAGCTTTTTAAAACTTTTCTCGGCTTGCACATAAACTTGGAAATAATACAGATGTACACACCCATAAATTATTAAAAATGCAATATTCCTAATTTTTCTGAGGGGGCAAGACTTGATCCAGAAAAGCAGCTTGCCTTGATGCCTTCCCGAACTATACGCCTATGATTACATGAAGTTTCAGAATTCTAGTTTATGTAAATATTTTTATGTCTTTTCCAATTGTAAAAAAAATAAAAGTGAATATAAACGATAAATTGTTTTTTCCTGATTGTTTAATATTCATCAGCTAGTGTGCTACTCTGCCAAATAATATTTCAATGGGAATAATAATAATATTAAAAAATGTTAGAAATTATTCACTGTGAATGCGAACCCCCTGGTATAATTTTGGGAAAACATTACTGCATTCATCTGATTGTAATGAAATTTTCACATTTCACACTGTTCAATAGAGGAAGGTTTTAGAAGAAGACCGTTTCACCTTTGAATTCCATGGACAAAGAGCCGATGGAAATTGTGAACGCGCCAAATGGTTTGAAAAATCAAAACCAAGTTGGAGAACTTTGGGAGACAGTTAGAAAAAGAAAAAGAACTTGAAGCGAATAGACTCCAGAACAGCCTAGCGAACCAGCAAACAAGCGATTCCATGGTGGGCCGCGTTCGCGTTTCCCATAGAATCAAATTGCATCTAAAACAATCACGCTTCAGGTACATGTCCTTGAGTCACAAAAACTTGTGGACCCTTTTAAAGTTCAAAAATGTTTTGTTAGTTATCCTTTCCCTTACCAAAGTTAATAACTATTGCGTAAAGGAATTCACTTTAAAACCCGTACCACAACTAAGGTTGTAATAACCGGAGTGCCTTTTGATTTGACAAACGATGATGTCAAAGAACAAACCGGATGCACTTTGGCATATTGTAAAATCAAAAAAGTAAAAGAAGTCATAACACCAACAACAGCCATAATTCTCACCTTTCGAAAAGGTAAGGCACCCGGGAATCCTCAATTTGCCTATCCGTCTTTCCGCACTGGTCCCTTTGTACAAAACCACTCCTATGCTTCAAATGCAGCGGTTTTGGTCACAAAGCAAAGAGTGCAGAAATACAATTGAGTGTCCAATCTGTACAGCTGAACATGACTACAAATCATGTCCCGAAAAAGAGAAAGCAAAAAAAAACAGACGTCGTATATGCACGAGCTGCAACAAGCACTGTACTGGCAGTAAATTCTGTCCAAAGTACACGTTGTCCCTTAAAGTAAATTCAGCTGTTGCGAAAGAGGGAATTTCGTATGCCGCTGCTTTGAAAAAATCCCTGCCAGACATCCTTCAATACAAAAGGATTCAAATGCAACGAAAAAGGAACCGAAAAAATATAGAAATTTGGTTCTCAAAGAAAAAATAATCATGAAGAGAAACCAACTGAAACACAGAAAAACTCAATAAAAACAGGTTTTTTATTAGAAAAAAAACGTGACAAATAAAAAAAACTGACGGGTGATTGTAAGGAGTTGATTAACTTACCAACAGACTAAAACTTCTGGGTGGAAAAAAACCAGTTATCAAATCAATCATGTATACAAAATTAACTATATTGCAAGAGTGCTTGAGCAAGAATGGATGAGTTGAGTGTTTTCCTAAAAAATAGTAAAAGACTGCCCAACATTATTGCCTTACAGGAAACATGGCTGAAAGAAAGAAGCCAATTTAAAGTTTCGGGCTACAATATTGTCAGACTAGATAGATGTCCCCATCAAGTAGGAGGGGTCGCTATACTCCTTCGAAATGGTATTTCCTTCACCTCACAAGCAATCAAACAAAGCGAATACAAATCATTGCTTGTGACAATCTCTTCTAAGGAAGGCGCTAACATCAACATCATCAACACATACAACCCACCAAAAACCAACCATCAAACTCTGTTTACCACATTGCCTAGGTCGTTCGCATACACCAGGGCTTTTTTTATACCTTGCACACGGGCGCCATATACCCTCGCTACGCCACTGGTGACATTATAAAGTTTGTGTCTGTTAATGGGTTGAGTTTCCGAGGCGACAATAAATGTTTTAATGATGCAATCGATGACAAAAATTGAAAGCATTGTTAATTTTGGTGGTTTGTTTCTTAAGCTCTTTGATTACACATTGCAATAAGATGAGAAACTGAAATCCATAGTTTCAAACTTTTTTTAGAATGCAAAGTATACACCTTACCTAAAATTCAGAATGAGATAATTGACACATTCAATCAAATCAAATCAAAGAATCATTTGATTAGGCGCTCCCTTATCGACAAAGTCCATTACGGGAGCGCCATCTATGACTCAAATGAAGATAGTAAAAGAATTCAAATTATCTGATTTTAAACAATTTTGTTTTAAATGTGACAAAACTCGTGATAAAAGTAATATTGAAAACTTATAAGTTTTGCGTTTTGTGAAAAATGGAGTTGCTGTCAACAGTGGAGCTAAATGATGTTGATGCACTAAGACATTGACAAAAAGACATTTGAAGCCAGTGTGATTGTTATGAAGTTATTAGTGGATGGAAAGGAGGGGTGCAGATGTTAATCCTGTATGTGCACTGCTTCAACCATCAACTTCATTTAGTTATAGTGCATACAATGCAAAAAAAATTCAATATGAGAAGGCAACTGCTTGACTTTTAGAACAAAAATGTCAGTCATCTAACTAGATTCCGTTTCCGTTGTGTTAAATGATAGTATCCATACTCGAAGCATTAGAAATTGTTACAAAGTCACCAAAAGCTGCTTAGGATTTATTAATTGAAGCATTAGGCTTAAAAACTAAAATGTCTCACGATAAGTTTAAAGTTGTTGGTTTTATAATTGTAAATACATTAATCTATTCATAAGCCTTCAAATAATATAATATGCTTCACATTGAAAATTATAATTTTTCTGAAGCAAACATCATGTCAGCGGACAATATTGCAACTCTTGGAGAACTCCACCTTGCTTCTACAAGCCAGTCCCAAGCCTCCCAAGCCTGAGGGGAATAAAATGGAAAGTTAAAAGGATCAATTTATGATCCACGACAGAAAGTACTTATAGGTGCTTCCTACAGAGTATCATTTCAGTCTTAAAACACCTAGTGTAAAGGACTATAAACTATCATAAAAAACAACTCTTGAAGCTTTGAGAGATGGATTGAATACATTTTTAGAAGATACCGGTGTAAATCCTGCAATTGCAAACAATGCTAGTCATGTTGAACCATCACCGCAAAGGTGGACATGGGTCTATTTTTGGCGACCCAGCCAGACCCGACCCATCTGAAAAGTTAAATTTTCTAACCCATATATATATATATATATATATATATATATATATATATATATATATATATATATATATATATATATATATATATATATATGTATATTTATATATATATCGAGCATTGCCCCCCCTAAAATATTTGCGCCCCCCATTAACGAAAACCTGGCTACAGGCCTGGACCGTCTGCAGCGAGATTCTTAGATGCGACTACCTAGCCGGGCCTAGCTTAACTTAGTTGCTTACAAAAACAACCGGCAAAGTGTGGCATGGTCTCTGGCACCTAAATCAATTATCATAATCTATGCACCAGTTATGGCGAACAGGAGTTGGGTGAAAAACTGGTCAGTGTGTACGCACCTTAATGCATCAATAAGTTAAAAGCGATACAGTTATTATATAGAGATCAGTGGGCCAGCCCCGGTACTAAGAAAAAAGATTTGGCCCTCGGTGGAAAAAATGTGGGAAGCACTGGTATAAACTGATAAAACCTTGATGAATTAATGGAACTGATTATTGAAGTTTATTAAAAAAAACACAATTTAAAACAATAAATATTCAAAATAGACCATTGTATTTAAAAAAAAAAATTTCTTTTATTCAACTCTACCAATTCTTTTCATTAACTACAGTAACTTTTTGCCTTTGAATATTTTTGCTGCTTTTTATTAAAATACGTTTAATTATATCTGCTACGTGTTTTTTAGCCATATTTACCGAGATTAATTGAGTTTTCTAAACTTAAAACCTCGACCTAATTTCCAGAACCATAATCATCAATACTTTTACCTTCTTCCAACATTTTTAGGAGAATTTGAAGATGCTTAAAAAGTTCAGTAGAAAGGTTTACATTGCTTGAATTTTTATCAGGATGATATTTTAGAAACATTCGCTTGAGAAACTTTCTTTTTCTATCTTCATCTAAAATCCAAATCTCTGTAAGATAAGTTTTCATTTCGTTCAAATCTTCTGATAATGATTTTGCGGTGTTAGTATTTGAATCAAAAATTATGGGAGGCACGCAAAAACTATTACTTTTATCACAACCAACAGATTGGAAGGCGAATAATTTTGTGGAGTCGATAACTTCAGTGTGATTTCCAAAATTGACTTCATATTTAGCTGTGAATATTGACTGAGAAGAATCTTGTATTTTTTGAAGAACTTCAACAAGTACATATTTTGTTTCATCATCTTCATCTTTTCGTAAAGGATCAGTAACTTCATAGGCAACTAATTGTTGAGGATAAAGTACTAAGACATCTTGGATTAATTTGAAATGACTTTCCAGCATTATTTCATTTCCCAGTGCGGGAGCAAAAAGAGACATAGTTTTAAGTTTAAATTTTTCAATAAATTTGTTTATGTCATTACAATTAGTTTGCAGTAAATATCCTAAAAGTGGTTCCTCGTTATTGCCTATTTCAAAATAATTCATTATTTCATCGGATAAACAAGAGTAAAAATCAAAATCTGTTGTAAAAGTTTCAGCAACATAAATTTTCATAAAGCTTCTTTTCTGGTTTTCAACCTCAATATAGAATTTAACATTACTGTTACTTCCATCTATAGACTCACCATTCTGGATCATGTGTGTCTCAATGCTTCTAACTCCAAAGACTGTGATACATTTTAACTTGTTGCGGAGAAATTCGATTTTAGATTCTTTTCTGTCCAAAGTAAGATTTTGGCCTTGTGAGAGCAGCCAAATTCCTTCTAAAGCTAGTACAAAACTTTCATGAGCAATTAAATTAACAAATTTTTGAACAGAATCTGGCAGACCTATTTGTAGCCCAAGTTTAAACAATCGTTCTTGAACTAAATCCGACAGTAACGTTGGCCTCAGGTGATCAGGCAATTTCATGAGTTCTTTCACATTGTCACACACAAGAAGAGGTCTATCAAAGTTTGTCAGTCTTTTAACTGAATCACTCATTTTGTAAACACAAGCAACTTTGTTTGATTGATGCAGTTTTCCATCTCTACAGGGAATGTGCAATTCTTTTAATTCCATAAAATCAATCATTTCTTTTTTTATCAGCAAAGATGAAAGCAAATTAAGAATACTTTTCAGCAACTTGATTGAAATGTTAAAATCATTCGGATCCATTTTACTGTCACCTATTTTATTTTTTATTTTTTCCAAAGCCCATGCATATTGTTTCAGAGATAATTGTTTTGTTGCACCAAGTTTTAAAAAAAAATCTTCATACTTACCATAGAAATTGGGAAGCTTGACAAGATAAGGCAGTATTTGCATATCTTCTGTAACATCAGTAACTATTTGAATAGGTTTCACCAACTGTTCTAAAGTTTCAATGTATATACATTCTAAATCAGATAAGCCTCTATTCACAGAATTATCTTGGCAGTCATTCAAAAAACCCAAATGCATCTCTGTAATATCTTTTATAAATTCCAAAATATTTTCGTTATTTTTATTATTTGATTTGAGAATGCGATCATTAAATGAGGAGCAAAATATTTTCATGTTTTGGAAAACGACACTAGAATCAAGGTTAATTTTTACATTCATAAGAGACAGACATCGATTGTCTTTAAGCTTATCAGAGAGAATTGTGGACACGGTCCAGCAAAAATATCTATTTTCAAATAAAGTTGAATTTTCAAATGCAATAAATTTTGAAGAATTAAATGGAGGAAATAAATATAAAAGATGATCGTCTATATTTGGGGACAAAAGAAAAGGAATTGATTTTATGTTTGTCAAAAAAAATGTGTCTTTCCTCCATTCATAATTAAAATTGAATTCTTTAACTAGCAAAATAGAAACTTTTTCCGCTTTGTCACTGGAAGGAAGATTCCTAACTTGTTCTGCATATTCTATAAATTTTGATTGAGTGAGCTTTGTTATAAATCCACAGTCAGATAAAAAAGTATCCCACTTGCTTGAATTGAAAGGTGGAGGTAGAAAATTAGTTTCCATCAGTTTAAATAAAGGATTTTGACTATCATAAAAATATGATGCTTTTTGAAGTTTTCCAGAGCTACATTTTATGAAGTGTAAATTTTTCAAAGCTGCAATAAAATTTTTATATTTTGAAAAAGTCGACCATCGCTTTCTAAGAATTTCAAGATGCTCATGTTGTGAATCTTCATCGAGGTATTGAAATTCTTTAAAAATAAATTTCATGTAGGCATTTGCTTCAGTCAAACCTATACAGCTTAGCAATTGAAATAAATTTGACAAAGAATTTTCTTCTTTTAGAAAAATGAGATTTTGACACTGCAGTTTTTCTATATCAATTTTCGGTAAACTACTGGAGTGAAGCTAGCAGGCGTTCGTAGTATGGGATAACGTGTATGTAAATGTATGTGTGAAGCTAGCAGGCGTTCAATTTAATTTCAAAATATTTAAAAAAAAAGTATCGGTATTAATAAAACAACTAAAAATAAATTATATCATCAAAAAATTATTGTCGCAACATCAACAGATTTTTTTTAAAACGTATATATCTCTGATTATTTTCAAAAATTGATAGCAACAAATATAGCATTTTAAAGATGATATGGGCTTCTATATCATATATAAAATCCATAACATCAACCCATCCCAAATGTTGACCAGACATTAACAAAAATGACTGATATTTCTCGAATCGATTAATATTTCTCTAATATCAGCGTCTACGACTCATGTATGGTGAAGCGTTAAAACTCAAATATCTCTGCTTATTTTCAAAAGTTGATGACAATCATGGTGTCATTTTAAAGATAATATGTTGATGTATAACATATATAAAACTCGTACAATCAACCCATCACAAAAAGATTAGCAGGCGTTGACAAAATCGATTAATATTTCTCTAATATCAGCAGTCTACGACTCATGGATGGTGAAGCGTTAAAACTCAAATATCTCTGCTTATTTTCAAAAGTTGATGACAATCATGGTGTCATTTTAAAGATAAAATGTTGACCAGACCTTAACAAAAATGACTGATATTTCTCGAATCGATTAATATTTCTCTAATATCAGCCGTCTACGACTCATGTATGGTGAAGCGTTAAAACTCAAATATCTCTGCTTATTTTCAAAAGTTGATGACAATCATGGTGTCATTTTAAAGATAATATGTTGATGTATAACATATATAAAATTCATACAATCAACCCATCACAAAAAGGTTAGCAGGCGTTGACAAAATCGATTAATATTTCTCTAATATCAGGCGTCTACGTCTCATGTATGGTATACCAAAAATTATTTTTAATTTTAAGATTTTTCCTTGACCTTAGAAGAAAATATGAGCAAGTCTGTCATTTGGTTCAACTTACCCTGTTGAACCAATATTTTATAACTTAGGTTGCTAAGCAGTAATTGTTCTAGTGAAACATTTTCAAATGTACAAATGTTATCTAAGTCAAATTGATTTTTACTTTATATTTCCAATAAAATTCGGATTTCGCATTTTATTGGTTTTGTTGTATTTGAGGTTTTGATGTTCATCTAATTTGTTTCAAGAGTTATCTAAGTCAAATTGATTTTTACTTTATATTTCCAATAAAATTCGGATTTCGCATTTTATTGGTTTTGTTGTATTTGAGGTTTTGATGTTCATCTAATTTGTTTCAAGAGTTGCGTAATTTTTATAATTTAGAAGCAGTTTTAATATTACTAATAATAAGTTCTTGTGTTGTATTTGAGGTTTTGAAGTTCATCTAATTTGATTCAAGAGTTGCTTAATATTTTAATATTACTAATAATAAGTTCTTGTGTTACGAAACGCTCTGGAATAAATCATTAAAGCTGCTTACGTCTTAAGTTTTGTAGGTGGAGCTTAATACCATTAATTGGATATAAGTACAATGTGTATTTATTCAAAAATCTAATTTTCGTTTAAATCACTTATTGTTTAGGAATCTTCTATAGTAATTTTAAATGATGGATACACGCTTGAAGCCTGCAACGTTTTATCTGGGAGGAAGGGTAAGTTAATATAAGGGTATTAATTTTTTTTTAACAACATACATAACTTCCTATGTATATTAGTATATGTCGATATCCATATATTATAGTATACCACTTCACTCACTGATTCTGTAACGCTTATATATATATATATATATATATATATATATATATATATATATATATATATATATATATATATATATATATATATATATATATATATATGTATATATATATTTATTTATGTTTATATGTATATATATGTATATATATACATTTATTTATATATATGTATATATATATATATATATATATATATGTATATATATATATATATGTATATATATGTATATATATATATATGTCGTAGACGGCTGATATTAGAGAAATATTAATCGATTTTGTCAACGCCTGCTAATCTTTTTGTGATGGGTTGATTGTACGAGTTTTATATATGTTATACAAATAAGCAGAGTTATTTGAGTTTTAACGCTTCACCATCCATGAGTCGTAGACGGCTGATATTAGAGAAATATTAATCGATTTTGTCAACGCCTGCTAATCTTTTTGTGATGGGTTGATTGTACGAGTTTTATATATGTTATACATCAACATATTATCTTTAAAATGACACCATGATTGTCATCAACTTTTGAAAATAAGCAGAGATATTTGAGTTTTAACGCTTCACCATACATGAGTCGTAGACTGCTGATATTAGAGAAATATTAATCGATTTTGTCAACGCCTGCTAATCTTTTTGTGATGGGTTGATTGTACGAGTTTTATATATGTTATACATCAACATATTATCTTTAAAATGACACCATGATTGTCATCAACTTTTGAAAATAAGCAGAGATATTTGAGTTTTAACGCTTCACCATACATGAGTCGTAGACGGCTGATATTAGAGAAATATTAATCGATTCGAGAAATATCAGTCATTTTTGTTAAGGTCTGGTCAACATTTGGGATGGGTTGATGTTATGGATTTTATATATGATATAGAAGCCCATATCATCTTTAAAATGCTATATTTGTTGCTATCAATTTTTGAAAATAATCAGAGATATATACGTTTTAGTGTACCCCTGAAACGAAATATTAGTCAATTTCGTGAGAGTTTTTCTACCAGTTTGTCATGGATTAATGAAATAAATTTTATATATGTTTATATAGACACATAATATCTTCAAAATAAAACCTTAATCAATACAAAAATTTAATTACTATGAAAGATATAAGGCTTTTACCAAACACCATAAACCTGATGATTTTGTTTACATTTAGAATATTAGAAAAATTCGTTTTAAAAAAAATTTGTTGATGTTGCGATAATAATTTTTTGATGATATAATTTATTTTTAGTTGTTTTATTAATACCGATACTTTTTTTTTAAATATTTTGAAATTAAATTGAACGCCTGCTAGCTTCACACATACATTTATGTACACGTTATCCCATACTACGAACGCCTGCTAGCTTCACTCCAGTGGTAAACTGGCGGGAAAAATATACACAGATTTGCTCTTGAGAGACACTTGTTGGTCATTTATGCTGGTGTAAAATGGTAAATATTTTAATCTGGTTTTGGCATTTTTAATTGACTCTAAGGCTGGGATATTGTCTGAAAAATACTTCAGTATAGTGAAACATTCATATTTAGTAGGTACAATTTGAGATTTGAAATAAAACAATGCTTCTTCAAGGGCAGCCAAAACCGTTTCTAAACTACTGTGAATGCTGAAAACTGAATCAAAAAACCATGAATTTGATTGAACGCTTTGTGGCAAGCTTTGCAAGTCCAAAAGGGGTGCGCCAAATTTGATCAAAATCTTGGTTATAGGCTCTAAGTGCCTTAAAAAATGCTTGGTTAAAATGCTTGATGTTTTACTAAGTGGATAGAGAAAATTTGTCTCAAGCATAGTGACAGGTATAATCATAGATATATCTATGGGTATAATGCACAAATCATGAAGAGGCATCAATTCCAATTTAAATTCTTTTTCTTTCTCATAGTATTCACCAGTTTTGAAAAGATCAAACAAAAATTCCCACAATGACTCAATCCAAAGCTTGCCAAGCTTTTCATTCTCAAAAAAATTAAAAAAATCTTGAACTTCCAACAACTTGTGGTTCTTGGAGTTCAAAAGAGGTTTAAAATCAATGAGTAGCATTTGTACATCATTTGTATTTAAAACCTTCAAAAAAGAGTTATTTTTAAAATTTGAAAAATATGTTTCAACATTTGAATTAATAAATTTTTTCCATTTGTGTGGAGCAACATTTTTGAAGTTTGATTTGAACAAACTAAAATTATTTGTAAACTTGTGCAAAACATTATCAGATGCTAAAATAATTGGAAGGTTGATTATTTCTTTAACATTTTTCATCTTGAAAATTTTGTTTTTAGTGTAATCCAAGATAATGATAAGATTTTCATGGTTTTTAAAAATTGTGTTGCCGATGTCTGTTGGTAAATTATTAAATGCCGATGAACTTGATAAATGTTTTAAAACATCGTCAGGAGAAATCTTTTTAACTGAGCCAATTCCTGCTTTATGAAATTTGTAAAAGATCGTCATTGGACAATCTATTATTTTCATTCCTGATTCAATCAAAATATCGCGAATGTTTGAAGTTTTTTTTTTGTCATAAGCTGGAACTAAATAACGACAAAGCTGTTGATCATCAAAAAACACATTTCTATCAATGCCTTGCACATCTGTCCAATTCAAAGTCGAAGATTCAGAACATTCAGGCTTGTAGAGAAGAAAGAGTTTTAACTTTTTTTCAAATATGTATTTATAAACTTCTTTTGTTAGCAGTTTTATTTGTGAGAGTGATTGTTGTTCATGATCGGGAAAAATTTTGTAATAATTCAAAAGTTTATCATTGAAATTTTCATTCAAGCTTTCTTTATTTAATTCTTCTTTTAAATAACACAGTAGAGAACAGAAGGCAGGTACAATAATTTGACTGATCAGAGCATCATTCCAATCAGATTTGAAATTTTTATATTCTTCATGCCATAGGTCTCTTCTGCTTTCATAACTCATAAAAAAATGGCCATTTATATGAAAGGGAAAGTCAGTAGTTAAATGCAGAGGTAAAAAATTAAAAATTCTTCCGTTTACTAATACCCCTTCTTGAAAAAAGCTTTTAGGTATTGCAACTCCTCCGCAAGGTTGAAGGTTGATCCTTCCATAGTCATAACTTTCACATAGTGATTGTATTATTTGTGACTCTTTTTCAAATCCAAATCTTTGCACGATGATCCACTCGGATAATTCTGAGTCTGAACCATCATCCACTGAAACCTCATACACAGCTTCATAAAAACCAAGATCAGCAAGTTTGATTGAATGTTCTTGCAACATCTGCGATGATGCTTGAGCAAATCTAGCAAATTTATTTTTTTCTTTTCTCGCTTCTTCAGAAAACATCAGTTGGACTTTGTGAATGTTAGTTGTACTAATGCTATTATTATCTTCAATTTCAACAAAGGTTAGAGATTCAATTGATTTGAGAAAAAATAAATTTTGGTCTATTTCAGTTTTGAAAGTAGAAAGTATTTCTGAAAGTTTGTCCAGAGTAACTAAGTCTTTATCAAGTTTTGATTTCTTTTTTGATTCATTATTTCTTAGGGGAAGCCTGAAAATTGTTCCTTCCTTTGATACATCATATGCTGGAATGTCTTGTAAATAACCTTTGTACACATCTGTAAACACCTCAGATATAACTTCTACTTTGTATAAAGCTCCTGGATTTTCAGAACTGGATTCAATTAGAAATTGACAATTTGGATCAAAAATACCCAAAACTGTTCCATGTATTTCACAGTTTGAGCTATTAAG
Source organism: Erpobdella octoculata (assembly GCA_963978895.1). NCBI lineage: Eukaryota > Metazoa > Annelida > Clitellata > Hirudinida > Erpobdellidae > Erpobdella > Erpobdella octoculata. The sequence continues at coordinate 40,214,661 of OZ022238.1, read as the reverse complement.
ATGATCATTTTGTATTGTCGTAAGAAACGATGGCACATCAGTGAGATGGTAGACACAGTTGAATCCAACACCATACTGACCAGTTTTTGTTATGTCATCCTGCTTTGAGCCTTCACCTAAATTTTGAATTCCTTTTAGATCTTTCACAGTAAAAGATTTATTATTGTAAATAGATAGTGCAGGTCCTTGGAGAGGTTTCCATTCAGGAATAAAAATTTTTTGATCTGGAAGTTGTCTTGTATCTTTAATGAAATGAATTTCAGTGGCTCCTGCATCGTCAGCATTCTGCAGCATTTCTTTCAAGATGTCTTCATTTAATGGATAACCTGACAATATTCTTTTGATTCTGCTGACCAGTTCTTCTTTCTGACCAAAAGGAAAAGATAATTGATTTTTTTTCATGATGTCTTGCCGAACAGATTTTATGCCAATTTTGGATGCAACATCCCATGAAATTTTAGGGTGACAACATTCTTCAGGCTTTGAAAATGTTGAGTTGAAATTATTAAATTTCAGTTGTGAAGACAAACATAAGATATTATTCATGTTTGGCATGTAGATATCACGTTTTATTTCTTGATTAGAATCAGTAATTAAGTCACTAATACTTTCTACCAAATTCAAGGAAAGAGTGAGACTATGCTGGTACAATTTGTCATTGTTAAAATGCTTTTTAAGATTGAGCAAAACTGTATTGTAGCATTCAAAATCAAAAGTTATTTTAATTCCTAATTTCAAAAGAGTTTCTTCATTTAGTTTTATAGCTGTGTCTTTTATTCCACACAAATAAGGCAACAGAGGTTTCGAAATATTAATGCTGCATTGCCCAGGTAAGAAAAGTCTTAATTTTTTGTCTTTTACCAGAACAAACCTTGTGTTAGAAAGTAATGAAAAGTGGGATTCATTTAATCTTTCATTTTCAATCAACAGATCAAACTCACTATACAACTTGTCCATTATTTCCAAGACTATTTTCTCAAAATATGAGTCCTTTAATACATGATGATGGTCTTTATCAAAAAGATTTGAAAGTTCTTCAATCATTGTCATCAATGACTCAAATGAAAGCAGTTTATTTGTCAAACCAAGTATTTTTTTTAAGTTTAACAACTTTCCTTTAAAACTACGACTTTCATCAATAATCAAATAACTCAAACCTGCTAAGAGTTTCTTGTCTTCTAAAAAACTTTCATCACAGGAAACTAATGAATTGGGTGAAGCTTTCCATAAGAATGGATATTTTTTAGGTTTTTCCAGTACTGGAAACATCTTGATAGATTTTATTTTGCAAATGAAAGAATTTATCTCATCATTATGCTTTTCCACTTCACTATTAATCAATATCAACAAAATTGGCAAACGTTTTGAAAATTTTGATGGTTCATTTTCAATGAATTGGCATCTTTCCACAATTTCATCACTGAAAATAGAATCAGTTCTCATACCAAGCTCTTTCAATTTTTTTAAATACTGCCTTTTATCAAAATTGCTGATATTTTCAGAAGTATAAGGAAACTTGTCATCATTTTCATCATATAATGGTCCCAATAATGATGATGGATCAATAAGATTTGAAATAAAATCAAAAGAAGTCCCAGATGGTGTTACTGGAATGCATTTGCTATCGATGAGATATTTACACAACTCTGGTTGTAATAGTGTTTGGACAATAACATTTTCTCTCTCTTCAAATGGCAAAAAATTCAAGTTTTTCATGAACCAGGTTTCATAAAACTTTTGTTCATCAATAATGTGTGTTTTTAGTTTCTCTGTTTGTTTTGATTTCATCATACATTTCAAGACCACGTCTGGAATATCAACCAAATGTTTTCCATGAGTTTGAGCAACATTTATAAGCAGAGATCTAATGGAAGAACCAAAACTTGTTTTTTTCAAGTCTATCCCAATAATTGAGCAGTCTACCAGCCGACACCAATTTTTGTCTGACAAAGACTTGAAAATACCTAAATCCATTGTGAACATTTTAAGAAAAACTGATTCAGAAATAATATCAACAAAACTTTCATCTAGAGCTAAGCAGCATGGAAATATGTTGTACAGATTGACATTTGACAATGATGTCAAACATTTGAGAAGATTGCAATAAGATAAAGCAACTGCATCTTGCAAAAGAGCTTCATTCCAAACTCCTCGTTCATCTTCTTTGTCATGTGGATCTTTCATGTATATATGAGTACGGCTTGAGTTCGGCCTGAAGTAGCCGTTAACATGAATTGGTAATTGAGTATTTGTCAATAAAGGCAAAAAACAATACAAATAACCTCTTTGTTCGTCTTTCAAATTAACAGGCAAAAATGAACCGTCAGGCATAATTTCTAGTTTTGCAGCAACAGCTCCAATGGGTAGCCAAGAAGGATTATTGCAGAATAGCTGGAAAGACAATTCGACTCCTGTACACCAGCTGACCATCCAATAACTTATATATGAATTTAATGGAAGTCCTAAACTTGTTGCTACTTCTTCATTGGTTTTTTTATTTGTTTGCATCATAAAAACAAATTTCAAACTGTTTTCACATTTTTTCAATGTTGTTGTTTGTAATTGGCCCATCGTTTTAGACGTTTCACATAAATAAGAAAATGATTGAACATTCAGGGAATTGATTAAAATTTGATTTAGCATTTTGGCGATTGAAAATACTTCTTTCACTTCTTCGGCTTCGTTATTTTCGTCAATGTGATAAACAGTTATTTTGGTTACATTTTGTGTGAACATCAGCAAACCATCTCCAATGTTATTAAGGCAATTCAAAAGTTGAATTACTTCATTTCTATCATAATGCTTGTTACAGATTTTACTGGATTGTGCCTGATTTTTTGTTCTTAAAGGAAACCTGAATAATGTCCCAGCATAATTTTTCATTGGAGGGTCTCTGTTAAAATCACATCCAAACATTCTATTAAATGGTTTGAACTGATCTTTGAGTCTCTGAATTTTACTATAATTTTTTGACAGATTCAATTTTATTCCGGGATTATTCTTATTTACTAATATTTTACCCAAGTATTTTGTATGAGGATCAAAAAACACTATAGAGTTATTGCTGACAAATATCGGAACTTCTGTCAAATTATAAACTGCGTTGAACCCCAGTCCAAATTTTCCAACCTTTGCTTGCAAGTGCTCCTTTGTTGCACCACCTAATTTTCCAATGTTCTGAAAATCGTCTTCGGTAAATATGGCATTGTTGTGGCACCATATTGCAGGACCTTGAAGTTCTTCCATGTTTTTATCCAGAAGGATTGTTCTGGCATCTGAATTTTTTCTTTCATCATAAACAAAACTCATTTCAGTTGCATTAGCATCATCTGCATTTTGAATAAGTTCTTTAAAAACTGCCAGTCCATCAGTGTAGTCTTTTAGAAGGCCTCTGAGACGAGTGGTCAGAGGTTCAAATTGGCCAAAACTGTCAAATAACTCTTCTGCATCAATAATTTTGATCAGACAGCTTGGGACACCAAGTCGTTCTGCAGTTTTAATAGGTATTAGTTCATGAATGAGATGAAGGTTATCATCTAAATCATCAAGATCAAATTCTAATTTGTACCAGCTTTTGTCACAATAAACGCACTTGTGAAGCAACTCCATTTTTAATTCAGAATTATTTTCTGTTTGTAAAGGAATCAAGAGTTCACAAACTGTAGCAGTACTACTGGTTTCTGAGACATGGTTCAAAATGTTCACAGCAATATTTATATCACGTTTTATTTCAGCATTACAAAAAAGGTTTTTTTCGTGAAATATTTTAATTAATGTCAAGATATTGGCAAGGTCAACATCATTTGATACACCAACAGCTTGCCATAGGTTTGCAAAACCTTTTATTTCGGGTGGCAGTGGAAAACAATATGGCTGCAATTGTACAGGAGGAGCATTCATAACGACTTGGCTTAATTTTACAAATTCATCTCCGGTCCATATCCATGGGAAATCATTGTAGTTATCATGTTTCAAGTCAGAGCTGAAATCATTTAAATGTTTATATATTTCTTGTAAAAGTTCTATCACCTGAAACTTTTCATCTCTTTCGAAACTTGAAACTAAATTTTTCAAATGCTGGAAAACTAGATCTTGACTTGAAAGCTCTGCCCAACCAAAATAATTTTCAACATTTTCAAAGGAGCCTGATTCAACTACTAAGCTAACAGATCCAATTATTTTTTCGAAATCACTCGAAAACACTTCATTATAACAGGCGTGTGTTTGGTTTGCATTTTCTCCATAAAATGATAAAGAAGGTGGAAAACAGTCCGGTTTTGGTTTCTTTGTTGGAATCCATCTGATGTGAGAAATTTTATTTTTCAACTCGGAATTCAGAAACTGGACATTTTCATTCAAAAACTTGAGCAGCGTTATAAATCGTGTATGGCAAGGATTTTTGGACAAATTTTTAATAACATCAATTATATCTGATGTTGTCAAAGATTGTGAAGTTTTAAGTCCTAGCTCAATAAGTGCATCATAATATTCTGAACATCTCCATTGTATTGATGGAAACAAATGTTCTTCCAGCAAAATGTTTAGAGTTTTTTCATTGTAATCAAAAAGGTCTTTTGGCCTAGCCATGATAGCATCAGATCTTGAGACAAAGCATATTTCTGCTAAATGATTTATTACAGTAGAACTCATAAATTTTATATTCTTGCAGATGTACTGAATTAATTGTTGCACTTGTTCATCAGAATAAAATCTGCTCTGAAGGCCTGGAAAATAAGCTTTTTCAATCAAATCATGTTTTCTCACAATTTCAGCATTGAGTTTTTGTGCTAATTTCACGTATGAATCGGAATGAAGGTTGATAATAATTTTACAAGGTGGAACAGGAATGTCCGCAAATTCATTTGTTTCAGTAGAAATATTAACTTCGTTGAGACAAACAAACATATTTTCTTTTTTGTTATTTCCACCAATTGAATTGAAAATTTTCAAAGTTTTTAAAACATCAATTTCTTGACACGTTATTAAAATGTTAGAAGTCTCAGAAACCAAATTATTTACAAAATATTCAACTTCTGTTGATGTGAAAGTTTCACAGTTCCACAGCCTGTTGTCAGCTTTTTGAACTAGAAATGCTACAACACTTTTAATTCTTGGTGGAAGTATCACATTTCCCCACAATGACAAATGATTATAAATATCATATTTATGTGATTCCACAACAGTAATAGCAAGTTTTTGGCAGATCATCATAAACTCTTCAGGAAGGTTATAATCACTTGGAGAGGTTCCTATAAAAACTGGCTTATTATCACATTTCAGAAGTTTATCAGGTGGAACAAAAATTAAATGCAAATCTTTAAAAAAAGAAAGACTGTCTGGAAAATGCTTCTTGATACAAGTCCACACTGACTGAAGCCATTGGAGAGAAAACCATGGCACATCATTTAAAGATAATTCATTGAAATGTTGAAAATCATTCAACATTAATTTCAGGAGGATTACAAAACTTTCACCATCAACTGTAGTTAAATTGAAACATTCTGAAATAAAAAATTTTTCATTAAAATATTTTAATAATTAAATAGAAAACATACAGAATTAACATTAAGTATGTTTTACTTTTAGCAACAAAGTCCTTGCAGCCAATGGGTGTTCTCTCTGAACACACAAATTTGTGTTTCAAAGGTGGAAATAAGGTTTGAGGGAACTCATCACTCCCGATGTACACTTTTTCTGTAGATGAAGAATGATCAAAGTATGTCCAAGTTCCATCTGACAGTGGTAGCAAATGTACTTCAATCATGTTTTCTAGATTGCTGATGTTTTCAGAGAAATAATCTAATAATATTATTTTTTCTTGTTCACTAAATTTTTCTTCCCACTGCACAGTTTTAAAATTTTGACACAACTCATTGGCATTCAAAACTTTTGCTTTTGTTGGAGGCATGATCTCAACGATATGACTTGGTAGACATGCCAAATCATTTTTACTTAAATTCATTATTTTCTTACAAAAACTTTTTAACTCTTCTGACATATTCAAGTTCAAATAAGAAATTGAAAATTTCCATGTCATAGTCGTGACAGAAAAGAAAGTGAAAGATTGAGTAACAATCTGATTAAAATTTTCAACGAATTGGTTCCAATGATGGTTGACATTTTGCTTATTTGGAATTACTGAATAAATAAACTGTGAATATATTTCAAGTAAATGAGGATCAGAATTATTTTTGTTATCTGAAGTCAGTTTCTTATGCAACTCAATTAAATAACGTATTAGTTCATTTAAACAAGCTGGAAGAATTTTTTCGATTAAGAATTTGTTCCAAATAAGATCCTTATCTTGAAGTTTATTCAGATCTTGTCCTGCTGTCAACCACTTAATGTGTCTTCTGTTTTGATCAACTGCAAAAGAACCGTGAACATGAAAGTTAAATCCAGTCGGACTTTTTTCTTCAATTGGAAGTGGCAGAAAACAAAACATTTGACCATAAGGTTCATTTGATACTGGAACTGAAGTTTTACTTGGAATTTTTGAAGCAACACCAACAAGTGGCAGATATCCATCTATGCATTCATTTTCTGTAGGCTTGCTTTCTTTACCAGCAAATTGTTGACACACAACCCACTTGGATGATTTCTGTTGACCATTGGAACTTTCCACTGTTATCTCCATTGGATATGTCACAGAAAATGACTGTTGTGTATACCAATGTTTAATGTTGTCATTGATATTGTCACACAACTTTTGTCTGATTTCCTGAACATTTGAAAAATTATTCTTGTAAATGTTTATGTCTACTATCTTCTCAATATGCCCATTCTCATGCTTTTTGTAGAAGGTAATATTTTCAATTTTCTTTAAAAACAGTAAAATTATTTCACTCTCAGCTTTCAAAAAGTTGATTAACTGTTTAATATTCTGCTCCACATAGCAGGTATTGCTAAGATCAGAATGCATGTTGTTGTCACGAAGTGGAAATCTGAACATCGTTCCATTGAAATATCCTGTTTGAAAAAGTATGCTAACTTTGAGCATACATATATAAATAGTTATAAATACACACATACATACATACATACATACATACATACATACATACATACATACATACATACATACATACATACATACATACATACATACATACATACATACATACATACATACATACATACATACATACATACATACATACATACATACCTACATACATACATACATACAGGGGTGCCCATCCCCCTTGGCTGCTGGAGGCAGACTCTTCCCCTCCATTTTTATCCCCCCTCTTTTTTTTATTCCGTCTTCTCTCTGTCCCGAATGTATGTTCAGACTAAAAAAAGATATTAAGATGGCATACTTCTAAAAATTACCTGCAAATTGACAATATGGCCACATCCAAATACCAGTAAAATTATAAGCTGTTTCAATATTTAATTAAAAAATTACATCACTATGAATAAAATTAGGCATTGTCTAATGAAGAAAGTGCGCTTGCATAGTGGGAGTAGCACCAGCAACATGGGAAATAAAGTCATCATCTTTTAAGTGTACAATCAAGTCTTTTTCTAGTGATATTATCGTGAGGGCTGACAAATAATCATCTGAAATTGATGATCGAAGTCTATTTTGATGATCTTCAGTTTACTTAAAGCCATTTCAGCTGAGACATTAAAAACTGCAAGACAAGCGAAGATGCTATACATACTGTACACATTTGGAAAGCCAGATAACTCCGAAAGCAATTGCAATGGTTTCAATAATGCATATCGTTGCCACTGCCGTTCTTCGTTCAGCTTTGCGTCATTTTCTGTCATGTTGTTGCCAATATCAGACTCAACATCAGCATTTTTGTGGTTTTCTTCATTATCAGATCGCCCTTGATCATTGCAACCTTTTTGTAAGAGATCATCTGTATTATTTGTAGTGCTATTTTGAGACAGAAGACAGAACGTTGTTTTGAAGCCTGACAGTTCAGCTGTGACTGCATTGGCATCAGCTCCATAGAATTGGCAAATCATTTTAATGTCAGAACTATTTATTAAATGCTTTTATTTAACTTCCCTCGCTTTTCTGTTTGTTTGTTTGTTTGTCTGTAGTGATCAAATTTTAGAAACAAAAATTCACCCACTTTTCGACCACCTAGAGTTCTAAAACTTTCAGAGAAGCTTTATTCTGGATTACAATACATGAATTGAATGTTTCTAAAATAAATTAGGCTTTAAATCAATTAAAATTATTCAAATCAAATTAATCAAGTTGTTTATGTATACATCGCCAGAGGTCCAAAATAATTAAACAGTACGGATGTTTATTTATAAGTCGCCAGAGGTCCAAAATAATTAACCAGTAGAGATGTTTATGCATAAGTCAAAAATTAAATCAAATCAAATTAATCAAGTTTGCCGTTACAGGTAAAAGCAAATTCGACTAATATTCATTTATATAGAGCTTTGAAACTTTCAGAATAGCTGTATTCTTGATAACAATATATGAATGAAGTGTTTTAGATAACAACTAATCCATACATCGATTTAAATTTATGAATTTTGATTTCATATGAAAGAAATAAACATTATACAAATTGAGCGTAATGGTTGTTTTAGATTCAAAAATTTTAGTTTGTTGAATCAGATAAAGAAGCAAATAAAAGCTTTTTTTTAATTTATTTTTTATCTTTGCTTGTAGACTTATCACTTGTGGTCGTCAAGACCACGCTTTCTTTATCAGGAGACTTTGAAGTCGTTTTTTAAAGTTTTATTAAATAGAACCAACAAATAAAATAAACAATTCGACAAGATCCAACAATGTCGAAACAAAATGGAAACAAAGTTCGAAGTTGAGGCTTAACTAATAAATATGGCGGACAACGAGAACGTCGAAAGCGACGAGAACAACGAAGAAGAAGAAGTCGCGCAAGGTGAAAAGGTGCAAAGGTTGCCACTAGCTATCGCGAGCTAAGCGAGCTAAGGAGCGCTCACCTGTAACAACCGACGTGCGGCTTACTGCACATTAAAGAGTGTTTGAGGTGTGAACGACAATTGTTGCATGAATGTAAGGTTCTGTTGCTTAAATCTGCTACAGATCTGAAACTTTTTAAACGTAAAACTAAAGTTCAGGGAAGGAATTCCCCCCTAGCTTTGCGAGGAAGCATTTGCCTCCTAACGCCCCCCCTGGGTGCCCCTGCATGCATACATACATACATACAGGGCCGTATTTAGAAATTGTTTTCGGGGGGAGGTTCAAATTGTTTTCAAATTTTTCCTCTATCATGGAATGTATCACAATTGTAAAAAATACAGGACCAAAATGTTCAAGACAAAGAACATTTTACAGGACTTAAACATTTCCTCAGTAGCTAACCGTTTTCTCGTGATTATAATTTTTAATAAAATAAAAAATATTGTGATCTGTACGGAAAACAAAAAACAAGTAGAGAAGCCATTGGAAGAATGGAGGTTTGCTTTAGGGCAAAGAAGAATGAGATTGAACTGAAGTAAACCAGAGTATGATACCGAAGTTATCAGCGCTGCTGGATACCCCAACTAACTTGCAAAAAAAAAGTTTGTGCATGGGGTTGTGCAATAGATCGCTTAAAAGGTTTGTAGAAGAGAAATATCATGGTGGAAAAATAAAACTATTATTCTAAAAAATAAAAAAGTCATAGGCGAAAAACCGTCACCGTCCCTATGTAAATGTATGGAGAAGATTTTTCACTAGTGTTTGGGGCCCTGTTACTGTAGATTATAATTTTCGACTGCATTGGGTTTGTAACTTAATGCATTATAAAGACAAATTTATTAGCTAAACATAGAGACCAATTGTTTTAAAATAGAACCTAATTCAAAATTTAAAATCACATTAACATTGCAATTTTTCAAGGATATTTTATATTATCCTAGCACATTTGTTCTTATTTTACACCGATTTTATATTTGTCATGATTTGGGGGGGGGGGTTGAACCCGTAAACCGCCCCTTAAATACGGCCCTGCATACATAGGTACATACAAACATGCATGCATGCATACATACATACATACATACATACATACATACATACATACATACATACATACATACATACATACATACATACATACATACATACATACATATACATACATACATACATACATACATACATACATACATACATACATACATACATACATACATACATACATACATACATACATACATACATACATACATACATACATACATACATACATACATACATACATACATACATACATACATACATACATACATACATACATACATACATACATACATACATACATACATACATACATACATACATACATACATACATACATGCCATGGATTTCGGATGAGTGTCTGGATTTGGTAGCTGAGCGGAAAAGAATCAAGCACGTCGATTTCGAACAATACCGGCGACTTAATCAAGAGGTAAGGCGGAAAATGAAGATCGAGCGAGAGGCGTATTGGAACGATGTTGCAGCCGAAATGGAAGAAGCCGCATCACGACATGAATATCGAACATTGTATCAGACACTACAACGTTTAGGCGGAAAAACAAAATCGATCAACGATAACATCAGGAAAACGGATGGAAAGTTTGTTAGTTCGTCCTCCGATCGATTACAGAGGTGGCGGGAATTCTTCCACGAACTGTACAACCACGATCCGCCTGCAGGACCAGCCGCGGACCCGCCACAAATCGATCAACCGCAGATCCCATTTCCCGTCGACGTACCAACAATCGCCGAAGTGAAAGCGGCCGTCAAATCGCTCAAGAACGGAAAAGCGCCGGGCATCGATCAAATTACAGCCGAGATGATCAAAGCTGGTGGTGACATTCTATTGCAACGTCTACACGTCCTATTAACATGCATCTGGGACACGGAGTACGTACCATCAGCGTGGAGGAAAGCGATCGTCGTTCCCATTTTGAAGAAAGGAGACAGTCGAGAATGCAAAAACTACCGCGGCATTAGTCTCCTTTCAATCGTTGGAAAAGTATTCACGAAGATCATTCAGTCACGACTACAAAAACATTGTGAACAATCGTGCCGAGAGGAACAGGCCGGATTTCGACCGAATCGTGGATGCATCGATCAAATCTTCGCACTACGCCAACTCGTGGAAGAGAGGGTTCGATGTGGCCGGCGGACTGTTGTTGTCTTCATCGACTTCAAATCGGCTTTCGACTGCATCCATTGGCCATCATTGTGGACGGCATTGGAAAGAGAAAACATACCGCCGAAAGTCATCCGTTTGTTACAAGCGTCGTATAGTGGTTCGACCAGCTGCATCCGAATTCGAAACGACCTATCGGACGAGTTTACCATTCAAACCGGTGTCCGACAGGGAGACGTCACCTCTCCGCTTTTATTTAACGTCGTGATCGATGCGATCATGAGGAAATCGTTCGAAGGAAGGCGTGGTGTTCAATACGACAAAAACAACTTTGTCACTGATCTGATGTTCGCGGACGATAGCGCCGTATTCGCCGACACCGACGTGGAAGCTACAGATTGCCTAAACGACATCGGCAATATTGCCAAGTCATACGGCCTAAAGATCAACGCCGAGAAGACCAAGGTATTAACAACGGACGGGTCGCCAGCTCATGTCCACCTAAATGATGTCCAGATCGAGCAAGTGACGAAATTTAAATACCTTGGATCGATCGTGCAGGAAAAGAAGACGTCGTCGTCGGCCGACGTCCACAGCCGCGTTGGCCAGGCGACTGCGGCATTTGCAGCGCTCAGATGGTGCGTTTGGAAGAGAACGAACATTGCAATCAAGACAAAAATTCGTCTTTACCGAACATTGATTCTTCCGATCCTCCTATATGGCTCGGAGACATGGACATTGTTTAAATCCGATGTGAATAGACTTGAAGTATTCCAAATGCAATGCCTGCGGCGAATACTGGGAGTCTCCATCCGCGACCGCATTCGAAACGAGACGATCCGTGAACGGTGTGATCGACAACCACTGATCGACGAACACATCTAAAAACGGCGACTACGGTGGTTCGGGCACGTCTGCCGAATGGATGATAAACGGCTTCCCAATAGTTTACTTTGGCGGGAGCGACCGCCTGGCTGGCGCATCCAACGTTCGGCGCCAAAGAAAACATGGCTGAAAATTATTGATGGGGACCTCAAGAGGAAGCGACTGACCGCCGATGGGGCGAGAAGGGTTGCAGCCGATCGAGGAAAATGGAAGATTGTCGTGGAAGACGTTCGTGGTCCCGTGGCACCGACAGCAGCGTATTGGCTTCGAGGACATCCTCCTCCCCAAGCGCCGGCTACGGACTAAATAATAATAATAATAACATACATACATACATACATATATACATGCATGCATGCATTTACGAATTCATGCACGCACACACAATTAAACACACATACATTCGTATATGCGTATAGTATAATCTAAATGAAATTGTATCGAGAGATTTTTTCTACTTATTCATCTATTTAAATTCAAAAGTTCTGAAGATCATTCTACAATGAACTCACTTCAAAAAAATTTAAAGTTCAGTTACAAAAATAAATACTTCTGAAAAGTTTAAAAAGCAAAAATTATTAAAAAATTATTTAAAGAAACATAACGATAACGACGAAAAAAACTTTCATCGTCTTGATGTCATAGTAACTATAAACATCTTTTGATTACTATTCGCCGGGGTAATATTTTTACAATACGACACCGCTATGAAATTTTATCACTGTCTTAAAATCATGTTTCTAATTTTTTGTTTAAATTTGTAGTTTAACCAAACCAAACATTAAAGCAATTACCAAAATTATCTTTTTTTACTCCAAAAATATCTTGCAAGAATGGTTCAAACTGATGACTCAGTCTGAAAATCTCGATTTTGTCCATTTCATCATTTAAATTCCAGTCATAGCTTGATGTTCTTTCTGGAGAGCTTTGCCCTGGGACATTAACTTCAAAATATCTTTTGTGAGGATCAATAAAGCCAATATTGTTTCCACTGTAAATGCTTGGTAAATCTGAAATTGTTCCAAAAATTGCTAGTAACAAAAAATTATAAAAAAAATGTTATATTGGCGTGTTTTTTGTATAAATGACTATTTATTTCACTGAATAACAGAAATCATAACTTAAAATCAGCAAAGATTTTTTCAAAAGCCAAAAAAATTATTTTCACATTGAAAAGTTGGAGAATTTTTTTATTTATCTCTGGATAAATAATTCAAATCAACTCATAAAAACAAGGTTTTGATTATAAATTTTCTATTTAAAAAATCAATTGTCGTTTTTTAATAAACTTGAAACTGATGGTATTATTTCTTTGACAAAAATTTTTATTTTTCCAAATTTAAATTACATGTTATCCAATCGATTCAAAAAAAATTTATCAGCAAAATTCAATACACCAAATTTTAGATTGAGTTGATGACGGGAAGTATGTTTTTTAAACGTTACAAGATTCGCCCTCATATCAATAAGAAACCAGTAAAGTTAAATAAAAGATTAGCTGGGTTAGCCGGCGTTGCCCAGGTTCTTAGATGATTTTCTCTGCTGTTTTTTATCTATCTCCTTTGTTCTTTCGCTTTTTTTCTTTCTCGTTCTTTCACTTTTTCTTTTTTTTTCTTTTTTTCTTGCTTTCTTTTTAAATCCTTTAAATTAACTTCACCGTGTTTGCTTGCTGCTTGCGTGATGGCTTGCTAGTATGCTAAAGCCATATGTTGGGACCCTTTGTCCAATCGAGTCGAAATTTGGTGGGTTTATTTGTCTTGCGGAATTTACTATTAAGTTTTCAGATCGATTGGACAAAATTTGAATGAATTATAAAATAAAATTAATTAAAACTTTAAAAAATAAAAAAAAATATATTTAAAAACTTTTTTTAAATACTACGTTTTTGTGACCTAAAAAAAAAAAAAAACAATTTTCTGGGCTGTGTGAGAAATGTTTTGATGGAGACATGCAGTAATTGTGGACATTCGTATAATGAACAAGCCATAATTTTTTAAAACTTAAAACGTGGGGCACCTTTTACTCAAACTAACCATCTGTTATTTTTTAAACAGTATAGAACGCTTTTTTGAATATAAATGGCGTCCCCCACAAGATTTTTTCTACCAAATAAAAAAAATATCTTTATTAGCTCATTTATTTAGATTAGTTTATAAACGTAGTATTTTTCATATATTTTGAATTATATCTACTTAGTTATATCATATATCTCTGCTAATATTTTTTAATTTTTTAGATACCCGTTGTTACATTCATAGTTTAAAAGTTTTTTTTGTCTGTGTTTAATATTTAATAAAAGTTAATATTTTTGTAGAATGTTTTTTTAATTATTATGATGTTTTACATGAAAATATAACATTTTAGTGTATATTGGCATGGTCATTCAAGTTTTAAGATTCTCTAAGTTGAATTTAAAAATTCTTCGCCCCATCCCCAAGATTTCGCTGAATCGCCGCATCTGAACATGCGCCACTGACTATAAAATAAGCCGGGCTCGGGTCTAAAAAATCGGTGTAGGGCTCTATGGATTAGAGTACTGCACGAGCCGGGCAAGGCCGTAATTTTAGGGTCTTGAGACAGGCAGGGCCGGACCTGAAGTGAAGCCGGGCCGAGATTTTTGTCAAGTATATAGGTATGTTAGGCTTGATAAAAAGGGCCGGGCCGAGTCGGACCGTGAAAAATCGGCCCGTGCAGTACTCTACTATAGATGCGACGGGCACTGCTAGTAAATAAATATAGAACGTGAAATTTTAAAGTAAGGAGCAGTATCGTAGTAAAGGCGGTGCCAGCGGTGCCGTGGCACAGGGCGCAATTCTAAATGGGGCGCAAAATAAAACGAAGGTTTCGAAAAAAAATTGAAAAGTGGCTCAGACTACCCCCCCTCCCTAGTCATTAGGATTGTTGAAAGGAAAGTTTTAAAGACAGATGGGATGTTGTTGTAGGGGCGCATTCATTAGACTTTGCCCCGGGCGCCACAAACCCTAGTTACGCTACTGATAAGTAGAAATTGAAAAGTGAAAGTGCTAAATTTTAAACAATTGTAGGGATAAACAATGAAAGGTGAGCATTAATACACGACATTGGAGTACGAGCATATGCTCTGTTACGCTACTCTGATCAATAAACATGACACTCAAGTGCGAGCTTTAGCACGTGCTCACTGTCAGCTCGTATCTATCTTATTCTTCTTGATTACTATAAATTTTGTTGATTTTATAAACATGTACCGTGATATAATGCCGTCTGGGACAGAGGGAGTATAGACAACAACGCTACTACAAGATGGCTAAGTGTATGTTCTCCATTTTTGCCTTTTCCTTTTTGAACGAAGGGTCGAGATTATTGTCTGAAGAGTTTTCAGAAAAAGTGGTGGCAAGAATGTTTGCTGTCTCTAGGGTTGTTACAATTACTGAATCTAAAACTGAAACATTCAGTTAACTGAAATTTTTTAGATTCAGTAACTTCAACTGAAACTGAAACTGAATCATTTTTAAAAACTGTAACTGAAACTGAATCTATTGAGAAAACTGAATATAACTGAATCTTTTAGAAAAAATTTGTTTATCATTTTTATATTATTTTTATGTTTGCGGTTAAATGTTTGATTCTATGGCACGGACGATAACTTCGGTCGAAGTTAGGAATAGTTTTTTCTTTTTGTTTCGTGTTAGTGTTCTGTTGCTTGCGTTGTTTATCGAAAATTTTCAAGTTTTTAGAATTACCAAAATGGAAGATACTTGTGTTGGTAATAACATTGTCATCGACGAATCTACCGAGGAAGAATAGCTTCATTTTAAGTTTAATACATTTGAATCACGCACACATAGGTTTTCCAGAATTAAAAAAAGTTCAGTATTAACTCAAATTAACTGAAATAAATGAGTTTGAAGCATCGCATCACTTATTTTACGGTCTATAGCTGATATGCGTAACAATTTGCAAAACTGAACAAAATTTACTGATCAAAACTTTTAAATAATTTTAAAAAATTTAAGAAAATTGAAAGTTTTATATAATTTTACATGTTTTACAACTTTAAGAGCAACATTAAAGTTGAATGTTTTTGGCTAAAACTAATTAAATTAAAAAACACTGAAAAAAGGCAAACAATTAATGAATCAGACGACAATTTTAATTTATATAAGAAATTTTAGGAAGCATTTTGTGTTTTAATTACCAATATTTTTTTCAATATGGTGTTCATCGGTTTGCAAATAAAAACAGGAATAATGAACTTTTTATAAGAAGTATTCAGCCTAAGAAAAAAAATAAAAAATTCTTTTTTTTTAAAACAACGTCTTTATATATATATCGCCGAATGCTTTTATCTTCCGAATGAAAAGTTTCGTTCAAACAGTTTTATTACGCGCACTCAAATATTGTCTTGAAATTTTTTAAATATAAGCGTTGTTTTTTTTAATTATTTTTTTTTACTTTTTGGTGTTTAAATCTTTTTGTTTAATTTTTTTAAATGCTTTTATTTTTAGTTTTTTAAATGCTTTTATTCTTAATTTTTTTAAGGCTTTTATTTAACTTCACTCGTCTCTCTGTTTGTTTGTTTGTTTGTTTGTCTGTGGTGATCAAATCTTAGAAACAAAAATTCCACACTTTTCGACCACCTAGAGGTTTAAAACTTTCAGGAAAGCTTTATTCTGGATGACAATACATCAATTGAATGTTTCCGACATGAATTAGGCCTTAAATGAATTAAAATTAATCAAGGTTGTCCGTTAGGGTTAGGGTTAGGGTTAGGGTTAAGGTTAGGATTAAGGTTAGGGTTAGGGTTAGATAACAACTAATTCATACATCGAGTTAAATTTATGAATTTTAATTTCATATGAAAGAAATAAATAATGTACAAGATTGAGCGTAACGGATGTTTTAGATTCAAAAATTTTAGTTCGTTGACTTAGATATAATGACAAATAATAGCTTTTTTTACCAATGCTTTTATTAACTCGTCGTCTCTGTTTCTCTGTCTGTCTGTTTCTCTGTCTGTTTCAAATCTTGCAATCAATTTTTGAGTCACTTCCTGATGATAGATTTTTTTCAAATTTTGCATACATGCTCAAAATAGAAGACAATGCAATATTCAATTATTAGTTTTACAATAAGTCAATTAATTTAGTTAATTTTAATTAATTTCGATATAATTAAGATATTTCGACTTTAATATAAAATAAAAGAGTAATATAAGAAAAAATTGATTGCAAAATTTGTGTTTTAATTACATATAAGAGCGTTGGTTTTAAAAATTCGTTTTTAATTTACTTGTTTTAATTTAATTTTTCATTTTTACTTATTTAAATCTGTAAACGGATTAATGTATTGTCACCGAATATACCCCTGAACGCAAAAAAAACAATTTTTAACACCATTAGAAGTGCCTTACGAAAGCTTTAGAAAATTCCATGAAACAAACAACAGGAAACATCAGAACAAGTTAATAAAAACGTTGTAAAAAGAGAAAAATGAAAAAAATGAAAAAAGAAGAAAGAAGTGTCCCGCCCGTTTATGAGACACAACGGACATGCAAACCCCAGTTATATACAATATAGAAAAAAAGGAAACAAAAAAACATCACAAAGAAAATAAGAATTATTTCTGGGCGACCGAGTCTATCAGCTGTGTTTTGAGCATATGACAGATAGCGGCCGGACAGACTGCACGGATCAGGTTAGGCATGGTAGGAGCGGAGAAAAAAGTTTGATCCAGTTTTGTGACGAGGCGCTGCCAAGGTGGGCCCTGTTACTGAGTGTTGCTGGACTCTGTCAGATTCTTTGGAAGTTCTTGGATCTGTGGGAAGAGTTTTGAATGATCGTGGAAGTTGCGCAGAAAACCTCTCAAATGTGGATTGCGGGTCTTGCTTGAAAGAGGATTGTGTGACTAAGAATAGTGAAAAGTTCCTGTTTAAAAAAAGTGTTTATAGGCAACGAGCTTGGCGGAGATGACTTGAGTGATGTCTGCAATGATGACATTTGAGGTGCGGATGTTCAGCAGGAATTGCAGGAGGGTGGGTCAGATTTTCTGAGAGATGATCAGTTTTGGACAATTGGGGAGAACTTGGTTCCAAAACAAAATAGTTTTCAAGAAAATGAACCAGAAATCAAAGTGATGACCAATTTGGACTCTCGGAAGAATAAGGCTACGTAAATTAATCAATTGAGTCAGTTGAGGATGGACAGTTCTGTGTGATCACTGAATTTGCGGTTGGGTGATCGGGGGTTAATGGGGTTTGCTGTGAAGACTACATATGCTCCGGCGAAACTGGAAGAGACTGTGTCAGAGAGTCAAAAAATTGACCATGTCGTTCTTAGATTGCGGTTGAAGCCTCAAGTAAAAATTTAGGTTTTCAGTATCTATAGCTGGGTCGAGTGTTTCAGAGCGGCTGAGCTGTTCTGAACAAATCTAATTAAAATTAGTAAAACTGTGGAATTAACTAAGTAGACTAAAAGGCTAGAATATAGACTAAATCAACTAAAGCAAAAAAGTTACACCTGAAATTTAGCCAAATCCTTATGATGTAACTTGTCAGGATCTGTGCCATATGTTGTATAGTCCATGAGAAAACTAACTTTACTTGCACCTGCATCTTCAGCATTTTGAATCAACTCCTAAAGTAATATTTTAAAAAACGAAAACAATGTTATAATCTAAACAATTGTTTTATTTAATTTGTTCATTGCCTACCTGCTTTAAAAAATTGTAAATTTTTCAAAACAAAGATAAAGACTCGAACCTAGACTCACTTAATCTTACCAACTACCCAGTTGCCATTAGTAAAGTAAATAAGACAAAAGTTTTAAGACTTCTTGTCTCTCTATCTTCGGTTTCTTTTAATCATTCTTTCTCTTTCCACAACCTATCAATGTTGTGTTGTTTTTAAATTCGTTCACACTCTTTGACAACACCAAACTGTTTGGGAGCTGATTCCATTTATCAACTATTCTTAGGCATTACAAATCCCAGGATTACGGGATTGAAAAATTCTCAACCCCGGGATCCCAGGGTTTTCAGATTGGATTTGAGCAGTTTTTGAATTTCATTTAAATCCTAACGTGATTTGGCAATCTTATTATCTTTCTTTCATTATATGAACCTAAAACTGAATTTTGAACAGTATTATTTAATTTACATACTAAAAATGCAGGGTTACCCGGGGGTGTTTAAAAGTTTTTATTTCATGGTTTCTCCCTCTCTTTCTTCTCTTTCTCGCTTTTTTCTCTTCCTTGTTATTTTACTCCATTTCTTTTTTTCTTTTCTTTCTCCCACTCCCTTTTCGTATTCCTTTCAGTCCCTCTCCTTTTAATTTTTCTATTTCCTTCTTTTTTTGGCAGAAAGGGGGTGACGTTTGGCGTGCTCGCTCTTTTTCTTTTTTCCCTCCACCTTTGTTTTTTTTTCTTTCTATTTTTTTTCGCTTCTCCGTTAAATTTTTGAGACCTCTAAACGAGACAAGTTGTTTTTCTATTTTAAGTCATTTATTTCTATCTTTTTTGTTCTCATTTTTATATAATAAAGTTTCTCTGTTCATATTCTTTTAATACATCGCCCTTTTCATCATTTAATTCGGTTTAAATTTTGACCTTTACAAATTTTATATATTTTAGCTCAGAGGTGTCCGTGGGTCCATTTTGAGCTACCCAACCCACCACAAGATGGAAATTCTTGACCCAACCCAATCCAACAACAACAAAAATTCTGAAAACATGTATATTAACGTGTACAAATTTTAAATTATATCAAAAGTGGCTCAGAATGCCCGCACGCATAGCCCATCTAATAAGTTCAATTGATTCCAATTCGGCACCACTTTTTCCGCAGATGGGCTTGACCTTATGTCAGTTATTGTGTGTCCCACAAAAGAAATGTCACGCTGAGACTGAGCTGAACTTGCTATGGAATTGAAATATAAACATTCAAGCGGAGACGACGTTGAGGATAATAGTTTAATATTCGATGGTTAAACGCAACGATGGAAAAAATTTTATCATATTGTTATATCTACGGTTATAATTTTATATCATTGCTTTCGCACCTCAGAAAGACATTTATTATTATTAGGATCATATTATATATGAGAAAGTATAAAATAGACTTATCCAAGCTTCATTTTATCATCATCCAATAAACTACAAAACCATTCTATTGGACCCGTAATACGATTTGACGATATTATAACATTGGTGTCTAGAAGTGGATTAAAAGAATGGTTTTGAAAGCATTGGATGAGCTTTGGACGAGTGAATTGAAAGACGAGCTGGAGAAACGTAGCCTGAGCGATACAGGTAAAAAGGACGAACTTAGGGAACGCTTCCTAGCCGCGTTAGTGAATGAAGGCTATGGGCCTGACGACGATGAATATTTATTCGATATTGACGAGGAAGCTGTGGTTAAGCGGAGAAACCTAAAAAAAAATTGCTGGAACAAGAAAGACAACAAGCGAGAGAAAACATAGCAGCACAGGGGAAGACAGGAGAAGGAATGATTCTTGGCCACGAAAACAAAGTAGCAGCAGCAGATACGGCGTTGCTGTCAAAAAAGGACAACAAAGAGGAAGAAAATGGGAATGTTTCTGACATTGGATTGCTTGAGTGTAGTCTGGACGGTACGACTGTTGAGAGTTTGGTCGCAGGGTTGGCTGATGCAGTGGTGGACACGGTTCTGGACCAGCGGGTTGCTGGTAAAGAAAAACATGTGGGTTGCTGCGGCGAAACCCAATTTGAACTGGAGTCCACCAGCTGTGTCTCAGAGCATTTGACGGATGACGGCTGTACAGACTGCACAGGTAAGGTGGGTCATGATGATGAGCCTGTCAAAAACGGTCATAATAATGAACCTTGCAAAGATGTTCAAGATGAACCATGCAAAGATGTTCAAGATGAACCATGCAAAGATGGTGATGACGAGCTTGGCAAGATGGTGACAATGATACAGTCGGTTTGGACGTCGACAACAAAACAAAAAAGATGAAAAGAATGTTGAAAACGAAATGCAAAACGATGAGAATGAAAGTGACGATGATGATTATGATAATGGCAATAACAGCGATGGCTTTTAACCATACAGCGACGGTTCTGGAAAGGAAGCCTCCATAACAGACCACGGCACCGAATATTCAGGGTCAGATTTTAGTGACGAATCTGACTCGGATGAAGCAACCGAGGATTTAAAAACGGACGAAACTCCAATGGAGAAATACGTCGAAGCTAACTTGACAAAAAAAGAAGACACTGATTTGAGAGACGATGGCTCGGTTTTAGCTCGGGGTTGAAATGGATAAAAATTATCAACTTGCTGTGAGTTAGGTTGGATTGGTGATTGGCTTAAACTTAAATTTTGCCATAACCTTTCTCTGCAGTTATAGTTGAATCAAATGGACTTATTTGATCATGGGATGTGTAACGTTTTTTAAGACGCTAAAAACGTAGTTTATTAAAATACTAAAGAACTCAATTCAGCCATAATTTAGCTCGTGCCCGGTCAATGTCAACATGGCCGCCCTCCACGTGTGCATACCAAAGATCATACAATATAATGCCTAGATATATATATAATATGAGATACGTCACATTTCCCTTGTCAAAAAAAAATTAAATACAATAAAACAAAAACGAGTTAGTCCTTGTTCACATATCGAAGCGGCTTCTTGATGATTCGCCCATATCTCGTTGTGATGGGCTGTTCAGGATGGCTTTCCACAGTACCTCCTGGTGGGATCTCTCTGTTGGAAGTTTCTTGCTGATGATGAAGAGGAAGACTGGTTGATGTATGACCATCTGCATGTATGTCTTCAAAAACAACCGGAGGCTCATTCGAAAGCCTAACATGCCTGGCATTACGAGGAAGACTGGTTGATGTATGACAATCTGGATTTCTGTCTTCAAATACAACTGGAGGCTCATTCGAAAGCCTAACATGTTTGGCATTACGTCTGTAGTTCGATCCATCGTAAGTTTGCAATTTGTAGGAACGAAAAGGCAACACCTTTGTAACCTCCGCTTTGGTCCAGGGACTGTTGTCATTCAGTTTTACGCGGACTGTTTGACCTTTGAGAATCGGCTTCTTTATTCTTGTATGCCTGTCGTAATAGAATGCTTGTTTGTTCTTTTCCTCTACAATTTTTCTCGGTACATCCAAACTCGCTGAAGGAGAAGCCCGTAGTAGCACAACATTTGTGGGCAGTAGCGTTCTTCCTCGTCGACCATGTATCATTTGGGCGGGGGATTCTTTCAGATTTTCAGAAGGTGTGTTTCTCCAATCGAGTAAGGTAAGGAAAGGATCTGTTTTCGCTTCTAATGCTTTAGCCATTAATCTTTTTATCGTTTTAACTGAGTTTTCAACCTTTCCATTTGATTGCGGGTATCTAGGTGAAGAGGTGAGATGTTGAAACTCATATTTTTCAGCAAAAAGTCTGAATTCTTCTGAGTTGAACGGTGGTCCGTTGTCTGAAAAAACGACTTCCGGCAGTCCATAGCGTGCAAAATGATGTTTGACTCTGTAAATAATTTCTGCCGACTTTTTGTCATTCAACCGATCAATTTCAAAGAAGTTACTAAAGTAATCTGTGCAGATAAGATAACTTCTTCCTTGAAATTCAAATAAATCGACACCTACCTTTTGCCATGGTCGGGATGGCGTTGGATGTGGTAATAAAGGTTCTCTTTGTGTTTCCGCTTGTAACTTGGCGCAAACTGCACATTGACTAACGTATTCAGTGATGTGCTTTGTTAGTCCCGGCCAAAACACTGATTCTTTAGCTCTTCTGATGCAACCATTAATGCCAATGTGGCTTGAATGAGCTCGTTCAATTATTAGCTGTCGAGCGCTCGGTGGTACAAAAAGACGAAATCCCTTGAAAATTAAATCGTTCTCGATTACCATTTCATCGCAAAAAGGGTAAAATTCTTTTAAATCATTTGGTAGATCAGAAATTTTTTCTGGCCAGCCAACATGAATCTGATGAACCAGTGCAGCGTAAGAGTCATCATACTTTGCTGCTGACTTTACTATCTCTTTAACTTTGTCTGACGCTATAAGTACTGCAACAGTGCCATCATCGCCATCTTCATTCACTGAAGCCACATCTTCTGAAAAGTGTTCGGATTGAGAATGTTTCATATTTCTGGACGGGTATGCTCGGCTAAGAATATCTGCAACGACAACTTGAGTACCCGGTTTAAAAACTAAATCAAATGTGTAGTTTTGCAGTCTCAGTAACATTCGTTGTAGTCGTCGTGGGGCACTGGTTAGAGCTTTCTTGAAGATAGAAATTAGTGGCTTGTGATCTGTCTGAACCACAACATGACGACCATAAACATAAGTATGAAACTTTTCCATTGCAAAAAGTATTGAAAAGTTTTCCTTTTCTATCTGAGCGTAGTTTAGCTCAGTCTGCGTTAAAGCCCGAGAGGCATATGCTACCGGAGATCCGTTCTGGAGCAAACATGCCTCAAGGCCAGATTGTGATGAATCGCATTGCACAGTGGTAGGTTGTTTTGGATCAAAATACTGCAACACCGGGGCAGTTCGAAGAAGCAACTTCAAGGTTTCCAGTGCCCTACCATGCACGTCCGGGTCCCAATAAAATTCAGATTCTTTGTTCAATAGCTCTCTTAGCGGTGCAGTAACTTCAGAAAAACTTGGAACAAACTTAGCAAGGTAGGTTGCCATACCCAATAGTCTCTGAACTCCTTTTGCATCATCTGGAGGTGACATGTTGTCAATTGCCTCGAGTTTCTCACTGTCTGCTTCCAAACCCTTCTCAGTAAGACGATGGCCCATGAACTCAATTGATTTCCTTCGCAATTTCAATTTTTCTTTATTCAAACGAATGCCTGCAAAACGACATCTGTTGAGTAGAGCAATCATTTTCTTGTCATGATCAATAGTGGCTTCTAAGATATTCTTTCCAGAACCGTAAACAAGAATATCATCGGCGATGCACGCAACTCCCTCTAAACCTGCTAAAGCACTGTGAATTCTTCTCTGAAATTCCTCTGGTGCTATGGAAATTCCAAATAGAAGCCGGAGCCAGCGAAACTTTCCAAATGGTGTTTGAAACGTAGTTAGTTTGCTGCTTGCTTCATCCAACTCAACATGCCAGAAAGCATCCTTGGCATCTACTGTTGAAAACACTCTTGCATTTTTCAAGTCGGGTAGAATATCATCAATAGTTGGTAAGGGGTAGTGGTTTCGTTTCAATGCTTTGTTCAATGGTTTAGGGTCAATACAAATACGAATCTTACCATTGGATTTCGCTACCACTAGCAATGCCGAAATCCATGCCGATGGCTCCTGTTCCATAACAATTATGCCGTTTTTTACCATCTGTTCGAGTTCCAGTCTTACTTTATCTTTTATGGCAATTGGAAGTCTTCGAAGCGGCATCCTAACTGGAGGAATAGATAAGTCAATCTCGAAATGCAGAGTACCCTCTAGTTTTCCTATGCCAGAGAACAAATCACTGTAATGTTTTAAGACTTGCTCTATTGTTATTGGAGTTTGTGTACAGCAAAGAGTCAATATATTTTCTCGGTTGACTGTGATGAGATGTAATTGCTGACAAGCCTGAGAACCCAATATTGGTTGTTTATGATTTTCGGTAACGTAGAAATCGATTAAGTAACTTTTGCTCGTCTTAGGATTTTTGACTTCTACATTAATCATTCCGAGTGTTTTTAGTTCTGTGTTGTCGAACATACGAAGATTCGTCTCCCGTCTGCGTAGTTTGAATTTGTCTAAGGTTTTGCACAAAATATCGTGTGGAAGAAGATTTACTGTGGCTCCAGAGTCCAAAAGAAATCGGATGTGCTGCTTTCCCAGCTGAAGATTTGCAAATAGCTTTTTTGGGAAGTTTGAATGCTTTTCATTTAAAATTAGGACGTCATCTAATTCAGTTTTAAGACAATTGCAGTCACGTTCCGGCTGTGATCGACAAACACTGGAGAAGTGATTAATTTTTTCGCAGATGTTACATTTCTTTCCGAATGCCGGACAGATTTCTTTCCTGAATTCATGAAAACGCCCACAATATCTACATTTCTCCGCTTTTCTCGATGTTTGGAATTTACAACTATTATAATTTTCTTGTCGCTTTGTTGACGTCAATCTGTGTTCCTTCGTGCTTGCTGTCAGTTTTCGAATGTCTTATGAAGCAGTGAAATCTCGCATCTGCCTGCAGGCAATTTCGCTGGCCCGACAGATATCAATAGCTGCTGTTAAAGACAACTGGCGTATTTGCAGCATCTTCTTTCTGGTCGCGTCATCTCGTATGCCGATAACTAGTTTGTCCCTCAGAATGGAATCTTCCAACGTTCCATACTCACATGTTTTGATAGGGCTTCGCAAAACTGTAAGATATGCATCAAAACTTTCGTTTTCTTCTTGAACTCTTTTGTTCAATATGTAGCGTTCATACGTAACATTGACTTCACCAACACAATATTGTTCAAATGATAAAATAACCTGATCGATGTCTTTTCTTTCGTCGTCGGACATATCAAGAGGTTCGTAGACGTCGTACGCATCATTGCTTAGGCATGCTAAGAATATCGCCGTTCTTTTCGCTTTCGGTTCTCTATTGAAATCTGTCGCAATTTCATAGTTCATCCATTGAGCTTTAAAACGTTTCCAATTACTGGCAATATTCCCAACAGTCGTTAGTGCAACAGGTAAAGGAATTTGTGTCGCGGCCATCTTTCCTTCTCGAAAAGCAAGTTCACTTTTTTTTCGAAACGTTAGTTCACTTTTTAAAAAACTTCTGACACCATGTAACGTTTTTTAAGACGCTAAAAACGTAGTTTATTAAAATACTAAAGAACTCAATTCAGCCATAATTTAGCTCGTGCCCGGTCAATGTCAACATGGCCGCCCTCTACGTGTGCATACCAAAGATCATACAATATATTGCCTAGATATATATATAATATGAGATACGTCACAGGATGCATGTATTTTGAGCCACTTTTAATGTATTATACGGTTCTAACACTACTTTAATTTGTTAATAGACATGTTTTCAAAATCTTTGTTGTTATTAGTGTTATCGGGTTAAGTTAGGTTGTGTCAGGAATTTTCATCTTGCGGTGGGATAAAATGATTTAATGGGCTGGATATGTCTGTTGGTGGGATAGGTTGGGTCACTAAAAATACACCCATGGAACACATTTGCATGAATTTCACAATCAACCCACAAAAACAGCTTCTATACTAACCCACCTACTTTAACATTCTAGTTTTATTACATTTCACTGCTTATTTCATAAAATCGTATCTGCCAGAGTCGTAGTTTTCTAACAAATTAAAAAATGTTATTATTCAACCTTTAGTATTTGTCCGTCGTCAGGGTATTGTTCCAAAATGCCTTTTAATTGAGTTATCAGAGTTGGCATTATCATGCCTTTTCTGAAGTTTCCTGTACATCAATTAGAAGTTTTATCTCTAAAAATTTTATCATAAAAAAATTGCAAGATAATTTTTAAATTACCCGCGTTTGCCATGTTGTGCTACAATATTACTGTATTATTTTATCTCATAAAATGTTTTCGAATAATTCATTATAAAGCTCAAACAAATCAAGAAGTGTACTAAACACCGTTCGCGCCAACTTAACGACTTTTAGTGGCTTAACCGTGTTTCAGTATAGCGGGAGTTGTTACATTTCACTTTTCATTGTCATGCTGAAGAATCTTAGGAAAATCCTGAAGTTTCTTTTTAGCCAAGCAAGTTTGTTCTTAAGACTGGCGGTGGGCGATTCGGCAATGAGCGTGACGGTTCAACCTTTCTTTGAATGTTTTTGAAAGCTGAAATTGGAAATTGTAATATTACTCATTTCAATTATAATTTATTTATTGCAGCTGCAAGTTTTTTTAAATGGTTTATAAATGAATGTTCAACCTTCTTTTTTAGTGTTTTTCATGGGCGAAGAGTTCCCATTTTCCCGGGGGGGCAAGGGGCAAGACTCGGGGCAACTTTTCTGCCATATATATATATATATATATATATATATATATATATATATATATATATATATATATATATATATATATATATATATATATATATATATATATATATATATATGGGATTAGCTCAGGCGTAGAGTTCTTATTTTCCGGAAATGGGGGAAGGCAGGGACTCAAAGACTCTGAGCAACGTTTCTGTCAAATGAATTTATTAAAAAATTTTTGACCATGAGGCTTTAAATGAAATCTAAGAAGAAGCAGTTGCAGACATGTTATTCAACAACATTCTTTTAGAAAAGTGCTAACAATGTTATTTTTTAATGAAGTCATTGATTAAAATGTTAATATCAATTTCTTTTGCAATTTTTTGATGACTGCTCATTAAAGTAACAGCATTTAACCTTGCCTGCTTCATTGTAATTTTGCTTTTTTCTTCGGCTTGCACATGAACAGGGAAATAATACAGATGTACATACCCATAAATTATTAAAAATGTTATATTCCTAATTTTTCCGGGAGGGGCAGATACTTTTCCCAGAGTGGGGCAAGATTTGATCCGGGGGCAGCTTGTCCCGTTGCCCCCTGAAGTCTACGCCTATGCGTAGTGGTCAAATGCAGGTACAAATGTTCCAGAAAATAGATATTAAATAAGTCGAATAGTTATTAAATTAGTCGAATAACGAGTAAAAGAAATAACGAGTTTTTCAACACAAACTTATTTCTCTTCTTTTTTTAATTGAATTATGTATGGCAATACATATTTCCAATATAAGGCTATGTCTAAAGTTTTAGCTTCCTAGTTATTCAAAAAGCTGGTTAATTTTTACTTGCAAGATTTGCGTACTGAGAAAGACACTCTCACACACACACACATACATACACACACATAACACACAAACAGAGATTGTAACCTAAATAAAATTTTGCAAAAAAGATAGATATTAATATAACAGATTAATACTAATTGTTAATGTTAAAAATAAATTATATAGCGCTTGACAAGATGTACACATCCACAAATTATTAAAAATGCAGTATTGATAATTTTTCCCGGGGGGCAGACACTTTTCCCGGGGGGACAAGATTTCGTCCGGGGGAAGCTTTCCCCGCATGTTGTGTGTTGGCCGTTGGATCATCGTCGCTTTTCAGATGGACTGTTGCTGGCTTCTCGGCTGTTTTGTTGAGATGTGCGCGATTACGTCGGTAACTCGCTCCATCAGCTGTTTGAACATAATAGGAACGTTCATCTAGACGTTCTACCACGACGGCTTTCTTCCACACGCGGTCGCTTTTGTTGAAAGGTTTCATTCTCACACAATCCCCCTTGTTGAGAGCTGGAAGGTCTTTGGCATGCTTGTTTTAGTACTCCTCCTGTCTTGTCTGGTTGGCCCTTCTCCGGCATTTGACCTGTTCTTGGTCAACAGGCTGCGGCTGTAGAAGTCGTTTGGTCATTGGAAGAGTGGATGTCGTTCTTCTGCTCATCAGTAGCTGAGCAGGACTGCTGCCCATGCCCTGTAGTGTAGTGTTACGAACATCGAGCAGTGCTAGATATATATCACGACCTGCTTCCTTGGCCTTTTTTAGCGTGATCTTCGCGGATTTCACAGCTGATTCTGCTTTGCCGTTCGCTTGTGCATGGCCAGGTGATGTCACGTGCTCAAAATCAAACTCTTTGGCGAACTTTGCGAATTCTGTCGAACTGTACTGTGGTCCATTATCACTCACAACTTTCTCCGGGACACCATAACGAGCGAAGTGTGCCTTCAACTTGCGAAAGACTGTCGCTGACGACGTATCCTCAAGTCTGTCAACTTCCCAGAAATTTGAGCAGTAATCCACAGTCACAAGAAAATCATATCCGTTGCATGCAAACAAATCAGGTCCTATTTTTGCCCACGGACGGTCGTTTAACTCATGCGGCATCAACGTTTCTTTTTGCTGTGCGACCTGATGACCACAACAAATTTCACACTGCTGCACATGCTTGGTGATGTCAGCGTTCATTCCAGGCCAATATAGACACTCGCGTGCGCGACGCAGACATGCTTGAATGCCCATATGTGAAGAATGGGTTCTTTCGACCATTTCTCGCCTCAATGATGCCGGCACTATGACTCGCTCGCCACGGCACAGCAGACCATCTTGTACTGATATTTCATCGCGTACTGAATGATATGGCATCACTCGTAGATCCAACTTTGTTTTATCTGCAGGCCATCCTCGCTTCACTGTTTCTTTCAATGCCTGCAGTGACTTGTCAGTCTCTGTTGCCTGACGCAATGCGATGAATCTTGCCTCAGAGATTGAGACAAACCCGGTCATCATAACTTGTTCTAGATTTAGATGTTTCGCCGTCCCTGGCAGGAATGCACGTGAAAGTGTATCGGCCAGATACATTGACTATCTTTAGTTTGCCGTCTTTTTTTGTATCTTTAATAATTTATTAATGAAAAAAAGAAAACTGCAAACTGAAGATAGTCAAACTCAGTCTCAAACCAGTTAAAGCAATCGTAAAAAAATTATGTTTATGAATAAATGTAACAACCCCCAGTTTTAAAAAAAGAAGAAAGCCTGCCGCAGGCGAAAATTTTTTTTGACTATCTTCAGTCTGCAGTTTTTTTTAATATCTTTAAGAATTGATTAATGTAAAAAAATAAGTTTATGAATAAATGTAGCACCCCACACCCTCCTACCCAAAAAAAACTCATCGAATTTGGAAAAATTGCAGGATCCTCCGATTTGGCCTACCCCTCTCCTAGTTGCGCCCCTGCCTCCGCTGCTCTGCAGATGTCGATACACCTGCGCAATGTTAGCTCTCGTGTCTGAAGTAGTTTTTCCCGGACAGCTGTGTCTCGAATACCGACAACGATCCTGTCGCGCAACAATGTGTCTTTCAGGCAATCACAGAAATTACACGTCTTCTCTAACGTGCGCAGCTGCGTAACGTACGCGTCAAATCTCTCGTTTTGTTGCACGCACGAATTGAAAACATACCGCTCGTATGTCTCGTTGACTTCACCAATGATGATTTCGTCGAATTTTCTGGTCACCACATCGATTCGTTTGTTCTTTGTCAGCAGAAAACTGAAATGCGTTGTATACAGCTTAAGCGATTCTTTCCCGATACACGACAGGAACAGGGCAACTAGATAGCGATTATCTCGAAGTTTTTCCACTATTGCTGCTTGAACAGCTTCCAGTTCTCTGTTCTTGACTCTACAGGCTCCAACTCTAACGCTGACGGCGGAGATATTCCAGGTAGAAACATCGGTTGCTGTACTGCCATTTCAGAAACAAAATTGTAACGAGAGAGTATTATTGCTCAATTCGATTCAGTTACCGTGAGTTACGAAATGCGATTAATCCTTGTTATAGGCGTCAGTTCAGATCGCTGCCACCAAGTTTCAAGAACAATCTTTATTTGATGAAAACGATCCATCACTCGATACAACTCCATGTCAACAAGTCCGGAAACACATACATGCCATAACCTAGATATAATACGACAGCGCCTACGATATAAAACTACATATTGTAACACATTTATACTCATTTTGATTTATAGAAAATTGTATTCCTGCGGGTGAAACTTAATAAAAATGCATTATAGTCTCGAACAATACCTGAACCTTGGAATTGTCAAACCGTGGTATAGGTTATTATCAGTGGTGTAGTGGGGCCTATACGGTCTCATACGCACTATAGGCACAGCTTTTTTGTCCATTCTTCCGTATAGGCACAGCTTTTTATAAGTTTTTCCGCATAGGCACAGCTTTTTCTACTTTATTTTCAGTATGGGTAGAAGTTGGCACACTTTTATATCACAGAGAGACGTCCTGTGCATTAACACACAATAAACCCAGGCTACTTGCTCCGTAGGCAAATCGTTTCACCGCCAGTTTGTTTTTGTTTATGACCAGAAAATTAAGAACTCGACTCTCGTGTGTTAAAAAGTGACCAAATTTTGGATATCGGTGGGTAATAAAAATCATAGCCGTTTGATATTTATTTGAGGCTTTGCATCGCCACTTTGAAGCTTCTGCTGTTGATGCAAACAGAAATGATTGTACTTGCAGAAAATACAAAATACGTCTGGAGACCACCAACTTCTTCTTGAACCTGGGCTTGCTCTAGGACTCATTAAAGTAGCTGTCAAATCAGTCGCTGGTGTTGCAGTCATTCAACAAGAACGATTCTAGTGTTGGAATCTTTCCAAGAGGATCCTGGTAAAATGCAAACGATGGCGATGCAAGCAACAGAACAAAAAATGTTTCGAAAGGTTTCCCTGGCATACAACGACCGATTGAGATCTATCAACTTAAAGCAATTTATTCAATCCCTTGTAGCCAACATACGCCAGCAGAAGAAGTTATTGCAGCTATTGCAATCCTCAATACCGACACGACAACTAGCCACAAGATGTCTCAAATTGATATGATGAAATGGAGATTCGCATGCTCTCGAAATGTTTTGTTTGGAAGAGTCGCAATGCATTAATGGGATGCGTGACTATCTTTAGGATTCCACACAGATTCCAAATGATCTTGTGCCACTTCAAACTTGTATCAACACCTTACCCTCCAGCACTGCTGAGTGCAAACGCAGTTTCAGTCTCATGAACAATATCATCACTGACACTTGATTTTTCCTTCTAATTCGCACTGTCTCTAGTCTAATGACGATCCATTCAAATAGGCCACCGCTCAGCCTCTGGAATCCGATGCTTTACGTCGAATCCTGGCTGCTGGAGCATTGCTCTGCTACTTGCACTCAAACCAGAAAAAACGAGGTGAAAGAAAGAGAATCCTTATGAAAACTATTGTAAACAGTTTACATTTAGTCACTCATTTTTTTTCCAATACCTTTATAATCCAGCATGAAGAATTAAATAGATCATTTAATAGAAAATTGGATTATTTCCCATTCACTCAGAGGCGTGGATTGAGGGGGGCTGAGGGGGGCCACGGCCCCCCTCAAGATTTTTCAACCAAAAAAAATTATCTTTTCTAGCTCACCCATAAATGAGTATTTACTAGTATTTAGATTAGTTGATATAAACAGTATTTATCAAATTTTTTGAATTATATCTACTTATAATCTGCCTACTGCTAATATTTTTCAATCTTTTAGTGCTTAGTTTCTCGCACTTCTTACTTTTTCCATAAATATCTCCCCATCTCTTGTTCTTCTTCACTGCCTACCTTTTAAATATAGGGCAATTTTTAAAATTTGCTTACTAATGTTTAAAATTAAAAATTGCTCTTCTTCATTCTACCTAACTAACTTAATAAAAGTCCCTCCTAAATCTAATCTTCGATCTTTCTCTCTTAGCCACTTTCGTATCTTTTCTATTAAGCATTCTTTTCCTAAACGCTCTTTTTCCTACTCTGGTCCCTTTCTCTGGAACTCTCTTCCTACTTCTCTAACTAAATCTACTTCTCTAGCTGTTTTCCGTCGGAGGTTTAAAACTTATCTGTTTAGTAAGTTCGCGTCCGAGCGCTATTGAACGCCAAGGAAATAACGCTATAAAAATTTAATCGATTGCTTGATTGATTGCTTGCTTTCGGTCCATCCGATCGAACTCGCGTGAAATTTAAACTCGTATATCTGTCTTAGCTTGACGAACAATTAGCATATTCTTATCCTACCCGGTTGCTTTCGTACCGAGAATTTTTCAATTCATTTTAAATTATTTTTATAAGCTCACACACAATTGAGTATTTAAATTAGTTTACGAAAACAATATTTATCATACTTGTTGATTAATATCCAGTTAGTTAAATCTCTGCTATTATTTTCTAATTTTTTTATAAGTATTTTTAGTCTATTTGATCTTGATGATTCAGTGGACAACTTTGTAGAAATGAAAGAACGTTGTTACATTCATAATTTAAACGCTTTTTGTCTGCATTCAGTATTAAATAAAAGTAAACTTTTTAAACTGTTTTTTAACTAATATGATGATTTACAAATGTATATTGGGATAGTCATTTTTTTTTTAAGTTTCTCTGGGTTGAAGTTAAAAAATCTTTGCCCCCCTCAACATTTTGCTGAATCCACGCCTCTGCATTCACTATTGTGGACAAAATTTAGGGGAGGGTCGGTGCGATATTTTACAAAACGGTTTTCTTGTAAAAGTTGTGCCAACATTTTTAAGATAAAATTTTGTTCACCAGTTTATAAAACTTGATTCGATCTTTTTAGTAAAACGGTCCGATTTCACCGTATGGGAGTATGGGCACAGCTTTTATTACGACTACAGACTACACCACTGGTTATTATTGTATGGTATGGATAGATATCTAAAATCATTTTCTTTAAAAAGATGTTGCTGCCAAGCACGTAGCATTCAAGAAACATTAGAATGTTATAATGTCTTTGGCAATATCAATCATCATCATCATCATCATCATTCTTCCATCTTGAAGAATTTCTTATTTACGATTTTTGTTCCATCTCGCACCTGTTTCTCTTATTTGTATGGTGCTTGCGATCGCTAACTTTTTCGGCTGATATGGCAGGTTTCTTGGTTGAAACCGTAAGCAATAAAAAGTTGATCGCATTTTCAGTTGTGCTGTTTCTGGTTCAAATTGTTTTGTTTCTAGTTGGTGGGCTAATCTGTAAGTGATTTTGAGCTTAAAATTTAATTTAAAATTTAAACGAACTTTTCAAGTCTGTTGTTTACACGAATATAAATAGAACGTCTAATAACCTAATAATTTTAATCATTAAAATATCCTGAGTTTACTTTCTATGACTGATGACAGGTTATAATTGTTAAAATTATAACCTGCTATTAGCTATAGCTATATTATATCAGTTTCATTTCATATTTAAATAGTCAAATCAGGATATTTTAATTTTACTACCAGTTTTTACTACAAAATAAAGTCTTTCATTTTCTAACATAGTACTTCGTACATGGTTTATGTATTTATTATAAAGTTCTTGCGCAGAATTTTTTCAATCACCAATCACATTTAAATTATTTAGTCCTTTAAGACAAATTTTTGACCAACACCCATGTCACATTTAAAGTCATTTTCAATTGAAAGTGTTGGACCGAGGGTGTATTCAAACATTCCATCTTCAATATCCTCATCTAAGTCACTTATATCATTTAAATGCTAATTTGAATTTTTCATAATCAATGACTCGAAATTAATGTTTTAGAAATCTTGCTATTTAATTTTTGTTAAACCTCAACATATTTAGTATAGCTTTATTACTAAAGTGGGAATTATGTTCTTTCAGATGTGTGTTTTGAACATTAATGATGTTGTATATGATAGCTTATGTTTGCTTGCTTGACTTTTGTTGGTCAATAAATAATTAAATTAAATATTTCGTTTTAATTTTATTAAATTTTGTACTCCCGTGCAGCGTTTAAGTCCAACACAACTTAAAATGCAGAGACTGGCTCAAATAAGTAACATTGAAAAAACACTTTGCAATATGTATTTATATGAATGAAAATGATAAAAATAGCAATATTGATGGCCCTCTAACAGTTTTATGGAAAAATGCATATGTGCTTGATTGTATATGACTCTCAAGTGCCTCACTGATAGAATTGAAAGTGTATTTATAATAAAATAATAATTACAGTCTTTAAAGCCAAAAAATGAGCAAGTTAAGTCATAAAAATATATGAATGCTCAAATCAAAGTTGGCATGTTTAATGGTGAATTACTTCATTAAAATTTTGTAGCTCCCATCCCAAACAATGTGCAGATGCTGGTGGCCAATGCATGCCACAATCCATCAAGAAACAAAAGTGCATGGTTTGCACGCGGTGAAAAGAGTTGCGAAAACCCGCTGAATGCCAAAATTGGAAGTTCTGAAGACTGGTTAAGCAAGCACTCCATCAAGGATGGTCGTGAGATCGTGTTTTCTTGGAAGTTTCCTTTAATGAAAGATGGAGTTCAGCTGTACATGTCTCCTTGGCATCAAAACATGATTGCCATGATTAGGATTGATTTTGACTTGAACACTGGAAATGGTTGCCTATATTTTGAACGAGTAGCTTGTTTTTGTGTTTGTATTCTTATTTAAGTTTTGGTTTTCTTTAAGCAAATTCCCCAGATGATCTGGTTTTTGATGTGCGACTTGGCTACCGAGACGTCGGACAATCAGACTGGATGGAATTCTCGAAGTACGAGGGACTCAGAAGAGCGCTTAGATGTGGAAAGAATGCAACTACCGTTGAGGTTTAACTGCTCTTAACAACTCAACTACATTGGATTATTTTTAATCTTAATTTAACTGTTTTTTAATTTAATTGAACTGCTCTTAACAACACAACTACATTTGATCATTTTTAATCCCTCTGCATTATGGCTTGTTCAGGACAACTACAGTTGTGATCTCATTCCACTTTTTGAGCTCGGAAGTACTCAATATGATGAATACCTTATCAACGTTGTTTTTCCCAGTGAGGAAAATAAATATCTTGGAAAGATTGATGATGTTTGGGCTTATGTAGGTTGAACAGGAGACATTTTCTCAGCTTTTTTTTTTAATATTAATGATTTTTACATTTGTTGGTTCTAGATTATTCATCAAAATGGAGGCTTCACATTTGTATGGTTCACCATTAAAACAATATTTTTTCCAATCCTTGCACTGGCACTTGTATGGTATATCTGGAAGCTTTCCCAGCTAAACAGGAAACCAAATATTTTAGAGAGGTTAAAAATCATATTTTGTCAACTACAATATATTTTGCTGTTAATTTTTTTCTTAAATTTGGTTTTTAATTTTTCAGAACTTTACTAGCTGTAGGTGCTGCAATAACTTTGTTAAATTGTGAGTTTATTTCATGTCTGTTTTGTATATGTTTTATGGTTATTCAGTCAAAGAACAGGTTAAGTCATTGATTGGCTTGTTCTTTAAACTAAAGTTAAATTAAGCATATATGTAAAAAAAACTTATATTTTTTGCGAAAATTTCATTTATAAAGTTATTTTTCATGTTTTAAAACAAAAAAAGATAAAGAATTCTTCACTAAATAAAGTTGTCTGTTAAATTTCGGCTTTCTAAGATATGTAAAAGTCAGTTTAAAATGACCTTGATAAAGTTTAAAGACAATCCAGATAAATAGAAAGTTTTTTTTATAGAAATGAAATAGCATTGATATTAAAGGAGCAGAATAAATGAATTTTTTACAATTGCTATAAAATTACTTCATATTAGTTTGCATTGCTTATGATGTTTTTGTGTTATTAAGAGAATGAATTCTTTAATTGATATCTGGTACATCCATTGTGTTGATCGATATCTGGTACATTCATTATATTATTTGATATGGCTCTATTATATTTATTGATACCTGGTAGGTACATCCCTTATATTAATTTGAATATTTCAGTTCCTGTGGACTGGTTGACTTTATGGCTAGATTTACCATTCATGTTACTCTACAGCGATATCAGGCAGGGATTGTTCTATTCAGTTCTTCTTTGTTTCTGGGTGGTCTTCTCAGGAGAACATAGGATGGTAAGATTTTTTTGTATGGTTTCAATCAATCGTCGTCATTCTCCACTTGAGTGGTTAAGAACTTCCAGGTGTTTTCACTTTTCAGCAATATTTACGTCGTTGAATGAGATTCTTTGAACTAGCTACAAAAAGACGACATATTTTTCTATGAGTGTAATATAACAAACCTGTAACAGATATCTTAAAACTGTTTTTGTTTTTTATATTATTCTATCAATGCCTGTACTTTTTCATTAGTTTCCCAACATGTTTTAAAAAATTTCCAATTTTATGTTAATTTAGTCGTTTTTTGTAAATTTGTGTGTAATTTATTTTTTACTTCATTTTATTTTTTTCATTTGTTTAACCCTCAAATTAGGACCAGGTAAAGAGAGACAACTTAAAGCATTACGGTTGGCAGCTTGGTGCAGTTGCAGCAGCGTGTGTTTGCATGTTCCTCTTTGACATCTGTGAACGGTAAAGTCAAATTTAGACCATTCGATTGCAATTGATCAAAATAAATTTAAATAATTTTTTTAGTGGGGTGCAACTCTCAAATCCTTTTTTCTCCATATGGTCAACAAAGACAGGATCAAACATTGCAGTAAGTAGTTATTTATTTTACACGTGTTTGTTTACATTCTGTATACTTGCTGCAAAGCTGTGATTATTTAGTTTTTTTAGATCACTTCATTATATCCTTTTTGCTTCAATGTAGTCGTGTTCTGATGTATTTTTATAAAACTTTGAAATGTTTCTAAATCTTCTAACTTTGCATGAAATTGAAATAACCAGGAAAGGAAAATATTCTTCCTATTTCTTCTTAAGCTTTAAAATTCCATTCATCCTTCTCTGTTGAGTGATTTGGCATGTGTGTGTGTGTGCGTGAGAGCTGTGTGGTACCTGGCACGTGCAAATGGATTTATTGCTCTCAAATGTTCCATGCAAAACTGATTACTACTCCTACATGAGCATTCTTTTTTTGTATGTATTTTAATTACAAGAAGTTATTTTAAAAATAATATTTAAAAATTATTTGTTAATATCTGAATAAAAGCTTGTGTTATTTTTTAAAATTTGAAATTATTCTTTGATATCTGCAATATATTTTCAGTTGATTTTTTGAATTCTTTGATATCTGTGATATTTTTTCAGTTGATTTTTTGAATTCTTTGATATCAGCTATATATTTTCAGTTGATATCTGTGATATATTTTCAGTTGTTTTTTGTTATCCTCGCTGGCATATCGGCTGGTGTTTATCTCATCTATTTGCTGGTCAGCATTGCACAAGTTTTCAAGAACATATGCATCAAAAGATCTGCATTGCCTGGCATGAGCAAGCCAAGACAGAAGTATTACAAGGTACATTTTGTAGATATTGCTTATTTTATTGTGTCTAAACAGACAAAATATAGACTGTCATTTTACATATATAGCTGAAAATAATGGATTTTTAGTAAATTTTTGGTATTATTTTTTTCAAGCACCGATTTAAAATATTTTTTTGCATTTGTAGAATCTCATCTACCGCTTTTCATTTCTGATGGCACTCACTATTTTGTGTGCTTCCATGACCATCATGATGTTCATACTGGGACAAATTGAAGATGATGTCAGAATGCTGGATGTCAACATACACTTTGCCAGTGCTGTTCAAACTGGTTTGCAATGTTTTTTTTTATTAAGAAATTATACTATGTGCTACTAACTGGAAGAATAAGGCCACTCCATGTAATAATCCAGTCACTCCATGTGATAATCCAGTCACTCCATGTGATAATCCAGTCACTCCATGTGATAATCCAGTCACTCCATGTGATAATCCAGTCACTCCATGTGGTAATCCAGTCACTCCATGTGATAATCCAGTCACTCCATGTGATAATCCAGCCATTCCATATGACCTTTCATTCATTTAATCTTTCATTCCCCACATTGACTTTTCACATGTGTCACTTGTCAAGTGTTCTCAGCCTGAAATCTTTCAGTTACAAGCTGTCATGAATGTCCATGAAATTTTGACATAGTAGTGGGTCGAGTTGACAATTAGAATTCTCTTGTAAAGAAGAACTTGTAGCTTATCAAGTTCTTCGGGTTTCATTAAATATCGCAAACCTATTGCAATATTGGATCAACGGAACAAAAGAAAGACCAATACTTGATCGAACATCACGTCTTCTATGCAATTTTTCAGCAAGTTCAACACAGAGCGAGACTTCTCTTTTTTAGACATTACAATTACAGATCTCCATTCACGCCTGTAAACTACAAAAGTTGAATTTATAGAAATTGTGAGATAAGGTCTACAAGCAGGACTTTTGTAATATTAAATTTTATTAAAAAAACAATTATGCAAATTTCAATTTGATTGATTA
The DNA here is from genome assembly GCA_963978895.1 of Erpobdella octoculata. Taxonomy (NCBI): domain Eukaryota; kingdom Metazoa; phylum Annelida; class Clitellata; order Hirudinida; family Erpobdellidae; genus Erpobdella; species Erpobdella octoculata. The sequence continues at coordinate 40,175,871 of OZ022238.1, read as the reverse complement.
CCTGATAGTTATGGGTTAGGTCGGGTTAAGAGAGTTCTTGGGTTTGGTCGGCAAAATTTGACTCACAGACAACTCTGACACACACACACACATATATATATATATATATATATATATATATATATATATATATATATATATATATATATATATATATATATTAGGGCTGTACCGGTATGGTTTTTTTGCCAGTATTTCCGGGCCAAAAACCGGTACTGCCGGTATAATGTCGAAAGCCTGAAAATGGCTAGAAATAGTGTTTGAAAGTACGTTAGTGTTACCCCAGAAATGTAGGACTTGGTACTCGTACTCGAGTACAGCTTGAGTACGTTTTTTAAGTACTCGTACACGGACTTGTACTCGTATTCGTTATTCCACTCAGTACTGAGTACCAAAGATGTTGTACTTGATACTTGTACTCATACTCGAGTAAAACTCGAGTACGTTTTTCAAGTACTCGTACTCGATGCCATGGTAATCGTACTAGTACTCGCACCATAAGTATTCGCAACATATCTGAGTGTTACTGTATTCGGTCGGTTAGTGCTATGTTATTGCTAAGAACCGTTGTCCGTATTTGAAGTGTAGCAAACAATGGGCATTCAGTTAAATTGCACTGCCCATCCTGCTGCTGTATGTCTTTCACTCTTTTGTCTTGTATGCGTGATGTGCTGAAAGCCGATTGTTCAATACCGGCGGAACCAGTTTTTACCGGTATTGCCAAATACTGACCGATATACCGGCACAGCCCTAATATATATATGACTATGGAATTTTTAAGACAAACTTCACTACAAAGCTCAAGCTAGGAACGACTCAAGATATGGGGCTTAATATGATAATGAAAATTCAAATACATGATGAATAATTTTAATTGTTCTTTTAATGTTTATTCTAATTAATTATAAGAATACTTTTTTATCACTACAGGAGTTTATGGGATGTGGAATATCTATGTTTTCTGCCTTCTTATTTTATACTCACCATCTCTGAAATACACGCCACTGGTACCAAGTAAGATGGAACTTATTTTATATTTGGCTTATTATTTCTTCGTACTTATTTATTTATGCAACTCAAAATCAAAATTGTTTAGCGTTTGTCTAGACAAGTCTTAACTATTCTTAAGGCTCCTCAATAGATCTGATTGAAATTTTGTACTCTTGAAAAATATAACCAGAAAAAATGTTGTGTCTACTGTTGTACAAAATCTGCCTTTTGTTTCATGTTTTATGGCTAAAAACCTCTTAGGCTTGCAGTGGCTCACCCATGGTTTTTAGGAAGGGGAGGGTTTTGACAATTTCTTTCAGTTTCAATTATTTAATAATTTTTAAACCATATAATAAAACAACAAAAGTTTTTAATACAGTTAAATAAAGCTTGAATTCAAAAAGCAGAATAATTTTATTTAAAATTCAAAAATTTATATATTTTCAAAAAGAAAATTTTGTACTAGTTAGACAAATAAGCCATTTTTAATTAAAAATGTCAATTTGTGGTTTTTCAGCCAGTTTATCCAAAACAGAGTCTACTCTTGGTGTGAAATATACATACAAATACTAAAGGATTAAACCATTTAATCTGTTCTTTGATAAACAACTTGAAATCTTACATATTACAGCTAGATTCATAATTTCAATATCTATATACTTATGTTAACTTCGATACAGATATGTTAACTTATATATACTTATGTTTACTCCTATACACTTATGTTAACTTTTATTTCTCTGTCTCGGTTCGTATTTAAATCTGAATTTTCGTTTATAGGTCGTCCAGTTAGTGGGAAGTAATTCCCTTTGGATGAACCTTTTGAGCACTTGATTTTTTTTCCTTATTTATAACTTCACTGTTGTACTTAATTGTTTTGTTTCGTGCTCAATAAATGTTAAAAAAAAAAAAAAAAAAAATTTTTGTCATATATTTATATGAAAAACCCTAAATATTTTCCATGCAAGTAATAGTAGGCATGGACTGCAACATATACAATGGCCAATTTAAAAAAATTTTTTTACCTTAATATTTCTCTGTTGTATCATCAGTAAAACCAGTTTATTTATATATTTTTATGCAGTAAAAAATTTTTTTGGATGTCAGTCATTTGTCAAAGAACAATAAATCACCAATTTCGACTTTGGATTGTCTGGTTTGATAGTTTATATATATATATATATATATATATATATATATATATATATATATATATAAATTTTGTGTCATAGTGTTTGAAATTGAACTCCTCCGAAACGGCTAAACCGATTTTTATGAAATTTTTTGTGTACATTTGGTAGATCTGAGGATAGGTCCATGGCTATTTAGAATATTTTTTTAAATTATATAAAAAAGTTATTTTGGAAAAACAAAAAGGTGCAAATATGCCCTTTTTATAGGAAAATGCAACAGATAAACAGTCATATATATATATATATAACGTTTGATCAGTTATTTACGTTGATACTGCTTCCTATAAAAGAGTATCTTTAACTGTCTGAGATTGAAAATGTTTATCTTCTTGCATTCTGAGGTCAACAACATGGCAGATTCCTTTCAGGTGAACTGCGGTACAATACTGTAGAAATGGCAGCGTTTGTTACTCGCTATGTTCCACTAATGACTGATGAACAAAGAATGATTTACGGCCGCATTATACTGGCAGTTTTGGAAGGACACGGTGGATTCTTTTTTTTTGGATGCACCAGGTGGAACTGGGAAAACATTTCTCTAATTCTCGCCGAAATACGATCAAATAATGGCATTGCTTTGGCCGTTGCATTGTCTGGTATTGCAGCAACTTTATTGGATGGAGGCAGAACAGCTCATTCAGCACTTAAGCAATGTGCAACATAAAAAGCAATCATCCATGGCCACAGTGCTGAATCATAAGTGGCTGGCAGAAAGAGTCATTTTGCAGCAAAAAATGTGGATGTCAATGATTTAAATTTTAAGATACAGCAGTTGTTGCCAGGCGAATTGGTGTCATACAAATCGATTGATACAGTTTGCGATGCCAGCGAAGCCGTAAATTATCCAACAGAGTTTTTGAACTCATTGGATTTGCCAGGCATGTCACCACATCATCTACAACTTAAAGTTGGATCTCCGGTTATTCTACTTCGGAATTTGAACCCACTGCGGCTGTGTAATGGCACGCGATTAGTAATTAAAAAATTGATGAAAAACATTGTCGAAGCCAGCATTTTGAATGGCAAGTTCCGAGGCAAAAGTGTTTTGCTGTCACGGATCCAAATAATTTCTACAGAAGTGCATATTGAATTAAAATGAATTCAATTTACAATTAGATTGGCATTCGCAATGACAATTAATAAGTCGCAAGGCCAAACAATGTCTGTTTGTGGCTTAGATTTGGGCACGCCATGTTTTTCTCACGGAAAATTATACGTGGCATGTTCTTGCGAGGGCAAACCATCCAGTTTGTTTGTGCTGGCTAAAGATGGTCTGACAAAAAACATTGTACACTCAATTGCTCTTAAATATTGTTTTTTTTAAATTGACATAATTTGTACATTAAACTTTTAATAAAAAAAACTAAAATAATTTAAAAACTAAAACAATGTTTGCTGGGTCAGCTAGTATATATATATATATATATATATATATATATATATATATATATATATATATATATATATATATATATATATATATATATATATACTTCCCATCGTCAGACATGAAGTCCGATTAACCCCAAAAATGGTCCGTTCGACCTCACAAAGCAAGCTAATATAAGACTAGTAAAAAAAAGTAGTGTTTACCAGCATGGCTGCATACTTTTTATTGATTTGCTTGATTATTATATCATTATCATTTCTTAATTCCAGTTGAAACAAGCACTGAAGAGAATGTGGAGTTTTCAGCAATGCCATCTGAAACTGCTGCCCTGAAAACTTTCATGCAGAAGGCTGGGATTGAATAAACATCTGACATACCTCTTAATTCAACTTGACTTGACTTATGGACCCACAACTAATAATTTTTTTGCTAACCATCTATGAGTTTGAGCACTTTACCATCTCTTTTCAATTTGATGTTGTTGTTTAAATGTTGACCTTTCTGAGATACTTCTTATGATGTCTTTTTTTTAGAGGACATCAGATTGTTTTTGGAAGCATTTAGTTTAGATATTTGTACTTTTGTACTAGCTCGCTTAATTAAAATGTTCAAAATACTTGTAAAAGAGGTCTTTTCGTCAACTGCAAGCATATCGCACAGAAGTCGGCAGGAAATAGCCGAGTTATGTGCCTACGAAAGTTTTGTGCTTTGGTCCAAAAAATTACTTTACACGGGTTTTTGAAAACGCATTCAGACAGGCGTATTGCGGGCGACGCAATTTTTGCACCGTGAAAAACTACCAGGCGTATTTCTGGCCATTCATTGACGCCTGGATCGTATAGCTACAGGGCCGTAGCTAACATGCCGGTACTGGGGGGTGTAACCATCCCATTTTACCGACAAATTTTTTAGTCATTTCTTAAAAATCAATTACTGGTTTTATATATTAGTTATTAAAAAAACATCTAATTTTGGTAGTGGCGGATCCAAAAATTTTATTGAGGAGAGGGTCTGAAAATTTGTATTTTTTTTAATTTTTTGAATACTGTCGTTATACAACCCGTTTTAAATCATTTATAATTTATAATTTCCTTTATTCAGTGAGACAACACTAAACGGTTTGAAGTTCAATTTTATTATAACTCATTTTTCCCTCTTTTTTTATCTCACTTTTTTCTGTATTTTTCTCTGTAGCAATGTCAACACAAGACACCGTTTTGTTCATTGTGCTGCGGAGTTTATCAGATACTTCAAAGCTGAGAATAACTTTTTAGCTGTATTATTAAGTAATATTAAGTATACTAGAATCGTTTCAATCAGACGGAAAAAAGTTATCACTCATTACAGATGACGAAATATTATTTTTTTTCTCGAAAAGAATGGTTTTTTTATGTTCGTTGGTAAACGTTTTTGTGGGAGTGACTATACGAGACTCTGCCATGTGTTAACCTCCAACTGGAATGGTTCAAGACAAACTTGAAAAACTCGATTACTTTTGTGATTTTGGACAGCGAGATTTTTCTATGGCTACAGGGATAACATAAGCAGTTGCACTTACTTTGGGAATTTGTCCGCATTGAAACCGCACCTTTAGCCGATTCATGAAATGGTCAGAGAATAAATTGAAAATGGTTTTTTCTGTACTATTCTTCTTTACCATAAAAAGAGGTGTCCTGGGTTGACATTACTACAGAAAGAAAAAAATACAGAAAAAAACGAAAGAAAAATAAATGACAGACAAAGAAAAAGAGGGAGAAAGAAAGTGAATAAAAATTTTAATTTGAATTCCTTATGTTTGGTTTTACTGAATAAAAAAATCAAGATGACTTACAACGGACTGCAAAACTAGCAGATCACAAATTAGTCCTGTTTTTTTCTAGTTTATCTAGGTTTGTTACTGACAAAGCAAAATTCAAATAAGAGTTCAGAAAACGAACGAAGCTAATAAAATTATTATTCAATAATACCATAAAGTATTTAACTGTAAAAAAACAGTGAACTATCATAAATAAAAAAACATTGAATCATCATCAAACTATAGAGAATGTTCAAAAATAACTACTATAATGTAGTTAAACTCCATGCAGCAAAAACATAGTTTGAAAAAAAGAAGAAAGCCCGCCGCAGAAGAAAAAAATTTTAGACCATTTTTTAGTCTGCAGTCTTTTTTTGGTATCTTTAATAATTTAGTAATGAAATAAGAGAAAGACTGCAAACTGAAGATAGTCAAACTCAGTCTCAAACCAGTTAAACATACAGTGATCAACCCAATGAGATTCATGTACCCCCTCTTGTATAAAAAAGTCTTTGAATTTTCAAAAATCCCACGGGTGGCACCTGTCGGAGCTGGGGGTCCGGACCCCTAGACCCCCCGCCTCGCGCCGCGCCTGCGTGTGCTGGTTAGAACTTATCGTTTCATAGTGTTTAATTTAAATTCCTTATGTTTGGTTTTATTGATTAAAAAAATCAAGATGACTTACAACGGACTGCGAAACGACAGAAATAAAACTAAAAAATATTTGCGGGACCCTCAGTAAACGAAATTCCCGGATCCGCCGCTGTATACCGTGCATTACTTAGCTTCGGGTTTTCTCGCTAGGCCTGCTATCTTTTCGAAACCTAGCTCTATCAGAACTTCCCAGTGTGCTCGTGTGCTGGTTTGCCCTTTCGTTTCACAGTGTAGCCATGGACTTCTTAATATATATCAGGATGTCCATTATGTTTCTTTTTTCTTTTTTTTTATAATAGTTTATAGTCCTTTACACTAAGTGTTTTAAGACTGAAACGGATGTGTCAGGAGCACCTAAGTACTTCCAGTCGTCGATCATAATTTGATCCTTTTAACTTTTCCCTCCTCCTTTCTCCAGGCTTGGGACTGGCTTGCAAAAGCAAGGCGGAGTTGATTGTGTTTCATGGCTAGCACTTGCTCATTAATGCCCATGTGTGTGTGTGTGTGCTGGTGTGCGCTACCATCCTACAGCGTAGCCGACCGACATTATATCTTTACTAACATTATATTTTTAACTGACAATATACATTTTACCGACAATATATTTTTAACTGAATATAAGTTGTACCGACAATATATTTTTAACTAACAATATAAGTTGTGCCGACAATACCTATTCTTAACTGACAATATAATTGTACCGACAATATATTTTTTACCGACGGCGTGTCAAATAGTGGGGGTGCTCCACCCCCCACACCACCCGTCCCGACGGCCTGTATAGCTAACGGAAAGATTCAACAATCACATAATCACATATCTGAAGCCTGTTAGATTGGTGCATTTCTACCAGCTTGTCAGTTAAGCTCTTTTAAAGATGTTGAAAAGGTTGGTAAGTTGTACGATAAGTTTTGCCCGGCTATGAATTGATCTCCCTTAAGACGGAGTACCTGAGATGGCATGCAGTACAGTATTATTATCGTCAGGTAAGGAAACGCTACTCGATAACGGGATTAACGCGTTACAATCTGTTTTGCAAATAGTTACATTACATACCCAGCTGTGACAGAACTGCGGCCGTGTGCATGTCGCCGGAGTAGCGCTACTCTGGTGACCCGTCAAATGGGCCTCAGACAAAAGGACCCCGACATAGCGGCTTTCGTCAAAACGGCTCCCGACAAAAGGGTCCTTACTTTTTAATTTACATCAGAAGAGCACTGTGTATTAGGTACGGTTTTTTCGAGGTCAGATCAAAATGTATAGTTATAAAGTTAAATAATGTTAGGTATATAATGTCAGCTGTTGATCAAATTAGACAAAAGTGCCCTTACCTGCCCCACTATTTAGCAATGCGAGTGAACTCCTTATTTAAGGGAGTTAAGCTGGTGACGCCGGTGAGGCGCTTGTGTGAGATTAACTTTTTCAGCCAGTTTATCTAAACTTTGGGGGTCCAAAATGGGGTAGGTAGAACTTTTTTCATTTTTGTGTTAGAATTATAGGTTTTGACATTTAGGTACTCTTGGTCAAGATTTTTACATTCAAAAAACAGAATTTACGCAAGTTAGTTAAGTTTATTGAGATTTTTATCGTTGAACATTTTGACTGTGAACGCTTTGTCGGTGTTTATTTTGTCGTGAACGGTGTGTCGTGAACGTTTTTCGGGAACATTTTGTTGTTGAACATTTTGTCTGTGAAAGTTTTGTCGTGATACCCTCTAAAGATTCCACTTTTGCAGCTGACGGACTGAACGGAAATCTGAGAAGTCCGCACCGACTGTGATGAACTTGCAGAAATCTTTACAATACATCCCTAATCTTGAAAGCATGGTCAACCAGTTGAAAGAACGATTGCTTCAAATGAGCGAGTCTGCATTCAGATTCAACATCTGCTTCCAAGGTTTCTTGATCAAGGATCTTTTATTGACCTAAAAGAAGCACTCAAGATATAAGCCTGCAACCTTGGTCACATATCTGCTCTTCGTGGTGAATACTTCCGGTGGAAAGCCCGATGGTTGAATGTCCGATTGGCAGAGCGGCCACATACCGCAGTTGATGCTCTGCAACATTGTCAAGATTTCTTACCCGCAGATAAATACGCTGCTGAAACTCTTCAAGTTGCCCCTTTCTTCCGCGACAGCCGAGAGATCCTTCTCAACTATGCGCAGACTCAAAGCTTATATACGCACGCACAATGGGCCAGACAAGGCTGAATGAGTTTGCCCAGATGACCATAATCGCTACCTTAAAAATTAATGAAGAAAACCGTCATCGACATTTTTTCGCAGAAAAAAACGTCAGCTGAAATTCATATTGTAATTAACTGTTCCAAATTAAATGTATTTTGGTTTGTTATTCCTAATTATTGCTGAAAATGTTGTTAGGCCTTGAATTTTGTGGGTCGTGAATTTTTCAGTAAAATTCCTTGCTAATCAGTTTCTCCCCCCCCCCCCGGGCCCAGCGAAATATTTTCTGGCTGCGCCCCTGGGCAACAGATAACCCTCTTCCGTCTGTTTATGATAATCCCAGTATCCAATGGCAATGGTACAGCTTAAAAGAATGCCATAGAATAAAAAGAAAACATTAGACTTTTAGGTCTCCAATTTTTCCCTTTTCAGAGTTTCTAGATCCACCACTGTTGAACTGGTTTAATCCAATATTTTTGCCGTACCATGTTTGAAACAGAGATAAAAGTCAACTTTGCCACTTGTCCTCTATTTCAGTAGCCAAACCTAAGAAAGAAATTAATTTCAACTCCATTGAATTTAGCACGAGGTTGACGAAGTTTTTTGTCAGCTGTTGGAACTCGGTGACGTGGGGCGCTTGAGTAAAACTGACTTCTGCTAATATTATTTATCAATGGCGTAAATTTTTTTAATTAAAATAACGTTTCATGCTATGGCTCTCTGGTTTTAGTGTTCTAATTAATGAACGACATGACTTGACCTAAATTTCAAATATCTACAGCTGTTGATAACTACCACCGGTGACCGCGATTGCGTTTGCACCCGCGGATCCAAACGCGATCCGTTTTTCTGTCAATATAAATCGCTACTATTTTCTATAATGAGCATATTTCTTCTTTTGCAAGCCGCCGATTATTTGGAAAATAAAGTAAAAGGTTAGGATTGTAATTATTTGACTACCGAGCTATTTTTTGTTTCCACAAGATCTCCCAGTTGCCAACTGACTGACTAATTCTTCGATTCCTTCAAATATCTGCAATTTTTGTATTCAATAAAACTTTTTTATGTAGTAATTCACTGTCATGAGTATGTTAAGTGACGTTTCTGAAGAGGCAAGTCAAAATTAGTATTTTGATATGGACTATAATAACTAATATGGAGTGAAGAGTGAACATTATATATGAAACGACGAAATTATTTCCATTTGACTTTGAACTAGTTTATTGGTCTATTTGAATGATTTTTAACTAACTGTAAAAATAGTTGTTTTTTTCTCTTTTGTAGCAATTCACTTCTAAAACCATTTTTCTCAGAAGTTCATATAGGCATAAATATGGCTAGAGGTTTTCATGAATTGATTAGGAATAATAAAAATTAAATAGTAGATTAGAAGAAATTATATAATTTGTTTTAAACTGCTTTACAATGAGTTGGAAAATTTTCCAATTTAATGTTGTTTATTTTCATTTCTTTCTAATAGATTTTTTCCAGAAGTAGTTAAGTAGATGAATAATTTAAATTTTATTTTTTTGTAATAATTTTTTTAGACTGCAATAATGTTGTTGAATTAACTTTTGTTAGTGAAGAATTTGTTTGTGTAGTATATTTAATATTTCCTCAAAGAAAAATAAGAAATCTTGTAAATTAATCCCAAATATGCTTTAAATTTAAAAACAAATCCATGAAATGAAAAATTATTAAACATTTTTATTGAAAGTTAAAAGTATAAGGATGCCTTACATTTGTGCTGACAGATCATGAATATGCACTAACATATCAGCACACAAGTTTTCCGAAAAATACTGCCCCTGCAAAGTTGAAGCGAAAGAATAAAGTTAAAAAAGTTTCTCTCACCAGGTTTTTGTGGTTATTTTTTTTACATACATTTATACAACAATTACTAATTAAGATTTTACAATTTGCAGAAGTGCTCACAATGAATTGGAGAAGAATAGGTGTTGTATTTTGTTTCATTTTTGTTTTTCTTTATTATTGATCTTGAAAAAGTATTTTTGAAATTCAGTGTTTAACTTTGAAATGGTTACTATGGTCTCAGCCTCATTTTAAACTTTTTTATGATATAATTACATTATATATATATATATATATATATATATATATATATATATATATATATATATATATATATATATATATATATATATATATATATATATATATATATATATATATTCTTTTAGGCAAACTCGATTGAAAAAAGTGGCGCACTTGGCTGAATCGATTTTATTTTTAATTTTTTCCAATACTCTAAATCGGTTTAAAAATAATTTATTCCCAAACACAAACTCCATAATCTTATAGGCTAATAGATCTATTTCGGCAATTTTTTGCCATCATCAGAGCCGTTTAACTTTTTAAAATAAATGCAGTGACTAAATGGTAAAAGATACAACTAATTGAAAGGAATTAAAATACAATTTAAATAAAATTTAAATTCATTATATATATATATATATATATATATATATATATATATATATATATATTGCATTTTTCCAGAAACAATTGAGTGTTTAAGATCTGAATTATTTTTTAATTTGCCATATTTCTGAGTGATCTGTTGAGCTTTACTTGACGAATTTATGAAGAAATTTACTACTATGTATAATCAGTTTAGATGTCCCAGTGTTTAATTGTTGATCATAGTTTGTATTCCTGGTGTTTGAAATCATTATCATTAATTATTATTATTATTTTACGGACACAAACATTGTTATATGAACTTACATATATTTCTAGGAGAGCCTATTTGAGAAAATGCCTGCAGGAACTTCGTGAAATTGTTCCAATGAGAGGAAACTCATCAAGGCATACCATGCTCGAACTCCTCATCCAGTCAAGGAAATACATAAATGTAAACATGCCTCTCTTTTTTTTAATTTAATTAATCACTTGTATTGTTTCAAATTATGAGCAAATTCTCTTGTCAGGAAATAACTTTGGTTGATAGAGAACAAATAATGGTCATGAAGCGCTTAGCCGAAGAAAGAGCTATATTGCTGCAGAGATGGAATGCTCTCAGTAACAACATATCATCATCATCATCATTCAGGGTCAGATTGGGTCATTCTGTCAGCAGTGAGTGTAGCAGCTCTTCCGTTGGCTCTTCGGCAGGTTCAACTTCACCAGATCCAAGTTTGTTTGAAATTTAATTTCAGATTAGCTGAGGTCAGTTTTAAAGCAAACTTGTGTATAATCCTCAAGAAAAATTAGTTTATTTGAAGGTTTAAAAAACATGTTGAGGTTTCAAATCAAATTTATCTTAAATGGTATGGCATTGTCATTCTGTTTTGCTAAAGCATTTTCTATGTGGATTTGGTGGAAAAGATTTAAGTTTTAGGTTTTTTATTAGAGAATGTTTTAAAGTGAATAAGTTCATGTCACAATTTTAATATCCTTTAATAAAAATCTCTCCTGAGTCTGGTCTTCAATCTTCCTCTCTTAGTCACTTTGGTATCTTCACTGTTAAGCATTTTTTTGCTAAAAGCTCTGGAACTCTCTTCCTATTTCTCTTACTAACTCTGCTTCTCTCACTGTTTTCCGTCGTGGACTTAAAACATATCTGTTTAATCAGTTCATGTCCGAGCGCTATTGAACGCTACGGAAATAGCGCTATACAAATAAATATTGATTGATCGATAATACAATTTCAACAATTGAAATAATTTATTTAAAAGATAAATTTTTAGCTTTTATTGCTAGTCAACAGCAAAATGTTGTTGTTTCGCAATGTGTTTGTCTCTTATTATTACCAATGAAACAGAATAATGTAAAAAAATATTGGAGTTTCTATTTTGTTATATAATTCAGTTATATCTGAATAGACAGTCAGCTAGTTATTTTTTCTGAAGACACATTTTAGACTAATACTGGCAATTTTCAGAATCTTTACACATCAGGTCTTCTAGGAGGTGAGTTGTGTGATTCTAAGGAAGAGGTTGACAGATTCTTACCACTGACACATTCTGATCCAGGGCTTAAAATAGGGCTAATTCTACCTATTCCAAAATAGGCATACATTCTCAAAAATTAAACTAGTTGTTAAATTTTAAATATATTTGTTTTTTTTTTATTTTCACAACATAGTTCTTCAGCTGGGAATAAGCGAGTATGATGACCAAAGCAACTCCTGTGATAGTCTGAAAAATATCATCGTGGTCGACTTATGATGTCCTCCATTTCTCGATCCTTTTTTCTGGCTCTATGTGATAAACACAGATGGCGTTTAATTTGTTTTTCGTTGTTGTTTAAACATTTAATATTATTAGAATGCATTTGGCCAAACCTTATAGCTGCATAAAAAATCTGTTTGTTGACATTTATAGAGGTTTTTGTAACTTATCTGTAAATTGTGAATTTCAATTTTTGTTTTGTTGACTTCTAATATGTAAACCAGAATTTTGAATAGCACTTGATGATACAATATTGTTATTTCTCAACCACGAATATTTTTCACCAGACCTCGATATGATGTTGTTTTCATTTAAAATTTACAGATGGCTTTCTAATATGGACTATAAATTCCTCAGATTGTTTTGTGGCATGCCTCAAAATCACCTAATTGTTTATAATATTTTATATTTTACTAGTCAGAAATATGTGACGGTTAACTTAAATGGTCTCCATATATATGTGTGTAATAAATAAGAAGTACCTATGGGAGCCCAGGATTGTGTTTCAGTCGTTCATTACTTGGATTATTTGGTAACTGCAATGAATGGTTGAAAAAGAGATGCATTAAGGATTATTGTTGAGTAGGTGGTTAGTTAGGCGCAGGCTAAAGATGTTTGAATGTCACGGTTACTATAGCTTTGGGCTCAAGCTGGCATCAATATGTGTACATTTATATCTCAATTACTTTAGAAATACTTCGAATCGTATGGTTGGTCACGACTTTCATTAGTTAAGTGGGTTAGTATATTCAGCTTGCTTGAAAGGAGTTGAAAGATTCTATAGTTTTCTGACTACTTGGTGCTGTCAAATTCTTTTGCCCGTTTTTTCTCTGTGGCCAGGCCAGCATCAAGAATCAAATTAGTTAACAAATTTGAACACTTCTCTAGAGCCACTCACAAACAAGTTATGTACGCAGCCAGGATAGAATGACTGAATTACATAGATTTCTTTATAAGGGTAAAAGTAAGGGCACATAGGCATAGGAGCCACAGGGGCAATAAAACTCTTCAACTTTCAAGACAAAAAGGGACGTCATTTAGGGGCTCTCCTGATGTTGAAATAGGCCTTTTAGAAATCCTTCGAAAAATACTTACGACTACCACCACCAGGTCATTAACTATTCTTTGAAAATTTCAGTCTTAAACAACTTTCATTTTTAGCTTGTGTGATTGATTTTTAATAAGTTTGTATACGAGTAGTGTTGTTAGTTTAAATCATTTTATTGAATTGACAAATTAATTGACTTCAATTTGGTTTTTGGTACAAAAACTGGCCCACCCCGATTTTTTGAAATGCTCCCCCGAACTCCTGAAATCCCCGACTTAATCACCTTGTCTAAAAGAAACCCTGCTACACCCCGTCATCAAGTATTTGGGGAGGAAAAGTTTAGCATTACGAGGACAAACTTTGGAACATGTGGTGTGGGTCTTATAAAAATCTTGCGCTTCTAAATCGTATTGTTAATTTTGCTCCACTTGAGTTCTTGCTTTACAGCTTCAACGTAGCCTACACCTGAAAGGTGGAAGTAGTTTGGGCTCTTTATTTAAAAGTTGTAAGTAGTGAAGTAGTAGTAGTATATAACCACTGAGTGTAAAGATGATTTTCAATTTCCACATGTGTCACATGTTGTTCGATCAACAATCACCCACTGCATCAAGCAGACTGGCATTTCTTCTATAATAGAAGTACTAATTTAAAGTTTTCCAGATGACATCAAAAGTTTTCCAAAGGCTCAAAATGCGTTAATTTGAAGTTTCATTTTGAAAGGACCTGAAATCATTTTTGAACATCAGCTAGGATAACTGCAAAGGGTTTCGTAGACTTGCCGTTTTTACATGCTTTACAGAGTGCGACCATTAATGGTTGTAATGGCCTGCAAACTATTGGCGGACTTAGGGGGCATGACCCCCACAAGATTCCATAAGTCACCTTCTTGATCTGGCAGCCTAGTAATATATGTAAAGTAATGTACACCACGCAAACACAGAGAACGTGTTAACTCAACTTGTTGCAGTGCTATTGAACATCACTTACTATATACCACATTTTTTGCATAAAATGCGCGCGTTTTTACAAACCGCAACCCCCCTATAGGCGCCCGACTTGCTCTCCACAATCAACATTCCTTAATCCACCAGTGCTGCAAACTAAAAAAAATTGTTAATGCTTTTATGCTGCAGATAATTCCTTATACCAAAATATTAAACTCTTTTTTTAAATTTCGGCAACTCAATCACCCACAACATCTGGCAACACGAATAATTTTTTGACTCTCAAGAAAGTTGAAAACTTATCTAAATTAAGCGTTAAAACAAGCCGACTGTCTCTTTTGACATAAATTAGGATACTAAAATAACAGTATGATCACAGTCATTTAGAAGATTAGGCCCACATCGCTTAGCATTTTTCTAAAACGTTAACTTTTAATTAAAAATGTGTTTGGTTAACTTTTTTAAGCAGTAAATTGCATTTAAATTTGTTGTAAGACTGCAAAAAAAGTTTTGATGACCGGGTGTAGTAAACTATAAGCCATTTGTAATAGACGAACTAACTGAAAAATTGTTTGGATTATCTTTAGCTCTGATGTTTTTAACATTTAACAATTAAACCAACAATAAATAAACAATTAAACCAATAATTTCGAATGGCAGGTCTAACTTCTCCCCTTGCTTTCTCGATGAAGCTTCCTTGATCCGCCACTGTAAGCGCGGTAGGTATACTTACTATTGATCTGCAGTGTGTTTGTAGAACTATCATGTTGCATAAAGAAATAATAAAAACTCCATGAAACTAACAAGTTGATAATTATTGCAGTCGATTGATTGGATTGATTGATTGACAACTGCTCTAATTACAGAGCTGACCCGAAGATGAAAAGACATTTTACTTGCATGTCGGTCCAAATGTGTCCGTGTTATATCTCCGACATGGACAACAAACACTTGGAATTGAGCACGATGGACCAAATAGCTAGAATTTTAAATCAATAATGATCATTGACAATAAATGAACTGGCAGTAGGTGCTCGTGTTAAAAATGATTTACTTCGAACCTTTTTCTAATTACGGCATCTTCAGTGTCCAACGATATCTGAGAGTTGAGGTGTACAATGTTTTAGCAACTAATTGCCTTGTGTAATTTTGTCTTTTATGATGACCAATCGCCAATTGCTGATTGGACTAAATAATCTAAATGCAGAATCTAGGAGTGCAGTCGCTGGTATGCAAGATTAGCCCTATGAAGAATACATTGCACTGCCTGCCAATCCACCAGCAACTCATTTTCAGGATCGAAACTCTGGTGCTTAACTAAATGTTGGTTTGCTTTCAAACTAAAACTTAAACAACATCGGACCTATTATTTTCCATTTTCATTTTAAACTAGAACTTTTTTAAATTGTTAAAAATTGGGCTATTACCTTTCATTTTAAAATTTAACTCAGGGAGACGAATGGAGTCGGTCCCTAACTTCCTCCTTTTGATTCGCCATCATATGCAGTAGTTTTTGTTCAAAATTCTAGATTTTATAAATGACGATTTAAATTAACAAAAGTTATTTAAAAAATGTACGTCACAGAAATAATTTAATTGATAAAGATGTTATAAAACGTTTTATTTTTTATGAAAACTATATTTATAAAGAGACATGCTCGTTTTTGGTCCTTTGCCTAACTCGAGACTTTTGATACCATTTTTCTTTAAAACTTTACAGTCCAATCGATTCTTTGTAACTGGATCAGAAGATGTCCCAATTCCATTTGAACGAAGAATGGTAGGGGTCATAGATACAGGTTGAGGAAAAGAGGCATCTTTCCACTGAGGTTCAATTTCTTCTTCTTCCATCCCTCTTGGAAAAGGTTGTTTTCTTTTCGACTTTGGTCGTAATAACTTAACGCTGCAGTATTTCATCAGTGAGCTCTTTTTGTGCATCTTGTCGTAATCGCATGGATTGTGATCAGGACATGGTGGCTTCGAAAAGCATTTTACTTTGAATCGAATGACTTTCAAAGCTTTTTGACTGAAAATAAGATAGAGTATGGGATTGAGAGCGCTGTGCACTAGTCCTATTATTTCACTTATAGAAAGAGCCGTGGTGAGTTTGATTTTGTAGTCTGAGTAGATTCTTATAAGTCCTATGACGAAATAAGGGGTCCAGCAGACGACGAAACAAATGATGACAGACAGCGTCATTCTCACTACGTTGCGTTTCGAGGCAAGGGCCTGATTGCGCAGAGATGACGCCGGTCTTTCGCAGGAGTTCAGGGCAGCAACAGCCATCACAGCTGTTTTTGTTTGCTTCGAAGAACCATCCTGCGAACGATTCAATGTTTTTACTTCGGCCTCGACTGCTGAGTGACTTGCGCTGTTACTTCCAGCTGGCTTTCGCGAGGTTACGAAATGTAATTTAGGAGCGTTCAAATAATTTCCATCTTTCGTTCTCGCCCATACCACCCTGATGATGCTGATGTAGCAAAATGTCATGATGAGAGCTGGAATGATGAGAATATAAGATGCTAGAAACGTAAAATAGAACTTTCTCATCCATTCTCTGGGGTATCCAGCACTGGCGCATTCTTGAATTTTTGAACCATTGATCTCTTTCTCTTTAAGTGTGAAGATGAACATTTGAGGTGTGGCAAACGTTAAAGCGAGGATCCAGGCGGCTGTTATCTTACGCCAGACCAGTCGTGAACTTCTGAGAGACTGAAGTGGTTGAACAAGCACCTGAAATTGTTTGTAAGATATTTTTATAAACAATAAAAAAATGAGAGCATTAAAATTCAATTTGGACTGGAGAGGTAACATCGTTCTATTTTCGTTTCGTTTTATTTGTATAAAACATGTTTTGTTTCATTTGAATTTTACTTTATTTACTTAAACTTGAAGTTTAATTTATGTTTTGTAAACTTAAAATTTATTTAACAGAATTTTTCAAAGTGTTACAAATTAGTAATGTTTGACAATTTTAAAGTGACGTAAGTCCTAATGGACTTCAAGGCTACTGAACACGTGTTGGATTATAAAAAGTATTTTAAAATTAACGTCTGAATTGAAAATTTGACAAAAGTATGAAACAGCTTTATGAATGTAAACATTTATTTAATTGTATTTGATTTGTTTTAAAACGTATATAATATTTATTTTTAATTAAATTTTTTTTTCAATTTTAGTAGAAAAAGCAAGCTAATATTTTAAATTTAAGCTCTATTGAATGACGGTAAGTTAATTAATTTTCACTTTCAAGGTTTGCAAACAAGCAAGTAAGCAAGCAAGCACGACCGGCGGTGAAGTTGATATAAGTGATTTAAAAAAAAGAAGTCCAAAACGGGGTTGATAGGAAACGTTTTTTTTTCAATTTAGTATTGGATTTATAGGTGTTAACATATAATTTTAGTCAAGATACGGACCATGTATTGCCTGTCAAGTGCTATATGACAATGAAAGGGAAGGTCTGAACCCTCAAGACCACCCCGTATCCTCCCATGCAGTAAACTTCAGTTTAAGACATAAATACTTAATTGCATTTCAACAGTATCTGCTAAATTCCACAGTTGGAAATATTTTTCGTTTTCGAAATATATAGAATAGAACTCGTTACAACAACTGCTTTAAAATATCAAAACATCGACTAATGCAAGACTTGTGATGAATTAATAGCAGGCCCGTAGCTAGCGGGGGGGCTGGGGGGGCTGCAGCCCCCCCACTAAAAATTTAAGCCCCCCCACTAAAATTTTTGGCAGTTTTTTTCACTTTATTTACACATAAGCCAGCCAAGTGATGATGAAGTTATGATCCGTAATTTAAATTTAAATATAAATGTATTAAATAAAATTAAATAAAAATAAATAAATAAAGGTAAATTTAAATATAAAATTAATAATAATAATTTGCATGCCTGTTGAATGAACCATTGCTACAACTCATACCAAAAAAGAGCAAAAGTACAGAGTAGCACGTTACGTGATTCTGTAGTTATGTCTACTCTTGGACAGAGTGATGAGCAATAGTGTTCACCAGAGTGGAATCAGCTTTGTGCTGTTTATTTTAGCATGTTGAACAGTATATTAGGAGAGTTGGTGGAGAGCTTTGTTGATAGTTATTTAAGTTATTCTAAAGGTTTGACTTGTGCAGTGTCTGCCCTTCTACCAACATCAAACAAGTTTTTAGATGTCAACGAACTTAAACCGTTGACGCAACTGCTAAAACAAGACAGGCATGACGATGTTGAAAAATATATTGCAGACGAGGCTCTCATTGCAAGTAGGTTTCTAAAAAACAAATTTCAACCAGGCTGCAGTCTCCAGGAAGTGATGAATTGTATGCTGGACTATAAAGATGCATTTCCTACTCTAAATTGGCACTATTCTATTCAGCTGCAATGACTCTTGACATCTCGATTGCTACTTGTGAGAATTTATTTTCTTGTCTAACACGAGTACTACGACCACAGAGAAGATCAATGTCCCATGAGAGAAAGAGCAAACTTGTACTTCTGGCATTTTAAAAATCGCTCTGTGAAGCAATTGATATGGATACCTATCAAATACCAAGAATGCAATAAAATAAAATCGGATTCAAATAATTGACTTGACAATGATCAAACCATATTATAATGAAATGCACTTTTTAGTTTAGTTTCTCATTTCAAGCTATTACACATCCATTCATGTTTTAAACATGAAAATTGTCATTAGTTTCATAATCAGTGCTTGGACTTAGTCTTACAATATTATAATAACTTTAATCTTATAGTTTTAAAACAGAGAAAGAAGCTAATTCAGCTTAGCTGACAAACTTTGGCTTTTGATTTTTGAATGACTTTCAATAATTCAAACTATTTTCATAATTTACTATTTTTAGTGCTAGTCTGACACTGCAATACTATTAACCTCAATATTCTGAACTGATTAATTCGAAGAAACAATTTAAAGCTTACTGTCAAACCACACAATCTTTATAACAATATAGGTTTAATGATAGACTTGATATATAATCTAATATTCTATTAAGATTGTTTAAAAACTGATGACAAGTTGTATGTGTAACACATGAATAGATGTTTAGTAATTTAAAATGAGAAGGTAAACTAAATAGTACATTTTATTATAATGTGGTTTGATCTTTGTCAAAACAAATATTTAAATCCGATTTTATTTAATTGATTTCTTGGCATTTGATACAGATGTACAAGTTTTTATCAAAAATAAAATAAGCAAGTTATTGTATTGTGGACTATAACGGTTGTCTTAATCAGTAATTAAATTTGGACAATTTGATTCAGTGCTGTCATCCCAGTGGTGTGCCATGCACGCATCAAAAATCAAGAGTGTGGATAACAACAAGCATACTGTTATTTGACAAAATTGCCTGTGGAAATTGTTAATTTTTGTTATTACGAGCAGCAATACTGCAACTCTTAGAAAATCTAAAATCACATAATAGGATATCCAAAATTGGATGCCATTTTGTGCCAAATGCTACAAAATGCTTTGGCGAATCTCCTTATCGCGAGGGGCTTCGCACTTGCGGCGCTCGCGCTCAGGCTTCTTCGGTGCCCTTGTTCGTCAGTAGCCCCCTACTAATTTTCATAGCCCCCCCACTCACTAAATCCTGCCTACGGGCCTGATTAATAGACCACCTTTTCAGTAGAAATAAATAAAATTAGTTGAAATCGACTCAATATTAAAATAAAACAAACAAATGGTTTAAATTCAAAAACACAAATCTTTCTCATGTATATAATAACTCAACATTTTTCAGATTAAACAACTGTAGAATTCTAAGGAAAAGCTTTAAAGCACATTTCAACGAATGATATTAATTAATAAAAAATATTTAAAAATACATATGAAATTAATTTACATTTATTTAACCATATTTTTTGCGATTAAATAAAAGATTTCATTTAAAACCAAATTTCATGGAACGGCTATAATTAACATAAAATAATCCAATTGGCTGAGAAATATTTTTAAATGCGCTGTACCTAGATGAAGGACGTCAACAACATTCATTGTTTGTTTACAAATTAACAATTCATATAAACAAACAACTGTTAATATTAACATTTTGTGCTTCATACCATCTAAGAATTTAACACGGCAAGAATTTCAACGGAATATTTTTTGTTTTCTTTTTAAATCCTCTCATAAAATCTGAGAAACTCTCAAATTACATCAAACAGGAAATATTTTTTTCGGCAAAAGTACATCCAGACAAATATTAAATATTGCAAAGCTGTGGCGGTTATGATAATCTTCATACATTCAGTCTAACAAAGGAAGTTTTTTCATTGTGTAGACTTGGGTCATCATATTTGCAAAAGAACCAGATCAAAAAAAGGAAGAGAAACAAAAAAAAAGAAAAAGAGAGAGAAAGAGAAAAACAAAGAAAAAGAGAGAGAAGAGAAAGAAGATAGAAAAAGAGAGATATAGCCATGGAGATAATAACACAAGCAGAATTGGTATCTATGGTCAGTTCATCTGACTGACTCACGAATCTACAGATTTTAGGTTCAATTTCCGGGGCAGCCAACTAAAAGCCATGGATTTCTTAATATATTTATATTAAGAAATCCATGCTAAAAGCTGAATAATTCTTCTTTGTATCGATAGAATCAGTACTGAGTAGAGCTTCATAGATTGTTTCCAATAAATATTTGCACATCCCAAAAGCGATTAAAACGTGCACATGGCATGTGCGTTATTTGGCCGTCTTAATTGAAATATAAAGTAAAATTCAAGAAAACAAAATTATATACAAAAATTTTCAATCCGATGTGTAACAGAGCAGTAAATAATTACATCTAATTTAATGAAAGTGTTTCACATTTTAACAATTATTTTAACGCAACGCAACGTAACGTAGCGTAAAGAAACGCAATGTAACGTAAAGTATCGCAACGCAACGCAACGTAACGTAACGTAAAGAAACGAAACGTAAAGTAACGCAACGCAACATGGCTTGTCTAAAAACGTAACTTTTTTAATTGTGATGCTGCTATGATACGTTCTTTCCTCTTGTATGTCTTTTTATGTTTTAGAAACGGTGCGTCCTAGAGCAAAAAGGACATTATTTTTTGCTATAATTAATTTGATCAACTTCAATTTATTAAAAATTTGAAAAAATAGTTTTGTCCTCTGAAAAAATTTTTTTTATGCAAAATTTAAAATCTTTAGTTTCACTAAAACTATTAAGCTGTCAACAAGCACTTCAAAACTTTTAAATTAATATTTATATCTCATATAGAAAAAAATTGAAGTTGGTCTCAAAAAAGCACTGAAAGCACTTTTGTTTTATTTAATCATATAATAAAAAATTTGTTTGAAAACAACTCGATCAAACTAAGTTTTAATTAAATCAAAATTTAAGGTTGAGTTCATTTTTTTAAATGTTAAGTAATCTTTCTTGGAGCAAATTAAAGGAGTCGATTGAACTTTTACGATAGATGCAAACATACCTGCGTTTATAAACAATAATTTTCCCACCACACACATGTTTTGGCATAATATTCATTTTATTTAAATATTTACAAATTTATTTGATTTTTTTTATTTTTCGATATGCATAAAATGCTTTAAAAAATTATTTAATAAATATTTAATTAAATTAAATCTAGCAAAGGGAATGATCCACAAAAATTCAAAAAAATACTATCACTAAAATTGAACATTTTTGCAACATTTCAGAATACTTGGATAACGGGAAAGGATTCAAAATTGGAAAATTAAAAATAGTCCAATTCATGAGTCCGATTAACCTGACGAAACAAGCTAAGATAAAACTAGTAATAATTTATAAAAAAAAACTTCATCAACAAGAAAAAAGTGCAAATTTATAATTTATTATTTTTTTTATTATGAATTAAAAGATTCGTGTGTCTACTCTAATGAAGATAAATATTTAAATTTTATACAAAGTTATTATTTATTTAAAAATTATTTTTTGCAATTTTTTATATAAAGTTTAATTTGTTATATAAACATTTATACCAACTTGCTCTCCGTCACAATATGTTTGATATTAAAATAAATCTTTTTAAACTATTTCTTAATAAATGAATAATCCTTCTGAAATAATTTTTGGCACTTCTGCAAAACTTTAAAACGCTATAATTTATTATGAATCTTAAACAAAAGTTATAATTTTAATAAATTCATTATTTTAAATATTGTTGTGAAAATGTAGTAGTTATTTTTCTTTTATGTGGTTATGGAATAACACTCTCATCCAAAACTGTTTCAAAAATTCTAGAAAATATGTTTGTCATGTTTTACACTTGCAAAGCAAGTTGATCCTCACAAACGTGTTTATTTAATTTTTAACTCAATTTATTCTTACTAGTAATTAAACACTCAAAAACATCTGAATAATTAATTTTTTTCATTACTTTTGCAATTTTGTTTTAAAAACAAAGTTTCTTCTGCATTATTGAAGATTTTCGAAAAATAAAGAATAACAAACAAGTCATATAAAATTAAAGGAGGCACATAATCATAAAACTGAAAATGTTTAGAAGAAGACTACAAAGAATCTTCAAACAACTAAGCACAACACAACAACATCGCAACAACATCGCTAGATGGCAGCAATTGAAAAGTACGTGAAAAAATATAGAATTTCTTCACGACTTTGTTGCTTACAACATCACTTTAAGTTTAAATAATTAATAATATTCAATTCATACCTGGTCTCTCACGTCATTAGTTTTAACAAAATATTTTGTTTAACCATTTCTTAATTTACTTACACGCTTATTTACTTATTAAGATTTTTATAAACTAATAAAAAAATAAAAAACGGAACAAAACTGCAAATCTGAAATAGGTCACGTGACATGTTACATTAAAGTTTTGTAATTGTTATAGCAAATTAATAATGCGACCAAGTTGGTGTTTGCGGTTGTTTGGACTGCAAAAAAAGCGATTTCATGTTTCAAACAAAATTGTAAAAGCCTAATTTTTCAAACCATTGAAAAGATTTGCAAAAACATTTAGAAATCAAAATCTTATGTTGCAGAAACGTTTTCAATCATTTTGAGGTTAGAAATGAAGGTTTGCTTTATTTCAGTGTTTTTGTTGTTGTTAATTATTGATTATTTTCAAGCACTTTTTGAGCAATTAACACACAAAAACGTTTCTTTACAGTACACTGGAAAACGATGAGTTTTTAAACTAAAACCATTTTGAGTTCTTATGTTAGGAGTGTTTTATTGTGTCCGAAGCTATTACTTGGAAAGTCAAAAACGACAATTTTGAATGTTTTGCACACAACCAAAGTCACCTCAACCGCGCTTCAAAAGACGATTTCGTTTCATGTAAGAATTTATTGATTAATGTTAAAGAAAGCTGTTAGGTTTATAAAAAAAAAAAGAAAAGTGACATCTTGAGTGGCGTTTGCAAACATCCGAAAATGCAGCTCAGAAAGCTCAGATGTCATCTCACGTTTAAAAGAGGGTTTAGAAAGCTTGCAGTTATACGCAAAAAATAGAAACATGCTTATATTTTATGTCTATCAACATTGACAAATTTGAAGTAATTCAATAAGAGAAATAAATAAAACAAATAAAATATATAAATGAAAAAGCAATTTTATATTGTTTTAATCAACAAAATATTTCAAATTTGATGCAATAAGTCGAGCGATACTATTGTTTCGTCTTCTGCAGCAATTTTATGTGCTCGTGAGATAACAGGGAACGTGCGATATATAATATTTATTGCTCTTTATAGACCTGGTCGGCGCCTTTATATTATTTACTACTTGAGTTTTCAGTCACTACGTTTTTGTATTTTACATAATTTTCAATACGGATTGCATGGAAAGGGGACACAAAGTTCTGTTATTTTTATACAATTTATTGAACACAAACAAACAAATAGTTAGAAACAAACACAAATTTAAATTACGAAAACTGAACATAAAACGGTGCAAGAATTTTTTCTACAGAGTGGACTGCCAAGAAATAAATTTAAAAAAAAATTTAAAAAGTCGAAAACGATTTGAATGCAGGAAATGTAAAACAGAGATGCAGTGAAAAGTTTTTAAGTTTTTAAAAGACTTTATTTGCATTCTCTTCTAAGCAGCGGCAATCTTTTAAAGATCTTAATGAAACTGGATGTTAAAATAATAAAAAAAACCTATGGAAAACATTCTGACGGACATTCTAACATCAAGCCGATTCTTGATAAAAAAATGTTAAACGTGCGTAAATTGTAAATTTTGTTAATCAAAGATGTAAAAGAAACATTTAAATAATCATTGTTGTTTGATATTTTTAAGTAGCTTGGTAACGTTTAAACAATAAAAACTAACCCACAAAATCCAATTTCCAATACAAATCCTTTTTTTATGCAAGTTTTTAAATAATTTACAAATTCTTTAATTGCGAGTTTTTATTACAAATTCTTTATATGCGAGTTCTAATTACAAATTATTTATATGCGAGTTTTAATTACAAATCCTTTTAACTCTGCCTCGCTAATTGCGAGACAGTCTAAAGCCTGGAGAAAGGAGGAGGGACAGTTAAAAGGATCAAACTTTGATCCACGACAGGAAGTACTTAGGTGTCTCCTAAATACAGCCCAGTCTGAAAATACCTGGTGTAAAGGACTATAAACTATTATTAAGAAAAAACAGATTTTTTATATGCAAGTTTTTATCACAAATTCTTTTTATGAGAGTTCTTATTACAAATCCTTTATTTGCGAAGTTTCGTTTTCTATTTTGTTGAACTTTTGGCGGCTGCTGGTGGTGTAGCGGTAGACTTTTGGCCTTTAGACCTGAAAGTCGGCGGTTCGAATCTCGCCGGCGTCACCAGGCTCTGGAAGAGGTGTGTATTATTGCCCGTGTATGGCTGCCTCTGGTTGTTCTGTCAATGGGTCCTCGAGTGAGTTAAAGTTAGATAAGTAATTCGTGGCTTAGAGGTGTAGGGACTAGAGCCCGTTAAACGAGTCAAACTTTTAACTTTTTAAATTTAATTGTCTTTCGAAAACAGTAAAAGTAGTTTTATTAAGCTGGAGGAGCCCTAAAATTTATTATAATGCGTTGTAGTCAGGATCAAGTCTGTGATCAGGATGAAGTTTCAGATCAAGTCGATGATCGGAAACAAGTTAATTAACTCTAAAAAAAACTCAGAAACTTATTAAAACGGTTTAACGAGTTTGAAAAGATCGGAAACTACCTAAAATTAAATAAAATATGTTGCCATTAAGAATGAGTCTACATTGCCATCAGGAACAAATTTATATTCCAAGTTTCAGCTTGACTGGAAGGCTGAAAGTAAGTCTATGAGCACTCTCAAATTTAAAAAAATGTATTAAAGCGCTTAGAGAGCTGCAGAGAGTCGGTGGATTCTGCAGCCCTCCAAGCGCTTTAATACATGTTTATAATTTTAGAGTACTCATTGACCTACTTTCAGGCATCGTCATCAGGAACGAATCCACATTGTCCTCAGGAACGAATCTACATTGTCGCCTGGAATAAATTTACTGTCACCTGGAACAAATCTACATTGTCACTTGGAACAAGTCTACATTCAAATTTCAACTTGATTGGATGAAGGAAATGTTTTAATTTTTTCCAGAAAATTTAGAAAGCTGGAGATGGTCAGAAGATATCCAAATTTAACGGAATGCATTTTAACCAGGAAAATTGTAAAAAGAATGCTCCAGCTACAGGCACTCAGTCAAAGAGGAAAAACATGGATGAATGTCCCATTCCTCCGTCAGCTGATCAAGAGGGTATCTGGATCAGGACGGGGCCTGTAGTCACTTCAAAAAATTTAAAACAAAAGATATATCATTTTTTAGAACAAGCCTTATTATCAATAGCTTCGTCGATGTCCAAAGTTTTTGTCTTGACATTTTTGCAGTAGGTCACTGAATCGGCAAGATCAGAACAATGCGCACCCTCCTATAATCAGTATAATAAAATGAACCTCTTCAACGACTTTTAGTTTCCATACGTCAGTTGTCAATCTTATTTTCATCTGTGAGAGCAGAACTCGGGTCGATAAAATTTGATTTTCAAGCCAAAATCACTCCATCAAACATAACAATTTCCCATTATTTTTAAATTAGCAAATTGGTTTTACATAAAAACCAGACGTATTTCATTCTTAGTTTCTATTTTCTTTGTTTTCGTGTGCATCCCATGTACTCAACTTATAACTATTTGATGCATTTTTAGCCCGCGATTGCAAACGACACCAATTTCTCGCTTTGTGATTTTAAATTAATTTGCTTGAAAGTGAGGCTCGAAATTATATCAGACGTTAGCTTAGAAACATACATAAAAAGTAATTTATTTTTTTAAATGATCATTTGCAAAGTTCAAAAGCTTAAATAAAAAAAATTAATTTTAAAATGTTTCTTAAACGGCCAAATATTTTTATTGGGAGAGGTGATGATAACCCTTTTTTTCCAAAAATGTCCCCCTGTCAGAAATTTCTGGCTACGCGTATATACAGCAAGTTTGGATGGTGGTGGTGTGTCATTTCTATTTGCAGGATTTGTTCACAGAAAAAAACCAGCAGCTACCTTAATATAAGCCATTTAAAAATAAAAAAACAATTAAACAATAAAAAGCAGAAATTCCACACAGTAATGCGCTTGTTTTTAAAATTATTTTCTACCCAAAAACAACATTCTGAGCATACATTCGATCGACTTCAACACAGCTGTTGGAAATTTGTAGGTTTTATGTTGGCTGAACAATATATATATATATATATATATATATATATATATATATATATATATATATATATATATATATATATATATATATATATATTTGTTATTTTATATGTATATATATATGTTTTTTTTTTAGTTTTTTTTTTTGAAAAAAACAATAATTCACAATAATTCACTGCGTGTTAAGAAAACATTAAGTGACTCAGGGATGGAACAAACTAGCATTATTATGGAAAAGTTCTTAATTAGCCGCCTTTGAATTTCACTAAGCAGTTTTTTGATTTTACTGGAAAAATAAAAGTCATAATTGGGTTAAATCATTTACTCTTTTTTACAAAAAAACAAAATCTACATTTTTTTAAACGTCAATTAAATTCAAAAATGTTTTTTATTATTATATTAAAACTACAGTTTATGTTCTTCTGCTTGGTTTCATGCCTTTATTGCATCATTTTGATTTATCATTTTGCTTACGGTGAACGGATTTTTATAAATAAACGTTTCTGAAAATATTCATGGACACAAATTAGATTTGTTAAATTTAATTTTGCAAAAATTTTAAAAACCAAATTTTCAAATTTGTAAATGTTTAAAGCCTTGTGTAATTAAAATAAAATTCTTGGTAGGTTTTTAGTTTAATAAATTGCAAGAGTTATTTTAATAAAAGATAAAATGCAAAAACCAAGTTGATAATTCAATTTCATTATTTAATTTTGTTTAAATTAAACAAATTTTATTGAAAAATAAATTTATTTCAATTTTACAAAGTTACTGATTTTTTATGTACTTATTTGTTTTTCATAATCGGTTTTTTGTAAAAATTAATTTTGATAAAATATACTTTTAGTTTTAAATATGAAAAATGTGGGTAAAAATATATAAATTAATAATTTATTTTTATTTTCTATTTCTAAAACAATTTTGGTTGCTATGACAACAACATAAACACTATAAAAATTGGATTGAACAGAATATTTTTTGTTATCCAATTGCAATCTCATGTTAAATTATAAATCTGCTCATGAGTTGATTTTCGTTTGTCCGCCACTAGCGAGCATGGCTCACTAAGGCCTACCACAGCTCCCCACAGCTAACCACGGCTCACCACAGTCTACCACGGCTAACCACGGCCCACCATAGCCTACCACGTCTCACCATGGCCCACCACAGCCTATATTAGATATAATATATAGTGCGGCGTACTCACCGAGCCTGAAAATCAAAAAAAGTTTCCATCAAAACAAATCTCCACTCCTAATCTACAAAATATCGTTTGCTTTATTTTGAGCCATTTGTCTGATTTGTCATTGATTGAAGAGCCGATATTTATTTATACAATTCAGAATTTCAACAAAAATTGTTTATATTACTATTTATATTAGTAATTTTATTTTTATATAGTTTTATTTTTAGCTAAGATTTCAGAGAGTTTACAAAAAAATATTTATACTTATATTCATGTTTTATTTGCTGTGTTTTTGTCACATAACTGGGTCGCTTGAGATAATATTGAAAGAATAAATCAGACGCCTCCGTAAGAACTTGTTTGAAGCTTTTCTGTTTGTTGATATGTTTCTGTTCTATTTTCTGAACGAAATAATTTTTATATTTTCCATATTAACTTCACTGTCTGTTTTTCTTTCCTGCTTATAAACAAACTGTGGAAGTAAAAATTGTGAACACAAACTTATTTGTATGGACACTCTGAGATTTTTTTGGTTAAATGTTAAATGTACAACACATTTATTAAGCACCCATTAACCAAATCACATAAGCGCTTATATATGTATATTTTATCTTACAAATTTATTAGCATCAATGAAAATTCATTTAGGTTTTTTATTTGATTAACTTTAATAATTTATTTTTTTATATTTATTTTTTTATTACAGATAATATTATTGCTGCATTTTATTCACACAATAACATTATTTTCTGAAATATACTATTTTGAAATACCGTATTTGTACCCAAGACAATAACGCCATTGATTTTGTTGGCCTGTTGGCGCTCTAAACAATTTTCTCCAGTTGTTCGTTTGATCGTGGTGTGTGTGCGTGTGTGTGCGTGCGTGTATGTGTGTGTGTGATGAAAATAATAAAAGCAATACTTTTAAGTTACTGTTATTCACATTACTCCGAATCACTATGACAACCGCTTTGTAGTACATACAAAACGGTAGAATTCGGACGAGCAAGCAAGCAAGCACGTGTTGCATGTGTACAATTGTACAATGAATGAAGAACCCAATCAACCAATCAACACTTTTCCCGCCAGGCAACTTTTAATTATTTCCTTGTCTCCAAAATAATTCTCAGCCATACACGACCATGCCATAATAATAACAATAACAATGATAATACAAATGAAAACAGTAACAATAATTATGATAATGATAATAATCTACCGATATAATCTCCTAACTTTACTCACTCACTATGCCATGAAGGTTCTTATCGGCGTTATGAATCATACACACAAACATACACACACACACACTAACACACACATAAAAACAAACGTTTTAGTTATTAGTAGTTATATATTTTACGACACCTAAAATATTATTTTTATGTTTTTTTCCAATTAATTCATCTGAGATATCGATCTTACGTCACAAATATCTGTCGTCGTTTATGTTGTTCTAAAATATCTAATTTCTATTCAATTCGTGTGTGCGTTTATTATTTAAAATAAAAATATTCTTTTCCACTCTTTCCAGTTATCCATTTTTTTAAAATTATGTGAATAATATAATCTATAAATATTTAGTTGGATGTTTGAAAACTATAAGAGCTCGCGTCTACCAAAACCTAATAAGTAGTAATGATAAGGTTAGTTTAAATGGTTATTATAAAAAAAATGGACCTTATATTTAGATTTCCATAAAACAATTTTTTAAATAAATTATTTTTTTATAAATGGCATAAAGTAATGTAAGAAATAACAAAAACTTACTCTTCAAAAAATGTTTTACAAAACCTAAGAGTACCTACTAGAAATCAGAACAAGTGAACTGTTAAAAACTTCGTTTTTCAAAAATCTTTTGTATTTTATAATTAAGCAGCTTTTATTGTTTTGCAAACCAATTTTTGATGATAGTAAGTCTATAAATTTTCGGTTCGTAAAATTAAATATCGTTTTCTTTGAATGAACTAAAAACAAATGGTTTTTTCACTAAAGAAATTTTTTAATTTTTTTTTTAATTTTAATTAATTATATTTCATATGTTATTTAAACTTTGTCCAATTCATCTGAAAATTTAATAGAATGCGTTGTCATTGGCGACAATTCAAGAAACTAAATTTTAACTCAATCAGTTAAAGAAAGCAAGCACGATGAAGTTCGTAGGAAGGATTTAAAATTCCTTAACTTCGAGAAAAAGATTGGCTACAAAAACTATTATATCAGAAAAGGGCAGGAGTCAGGCGTGTAGGTCCTCGGATCAAGTCCTGAACGTTACCAGGTCCTGTCCTTGTAAGACTGCAGCTGTTCAGGTGCACTTTTATCGACCCGCCACAGCAAGTGATCAGACGTGCCAATACATGTTATAATCTTAATAAAAATTTTAATATTTTTGTCTACTAAATGTCGTGTTTTCAAAGAAAAATCGGATGAATGGTTACATGTAGAAGATAAATAATATGTATTAGTTACATTTACAAGATATAATATTTAATATGTATTAGTTACATGTAAAAGATAATAAATATGTATTAGTTACATTTACAAGATATTTAATATGTATTCTTTACATTTACAAGATATTTAATATATATTAGTTACATGTACAAAATAATTAATATGTATTAATTACATATACAAGATAATTAATATGTGTATAATATTTGCTCTTAAAAATCTCTATAGTTATTTTGAAAATATCGGTTATGAAGATTGTATTGGTTAACCTGAAACCATCTAAAATGATCTAAATACAATAAACATTTATAGAATTAATTCTACATAACCTGATGACTTATACATAAATCTAATATAATTCCTTAAAAAATTAATTTTCTCGACAAATTCTTGTTAAACGGACTGTTAAGCTGCCAACCCGACTGCTTCATTTCTGACGACTTCAAATTCAGTCAACTTCTCGATCATATCCTCCATCAAAGTTAACAGCTAAGAAAACCATGAAATTGATTTCTGCGTTGAATATTTTACTTTGAACTGAAGTTCTGCCAACAATTTTTTAGTCCTTCAGTTGCTTTTGTGTTTCTTAAACAAAACAAAAACTTTTTTCTTAAACAAACAGATTTTTTCTTTAACGTGGAAGATATTGTAGATTTTTATACTGTGATGTTTTTTTTTAGAATTTTCAACAAATATTTTTACTAACTGTTATTTCAACCTACTCAGCAAACACGCCTATCTATACAGCTTCATACCAAGGATTTCATTTTTTTAAAACCAACGTGAAGAGCGACGACAAATGTCGAAAAAGCATCAGAAAGCGAATCCATAAAAATAGTCTGGCAATGTAATAGAGACAAAATTGTTTTTCTAGCTGAAAATTGAATAAGAAAAAATAATGTAAATCTCTTATTTCATTTCAAGTAGTTCCAATTTTGCACGATTCCAGTACAGCATGCGTCATGTAAATTTATAGAGCAGGTATGCTGCAGTTTTCTAATAAATTTACCACACCTGGATTGAGAGATATCTTACAACATAATAAAAACTCATTCGCGTCAAAACATGACAATTACAGTACTGAAATTAGTTCAGAATCGCTTCAAGAATGTTAGAAACCAATAAATCAAACAAATGATCTCATTTCCGAGTTATGTTTTGATGCATTGAACTGCCGATGCTTGGTAAGCTCTGAGAGATCCGTTCATCGACTTTCATATTGGCCGAACTTCATTATTAGTCTCCGTCGGCAACTTGCCAATCTTTTTTTTTCATTGCTTAGAAGGCATTTTTATAAAAAAAAAATGAAAGCAAATGTAGATGATTCTGGTTCATTTAAAATTCTTCAGTAGACCGGAAGATATATTTTTTCTTTTATATTCTAAAAGTTTGATGAAATTTTTGAATGAAAGTTAGTTCACTTTTTCAACGGTCACTTAATTTTTTTTTAAATGAAAAACTTATAAGTTTTTTTTCGTGAATTGAAATGGCTGCGACATTTAATGTCATTCAACTGTAGAGCATGATTAACTTTGACGTTTTCACTTGGTGATCTTAAAATAGATATTTTTTATATTTTTGTTTTTTTCATGAAAAAAATCTATTATTCAAATAATTAAAAATTAGTGTTATTGTTTAAAATTCATTTAAATACAAAAAAACATGGCTTGTGCAAAGATATTTTGCTGCAGTGGTGGTCAGTTAAAAATCTAAAAAAATCACTTGTTCGGGTTCATCGAGATCAATTTACTTACAATCTTGACCAATCTTGACCAATTTATTTTTTTATTTATGCTGCATATATCGATAACATAAAATGTTAAAAACATTAAATTTTAATGTAAGAATCATTTATTGTTATATTTGAACTGAATGAATTTCAATGAATGAACCGGGCGCGTCTCTTTTACATAAAAGATATAAAAACCAAGTTTACTTACAAATTCGTCTCGAAAAAATTTTATGTCAATAATTTTAAGAATGTGAACGGTATTTAATTCTTTTCCAGATATTTTCCATGGGTACGTTTCCCGTGTCTATATACATAAAACTCTGTGCACTTCTCTGATGATAGATAGATATAGAGATATAACACATTTTAGGTTTCCGAAGCGTTTGATGACGTGCAATTTGTCATGTAACAATCAGATTTCCAATTTAGCTGATGAGAATTCATTGGCCGATCTTTCGAGGACAAGTGACTAACGAACGAACAAATAAATCCAAACAGCAAACAGCAATAATTTTTTTTTATTTATTAGAAAGGAATTAATTTTGTTGAAAATAAAATTATATTAAATAATAATAAGCAATAGTGCGAACAATAAATAAATTAATAATTTTAATATTTCATAAAATGTTGAATTATTTCTTCTCGCTTATATACGTTATTTAATATAGATAGCTATAATTATGATTGCATACAAAAAGAATTTAATCAGCATGTTTTTGGATTGAATGTATCTTTATCTTTTACACAACAAAACAAAATTCTATCCTGAAAACGTTTAACGTTTTCTGTATGCACAGATCGTGGAAACTATTCTGAGTCTTTCAATCACGCCACAGAGGTGTCTCCGCGTGGTTGTCCCCCCACCCCCACCCCCCCACCCCCCCGAATGGCCCAAAGAAGGGCGACCTCGGGCAGACTGGATCCAACAAATTTGAAGCAGCGAAGTAATGAGATTCAAGGTAATAAATTATGGAAAGCTTCTCGGGAATGTTTTATAGTGCATTAAAAAAGTTACTAAAGCTACGTTATTGTATGGACCGTACATACACGACATAGCGCTTTGATGGGTTCAAGAGTAAAAAACAGAACCACAATAAATTAATGAGTTACCACTAAATTAATTATAGCATAATTTACTAATCATTTATGTTTCAATATATATAGAACGTGGGCGTCAATTTAACAATAATAATAATAAATATTTAAATTATAAGTCAGCAGAGAGCAAACGGCGAGATGAAGGAGTGCCGTTGCGTCATGGAGAGTTATTACTCACGTGGGGATTTGTTTTCATCAAAGGAAAGTTATTTTAGATGCTTTATAAAAGATAAAAAGAAAAACTTTATGTTTTGGTTGAACAATTTCATCTTTTATCAAGACGTGGTCCTCCTGGGATTTTTTAAGTGAGGCAGGGGAGGGGGAAGGGTAGGGAGTAGAGTTGGCAGTGGATCCACTTTTGTTCACCCGACCTGCCAAAAACTATTCTGACAAACAATACAAAACAATTAAAATAATATACAACTATATGGTGTGTTGTATATAAGCATATAACTGTATTTTGTTTGTTGTATATAAGCATATAACTTTATTCTGTTTGTTGTAAATAAGCATATAACTTTATTTTGTTTGTTGTGTATAAGCATATAACTGTATTTTGTTTGTTGTATATAAGCATATAACTTTATTTGTTTGTTGTGTATAAGCATATAATTGTATTTTGTTTGTTGTGTATAAGCATATAACTGTATTTTGTTTGTTGTATATAAGCATATAACTTTATTTGTTTGTTGTGTATAAGCATATAATTGTATTTTGTTTGTTGTGTAGTTTGTTGTGTATAAGCATATAACTGTATTTTGTTTGTTGTGTATAAGCATATAACTTTATTTTGTTTGTTGTATATAAGCATATAACTTTATTTGTTTGTTGTGTATAAGCATATAATTGTATTTTGTTTGTTGTGTATAAGCATCTTTATTTAGTTTTCACCAATCTCACACAAGAATTAAAGGTTTCGGACTTTTTTCAAAATTAAATTTATAAAACAAAATAGTATTCACCATTATAGAGTATTTTGATAAGATTATTATTGTAAAACTTCATATCTAAAATAAATAACTTGCTATTATTGTCATCTTTTTTTAATCTCTAATTGCTTATTTTATTAATTTAATTACTAGAAACTTCATAATTTTATTTCTATTTTAAATTTAATTTTTGATTAAGACGGGTCTTTGTTGGATTTTTAAAGAAATAAGGAAAAGGGATATGTGCTGAAATTCCCTCTACAAGCAGCTGTATGATCTTTGATTAAGAAACAAATTATTTTTTATTTATAGATTTTATTTATCAAATTTTCAAAATACCTTATTTCAAAATAAATTACTTGTCATTATTATTATCATCATCAATAACATCATTGTTTGACTTTATATTCACCAATGCTACATCACAAATGTCAAATGAATGTTTACTCATTTGATGGGACTCATGAGCCAACTACATACACAGACAAATGCAAGCACACACACAGCGGCAGGGACACATACATATCAGGCATGTATATATATATATATATATATTTAGACAGTTGTAACAAAATACACACAGACAAGCCCACGTACACATAGACATACCCACATAACACAGATACACCCACATAACACAGATACACCCACATACGCACAGCAATACTCACAGACACACATATATAGTCACGGACGAAAACATATATTCACAGATACACATAGACACACGCACAACAACGTCTCTTACTGTTATTTCTAAATGTACCATTGATGGGGCAGGCATGCATGTCGATGGCCTACTTTGATTTTTTCCAGTTTTTACGTTACCTTGTTAGCCCAACAATTTAGCTATTGTTGAAAATGCTTCAACATACTCGGAAATAAATAAACCATTAAAATAATTTTTTTTATTTGGGTTGTCATGATATTTATGTTATTTTGTAAACTAAACGACTCATTAACTGTAAGGCAGACATCAAACATTAAAGCTATATTGTTTAAAATACAAGAGACTCACACGATGAAAATGAGATATTTGTTAGTGTTTACAAGAAATGTTCAGGAAAAGAAGTTTGTTTTGCTCTACCGGATGCAGTCAGGGTTGCAGATGATTGCTCGTTGGGTTTTATATTAAGAGATTAGGTATAAATATAAATATAAATATAAATATAAATATAAATATAAATATAAATATAAATATAAATATAAATATAAATATAAATATAAATATAAATATAAATATAAATATAAATATAAATATAAATATAAATATAAATATAAATATAAATATAAATATAAATATAAATATAAATATAAATATAAATATAAATATAAATATAAATATAAATATAAATATAAATATAAATATAAATATAAATATAAATATAAATATAAATATAAATATAAATATAAATATAAATATAAATATAAATATAAATATAAATATAAATATAAATATAAATATAAATATAAATATAAATATAAATATAAATATAAATATAAATATAAATATAAATATAAATATAAATATAAATATAAATATAAATATAAATATAAATATAAATATAAATATAAATATAAATATAAATATAAATATAAATATAAATATAAATATAAATATAAATATAAATATAAATATAAATATAAATATAAATATAAATATAAATATAAATATAAATATAAATATAAATATAAATATAAATATAAATATAAATATAAATATAAATATAAATATAAATATAAATATAAATATAAATATAAATATAAATATAAATATAAATATAAATATAAATATAAATATAAATATAAATATAAATATAAATATAAATATAAATATAAATATAAATATAAATATAAATATAAATATAAATATAAATATAAATATAAATATAAATATAAATATAAATATAAATATAAATATAAATATAAATATAAATATAAATATAAATATAAATATAAATATAAATATAAATATAAATATAAATATAAATATAAATATAAATATAAATATAAATATAAATATAAATATAAATATAAATATAAATATAAATATAAATATAAATATAAATATAAATATAAATATAAATATAAATATAAATATAAATATAAATATAAATATAAATATAAATATAAATATAAATATAAATATAAATATAAATATAAATATAAATATAAATATAAATATAAATATAAATATAAATATAAATATAAATATAAATATAAATATAAATATAAATATAAATATAAATATAAATATAAATATAAATATAAATATAAATATAAATATAAATATAAATATAAATATAAATATAAATATAAATATAAATATAAATATAAATATAAATATAAATATAAATATAAATATAAATATAAATATAAATATAAATATAAATATAAATATAAATATAAATATAAATATAAATATAAATATAAATATAAATATAAATATAAATATAAATATAAATATAAATATAAATATAAATATAAATATAAATATAAATATAAATATAAATATAAATATAAATATAAATATAAATATAAATATAAATATAAATATAAATATAAATATAAATATAAATATAAATATAAATATAAATATAAATATAAATATAAATATAAATATAAATATAAATATAAATATAAATATAAATATAAATATAAATATAAATATAAATATAAATATAAATATAAATATAAATATAAATATAAATATAAATATAAATATAAATATAAATATAAATATAAATATAAATATAAATATAAATATAAATATAAATATAAATATAAATATAAATATAAATATAAATATAAATATAAATATAAATATAAATATAAATAATTAACATTTCAAGAAAAGAACGAAGAAGGTGGAGTGAGGTATGAAGAACAAATGAGTCACCGACCAATAATGTTTCACTGCGATATGACAAGAAGAAGACCTGCAGGTGCGAGGAAGAAGACATAATATAACGATGTGGTGATGATGATGATATCGTGACGCTGCTAATAAAGATGTGTTGATGAAGAAGTGGTGGTGATGATGACATAGTGGTGATGATGATGGCGATGTGGTGATGAAGACGATGTGGTGACGATGACAATAATTGTTGATCGATGGAAACACATGTTGCACTCGTTCACTCTCCACGCCTTCTCGCAATTATTAATCGTCCATGCCTAGTTTCGCCTCATTTCAAAAAAGAATTTTCCAAGAAATAAAAACTTCTCTATAAAAATACTTTTATATCTTCCAAGAATCCTTTTATTTTAAACAAACACAAAGGAGCACTAACTATGTCACTAACTAGCGTTTTGTTGCATTATTTTATTGGTTCTTTTAAAACATTTAAACTCGAACCATTTGAGTTATTTCACAAGGACATCTTCAATCCTTACTTAATCATTTTGTTCCTCACATGTAAACTTGACACTTTTCATAAACTTTAACAACTTCCAGGCTGGATTAAAACAGATATTTTAATGTTTCGGTATCTTCCAGGAAACTGAAACCAACTACAGAGAAGAATGTCTTTAATCGTTCGGTTTATACGAGCAAACAACGTATTTTATTATTATATAAATTTATGAAAATGTTCAAAAAATAAAAAATAAAATTGCGTCAAAAAAAATTTTTTACAACAGAATCTTCCTCTGCCGCCTATAAAATCAAATTTAAACTTTGATGGCTTCGTGTGAATTTGTTCTAATTAGGATTTTGTGAGAAAATTTTAATAAAGTTTTCTATGAAATCGAGAAGATGTGTGTTTTCTGTTTCTTCTTCTGAATGTCAGCCAAATGTATCTATCTAATTAGGGCGCACGAACAAGAAAATAAGTCCTTAGTGTAAAAATAAAATAAAACGTTAGGATTTTGCCATGCGATCTTTTCGCTAATAATACTAGCTATGCAATGTAATGTAATAATACCAGAGATATAGTACTTGGTACTCGTAGTCGTACTCGAGTACAACTCGAGTACATTTTTTAAGTACTCGTATTCGAAATCTTACTCGAAGCCTTGGTACTCGTACTCATACTCGTTTTCCACTCAGTACTGAGTAGCAGAGATGCAGTACTTGATACTCGTACTCGTACTCGAGTACGTTTTTCAAGTACTCGTACTCAATACCATGGTACTGGTGCTCGCACCATAAGTACTCGCAACATCTCTGATTAATACTAATAAATTAATAACAATCAAGACAAAAACTATTAATTTTTATTGTATATTAATTTATATATTATATATATATAATGCATATAGATAATTAAAAATACGTGAATCAATTAAATGCATAAATAATTAAATAGCAACCAGCCTGGTATCTGTCGATACTCATGGCAGTCATGATGAAGGTTGTTGATGCAAGAGTAAATATTTGGAAGTACACGATAACCTTGCAAGCCACCAAGCCAAGGACCCACTCGCCGAATGCCACAAAGAGAATTTCACTGGTCATTGTAAAGAAGCAGACCATTAGGTCGGCAGCTGCCAAATTAAGCAGAAATATGCTGACTCTCTTGTGTCGAAGACTTGCACAGCAAACGATGACAAATACCAGACACAAGTTACCAACAAGAGTGACCACAATCAAAATGCTGAGGGCGGTAACTCGAAGAATAACGTCCCGAGACCATATCTGAAGAGGGGTTGTGTAGTTGTGATGAAAAGAATATGTTGAAGTTTCGAAATTCATTGAGTTGTGGTGATCGTTGCTGTTGAAAATGTCGTTGTTGAGATTCTAACTTTTGTAGCGATGGTATAATCCGAGTAGAGAAATATATATATATATATATAAATCAGCTGAACAAGTTTTAGAGATAAACAATACTACACATTTTATGAAGGTACAAAAATGTTGATTACATTGCAAATGAACAGACTACAATTTATGTACAGTTTATTACAACATGATGTTGCATCTTAGTAGCATTTTTAGAAATAACGCAAGTATATTTCGGAAGTGACTGTAATGTAATGACGATGACTATTCTGATAATGATAATGATGATGACGATTCTGATAATGATACTGATAATGATGATGATGACGATGATGTTATAACGTACACAAACACTTCGATAAGGCGCACTAAGAAAATGAAAATTCAGCTTTAAAGAGCGCATGCTATGAATTCAGTCGTGACGATGACGACGATGCTGACGGTTATTTATTATTATTATTGTTTTTCACCAAAAGTAATGCGCTGTATGTATATATATATATATATATATATATATATATATATATATATATATATATATATATATATATATATATATATATATATATATAAAGGCTTAAGAAAAGCTTGATTGAAACCTTAAAGAATTTTGCTCTGAAGATACTGGAGGATGTCAATCCAGATGTTACATCGGTCAGTCACAACCTCCAAACATAAAAACTCAAATTTTTAGTGAGATCAGAAAAAGGAAGAAGTTGGGAATCCGCTGTTGTCAATAGCAAAGATGGAGAGTGAATGCAGTTAGATTATTTAAACATGACGTTGAGAGATTCTTGAATGATTCTACTCTAGAAAGGATGACAGGGTCCAGTTCTTATGTTGATTCTTTTAAAGGTTTTCACAAAATCTAAAGAATCAACGTGGTGTTGAAAGCCTCAAAATTCTTTAATATTTAATAAAATAAAAACCTTTCACAAAATAATTAAAACAAAAATAAATATATTAATTAAAAAGGTTTATTCTATTAATAACTTGGTGATGCGTGTTGAACATTATGAAACAAAATCAAACAAAATTTTTACTGTACTTCAAAGAAATAAATTAAATAAAAACTTATTTTTCTTTCAAAATTTCTTATCAGTGAACTTGCAAACCCGTCGTAATGGGAAATGAATTTCTGAATCATTCACGAAATGTCGTGAAAGTCAAGATTTATTTCATAACCAAACTTTAAAAAAACTGTTTTTATATTAGAATATTTAAACTATGGTTGATTGAAAAACGAAAGTTTAAAATGTTTTGTAACGAGATAACATCTCGGTTTTATTTCAATTAAAAAAGATTTTTTAAAATTGCTTCTATTAAGAAAAATTGAGTTATATTTAAAAAAAATGAAATGTAAATATTGGTCACAAAAGCTTTTCATCTTCCTCACAAACATACTCCACCATGAAATCTTATGGAAAAAACATCAATTGTTAATCTACGTCATTTTCTTTGTTTTATAATAGTTTATAGTATTTTACACCATTAAAATTAGTTTCATATTATTAATATTTACTTTAGAATAATTCGATAATAATTTCTTTAATCAAATAAATAGATGAGTGAGAATTAATCTTGTATTCTCCTCGAAACGTTCTAACAAAAAAAACATCCTTATTGTTGAAATTAAATTCTTGCTTTAAATGTTACATCTTTGTTGTCAACATTACTTCTTTAAGGTAAACATTACATATTTGCTGTGAAAGTTACATTTTTACTGTATACATTACATCTTTACTGTAAACATTAAGTCTTTACTGTGAACATAACATCTTTACTGCAAACATTATATTTTTGAAGTAGACTTTACTTATTTGACTACCTAGGAATCTTTAATAACACTAAAATTGTGTATATTTGAACGGACACTTTATTCTTTTAGTTTACTTAGGATATACGTATGATCACATGTTACATGTACTTCATTAAAATGACTTCACTGTTGTTGTAGCTGAACAAACATGTTAACTTGCAGTAAATCAATAAAATTTGTTTTTTTCAATTTATAATGTATTCATATAAATTCGTTGTTTAAACTGATTATACAGGATGGCATTCACCTCGAACAGCCTCCACTACGCACATGTTGTTTCATTTAAGCTTTTCTGGAAGCACGCTGATGTTCAATGAATTTAAATTTTTACACTTTTCACGTGCGTTTATTAACTTTCAGTTGTCCGGATTAGAGGTGTGCACGGTAGTGGGGACAGCGGGAATACCGCGGATTTTGCGGTATCACCGCGGAAATTGGGACGAATGGGGTGGGGATACCGCGGTAATGGGGATGAATTTGCGGGGTTACCGCGGGGATGGAAACAAACGTTGCGGGACTACCGCGGGGATGGGGACGAGTTTTTGCGGTATCACCGCCAAAATAAAATAAGTTTTTTATAAAACAAAATTGTTTCCAATTAACCGCAAATGTATCGAGTCATACATACCATTGTTTATGTTTTTAATCTTTGCAACGCGCTGTTGTTTTATCGCTGATATATTGAGTTACCGAAAGTTTTAAAGTCATGGGTTGCATTATTTGTTAAATTTCCAAAGTCCTAGTTCGAATTTTTATTTAAATATGGAAAAGGCTGAAGATCAAAAATTAGCTGCAACAGTCGCCTTTACATTTCATTCCAATCTCGGTGAAAAGCAATGCGAGAAACTGCAATAAAAGGTTTGGTTTTGATTAATTTGCTTTCACATTATTAGGTTTTACATAAAATTGAATTTTTTTTAATTTTGTTAGAGATCTATTAAAGCTTATCCATGATGTAACACTACATTCTGAGCCCCACAAGTGACAAGTGCCACAAGATGACTTCATAGAGCATCAACTAGTCAAAAATGAAAACATGAAGACAACTTTAATGCAAACTTGTACTCCACAAACTCAAAAAGCTCAGTTTCGAATGAGGTTTTGTTATTAAACTGTCTTTATATTAAAAGCATGAAAAGTTTCTTAGACTTCAGTAATAACTTATAATTCAGCTTGTTCATTGTTATTAATTAATTATGCTTATATGAGCAACTTGTTTCACAATGTTAATAATTATTTTTATAAGGTTGCTGACTATTTGGCATTCAACGATGAAGGTGCACAAGGCGATTTGCTGAGTTTTTTGGAAAAGAAATGGCCAAAACTGTCTCAAGTGGCAAGGATTATTTTGAGTGTGCCAGCAACTAGCACCTCTTCTGAGAGAGCATTCTCTATGGGTGGGTTAACCATTAGTGATCAAAGAACTGAGCTAGGTGGAAAAACATTGATAGACTTTTATTTAGTCATGCGCTTGAATAAATAAATTGTATTGAATCATATTATGGTGTTATTGCAATTCTATATATCAACACGTAAGTTATAGTTGCATTGAAATGATGTACGGAAAAATAATGACTAGTACAAAAATGGAGATGAACAGCGCGTGGATGGATGGGGATGGGGATGAAAGATTGGAAGACTGCGGGATGGTTGGGGATGGGGATGAAACACTGCGGGGATGGTTGGGGATGGGGATGATGCTGGTGGGGATGGATGGGGATGGGAATGACATTCGCGGGGATGGTTGGGGATGGGGACGAAAAGTCGTCCCCGCGCACACCTCTAGTCCGGATGTCCATAAATCCGGGAATCTTTTAATCTAGATTTTATCTGCAGTTATTAAACAGCATTCGCTCACAAATTCTGCACAAAGACATATTAAGTGGAACTACAACATAATCTGAAAAAATTAATAAATACAAATACAAATTTACTAATATATATATATATATATATATATATATATATATATATATATATATATATATATATATATATATATATATATATATATATATATATATATATATATATATATATATATATATATATATATATATCCTTTACAGTTCTGGCTGTAAGTCGTTTGCGATTGACTGGCAAATAGAGTGGTGACCAATCAGCAGTTAGCAAACAAACTTCCTTTGTTTCTGTTGACATGAACTGTGGGATGAAACAAATGAAGAACTCAACTCAACGAAAATGAAAGCTGTTGATAGAAATAGCTACAGAGATATTTAAATCTTTTTAAAAGCATGTGTTAAACTTTTTTAAATAAATTATTCTTGTTATTCTTGATTAACTTTTTTTATTCAGATTTTTTTGATTTTTTTTACATTTGTTTGTTTTTTTGGGTGAAACGACAAAAGAGCTGCTGCAAAAATTTAAAATCAAAAAAAAATTTTGAAAACACTTACTAAATTTGAAAGAAAATAACATAAAAACTGAAAATTATTAGTTCAAAGTGTGAACTTTTTTCGTAACTCTATGAATCATTTTTTTCCAACTTAATTTTATTTTTGTGATTTATAATATCCGACGGATGGTAAGCTCTGCACTGCACTGATCTACATTCGAAAACATAAAACAACTTTCCATATAAGCCACAAAAAGCTTTGAATGGACTTTTTAAATTACTCAACAAATCCGATTTCTTTGATTTCTCGCTATTAAAAGAGTAAAAAATTATTTTTACCATAGCAGATGTGGTTACGAAACTGTTTCAACGACATACAAACCTGCTTGCATGTAAATATGTAAATATGTAAACATAAACAAGAAAACGTAAACGTACAAGAATTTAAATATGTAAATTAGAAATGTAAATAATTAAATACAGATATGTAATATTTGAACAAACAAACATGTAAATAACTAAACACACAACTATGTCAATATGTAAATATGCAAGAATATAAATATACGAAACTAGCAGTGCCCGTAGCGGCTTCGCTCGCATGAAATTAGAGAGTTTGAACCGTGCATCCATAGCAGAGATCATTTTTTAGGTCTCGGCTCGGCCCGTCGACAAATTAGCCCAGCCCGTTTTAAAAACCCAAACTCCCGTCTGAATTAGGCCCGGCCCATTTTTACAGGCCTAGAAGTTCTATATACTTGATGAAAAACTTCGGTCCGTCCCACCTTGACCTCAGATTTGGCCTGGCCAAACTGAAGACCCTAAAATCACTAAAATATCTATATACTTGGTGAAAAGCCTCGGCCCGTCCCACTTTGATTTAAGGTTTGGCCTGGCCCGTGTGAAGACTCTAAAATAACGGCTTGGCCCGGCCGATGATAAACTGGACTTAGCTACTTTTAACCGGCACAAAACTTCAAAATACTAATT
Organism: Erpobdella octoculata; assembly: GCA_963978895.1. Lineage (NCBI taxonomy): Eukaryota > Metazoa > Annelida > Clitellata > Hirudinida > Erpobdellidae > Erpobdella > Erpobdella octoculata. Next base: position 40,131,486 of record OZ022238.1, on the reverse strand, counting down.
TTTACATTTGTAGCACTTACAGTTTGTGAGTAGCAGTTATTTTGAAATCAAATAACCCTTATTTCCACCCCACATTTAAGGTCCTGGAAACCAAATTTTCAAAAAATGCTAAAACACGTATTTCATTATTTTTGGAGTAGAAACTAAATACTAATTTTTACTTCTGTAGCATTAACAGTTTTTGAGTAGCAGCTACTTTAAAAACCAAATAACCCAAAAAATGATGAAACACGTATATCTTTTTTTTTTTTTGAGTAGATACTAAGTATTAATTTTTACATCTGTGGAAATTACAGTTGTTGAGTAGCAGTTACTTTAAAAACCAAATAACCCTATTTTCCACCCCACATTTGAAGTCCTGGAAACCAAATTTTCAAAAATTTGTGAAACCCGTATATCATTATTTTTAGAATAGAAACTAAATTCTAATTTTTACTTTTGTAACATTAACAGTTTTTGAGTAGAAGCTACTTTAAAAATCAAATAACCCAATTTTCCAACCCACATTTGAGGTCCGGGAAACCAAATTTGTAAAAAAATGGTGAAACACGTATATCTTTATTTTTAGAAAAGAAACTAAATAATAATTTTTACATCTGTGGTATTTACTGTTTTTGAGTAGCAGTTACTATAAAAGACAATTAGCCCTATTTTCCACCCACATTTGAAGTCCTGGAAACCAAATTTTCAAAAAATGCTAAAACACGTATTTCATTATTTTTGGAGTAGAAACTAAATACTAATTTTTACTCCTGTAGCATTAACAGTTTTTAAGTAGAAGCTACTTTGAAAACCAAATAACCCAATTTTCCAACCCACATTTGAGGTCCGGGAAACCGAATTTTCAAAAAATGGTGAAACACGTATCTTTTTATTTTTCAAAAAGAATCTATATACCAAATTTCAAAATTTCCTCATTTTTGGTTTTCGAGATATACATTGTTTTAGAAAAAAGTTTGTTTTCCAGTTTTTTTCCCTCAGGAGCAAAATTTTCAAAAATCCTTTCTTAGCGGATGTTTACGCTATAAAAGTAATATAAGTTCAAAATTTCACGTTCCTAGGATGAGGCGTTTGAGCTCGGCGTTGATTATCAGTCAGTCAGTCAGTCAGTCAGTCAGGACATGTTCTTTTATATATATAGATTATAAATAATTATTAAACCTAAAAATATGTAAACATTTAAATTTACAAGCATTTAAATAATAAAACATTCAAATATGTAAACATACACGCATGTAAATATGTAAGCATACAAACATGTAAATGTGTAAACATACAAACATGTTAGTATGCAACATACAAACATGTAAACATACAAACCTGTGAATGTGTAAACATACAATTGAGCAAATATATATAACCATATAAACATGTAAATATATAACCATACAAACATCTAAATATATAACCATACAAACATGTAAATATGTAAACAAACAAACATGTAAACAAACAAACATGTAAACAAACAAATATGTAAACAAACAAACATGTAAACAAACAAACATGTAAACAAACAAACATATAAATAAACAAACATGTAAACAAACAAACATGTAAACAAACAAACATGTAAACAAATAAACATGTAAACAAACAAACATGTAAACATACCTCAGCGAAAACAACAACAAGATATCGTTTTTCAGGTGCATTACAAGCAAACACTCGCGAACGGCATCATTAATAATGATGATCCCGTGACAAAGAAAATCAACCTGATTGGTTGGGTTTTTTCTCTTACACACAGCAATTGATTAGAGCAAAAAAAGACTTAGAAAATATTTTCACGATCATCACCGGCACAATGTTCATCATCATCATTGCCATCATCATATTAATCACTACCCACCATCATCATTACCAGTATCATCATCATCATCATCATCATCGTCGTCGTCATCGTCGTCGTCATCTTCGTCATCGTCAAAATCATTATCATTATCACCATCAAAGTCGCCATCGTCCTTGTCATCATTATTAACACACATTATTTTTTTATATTTAAGCGAGCAACTCTCGGCAATTTATCGGTAGTATGTATTAAATCCGAGACTGAAACTGTAATTAGTATATTTAACAAGTGAACTGTAAAAAAATATTTTGTAATTCGGCAGCTTAAGTACTTGATGGGTAAGGTATGTTAGGATGAAGAACAAAAGAAATTTTTAAATCATTATGAAACTAAGTAAATATTATAAATCTTTGCTTTGAAAAAGTAAGGATGGTTTTCTTTGAAAGAGTTTAAAACTCGTGGTTTTATTGTTTGACGAAAATTTGTAATTTTTTGAAACTTTGATTTGTTTTATTTTAGATTTTATTCAAGTTTCGTCTAATTGATATGAACATTTGATAGCATGCATTTTCATCAACAAAAATTTAATACACGAAACTTTAGTTTGATTGGATGATGGAAAGTATGTTTTAAGCGTCAAAAGATACCAGCGCATGGCTCAAGCATGCAAGCAAACACGGTGAAGGTAATATAAAAGGTTTATAAATCCAATTTAAATTGACCAATACACTCTAGATGCAAAAAATTAAATTTAAGTCCACAACAGTTTCTTATTCTTCAGAGGAAGTTTAAAAGGAGCGGGCAGAGAAACTATTGATGCCCAAGAAATTGAACAACCAGCCGGTCAATTAATCAGTTAGTCAACCAGCCAGACAATCAAATGCTGCTCAACTCCACAACAGCAGACTTCCAACTCACATAACTGCAAATGCCTAGTTTATTATATGGCCAATCGTAAGTTATACTGTGACTAATCTTGAAACTCGCAAAACCGCCAGTTTTTGCTTTTTATACCCGTTCGAAACTCGGGTCGCTAAAGGTATAAAGCTAACCCAAGGCAATGCTTAAATTCTCTACAATTAATTCACATCCAACAACCCGATGTTCTGAGACACAGCAGGTAGACTCCAGTTCAGACAAAGTTTGACCACAGAAAACAACAACTTTTTTCATCGGTGACACTCTGATTCAGAACTGTTCATACCAGTGGCGGATCTAGGGATAGGAGCTTGGGGCTCGGGCTCCCTTTAAAACTTTTAACAAAACATTTCAAACGTTTTCTTTTACTTAGCTAGCAACTTCATTCAATTTTTCTTTAGCCAAAAGCTTTATTTTTAATAAGCTCAATTTTTAATCATCAGTAGTTCTGGTATTTGAAAAAATTGTAAATATCTAGATTAAAAATTTTTTTAATCAGCTCAACACAAACTATTTTTTAAATAATATCTCCAAAAACATTTAAACCTCTACCGGCAGGTACTGCAAACAAAAGTTAAAAATGATACTTTATTTTTTCTGAATAAGCTCAAATAACTTAACAGCATATTCTTACAACATTTGTAATAACGCGGATTTAACTGAATACCCCAACTTTTGACTGGTTTTTTAGATGTGTGGGTTTAACTATAAAAAATTGTTGATAACCGAAGTGGCACATAACAAAATCATAAGTTCTTCCTTGCTTTGGTACTAGCCCTACTAGCAAGATCATTAATAATGTCATCATAGTCTATGTACTTCCACCGACTGCTGTCTTCACACGGTCTCGAACAATTAGTGCATGAGCGTACTCACGATCGTGGCCACACTCTCGACGTCGTCATTGTCCGTATGCCCGATACACTCATCTTTAATCTTCATACAGCTCCACCATCTTTATCTGACCACTCAATCATCAAATTCGAACTTAACCATCAACCTCCACCATTAATCTTTGAGACAGCTGAGAGTCGATCTTTTGCTCAATTTAACATGTCAGCCTTCCAGGCTGATCTCCTTGCTTTTGAACTCTACCAGCTTACTTTCTCTCAAGAAGTCAAAGCAGCAGATAAACTTTTCTCCCTATACAATTCCACCATGGAAGAATTACTTAATAGACATGCTCCTATTAGAAAAATAACAAAACGTAAAATAACTGGCTGCTCTTGGTTTGATAGTGAATGCCTGATCTCCAAACGTTCTACCCGTCGTCTCAAACGCCAATCTACCAGAGATCCTCTTAACGTCATAAAGAAGCAGCGTTGGCGATCTCAGATTAAAAGCCAGAGGAGACTCTTTCAATTCAAGTGCTCTAGTTACCTTAAACATCGCATCGAAAACGTTCAAGGTGATGGTCGAACTCTCTGGAGATCACTACATTTGCTCCTCACTCCAACTTCAGAAACCTCATCATGGATTTCCCCCGATGATCTACTTGATTTTTTTGGAAATAAGATTGTTGACATACGTGACTCGACCAAAAACTTCGACCCGCCCGATTTCGCAATCAATGCACCGTTTCCTCCTGGTTTTGATGCTTTTGAAAAAGTTTCTCCTGATGATGTGACTAAACTTCTCATCGATTCCACGACAAAGCAGTGCGAGCTCGATTCCGCCCCTGTGCATCTACTAAAAACCATGCGCCTCACTTTTGCTCCAATTCTTGCAATGTTTATAAACTCACTTTCCCAGACTAATCTGCCTGAACTTCACAAACGTGCCATCATTCGCCCACTACTAAAAAAACCTGGCCTTGATCCTTCTGACCCTGCCAACTACCGCCCTATTTCTACCTTATCGTTTGTTTCTAAACTAGTGGAACGAGTCGTCCACCGTCAACTTTCTAACTATGTTGAAATACATAAACTACTTCCTCCTACTCAATCTGGATTCAGACGTTATCACTCCACAGAAACAGCTGTGGTTAAAGTTTATAACGACATTGTCCTTGCCCTTGATTCATAACCGCTCTCTTAATGCTTGACTTTAGTGCTGCTTTCGACTGTGTCGACCATGCCATTCTTTTTTCAATCCTTGAATTACAGTTTGGTATAACTTTTGCCGGTCTTCAGTGGTTAATCTCTTTTTCTAATCGTTTTCATAAGGTTCGTCTTGGTGAGCAAACCTCCAAAAAGGACGATGTTTCTTTCGGTGTTCCCCAAGGTTCAATCCTTGGACCCTTTCTTTTCATTCTCTACACTTCTTATATTGTCAACATAGCCTCATGACACGAAGTTCTTATTCACCTCTATGCTGATGACACCCAGCTATATATTCCACTTGCCACACAAGACATCTGCCTAGCTAAAACAAAGCTTGCAAACTGTTTTGTTGAAATTCAAAAATGGTGCTCAGCCATGCTCCTGAAACTCAATACTTCTAAAACAGAATTCATCTGGTATGATCGAAGGCCTCAGCCCATATCCATGAGTTCAAGCTCTATTAATATCGGTGACTGCACGATCTCGTCTTCGAATGTTGTTCGTGATCTCTGAGTGTATCTTGACTCTGGCTTGTCAATGACCCACCATATCTCCGCCATTACAAGAGCCTGCTACTTCCATCTACGCCGAATCCGTCAAGTGAAGCGCTGCCTTAACGAGCAATGCATTCGTACCCTAGTCCAGGCTTTTGTCATCTCAAGAGTAGACTACTGCAACTCAATGCTGACAGGTCTACCATCATCGTCCTTAAAACTCCTTACTTCTGTACTCCATGCGGCCGCTCGGCTTGTCAAAGATCTCGGTCCCCGAGACCACATCACCCCAACTTTACGTCAACTTCATTGGCTAGCTATCCCTGCTAGAATAAATTTTAAAATATGCCTCTTAATGTTTAACATATTCACCGGATCTTCTCCCTCCTATCTGTTATCTCTCGTTTCGCCATGCTCGTCGCTCCCTGCAAGGCGGCGTCTTCGTCTCTGTCCGGTCTCGTCTCCAATTTGGAAACAGAGCTTTTGCCATCTCTGGCCCAACTTACTGGAACAGCTTGCCTGTACATATTCGCCAATCTAAAGACGCTACTCAATTTAAAACTAGATTAAAAACTTATCTCTTTAGTAAGTTCTTTGATTAGGAGATATTGTCGAACTGCGCGCTTTTGCGAAAGACTTGTTTTTTATAAGGGCGCGTTATAAATTTTACTTTGTATTGTATTGTATTGTAGTTTACTATTACACCATTATGGTCAAACCATTGTTGACCTAAGATAATTATTGACTATCTTTAGGGTAGAAAATGACTGTTCACCCGAGCAGTTGGATGCAGGTGTGCAAAGAAATATTCAAATAGCAATGTCAACAATTGGATATATGTCCTGAAAAGAGTTTGATCTCATGATTTTGGATGCTCAATTATAGTCAAACAATTTCAAATAAATTAAATGTTAAATTTGTATTATTGTTTTACCAAAACGGAAATAAAAACATCAAATTCAAGTGAATGAAATGGTATAAAACTTAAATGCAAAAAACTAAATCTTTGGAGGCCAGGGCCCACGGAGCGCCATAAGAAAAAAATAAAATTATAAAAAACTACAGCTTTAGATGACTTTACTTTTTTTTCTTCTCTTTACTTTTTTCTTTTTCTTTCTTTTTTCTTTCTTTTTTCTTTCTTTTTTGTGGCACCGCCAGGTCTCGTGGTGCCCATACTTTGATTTTCCTTAGGGTTGCTCTGTTTCCCATCGTGTAAATAAGAATCTTTTGATTAGCCTAATTTGTATATATAACCGGCAATAATTAATTTGATTAGATTTGTTTTTACATAAGTTTGGTTCGAGAAAGCAGTAATAAGAATTATACAATATGCTCAAGTTTGTTTTAAAATAGCGTATGATTAAGCTTATTTAAACTGAAAGGTTAAAACGGCCGGACGACGATTTATGATGTCGTGAAAATAATTCTGCTATTACTGTCAAAATCGCAGAAGTCATTCCAATTATTTTCAGCTTGCAAAGTCATTTCAATTCTCAGGCTAGAAAAGTTTGAGTTTTATATTAAACTGTCAAAATATGTTCAATAAAATTTTATAATTAGTTTCTACTTTTTAGCTTTTGGTGGATGAAATTTTGTAATCATTTAAGAGATGTCACGACAAAACGTTCACAGACAAAATTTTCAACGACAAAATTTTCCCGACACAACGTTCACGACAAAACGTTCACGACAAAATGAACACCGACAAAACGTTTACAGTCAAAATGTTCAACGACAAAAGGTTCACGAAAAATGTTCACACCCATAATGTTCACAGACAAAATGTTCACAGACAAAATGTTCACAGACAAAATGTTCACAGACAAAATGTTCACAGACAAAATGTTCACAGACAAAATGTTCACAGACAAAATGTTCACAGACAAAATGTTCACAGACAAAATGTTCACTGACAAAATGTTCACAGACAAAATGTTCACAGACAAAATGTTCACAGACAAAATGTCACAGAAAAAACGTTCAAAAACAAAATATTCACAGACAACACGTTTGCGACAAATTGTTCACACGCAAATGTTCACACTGAAAAATACAAATTTTGTTTTATTATGTCAAAATTGCTTGAAAACTACTTATAAGCCATTTTTTGTTGACCTTGTACAGAGTAATACTTTGCTTTTGTCTTGAGAAACTGATCAGGAGCGTCATTTTAGTAACACCTTGGGCAGAGGCCAAATTTATTTTAAAAACGTCTTTTACAAATTTTTATTCACTATTTTATTTACCAAGGCAGATTATATGTGTATGACAGCATGAAACTGTCTAGCATTATCGCAATCATGTATTGCAAAACTAAGAAAATATTATTATTTTGAATATTATCTTATTATTTTTGAAGCGTGTTATTACTAGTTTTGCGGCTGTCCATGGCTCTCTGAACTTTAACTTGTTTATTATCTTCATAATATGTTAATTAAGATATTTGATTGTTGTGTATCTCTTCAAACCGGGATATTTCGAATTAGACATTTTGACCAAAGACATTATGAACCGTGCAGATCTAATTAAAGACCCATAATCACGCATTTCTACTCTTCAGATATTTTACTTGTTGCCCGAGTTGTGCGTTCAGCCTTCGGCATTGAATATTTTGAACGTTTTATTTGTGCTTATTTCATGAAACACAAAATATTTGATCATTTCAAAAATAAGCAAAAATTCAAAGTTGCTATTGTGAGCATTTGTCGTAAACGTTGTTTCGTTTTGTCGTGAACATTTTGTCGTTAAACATTTTGTCTGTGAACAATTTGTGTGTGAACATTTTGTGTGTGAACATTTTGTCGTTAAACATTTTTTCTATGAGCATTTCGTGGTTAAACATTTTTTCTGTGAACATTTTGTCTGTGAACGTTTTGTCGTTGAACATTTTGTCTGTGAACGTTTTGTCGTGGAACCCATTTAAGATTTTATATTAAATGTTTTGTGGCTATTTATAAATTTTAAATAGCTAATGACCGGGAAGTAGGGGTTAGGCCGGGGTACATTTTCAAAAAATAGCTGAACAGAAAGACAGAGACGAAAAACGTTGTAATAATAAACAAACGGTGAGGCAGCCGCACAACCGGCTCCTAGCATAGGAAACCCCATAGAAGACTTATCTCAGGGCCGTCATTTTGCTCACAGATGAAAGTCTTTCTGAATATTGAAAAACGCAGTTTTCTTATGTCTACTATTATCTGTTTGTCAAACGATATCAATTTGGAATTTTCTGATGAAATCACTTCAGTTAAAAACACATATATGAACTTAGCAAAAAAGCTAAATGTAAACGACAACCTTTTAACCATCGATGGTAATGAAACTGAAGAAAGTCATAATTTAACATCAGAAAAAATGTCACACACCAGGTAAGCCAAAACACTCATTTAGACCTAAACTGCATTTCTCGTTGAAATAAGATAAGATAACGTTTATTATAGTGGTTTAGAAGACCTTACGCCTATAGACAACCACTTCGAATTAAAAATAAATAAATAATAAGAAGAATAATAAAAAATAGAATAAAATAAAATAAATGAAAAATGATAATAATAGATAAATAATTTGTATAAAAATCAGTATCCATGCCTGGATAGCGCTACTTTAAAAGATGTGGTAGTCTCAGATGCTACAGTGTCATCGTCCAAGTCATTCCATACTCTAGAACTAAAAAAAGCCTTTTTTATAGTCTTTTCTTGTTTTTTAAAAAGCTTGAATCTATGCCCCTTAGTGCTTTGAATCGGTGGTTGTTCAAAAAACATTTCGTTGAAACAAAATGAAATCAAATCAAACGAAATGAAGTTAAATTAAAATTTTACAATATTTAACGTGGCGTTAATTTAATTAAATTAAAATTTCACAATATTTAACGTGGCATTAATTAAATTAAATTAAAATTTGACAATATTTAACGTGGCGTTATTCAGCAGTTAGACTTCTAGACCACGGAAAAAAAGTATGAGTAACAATAAGTTATAGTTTGTGTATTTTTAAGGCTGAAAAGAAATAAAAAAATTAAGGAATCTTTCATTTTTGACGAGTTATCATTAATAAAAACACAATTTATCAAATTACCTTTACCTTTGTTCACTGAAATGAATGGCACAATGTAAAACATTTGACGACAATGTTACGAAATTCAAAATATGACTTTATACAAATTGGCTTTATTTGTAGAGCCTGTGACGATGTACTTGTCATCCATCGAAATGTCACAACACAACACCGATGATGACTCTTTTAACTGGAATGTTATGCAAATAATAATAATTACTAAAAAAAATGTTAACGTTCATTCTCTGCAATTACAGTTAATTAGAAAATATCTTCTCAAACCTGGAAAATATTGGCTCCGTAAGGTGTTCCCGAAGCGTTCAGAAGATTTTCTTTACCGGCACTTGCAAACCACTTTCCACTGTGAGCAAATTTGAGAGAGAGGACAAAATCTGAGTGGAGATGAAGTTGACATAAGTCAGGTTTAGTGTGGTTCAGAAGTTCTATACTGCCATTCTCCATGCTGTGGAAAAAGTTTCAGAATATTATTTTGAGATGTTGAGTTGAAAGTAAAAAATGTTACTGCATATATGTAACAATGATGTAACAAAGTAAAGAATTTTTATAGCAAATTTTTACAGAAGGTATGAATATTGTTCAAATGTTGATTGTGTAGGTCAACTTATCAAACAACATAATTTTTCAGCGATGCATTTATTCAATCAGTCTTATGTACTTTTTAAATATTTTATATGAACTTCATCGTCGTTCCTGTTTGCCTGTTTAATTGCTTGCTTGCTTGAATGTTTGCAAACCTTGAAAATAAAAATTAATTAACTTCCTGTTATCCAATCAAGCTGAAATGTGAAATATAGGCATTAATGACAATGCTTTCTATTGAAATTTAAAAATGTTTTGAAGAAAAAAAACATTTTTTATTTGAAAATAATGATTATCTATGTTTTAAAACAAAAACAAATTAAACACAATTATATAGATGTTTACACATATAAATTCCAAAACAATTTGTTTAAGGAAACATTTGTGAAATAAATGAAAAGCCACCAAATCCTGAAATATAGGGGATTTGTAAAAACCTGGTTTTTTACGGCTTACTTGCTTATTACTATGCATTATGCTTTCAAAATAATTTCGTTTAATAGCTAACTTTTTATTCGAAACCTATTAAATGAGTTTATATTTCCTACCCTACAGCAATCCAATCATTAGTTGGGCAGCACCCCAGCGACAATACGTTAGAGGGAAAAACATATTGTCGCAACGGAAAATCCCCTCTCAAGTCCCACAGTTTGACGGAATTATCCAATCCACCTGTCCAAAGTTTGTTGCCATCCGTTGAAATATCGATGCAGCTTACTTCACCACAGTGAGCATGAAACTCCCTAGAAATTTCAAAAAATAATCCAGATAAATTTAATAATTCTTTCAAACGCCAAAAGGCGTTTAAGAATAACTATAAATCAATTGTACTTGACTAGCAGCTGGTTGTGAAGATCCCAAATGGCAACAATTCCATCACTACAGCAGCTGAAACAAAGCTTGCCTTCAGGGCTTATAGCCAGAGCATAACAAGCTGCTGCGCTTGACTTTAACTCTCCTTTCACACGAGGGGTAGACTGATTAACACGCATAAAGTAATTTTTAGAAAAATCAAGAAACAAGTAGACAATTCAAGAAGTACATAAAAATATTAAGAAATAGGAAACATACCGGGTACTTGATATGACAACAGTTGATAACTTTGAACAATTAAAACAGAACAACTAACAAAATGCTACAAAACTAACATCAGCAAGATCCCACATAAATAATTTATCTGTTTCAGCGCCAACAAGAAGAGTTCGACCGTCATCAAATAGCTTGACTGAGCGAATGTAGTAATCCCCTTTCTAGAGAAGTTACAATAGAAGATCAATTTATCGAACTAAAAAGTCTATTAAATTTGCATTGAATAAACAGATTTTAAAATTATAGGGTTTTTTTATTTCTCTTGCCAAATATGACAATCTGGTCTAAATAATCAATAAATGTGCGGCTATTACACTTAATAGGTCTAAATCTTTACCTAACCATAATTCTAACTACCGTATTTTACGCATATAACGCACACCCATAAAGTAAGTATCAAATCATAATCTGCAACAGGAAATATCTTTGGTATTTTGTCTCTATACTATTATTTCAGTTTAAAAAATCTGCACAAAATAACTAAAACTGTTAAAAAACAAAAGAGTAAAGCATTTTATAGAAGTCAAAGTTAAAAAATTCAAAGAGTCAATGAGTTCAAAGAGTGTCAGTGAATTCAAATTGTCATTTTTGAAATTTGTGCAGTATTTTCTGAATGTTAAACATTCTTGTATAACGCTTCAATTAAAACAGTGTAACATGTGTGTAAAAAACAAAATCTATAAATGGTTTGGAAGTCATTCTAAACCTTGCGAGAATTCAAAGAACAAAATTCTGAAACCAGAAAATCTTCGAGTCACCTGTACCAAGTGGCGTAGCGAAGGGGCAGGGAGGGGCATCTGCTCTCTGGTGCCAGGATTTGGGGGTGCCAAAAAACAAAAGGAAAGACAACGATTTCACCAAGTTTAGTCATTTTTGAACATGTAAAACATGTAAAATTAATAAATTGTATTTTTGTATTTTAATATGTTATCAAAATGCACTATTTCACACAAGTGATTTTGAAAAATTTTTGAGGAGGAGGCTCACCAGCCCACAGATATGACTCAGGCACCTTCGGTTCCCTCGGTTTTGGTCATCCAATTGGGATAACAGTGGAAGATGTGGACGCATTTTGTATACTCTCGCTACGCTATACTGCCTGCACCGCCAGCTCCAGTGAAACTATAACTTTTCCACTCGACTGAAAGGCTTCAGAAAAACTATCGAAAATTTCCAGCAAGTAAGAAAAATCGTAATAGCTAAAGAAAACTTAAAAATTCACGTCTTGAGATGGAAAGTAAATACGCTGTGCGCCTTGCAAGAGCTGCAATTAGATCTTAATTATTAATAAATATGAGTTTTGGAATATATATATATATATATATATATATATATATATATATATATATATATATATATATATATATATATATATATATATATATATATATATATATATATATATATATATATATAAACTATCAAACCAGACAATCCAAAGTCGAAATTGGTGATTTATTGTTCTTTGACAAATGACTGACATCCCAAACTTTAACACATCGCTGTATCAAAATGGTTTAATTAATTAAACATTTCTAATCGTAAAAAGACTAACTAATAAATTGCACTGATCCCCATTATAATAATACTAGTTGAATAATACAATTCACCATTCCACCCGTGTAAATCAGCTTAAATGGGTTGCTGACAGTGACGGCACATACAAAATCTCCGTGCTTCATTTCGTCAACCAAATATGCATACCTTGGTATTTCCGGTCCATTGAAGGCGTCAAATGGGAATAAGATGGGTTGTGGCTGACCATCAACATTCAAGTAAATTGAATAAGAACTGCAACAATTTCATTAAACTCAAACGTTGGTAAACAAAATTTTACTATTTAAACTGAAATAAAACATTTAATTTTAATCAACAAGAGGCGCGCAGAAAACAAATATTCAAGTCACTTGATATTGTGAACGTATTAAATGGCCACCTGGTTATAAGATAAGATAACGTTTATTATAGTGGTTTAGAAGACTTTACGCCTATAGACAACCACTTCGAATTAAAAATAAATAAATAATAAGAAGAATAATAATAAATAGAATGAAATAAAATTAATGAAAAATGATAATAATAGATAAATAATTTGTATAATAATCAGTATCCATGCCTGGATAGCGCTACTTTAAAAGATGTGGTAGTCTCAGATGCTACAGTGTCATCGTCCAAGTCATTCCATATATTTACCACTCTAGAACTAAAAAAAGCCTTTTTTATAGTATGATATGAGTTATGATATGAAGCGTGTGGCATTGTTTTATAGCTGAAAAGAAATATCTTAGGAAGTTCTTCGTACGTCTCTTCTATAATTTAACATAACCTTTTCAAATGCATCAACCCGCCTCTCTCAAATGGAGTAGAGCACAGGCCACGTCCTTTTGAAGAAGGCTCGTATGGTCAGCAGCGGTACCATAGTCAGTGAGGTTTATCCTAGGCATGGTTATTTTTAACTGAAATGGAAGTCAATTTTCCGCTCCTGTCCAAAATATTGCACAGAAGCATAGAGTTAGGAGACGGGGACAGAGGGGGCATATGTCTCCCAAGTTCGAGTGGTTCAATAATGTTTCTGGCAAGTGGAGGAAAACTCAAAAGAAGGTTTTGAACATTTTTGAGCAAATTTTCTCCGATTACCCACCGGTCATCAGCTGCTTTTGAAAAAAAAATTTAAATAGGGTTTCCAAAATTGGATTCTAATATTTTTTCGGCAGACGTTAGCTTTGCCACACATTGCATAAACTTTCTCTACGCTCATGCACAGACGTAGTTGATAGGCTGGTCTATGGATATTCAAAATACATCGATACATCGATTTTACTCGATGTTTCCATACGATTAAATCGAAACGATCCGATGTTTTTAAAAGACATCGATATGCTCGATGTATTGATGTATTTTCAACGATACAACGAATCAATGGCGACATTGTGACATGGTTCAAACAGAGCAATATAGCCAGTAATGAATTACATAAAGCAACCCAGAAAGAAACTAAATTGATGCAAGAAGTCCCGACCAGATGAAATAGGGCATATTATATGATAGAAAGATTCTTATAGCTTCGCACCATTGTTAATAACATAATCATTTGTCATAAAAATGTACTACTGGTGCTTACTGCGTCAGACCTATCCATTCTTTCTTCGGTTTGACAAATTCTGCGACCGATCGAAGCTGCAGCTAAGGAAGTGTTCGGAGATAAGTAATGTACTAGTAGCAAGGTAATACCACTTATCCATTGTCTTCTATTGACAATTAAACCTCTTAAACTCAAAGAACCTCTTGCCAAAGAAGTGCAGTCGCTGGTCGTTAAAGAGATTGACAAGAGAATGGGTGCTATAGAGAGAATGACTCCTCTCGCTATAGCCACGATATTGGATCCGAGGTTAAAAAAATGCATTTCACTGACCCAAGCTGTGGCAAAGGTCAAAAAACTTATAAAAACTGTAATACAAAATGAGGTTTCGGAATTTGATTCTTTAGATCATCCTGACAAACCAGAAGAAAACTTTTCTTTGTGGGATGATCACCACAAATTGGTCCACAGGAGCTGGAAAACGGCGAAACCTGAGGATGCTATTTTGACGAGCTGTCCATTTACTTGAGCAGTCCAGTAGGAAAACTCATGAGAACCCATTAGAAATTTGGAATGATCTTAAAATTCAACTTCCTAAACTTCATCCAATTGCGTACAAATACTTGACCATGGTGGGAACTTCAGTACCGTCTAAACGTTTATTTTCTAAAGCAGCACAAGTCGTCAATCAGCAACGAAATAGACTAAAAAGGAAACGCTTAAATAAGCTTTTGTTTTTTCAAAGTATTCCACGAGAACATTGGATATAGGACTTTGATATATATTTTCACACATTGCTTTTATTATTTCAATAAACAACAACTGAATTGATTCAGCAAAAATTGCGTGAAAAGTCGTTTTTTTAACATATTAATAATGTTCAAGGAATTTGAACATCTTTTAACACACACACAAAAGGCAACTTTTGTGAGGGTAATAGATAATAAAATTATAAAATGTGGTTTGTTTGTTTGTTTAAATGGAGTGCCAATGGCCGATTACAGTTATATAATGCAATATTAGAAAAAAAATCAATTTTGAGAAATATCGATTTTTGTAACCGATGCATCGAACTGTATCGATGCACAGCCGCGATGTTATGCATCGATTACAAACATCGATGTATATTCAGAATGGACACCCCTAGGCTGGGGTAAATCAAGCCATGTGCCCACGAAAACTTTGTGGTTTTGGCAGCCTCTTTGCTCCAAACTCAAAAATAATACACGGACAGTCGTTTCGAGTCACATAAACATCTCACGAAGCACTCAAGCACACACGCGTACATGTACCTGTACATGTCGTCTAAATTGTCTTAGAAAGAAACAGATTTTAATTAATAAAAAATAAGCCACGTCTTTTTTTACTGGTCCACGCACAGAATGAATTTTTTTTTAGAGAATTCTAAGCTCCCCTTTAGGGATCAATAACTTTTACTCCTGGCTTCAGTTTAACAGATGTTAACCCCGGTTTCCTGGGCTTACTCTATGGTGCACAGTGCACATCATTGGATTCCATAAAGTAATATGTTTAACGATTTTGAAAGTGTTTATAAGGGACAAACAGAAACCGACTTTGTTTTACAGTTATTAATAATTTGTAAAAGTGTTTGTTGTTAATATAAATATTATTTTTAATACAATCAAAAAGTAATTTTTCTTTTAGAGTTCGGTATTTTTTAACTTGTCCGCGGATTTTACACTTCTAACTATAACTCTGCGCCTTCTTTATTATCTGTTTTTAAGCCAACTAGCAGTTTAGCTACTACGCTCAATTCTCGTCTTAAATGAACAAACAAGTAGTTAATCCGTTTCCGTAATTTTTCAATTTTAATCCCGTAAAGCATTATTTAAATCACAATTTTTGTTCGTAAATACAATCAGTTAACTGAAAAAATATCACATAAAAATAGTGGGCGTGGTTTATTTATCTCAATGTGATAGCTGTGGGTATAAGTGTACCCATAGATATCTATGAGTGTACCTATATACCCATGCCGTTTAGAAAGTTGCTTAAATGAGTTTCATTTATTATATAATCATTTTTAATTAAAAAATTGTTTAAATGGGTTTAATAAACTTGTCATTTATTATATAATCATTTGTAATTAAAAAAATGCTTAAATGGGTTTAATAAACTTTTCATTTATTATATACTCGTTCGTAATAAGAAAAAAATTATAGGTGAAATTGAAATGATAAAAAATTGTTGATCGATCGTTTGACTATCCATGGTCATTCAAAATTAAGTACATTGTAAAACATGAAAACTTTTAAATGCGATCAGTTTCACCGATTTCAAAATGTCAACATCAAGTTGCTGTAAACTTTATTTCAAGTCGTTAAATGACAGTTGTATTATATTTTATATTGTATAGCTTATAGCTTTAAGCTTTATTTCAAGCCATCTAGTAACAGCAAAGTTGAGTGCCTTTTGCTAAATTATGAAGCTAAAAATCACATTTACCCCTCCATCTGAATGTGGATAGACTTTAAAAATGACAATAAGATAAAATCACTCAAAATAAATTGTATAGCGTTCGCTTTGATTCGTGTTCAGCTGCGTTATTAGTAAGTGTAAAAATACTTCCGGAATGATGAGCTCCGTCCAAAAAACAACAAATATCAAGTAAAATTATATTAGAAAGTCGTTCTGCATAACAGAAATATAAATATACAGCTAAAACAATTAGTTATCTAATCTATCTCAATAAGGGATGGGAAACGAACTTGAACCGAACGAACCGAGCTAGAACCTTACCTACGATCAAACCGAACCCGAACTTTAGATCTAACTGAACCGAACCAACCCGAACTTTGAAATTGCTGGGTACGAACCGAACCGAACGAACTGTCCTTACCCCCAACCGAACCGAATAGAGATTTTTTGAAGTTGCATTAGCTAAATCTAAAGTTTGGTAAAGCTTTGCAAATTACTTGTATTTTATCATTGTGAATGTAAAACATCAAGTTCAAATGTTGTAACTAATAAATAAACAGTTGCATTGATACTTAATACTTAGTTTTGATATTGCCTAATTTTAGAAAGACAAACGGAACCCGAATTTTAGATCGAACCAAACAAACCCCGAACTGTGCTTATGGCCGAATCGAACCGAATTCGAACTCTAGATGTCTAGATCTAACCGAACCGAACCGAAACTTTAAAAAAGGATTTGCTCAGTTCTTAGCTGCTAAAAACTGAATAAAGCGAGTTTGCCAATATTGAAGTTCACAATAACATTAAAATTTTCATTAAAACACTTTTAAAATAAATGTATTTTTGTCACAACAAACCAAGTAGGTTTAATTTAAACCGGATAAAATTTTTAAAATATCACTCCTCAATCAAGTCGAAATTGAATTTAATCTCTGCCATTCAGCCAGTATGTTACCATTTTTCCTTTGCCCTGAAATAATTTGTTGATACAATTTTATAGTGCAATGTAACAATATTTAAATTATGAATAATATTTCAATCAAATTTAATTTCAAGAGTAGGTAATGAGTTCAAAGAAGCGAATGCGGGAATGTGAGAGGTAGAATTGTCGTTGAAATATTAATTAATTGGTTTTGTTGTGAATGAGTATTTGAAATAATTAAACTAAACTATTAATTACTTACTTTTATGTCTATCTCTCCTCGCAGTTCAGTTTTGAAACCTCCATTGGTTTTGAGAGATTCGTTTGTTTCTTCGCTAATATGAATGCGGTGAGCTGTGGTATGTACAATTGATTAGTGATTTGAATCAATTTGAAATTAGATATATAGATTAATTATACTTATAAACAATCATTTTCGAAGTTCAAATAAACGTCACTGGGAGTCACCAGAATCATCATCATAAGCACAGAGCTTTAAGTCCAATACACACTGACTAGTTTTTGCTGGTATACCACTCGTTCGGCACCAGAATCTGGAGTGTGTGTCACGAAAACCGCGTCCAGAAATTATGTTAATTTATGCACGTCCAGATTCTGGTGCCAGATTTTTGCCGGCCGATGCATGTTCTATTTCTTTCCAGAACTGGTTGAGAAAACTCACGCTCTGATTGGATGATTGGTTTGTTTACTCCTATTTTAAGAAATAGTAGTTACGATGGAGTGGACCGATGATAAATTGCTTAAATTGATCAATGTTTATTGGAGAAATACTGAAGCCACAAGAAAAATGATTCCATAAAAATATTCGTACGATGTTTTGTGAGCCAAAAAGTCTATTTAACCCAGTTCAGACAGCTCATTTCTCTTGAAAGTCTATTTAAACAATGTTTATACACAACACATTGTTTTATTACTTTTTACAAGCCTTTTTATGTACAAAATTACAAGATAGACAGAACTTTTCGAGTTACACAATTTCTTGTAATAACCATTTAATGCACTATCTAAACCATGGATATTTTAATATAACTACTGGATATACAACCTAATAAAATAGGCCTGAACGGTACGACCAGTTAAGTCATAGTTATATCAAGATTTCTATAAGTGTAACTTCTAAGGCTACTATTGTTTGTAACAGCAATTAATTCATTACTATGATGTAACCAGTAATAACACAGTAGGCCTAAATAGGTATTTTTATTAGGTTGTGGATCCAGATGTTATATCAAGATATCAATGTCTAAACCATAGCGGGCGGTTTTGTTTCGTACAACCAGCTAGGCGGCCGTCTGCAGTGAGTTTCTTACGTGCGACTGCCTAGCGTTACTCATTTGTTTTCAAAAACAACTGACAAAGTGTGGCATGGCCCTGGCACCAAAATAAATTGGCATATGCACCAGTTCTGGCGAACAGGAGCTGGATGAAAAAACCCATTGATATATACTACATTGATATATACCCATTGATATATAGTATATATCAATGAAAACCTTAAAGGACACTAATGAAAAACTTTTAGATTAATGCATTTTAGATTAACTAATTTTTTGATGAACTTTTTGTATGAATATTAATTAATTAATTTTTTATAAAACAATCTTGATGAATTAATTTTTTTATGTTTTTTATGAATTAATTTGATGAATTTTTCTCTTCATTGAAAATAAACACTAATGAAAACAAGTTCTTTGTGTTGTGATTTGAATAGAAGTGATTTTCAAAAATTTTGAAAAAATGGGTGAGGTTGTTACTGATCTGCCGAAGGCTTTTCGTCACGAAATTATTTCTGAAGAAAATAAAATAGTTGTTTTGAAATGTAATGTAAAAAACTACGAAGAAGCTGTGGCGTGGTTGCGTGAATACCAAGAACTTACTAAAACAAGCTGGATTGTTCGTAAAACATATCCAGGGTTGAAGTTTAATAAAATGAGGAAAGACTATGTTTGTCATCACTCTTCATTCAACAAGGTAATGAATAATATTAATAATGGTAATCCCGTCAGAGAGGCTGTGTTAACAAAATTTAAAAATCCGATTACGCAAGCTCCACCCTAAAAAGGTGAAATGTAGTACAACAAAAATACTATAATATAAATTCATGAATATCACTTCGGAAATAATTTTGCTACTATAAATATAAAACAATTAAAGAAAGGTAGATATAAAGAACTTAGGTCTTTAAAAATTATAACTTCTATCACTTCTATCATAGAAGTGATAGAAGTTATAATTTTTAAAGACCTAAGTTCTTTATATCTACCTTCTATGTAATGCCATGCATTTTCTTCATTTGGTAAGAGAGCATCTGTTATGACAGGAATAATTTAGGTAAAGGTTCCCTTTGACGGCCCGTGCCGAAAAATAATCGTATTAATTTTATTTTGTCACAATAACATAAAAAAACAAATTTAATACCAATTTTAATTTAAAAAAAAAACATTTATCGTAATTTGAGAGACTTTGAAAACGTAAGTAGTACCCTTTCAAGCCCTATTTACATCGTAGTTGTGAGTGGTGAGGTACGAGATGATCGTATGAATGAAATGAATAAAAAATAAATAAAATTAGTTTATAATAAAATTTTATTTATAAAACAAACTATCAGTTGTAAATAAAAATTCCATTAAAATTTTAAAACTCACCGCCCGGTAACTCGGGACGGTTTGCAAGAAGTAAGAAAATTGGAAATTATTAAACTAAGTTAACTTCTTTAAATAAACGAAATTTCAAATTTTTAATGAAGAAAAACTAAAAAATAAATGTTAAAAAAAGTAGTTTATTCGAAGCAACGTCGAAATTTGAATATTTGTAAGCGAACATTGTGTATTTGCGTCGTTTAAACTTTTCCTTCAAATCCTTCGTTTAAACTTTTCCTTAAAACTCAAACGTACATAAATTATAATTACATTATTTATTTTTTTATATGACATTTTCCCATTTTAAATAAATTACTTATACTAATTATCATAATTTTTAAACTAGTGTTTACTTTTAATCGTGTTTATAGTTAATTATAGCCGAGAATTATGTATTAATCCGCCACACGGGCCGTCAAAGGGAACCTTTACCATAATTTATCCTGATGTTACAGGGATTTCTTCGACAGTAGTTTCTGAAGGAGTTGCAACTAAGCCACTTGTGGCTGCTTGGGCCATGGAACACAGGCTTTTGGTGAAATAGAAATTGCATGGATTCAGCAGGTATGACAGCTGCTAAGAATCTGACCCATGATTAAATTACTTTTTAACATTTCTTTTTCAAATTATAATTTTCTTTAAGTTATTAGTTTTTTAACTCGTAAACAAAAGGAAATTTACGAAATAAAATTACTTGTTTTGAAATAACAACATGAGAGCCAAGAGAAAAAATTAAATGACAGTGACTGAATTGCTTTGTAATTTCTTTTTTAAATTATAATTTTCTTTACGGTATTAGTTTTTATAGCAAAATAAAATTAAGGAAATAAAATTATTTATTTTGAAATAAAGAAAGACTGGCAACATCATCTCCTGTCAATCAAATTGTGTTAACATATTTTTGTCAATAGAACCTCTCTGACGGGATTACCATTCATAATTAGCTTATTTTCATGTTTTTACCTTTTAAAAGTTATTTTTTTATTTAATTTTTAGTTATTTTATAAATTTATATTATATATTACTGAACCACATGAAGTTTTTTTTGTAGTTTATTTAGTTTCTTTTTGCCCTCTGATGTGTTTTTTGTACCTCACTTGATTGCAGTCTTTACATGTACAAATAATTGTAGCATATTAAGAAAACCATAATGGTAATGACCTTTTCACATTATCTTGTAGGGTTCTGGTAATAAGAAAACTAAAAACACGTCTTGTTGTGCATATCTGAAAATAAAAATTTCTCAGCAAGCAAAAAATGGACTGAATTTGAAGAAACAACAGGTATAAAATATAACCAGTTCAGTTTTATAATCATAACACAGTTAAAGTATGTAGATTCTATTGACAGTGCACGCACTGTAAAATTATGTGACCGACTATGTGCAGTGAGCAATAAAGCACTGTATTATAGCCCAAACGGCTATTTACAGTGTGCGGCAGCAATGCAAATATTTCAAAAATAAATTAAATTACTTATTAAAATAAGTAATAAATCTAAATAAATATTCACCTTCATCACCTATAATTTCTATCATCAAATGTTTTAAAAACTAAAAGGTAGTGGCATTATTAACGTTTCTCTATCGCCCTGCCTCTACCACTCTTCGAGGGTAATCCGCAAACAAATTTTTACAAGATAATTGTAAAAAGCTTAAGTAGGTCCCATAAGGCTTAAACTGTCTCTTCTGTCCTTGAAGTGGGCCCCACTAAATTTTTGAAATTTTTAGTTTATTCCGATGAAAGTTTTAAGAAAAATTTTAGGAAATCGACAAGTCCCGGTCATCACATTCTTTAGCAGGAGAAATGTTGAGGTTGTGAGAAAGTTGTTGGGAAATGTACCTTCGACCACTCCACCCCCGGTCATCAGTTTCTCTTTGGCAGAAAAGCTTCAGCATTATGGAAAAAAACTGGGAACCTGTGGGTCTTTTTCAACATGTTACCCCCCAAGGTTTTGCTGAAATAATGTCCCTGCCCTGTAGGGAATTTTTTACCCTGAAAAAAGAACTTGAAAATCTCCAAAAACATTACAGGCAACACAGCACTACCACGATATAAAAAGAAAGAACAATCCATATCGTCCATGCCATAGAATCAAAACTTTTAGTTGCAAGCATACAAATAATATAAACAAATGTTAAAAATTAGTTTTAAAAAGATTCAGTTAGATTCAGTTTTCTCAATAGATTCAGTTAAAGTTTTTTTTTAAAAGATTAAGTTAACTGAATGTTTCAGATTCAGTAACTGTAACAACCTTAGTGGTATACAAAAGCTATTGACAGTGCTATAATGCTCAGTGTCAATAGCCATTTCTCATTGACAGTAAACACATTATCTATATCATAAATAGGCTATTAACAATGCTAATTCGCTCACTGCCTTATTCGTGTATTATGTCGCTGTCTTTTTGAGTTATGGGACTCAAAAAAAAACAAATACATTTAATGTTGTAACCTTGACATTTTATCTACTTTTAAATGTAGGTATATAAAAACTTCTTAAAAAAGTTAAAGTATAAACAAATGTTTGTTTTTGTTTTTTTTTTGCTCAGCAAGGTATGGATTGTCAAATAAATATAAACTTTAACCACAACCATGCAGTTGGAAATGCTCAAGAATTATCATTACTTCCAGCTGGAAAAGAGATGCGTGAATTATTTGAAGGTATTTAAAACTCTAAGCTACTAATTTGAAATATGTTGCATGGATATACATTATTATATTTTTTTATATCACTGCATAATAGGTATGCTATTTTGTTTTTGTTCTGTTTTCTTCAAGTAATATTATAATTCTGTTGTGTGTAGGGTATTTTCAAGATGGATTGAACGTTGCAGAGGCAAAACAGTTTCATCAAGATCAAATGAAATTCGATGGGGCACCAGAAAATGATTTTGCAGATGCAACAAAAAATCCAACATCTCGAACTGTGCTGTGGTGGTATACTGTTTGGAGAGAAAAACACCTTGGGCCACATCAAGCACCAGATTCTTTCGAAGTTAGTTGTATTTTAATAGCTGCTCCAATAACATTTTTAAAACAAATATATTGTTTGTTATATATAGAAATACCATATTTAGCAAAAACATAAGGATTCCTTTGCATTTTTTTAAGTGTGATTATTAAAAGGCAATTAAATTATTCTAGTACTAGAAATAGCCCGTCAAGAATGACAGATTTTTTAAGTCTTATTATATATTATTTTTCGATTGCAGCGCCACTTCTTTTGATCTTTAGGACTGACAGTGTACAATTGCATAATAACTTTTATTACACGCTTGCGCACACTAATTTTAAAGACTGCTGATTGCTGACCACTGCGGCCGCCGCGTTATGCGAAATTGCTAACATACATACATACATACATACATACATACATACATGCATACATACATACATGCATACATACAGACAGACATAGGCAATTATGTATGTAGATGATTTAAAATTTTAATCACAATTAATTAATTAATTAATTAAAACTGTTAATCAACTTGTTTTACCTATTCTCACATAGAGTTTTATATTTGTTATTTTTAGATATTGAATCAGAAGCAGTCCACTTATATATCAGATGCAGAAGAGGCAGCAAATAAAGAGGAAACAGCAGGAAAAGTAACAAATTTGGTGATGCAATTAAGGGCTGACAATTTAACAAATGATAGTTTACAAAATGAATGTTCTGATGTGGAAGATGTTAATGAAACTAGCCAAAAAGATTCTGCAAACAATGAAATATTTAAAGAAATTTTAAATCAGATGAAACAACTGCACGACAAATTTGGATCCTCTGCCGCTGCATTGGAAAGGATGTCTTCACGATTAAATAAAATTTCATCTGTGGGTCATTGGGAAACACTACTAAATTGTATTGGAAGCAGCAATCCAATCAGACACCACCTTAGAGGTGTAATAAGTATCCAGCCCAGTGCACTGACAAGAAGAGTTCCTGGAGTGACAAGAGGAAGCAAACGAAAAGCTAGTGGTCAACCAGCAAAAAGTGAGAAAGAACAAAAACATAAGCGACCATGCAATTTGACCTATAATATCTAAAACTATGTCAGATTTACAGGGTCCGTTATGAAAGTAATGAGCATTGTCTGAGAAAAATAGATTTATTAATAAGACCTAAACAAATGATTAAAATTCTTCAAAATACTCTCCCCCTGCATCAATACACTTGTGAAGATGTGTCTGCCATGCCTGGAAAGCACCCTGGAAGTCCTCAACTGGAATACCTTTCAGGAACGTCATAACATGACTTTGAATATTTTCGAAGGTCTCCCAACCTTTCAACTGTCTCTTGAGTCGGGGAAACAGAAAAAAGTGTAAATGATCGTGAAATAAATGATTTAGAATTTGTTCTCCTTCTAATGGAAAAATATTGCCTTGAATCTTGCTCTTTGAAGTGAAATGTTTATTTTTCAAAAACTGTTTGTTGTGAAGCCCTGCCAAGCATTGCCTGGTAGAAAAAAAGTACATGAGCAGCACTAAGTAATGCAGCTTTTTAAGACCTGGCATGACCCTTGAAGTTATTGACATATATTATATATAATATATAATAATACTAGCAGCTGCCCATGCTATGCTAGTTTAAAGCCTGAAGCTAAATCATTCACCAAATTAGATATTTATGGTGCGTTGGATCGGATAAATGTTTTTGGTAAAATACTTAGCGCGTAAAATCGTTTCAGTTCTAATTGAAACGCAAGTATTTTTGCAAAAAGTCAAGATGTGTACGTAAAATTTCTCAGTGCAAAACAATCTATATATAATTTAATTAAATTAATATATGTATATAAAGTCTCTAAATGTGTTGCTAAGCGTTAGACTCGAAACCGGCGGAACCAAATGCTACGAATTGTTGACACAAAATGGTACTCATTAAGGAGAAGGTTTGTATCTATTTTGTTAAAAAATCGGCTCATTATTTAATTTTTATGAGTAAAAAACCAAGGATGTCTTGATATAACAACTGGATGCACAACCTACTCTAGTAGGCCTAATGTTTTCTTGCTTCTTATATCATAATTATAAATAAATTGATGTAACAAACTACAAAAGCATAGTAGTTATATCATACTTCTAAAAATCTTTATGTAACTATGACGTAATTGGCTAAATTGTCTTGGCCTACTAGAGTAGGTTGTGGATCCAGTTGTTATATCAAGATATCCTTGTAAAAAACCCACTAGGCAAAAGTCCCTATCTACGAACATCAAAGGTTATTGCGTAACCAAATTCAAATTTAGTTCACATATAACAAAGTTTATTAAAGAAGGTTTCAAGCAATTTTTACTAAATCTGATTTACGTTTTATGGACAAAAAAGTTTGGAGGGAGATGGAGAAAGGAAAGAAGCGAAATTGTGAAAGGGAGAGCAAGTGGGGATGGAAACGGGAGCGGGAATAGAAACAGTATAGCGAAAGAGAAAACCCCCGGGCAAAGTCAGGTAACCCCGCTAGTACATAATATATTCTATGAATTAATCGCATCCTAATTCGCGTTGAAGTTTACATTTAGCAAAACAAAATTTATAGCCATCCCCACCCAATCTCTCCATAAAAGTGTTTTTTGTCCATATTTAATTGAAATTTTAGTTTGTTTTAAATTGACTTACGTAATCCATTGCTTTGCATCCTTGATGCAGTGTTGACAGTGTCCCCGAACAAACAATATCTTGGCATTTTGTTTCCTACTATTCCACCAACGACAGGCCCTGAAATATCATTTTTCTCATTAAACCACTTTATTTTTTTAAGTTTTAAAAATACAGTCTCTCCACGCAGACATCAATATTAATGTTTTAAATTCATGTAATGTGTAATGGGGCATATTACGGTAAAGAAAGTCGAGTGACGTAAAGAAACCAGTAGCAGGAATGTTAATATCAAGATGATAAAATGTTCTATTTCAATTGCTCGTTCAAGGATGGCCCTGTTGGATGCGTTAACAACTGATACAGAAATTCAACAACCAAGTAACTGTTTTCAATCACTTTTAAACAAATTACAAAGTCTGCATTCTCATTAAATCCCGGTGAAATCTAAAAAAAAAAAATAATAAAAAAAGATTTTCGTTTAATGAAAATCATTTAATAAATCGTCATCAAATATTCCTGCCAGGTCTCCATATTAACTCTATGGTAAACTCATCTAATATGACAGCCATGATATTCCACGTTTATTATTACCAGAACCAGTCACTTGGTTTATCTATCTATTACGGTCCAACTTCAGGGACGGATAAGGATTAGTGAAAGGAGGATCCAAAATGGGTTGAGTGGGAAATTTTTTTTTCCAATTTAGTGTTAGATTAATAGGTTTTAGCATATACTTTTAGTCAAGATTTCTTAATTCTAAAACTGAATTTCTGTTTTAGATTTAGAAGACTAGTTAGTTAAATTTACTGACCTTTTTGTAGTAAAATTCTGTATAATACAGGATACACCATGATAAAACATGATCAGCGAGAGATCCAATCACGGTATGACTCAATACGACTAAAACTCAACCCATCAAAAACAGTGCTCGTTTGGTTCTATCGAGGCAGTCGTGTTTCTTACCCTCAGTGTGATTACAGCATCCAACTTAACCCAGATTGCAGCATCATCCCTCTTGAGATAGTTTGGGATCTTGTTGTTATCCTAGAAGGTGCATCGATTTATATTCACACACATCACATCCGTGTGATGCGATTATGTTTCTATTACAGACAAGTCAAACAATGTTTGAATGAACGTTGTCTACGGATTTTAATCCAGGCCCTTGTCATGTCCAGAATACTGCAATGCGGTCCTCGCCGGATTGCCAGCAATATAGGTAACTCTCCACTCGCTGACCGCTGTGCTTCATGCTGCAGCTCGAATTGTTAAAGGCATTAACTATCGCAATCATGTTGTACAAATACTGAGTTAATTACATGGGTTACCAATTACAGAAAGAATAACAATGAAAGTCTGCTCGCTTTGTTTTAACATGTTTTCACACGAAGCTCATCTGACTACGTGAAATCAGTAACAAATTTGTGCTCGAATCAGTCGGGAAGGCAGAGACCCCGCTTGGCATCTTGCGCCATGCAGTCATCCTCAGAGCCAACTAAAACTATGGCAAACGTGCCTTCGCTGTAGCTGGTAGAATTGCTTGGAATATTCTGCTAGCGCAAATTCAGGAAGCAAGAACAGTTTAGACAGACATTCAAATCGGCACTTTAACCTTATCTTTTCAGTTTACATTATAAAAAGCCACTCAAAATCTTGCTTTTGGCTAATTTTGATTAGGTGTGTCGTTAAATGACAGTTGTATTGTATTGTATTGCACTGTATTGTATTGTATCAGGTCCATAATAAAAAAATAAGTGTGAACATACAAACTAATACGGATGAGTAAAATCTCTAAACATAATCATATCTAATTATATAATTTCATACAACTGTGACTCATTAAATACTACACTAAAATATCGATAAACATAAGATATGTAACATGTTGTTAGTCGAGTTGGTGGAATGATAGCCTTGAAAGTTAGAGCCTCACGGTTCGACGCACACTCGCTGTTTTGTAGCCCATGTTATCGAAAACGTTAACAGGTTAAATCGTTTTTCCCTGGGGCATGTAAAAGACCAGTGCCTACCGTCGAGCTTTGTAGGAGCCCCTCTATAAATATTTCACATTGATTGATTTTTGATTTATTCTGTACAAGTTAAAGCTATGTCTAAGCGTTTAGACCATGTAGCTGCCGTAAAGTGCTAAATATCGTTGTTTTTTGCCACGAAAGGGGGTCCGGAACCTCAAGACTCCTTCATTTATTCGCCCCTAGATCCATCATTGAATTAGATATTGCAGTCATATGACTTTATGTATTCCTTGACATTCCTCGACTAGAATTTTCAGAGTTGAAAAGATATTGAAATGGAAAGGATTCAGAATGTTCGTGTCATTAACTCAAGAAGCAGTGTAGAAAACAAATGTCTATGAAATCAGCACATGTAACCCTGATATTCACTCAATTCTTCAATCAAGTCGGGTTTTTTGTTGACACGTTCACTAAAACTCTCCAAAAAATACGAAAGAGGAAAACCCGCAGAACCTCTCAACATGTTTCTGTTTTCTTGCCGAAGCACACCGTGCACATCATCTCTATCTGGGTAATCGTCGGCCCATCTATCTACATAATTCGCTATCAGTACTGGAAAAAGTACTGTGTTTCAGTACTCAAGTAAAAGTACAAGTAACGCCTCAAAAAGTTACTTAAGTAAAAGTAAAAGTATTTGCTAAAAATGTACTTAAGTAAAAGTAAAAAGTAACAGCACTTTAAAGTTACTTTTAAAGTAAAAAGTAACAGCACTTTAAAGTTACTTTTAAAGTAAAAAGTAACAGTATTGAAGCCGCTTTTGTAATGATCATTCGTCAATCATCTAACTTTATTTTATCGTAATTCCATCGTATTTCAAACGCTACTGCCCTAATTTCTCAACTGGATAAACATTTTCTTTAAGCTCTCATTTCCAGCAATGATGTTCATGTCATCTGATCGGTTCTGGAGATACTGCATAAGAACTTTATTGTTAGACACAGTTGACTTTCTGCGATCGAAGAAACTGTCTTCTTCCTCACCATCGGCTACTGAAGAATGAGATAATCCAGACTCACGTGTTTCTTCAAGTTCGACGGAGAATTGTGGAATGCTGAACACGTAGTTGCTTTAGGTCTTAGGACCTTTAGGTTTGCACAGCAAGTATGTGAACCTGAACGTTTTAGCTTCCATCGATTCAAATCTGAACATTTTGACTAAATATGGCCATGGGTGTTCTTTATTAAGTTCATTGTTGTTCCACCTATCTTCGCCGCCACTGTTCACGTTCGCTCCTTTGGAAGATTCCATAGTAATATCGAACAATCTATTGTAAACCAAAACAAGTATGACCGCGAAAATCTTAGTAATCATAGATAATTAATAATACATCGATTTAAATTTTATATCGTTTTATTAATTTTTTACAGTACTTTGTAACGCTTTGTCCTGGAAAAGTAACGAAGTAAAAGTAAGTCCGAAAATATTACTTCGTTACAAGTAAAAGTACTAAAAATAATGTGTACTCCGTTACAGGCAAAATGTACGTCGGATGTACTTAAGTAAAGTAACGCGTTACTTTTACTTCGTTACCGAACAACACTGTTTGCTATGTATGTATGTATGTATGTATGTATGTATGTATGTATGTATGCAGGCGCGGCGCTGAGTGGGGAGGGTCCGGACCCCCCAGCTCCGACAGGTGCCACCCATGAGATTTTTGCAAATCCAATGATTTTTTTTTACTAGGGGGGTGGGTATTTGAACCTCATTGGGTTAATCAGACTGCAGACTAAAAATAGTCGAAAAAATTTTTCTCCTGCGGCGGGCTTTCTTCTTTTTTAAAACTATGTTTTTGCTGCATCGAGTTTAACTATATTATAGTAGTTTTTCTTAAACATTCTGTATAGTTTGATGATTATTCAATGTTTATTGATGATAGTTCACTGTTTTTCGTTTACAGTTAACTACTTTATGGTATTATTGAATAATAATTTTATTAGCTTCGTTTGTTTTTTGAACTCTTCTTTCGTGTTACTTGAATAAATTTTAGTTTATGAAAAAAACTAGTAATAACAACAACTTACATTTTTCCATTTATATTTGAACTTTGCTTTGCCAGTAACAAACCTAGATAAACTTCAACTTGTCCTTGGACATTTTGGACCCCTCAGAACAAAATTCCTGGCGCCGCCCCTGTATGTATGTATGTATGTATGTATGTTAGCAATTTCGCGTAACGCTATATAATCTATATATATATATAATATATCTTATATATTTATATCTTTTTTATATTTGATAAAAACAAAAAAGACCGTCATTTTTGACGGGATACTTCTAGTAATATCATAATTTGAAACCTCTTCCGCCCCCAAACTCTCATCACCGACAAGTTCCTTCCATCATCAGAACAGAACAAACCAAATTAAAAAGCTCCAACCAGCCCCCTACTACTACTACTGGCTTGGCTACTACACCGCCTCAAATGTTACACGTCAACCCATGCAGCGTAACGTTTCACCTTTCCCTTTGGTCCAGAAGTGCACCACACACTGTTGAAATTTATTACTCGCATCAAAGTTGTTGCAGGTTTTAAAAGAAAATCTTAATGAATTAAAAAATGTTAAAAAAATTGAAATATAATGATTTATAATTTATAAATAAATATATAAACCCATGTAGACCACCTGTGTGTATTCCAATGCGCAGTTGCAGCTTGTGGCTATCCAGATGTGGAATGACAAATTCATCACGCGCCTTCATCAGATCAATGGACATTCGAGCGATCTCAACACAATGTCTCTCCCCGTTTCGACTCGGTATTCCACTGGACACCATGTACACGCAATTTATCGTCTCGACCTTATTAATTTTATTAAAATCACATTACATATTTGTAATTTTAATAAAAAAATTAGAAGTAATAATATGGTAAGCTTACCTTATAGACGTCATATTTAACAATTAACGAATCGATGAAGTTGTAAACATCGTTCAGGAAAGTAACTATATCGATGGGCACGCTCCTAATGGATATCTCCGTGAAATCTGCAATGTCGCTGAAGAACAGTGTGACCGATTGGAACTGCTCCGCGTATAATTGCTCGCCATTCTGAAGTCGATATGCCATCGACTTGGGCAGCATCTCGTGCAGTAATTTTTCAGTTTTTCTCTTCTCTTTTCTGACTTCGATGTTTTTAATTTCCATTCTTTTTATGTAACTGCCGAGACTCTTTGCTGTCGAGAGAGAGCTAATGAAGCTGAGAGGCAGGATGAGGAATGCCACTAAAATGATTGAAATGACATAAAGTACAAAAAGGTCTCGACTAGCTGAAAGTTTATTTGCTACAAACTCCGTCACTTGGGCTTTAACTTTCCAAGTAAGACTATCAAGAAAGCTTCGTCTTGCTTCGTTTCTTTTCACCCAGTTGACCCCTCTTAATGGGCCAGAAAGTCCAGGTTTAATATTGCTACGCACTTCTTCTTCGATTGACGTGAGTGTCTGCCAAAATATCGGCACCTGCTGGTTTTGGAAGTTCCAAATGTCTCTGACGAAGTCGTCCATGTGCATCGCAGTTTGAAGCTCGTCTCTGGCAATTTCTAAATTTCCGATGAAGTTAAAAGATTCCTCTTCAGTTAAATATCCTTTCAAAAAGAAAGATGCTCCCAGACTTTGTGCCATCTCGAAGTTGAAAATGCAGTTGACAAGGACGTCCATAGCAGCGGTAACCGATGGAATATTAGAATTATATTTTGAGAAAAGGAGTTCAGTAATCGGCGCCGCCATGTCGCGCATAATTATGCCGTACGACTCGGTCACTGAGGTCACGTCGACGCGACTGAGATCTCTGTCACTGAGTCTTAGCTTGTTCAGTTCACTAATGAGGTAGTCCATTGTCACCGGCCACAAATTCTGTTCTTCTGTTCTCATCATTATGGAACTTATTCCTTGAAGTTTTGCCGCGGTTCTCTCGTAAATTTCAGGCAAAGAAGAAAACCAAAAAATGGAAGTGTTTGACCCGAGGATCATGACCACGTCTGACATCTCCTCCTGGATAGCGAGAATGGCAGATTTTGAGTTTTCAAACGGTTCAAATAAAGTTAACATGTTTTGAAGACCAACGACCTCTTCCGAGTGGGACTGCAGATAGCATGCAGACATGATCAAGAGGGCAAGATTAGGAATGACAGTTAGCCCAAGAAGTAGAATCAGCTGTCGAAGAAATCCTGTATTCATTGCTGGATCGCTTGTATGACAACACAAACTCCTAAGATACGAGCACAGAGTTTGCATCGACTTCATAAAATCTCAAATGTTGATTTAATGAGATATGATACAAGACGATCGGATGGCATTCGTGTTTTTAAGTATGAACAGGTAGAAGCCCTAATCCTGATGCATTGAACGCGCCAGCGCAAATCCGACATTTCAACACTCGTGGTTTTACGCGAATGAAATATTAAGCACGAAGTTGCCCTTAATTGAGAATGAGTTTAATTAGCAGGTAGTTACACCTGGCACACACGTGCCATTTAATGTAATGCCGAACAACACATTAGGAAAGCACTGCATCTCATCAGAATCATCCGGTGCAATTGTGTGCAAAAAAATTAAATCTTAACTCGACCAATTTTCTTGCCCGTTCGAAATTATTACGGTTATGATTATATTTTAATTAAGTGGTGAACTGAAAAATTGAAAAACTTACTTGTCGTTGGCGACCTCAAAAAATAAAAATATATTCCAAACTCTCTGGTGGTTAATGCCAGCAAAACATAAAAGTATACATCATATATTTCCTTGATGGCCATAAAAACGATCATATTAGAGAACGCCTTTACCAGAGACCCACTCCATCTTAGCCTTAGATGGATTATGATTAAATAATAATAAACAGTTGGCCCAAAAAATAAATTCAGCTTCCGAAGTAGCGCTATATTTGCCGGATCGTTTGTTCCGACGGCACAAATTCGTCAGATAGAAACACATAGCTTGCATCGGCTTCATGGACGGCTATAGTTAATTTGGAGTGCGCCTATGGCAATTGGGTGTTTAATTATGGCCGTTTTTATGGCCATACATGATAGGCTTACTCCATCTTGAAATTTCTTACCCTCTCCTTCCCCCTTTACACCTACCTCCATGTTTCTTCATTTTCAACTTCCCACACTTCATTCATAATTCAACGACATCATAAAAACCTGCTGAATCTCGAATTTTAAAAAAAGAAAAGAAAAAAATTTCTGAGAATAATTTCAACAAAGAAAACAAAATGGCGAGTGTTCATCCATTCAACGTTCAAAGCGAGTCAACAACACACCCCCGCAATAAGTCACATCCACACAAACACACTTTATGTTGAGAAAAAAAAGGTTAGGAAAAAATTAACAAGTAAACAAGGTCATGAAATGGCCGACACGCACACACACAACTATCCAAAGTAATAATACTGTACAAAATTCTCATTTCCACGAACGCCATTCAAATGTGGAGTTTAAACGTAGAGTTCTTAAAAAAATTGTCATTTAAAAGATGACTTCATACAAAGTGGCCTTCTTGTCACCCGAGCCTGTGACGATGTATTTGTCATCCATCGAAATGTCACAGCACAACACTGACGATGACTCTTTTGACTGAAATTTCATGCAAATAATGATAATTATTATTATTAAAAAAGTTAACTTTCATTCTCTACAATTAAAATTAATTAGAGAATGCTAAAATATTTTCTCAAACCTGGAAAATGCTGGCTCCATACGGTGTTCTCCAAGCGTTCAGAAGATTGTCCTTGCCGGTACTTGCAAACCACTTGCCGCAGTAAGCGAACTTGAGGGAGAGGACGCAGCTCTCGTGAAGATGAAGTTGGTATTTATCAGGTTTGGTGTGGTGCAGAACTTCTACATTGCTGCTCTCCATGCTGTGAAACATATCGAATGTATGTTATCATATAACCATTAATAAATGTAAATATTACTGGTTTAGTTTATAATACATTTCAAGTTCTAATAAATAATTGAACATATTTGTTAATCTTTAATTAGAATTAATTGTTAAAATATTGAATAATAAGTTACCTGATTTATTAATATGTTTATTAATTCATTACAATGTTTCTGTTCATTTACATGAACTTCAGGAAACATTTAAACAATAACCAAGAGTAAAACAGGCAGACAAATAGAGGCATATTTGCAGGGGCCAATACAGGATTAGCAAAAGGAGAGGGTTCAATAAACGGGGTGGGTAAGACATTTTTGTCATTATTACGTTTGATTTATAGGTTTTGATATATACTTTTGGTCAATATATAGTCATTCAAAAACTGAATTTCTGTAACAGTTTTTAGCAAAATAATATAGTTAGTTAAGTTTATTGACCTTTTTTGGAATCAAGTTTTGTACAACGCGTGGTATACCATCCTAAAGGCATGATCAGAATCACCAGAAAAAGTTTATGTGTAAACCCACAAACTATAGCAGTTGAGTTATACTACCAAACATAATTATATCTAATATGATATTTCTAAATGATTTTAAGACTTCTATTTTGTACAATTTAAACAACAGTGTCATAAACAAGTAAACCAGAATAAATTTGTCTAAGATCTAAATGTACTCTGAATGAGGTGATTTTAAATCAATGTAGTGATAAAACAAACTAAAAATACAAGATGAATGGACGTTATGACAGCTGTGATTCTGTACCTCAAGCGAATCGCTAGGCCTAGGCTGTTGGATCATGTAAATTGCTAAATGACTCAAGTTTTTTTGCAACGTTTTTAAACATGTTTCTCACTGAAGCAAATTAATTAAAATTATAAAACCTACCCTACAGCTAGCCACTCCCCAGTTGGGCAGTAACCCAACGAGAAAATCTGCGAAGCAAAATCATGCTGCTGCAACTGACGAGCCTCCCTCAAGTCCCACAACCTGACGGAATTGTCCAATCCACCCGTCCACAGTTTGTTGCCATCCGGAGAAATGTCGATGCAGCTTGCCCCATCAGTGTGACCTTGAAACTCTCTAAAACGTTTGAACAGAAATAATTTACTGAGAAAATTCAGTAATACTTTATAACGGCAAGTAGCGTTCGGATAAAATAATTAAAATACTGGTACCTGACTAGCAGCTGGTTGTGAAGATCCCAAACAGCAACGTGACCATCACTGCAGCAGCTGAAACACAACTTGCCATCAGGGCTTATAGCCAGAGCATAACAAGCTGCTGCACTCGATTTTAATTCTCCTTTTACACGTGGTGTAGACTGCAAAAGACAAACACAAAAAAACCTGAAAACAAACCCAGACATATGCAGACAAACCAAGAAATACATAAAAACACAGAAACAGGCAGCTGGATGGCTAAATGTAAATGTTTGGGAAGTTTAAACCAGTTGAATGTAGCAGCAAATAAACAATGCTATAAAATAAAAGTTATGACTAACAGCAGCAAGATCCCAAATGGAAATAATATTTGCTTCACCACCAACAACAAGAGTTCGACCGTCCTGAAGTAGTTTGACCGAGCGAATGTAGTTCTCCCTTTGCTGGTTTGTTAAAATACATTTTTGTCTTTATTAAAAACTTTAATTGTTTAAACTTTTTAGTACTTAAATTGTCATTTTAATTATCGAATATGTAATTTTTATAATTATATATGCGTTTCTCTTCCTCTGTCACCACTCTAATGGATCAATTAATATACATTGATAATAACAAAAACAAACTTTTTTTAATTTTAAATAGCCTGAAAATTATTTTAATGTTCAAAAACTATATAAAATTATTATTTAATTAAAGGGAAACGAAATTGGGTTAATTGCATCTAATACATACATAGATATAGATATAGATATATATGCAAACACATATACAATATACATATACAAACCAGACAATCCAAAGTCGATATGGGAGCCTTATTGTTGTTGGACAAATGATTGATATCCCAAACTTTAACACAACCCTGTACCAAAGAATAAATAAATCGATCAATTAAAAATTCATGAAAAATTAAACTCATCCACCGTGTAGCAAGGCATTATTTATTTATTTCCCATAACGGTACAGCTCACCTTCCCACCGGTGTAAATCTGCCTACACGGGTTGCTGACAGTGACGGCACAGACGACATCACCGTGGTTGAGAGTGTTGACCTGCCTGGCGTGTCTCGGGATTCCCGGCCCGATGAGGGCATCGTGTGGGAAGGGGACGGGTTGCATCTGCCCATCAGCACTCACGTGGAACGAATATGCACTGCAGGACAGTTTGAAAATAATATTTTTATTTAACTGTTAGCGGCATAGCTTTAAACTCAATGGATGGCAAATGAAAGAAATTTCCAACTAACGGTTTTCCTCCTTGGATACCTGCCAATGAACTTCTGAGATGACTGTGTGGATCAAAACCAGGCTGCAACAACGTTTATTTATAGAAAATTATTAAATATATTAAATAATAATAAACAGTCCAGCTTGTTTATTGAAAGAGAAGTTACAATTATGCTTAGATTTGAATTATTTGAATCTTTGAATTTAAAAAAAACAGTTGAAAACTGGTTGTTAAGGTATTTTTTAAATAAAACCATGCAAAAAGTCTTTTTTTAATTTTTCTACAAGCCGTAAAAACAAAAATAAAAACAGTTGCATAATAAATTAAATGCGATATCAAAAATAAACGATATTTTCCCGATGTTTTATATATATGAACATCTATCTATATCGATCATTTTACAGTCGACAAACGTTGTAAAATTATGGATAATTTGTAAAGTTGAACGAATTATACAGCAGCCCGCTTTTAAATATCATAAATTCTCTCAGTAATCTTTGTTCCTCTCACCGGTAGTATAATTGCAAAATTATGACAAAACACACAAATATATCGGACTTCGTCGTGTAGATTTTCAATTAGGACAAAATGAAACAATGAAATTCAAACCATTTGAGGTCTGAGATAAGAGAGAGAGCCGGGGGACAGCCCATTCATTGCTGCGAGAGCTGAGGGCGGTAGGAGACCGGGTGGAGGTGCAGAAGAGGGGTCCAGCCTACCAAGAGAATCTGGAAGACCATAGGGAAGATATGGACCATATGCACCTATAATCAATCATACATCAACATTCATACTTTTCCTCTAAGCAACACACAGCCAAAAAACAATTTTATTATCCATCTTATTTATAAATCAATTAATTTATTATCCTCCTAATTTTTAAATCAATTAAACCTTTACTTTTAAATGCTGAAATTTAAAAATTATAAAAACAGAAAGTGAAAATATTTGAACAGACCCAATTGAGGAGGTTTGACTTTGAGATCAGGAGGGGAGTTCGAAGGACCAATTGGACCGGGAGATGAAGGACCTTTCGACCCGGACACAACCTGTTATATATATATATATATATATATATATATATATATATGTTTGTATACAGGACACAACCTGACGGAACATTTAATAAACGTAAAATAACACATCGAATCTGACTTAAAAGCTACACGTTGAAACCTAAACTACACAATGAATTTAATGTAAACAACATGCGGACATGAATGTACTACTGCGCCATTTTACGTCGTCTTACAAATCTTTCAACCACGTAACATGTATTATAGATAGATAGTACTGCTGTGCAGGGGACGATTTTTTGCGAACCGTCGACAACCCGACTTCAAACTCGGCCCGTTTGAAAGCCCTAAAATCAAGGCCCGACCCATGAAGTGCTCTAACGTGTATGAATGACGTTATTTTGGTTGCAACACGGCCAGCAAGGCACCTTTCCAATTCTTTTAAATAATATTTATGTTATGAATGGTTTATTATTAATCATATTTATATTAGTATACATTTATCTACGCGAGTATGGTGCAAGAGACGATGTAATAAATTTCAGTTAGTTAGATATTATAATGTGTGTACGTAAATAATGCATAATAACACATACAACGCACCTCTCATAACATTCCCGAATGTAAGATTTAAATGCCATTCATAATATCATTCATTATTGTAAAAATCGTTTTGCAGACATTAATAACTTTTTTTTTATATTGCGTGTATATATTTAAAGGAGGCACAAGCAAAAGTTGCACTACAATCACTACATGCAGCCAGGTTGAACAGTGTGTTTCATCCATGAAGAGGGAAAAGTTTCTCCCTCACGAAATTTCAGATTTCCACAAAACCAACAGACAGATTTTTATTTGTGTGCAGAGCGAGCATAACTCTAAGGAAATAACTATAAAAATGCTAATTTAGCCAAAGTGGAGAAATTTTAGAAAAAAAATGTGTAAAAATGTTGTCAACAGTAATGTGTAAAAATGTTGTCAACAGTAATGTGTAAGGTTGATAAAAAAAAAGAATAAACATGTCTGTGAAAGATCTGCTTGTCACAAATGCAACATTCAAAAATAATCACTATACTTTCAAACGAAACAAAACTTTATCTTATAATACCAACAGACTTACGTACGTATAAGCAGCTTAAAATATGTCAACCAAGGCTGTCAGTAACTTTTATAAAATTATCTAGCCGATCATTTAATCTCCCAATGGGGGTCTTGAACATAAGCCCTAAATTTCAAGTGTACCCCCCCTTCAAACCAAAAGGCTTGGATAAAACATTACAGGGTCGAGTTTTGTCTTTTTGTAAAATTTACAAAAAAACTTCCCCAGTCACAAAAGAATAATGAATATGTCAGTACTTTTTAAACTGAATATAAGCTTATATACAATCATAACTCGTTATCTCGCCTCCCATTGTGCATCTTTTGCCACATGGGTGAAAGCGAGACAAACCGAATTTTCCGCGAGATTTTTTGTGTTTATCCCTGCAGCACTTTTTGTTACCTCTTTATGTCGCCAACCTCACCACCTCCCGCCACGAAATAAACTCCACTCGACTTATGCGGGCGGGATGACGAGTGAGGATTGTAAGAGCATTCAAAAACAGCACAAGTTATGAGAAACGACATGAAAATGACGATTTAAAAATAAAATAAAATAAACCTCTTTATTGTGTTTATTCTGCGAAGATGTACTGCAATGAGACGACGATTCGCTCCTCGGACTTGAAGCCACAACTTCCTTCCTGGATGAAATCTTCTCCGAGTACCCCCCCTCTCTCGACGGGGACCTGGTGCCGTTCAGCGGGGTGCCAGACTGTCACGATTTAATAACCGCACGACGACTTTAATAACTAATTCGCACGAATTAGTCGATGTTAATAACGTAAAATAATTAAGTATATTTAATTGATTTTAATCATCCAAAACATGTCAGAATCAATTATATAATAATTTATACCGTCAACGAAGTATCGCAGGGAATTCAATAATTAACTGATTCAATTATTATTATTCATCGCATTTAATCAATAAACATGAATATTATTCACAATCTGAAATTCTAACAGATTTTTTTTAAATAATTGAAATTTAATTGTTTTAAAAATTCATTTCAAGGAATAATAATAATGGAGAATGTTTTTCTCACGCATATCTGCCTGTCATCATCAACAACGAGATCCTGCTCACTCCTCTCTCCATCGCTTTCCTGCAAATTCAAAAAAAATTATAAAAAAACTTTTAAACTTCCGCCAGAGTGTCGTTTCAATTAAACATCTAAAAGTGGATTGAATCACATCCAGCCAATCAACATCACCGACGAGATATTATTTGTGTGTGTATGTATTTATGTATGTGTGCGTGTGTGTATGTATATGTATGTATGTGTGTGTATGTATGTATGTATGTATGTATGTATGTATGTATGTATGTAAGTATGTATGTATGTATGTATGTATGTATGTATGTATGTATGTATGTATGTATGTATGTATGTATGTATGTATGTATGTATGTATGTATGTATGTAAGTTTTATTCATATTTTATTTTTTAAGTTTTATTATTTGTGTTTATGTGTGTATGTATGTATGTATGTATGTGTGTATGTATGTATGTATGTATGTATGTATGTATGTGTGTGTGTATGTATGTATGTATGTATGCGTGTGTGTATGTATGTATGTATGTATGTATGTATGTATGTATGTATGTATGTATGTATGCGTGTGTGTATGTGTGTGTTCATTATGAAATTCTTCAACGGATCGAAGAATGGCTGGTTTGATTGATGGTTCGATTGATCGCTTTTAATCATTTTAATATGCAAGCAGGCATATATGTCTCACATGAATATTCAGTGAGTGTTAATTTAGGTAAAGGTTCCCTTTGACGGCCCGTGTGGCGGATTAATACATAATTCTCGGCTATAATTAACTATAAACACGATTAAAAGTAAACACTAGTTTAAAAATTATGATAATTAGTATAAGTAATTTATTTAAAATGGGAAAATGTCATATAAAAAAATAAATAATGTAATTATAATTTATGTACGTTTGAGTTTTAAGGAAAAGTTTAAACGAAGGATTTGAAGGAAAAGTTTAAACGACGCAAATACACAATGTTCGCTTACAAATATTCAAATTTCGACGTTGCTTCGAATAAACTACTTTTTTTAACATTTATTTTTTAGTTTTTCTTTATTAAAAATTTGAAATTTCGTTTATTTAAAGAAGTTAACTTAGTTTAATAATTTCCAATTTTCTTACTTCTTGCAAACCGTCCCGAGTTACCGGGCGGTGAGTTTTAAAATTTTAATGGAATTTTTATTTACAACTTTTAGTTTGTTTTATAAATAAAATTTTATTATAAACTAATTTTATTTATTTTTTATTCATTTCATTCATACGATCATCGTACCTCACCACTCACAACTACGATGTAAATAGGGCTTGAAAGGGTACTACTTACGTATTCAAAGTCTCTCAAATTACGATAAATGTTTTTTTTTTAAATTAAAATTGGTATTAAATTTGTTTTTTTATGTTATTGTGACAAAATAAAAATAATACGATTATTTTTCGGCACGGGCCGTCAAAGGGAACCTTTACCTTAATTTATACAAGAGCATCACTTAACTACTAAAAATAAACAAATGGTTAAAAATTAATTTATATATATATATATATATATATATATATATATATATATATATATATATATATATATATATATATATATACATATATATAAAGTAATAATCTAATTGAACTCTGACCCCTGCTCTATCGTCGTGTTTTCTTCGTTTCGATTCATGGTTGGAATTCTCCATGGTCCTATGGCGGCTTCTTTCGTATTTACTCCTATCAGGTGATGGTGAACTTCTCTGCATGTATTATTTATTTATTTATTTATTCATTCATTCAATTAAATATATAAATCAGTACAAACAACTTTAATAGTTAATGATTTATTTAGGTACTTAAATTTAACTTTAATCAATTAAAACTTATGCCGTAGAGGACAAAATAAGAATATTTAAAAAAATTAATTCTATAAAATAAATTGGCAAAAGTATATTTACAAAAATGCAAAAAAACGATCAATTAATATTATGAATTATTATTATTATTATTATTATTATTATTATTATTATTATTATCATTATTATTATTATTATTATTGTCATGAATTATTATTATTATTATTATTATTATTATTATTATTATTATTATTATTATTATTATTATTATTATTATTATTATTATTATTATTATTATTATTGTTGTCATGAATTATTATTATTATTGTTGTTATGAATTATTATTTACCTGAATTTCTTCTGTACATGGAAGATGACCAGTGATGAGAATTTGATAAAAAAATGAAAACATTCCATTTTAAACAATTAATGAAAACAAAAACATAAATAATCAATCTGCTTGTAACATTAAAATATATAAGTTTGTTAGAAGTTAATTGATTCATTTAGGCATAAAATTTATATAAATTATGTACATAAATTACTTAAATGATATAATTTTAATAATTTATGTAATTTTAATAAATCTATATAATCTTTTTCTTTTGCAAAAATATTTTGTTTTCCTAAAAGAAACATGAAAAAATAGTTTTCCGTATCCAATTAATTTCCGTTCTTGTTAACGGACACAAATAAATTTCGCTTTCCCTAAATATCCTCCCCGCCCCCTACCGACGATCCATTGATTGAATGAGCGAATAAACGAACGGATGTATACGTGGATGGATGGATGGATGGATGGATGGATGGATGGATTGATGGATTGATTGATGAATGGATGGATGGATGGATGGACGAAAAGACAGATGGATGGATGTACGGAAGAACGGATGGATGGAAAGATAGATGGATGAAAAGATGGATAGATGGACGGTCGGACGGATGGATGGACGGATACGAATGAACGAACGAACAGAATGAACGAACGAAAACACAAGACTTCCAACCAATCATCGACCGATAAACATGTTATCATTAAATAAACATTCTCACCTTTTTCTTCCTTCGAAGAATTTCCACACAGCCCATGAGAATTTCCTCCCAATCCAGCGTGAAGACCCAAAAGTCCACCGACGGAGCCTCCGACAGACCCCAAGAGACCCGCGGGTCCCCCCAGCACGCCGGGATGAGGGGGCATGGAGAGACTGGGCGGTACGTATCCTGCCGCCATGGACATGTGTTGCTGGGCCTGTTGCATTTGTTGCTAGAGTACAAACAAAAGAGGCACGCAAAGTAATCATCGCTGAAGTTTATTTGTACGTTCATCGCTCCTCAAATATTTGCTCATCATTTTTTTTTTTTTTTTTGCTTTTAGTCGTCAATAAATCAATATTTGCATTTGAGGGAACATCTTCAAACATTCGCATTTGTGCTCGCCTGCTCTACTGAGCACTTCTTTCGTTCTTTAAAGAAATTCGAAATTCATGCTCGAAGAGAAAAAAAAATATTTTTTGTTCAACTTTTTTTTTCTTCTACAACATGGTCACGTGAGTGTGAACGTTTTTTAATTGAATGAACCTGTTCCGTCCCATCGTCATCATCACCCTTATCATCATCATCATCATCATAACCATTATCATTATCATTATCATCATCGTCATCATCATCATCACCATCATCAAGACTACCATTGCATCATTGACACAACCCTCCTTCTCTAACCCCCACCCCATAATGGCATGCACAGAAATAAAATATAAAAGGCAAACCAACTCACTTTGATGTGGTTCAACCATTCAGTTTGTGCGTTGATGTACATTTGGCGCACGTCGGAGTTCTGCAGCAGAAGTCGAATTTTTTAATGTGTGTGTTAATGTGTGTATGTGTATGTGTATGTATGTATGTATGTATGTATGTATGTATGTATGTATGTATGTATGTATGTATGTATGTATGTGTATGTATGTGTATGTATGTATGTATGTATGTATGTATGTATGTATGTATGTATGTATGTATGTATGTATGTATGTATGTATGTATGTGTGTGTGTGTGTGTATGTATGTATGTATGTATGTATGTATGTATGTATGTATGTATGTATGTGTGTGTAAATATGTATGTGAGCGAGTGTGTCTGTGTGAGTGAACACCTGAAAAATTGAACGTGAAAAAGGAGAACTACCTTGATTTGGTTGAAGAGCTCGGTCTGTGCGTACATCTGTTTAAAGTCTGCGTTCTGAATACAAGAAGACGTTTGTAACAATTAATTATAAAAAAAGAAGATATTAAACAAGTGCACGCCTATTCGATGAGTACACTTTTATATAAAAAATTATTATTATTTTTAAACTTTTAAACAAACAGCTTGGTCCTGCCAATTTCGGGATATTTGAAAATCACTTTCCCACACAACACACACATACATACACACACACACACAAACACACACACACATACACACACACACACAAACACCACACACACACACACACACACACGATAACGCATTAAAACCTTCAAGACGCAAAAATTAAAAAAAAGTGAAAAACGAACTCCAATGATGACATTCAACTCCTGCATGGTCACTTGTTTGGCTCTTTCAACCGCTGCTGCAACTTGCTGCTGTTGCTGTTTTGGTTGAAAATCAACAGAAAATCAATCAAACCTTTGTTACGTCAATCGATCCTCTCTCTCTCTCTCTCTCTCTCTCTCTCTCTCTCTCTCTCATCTCTATCTATCTCACTTTCTCTCCTCTTCTTCTCTCCATCTATCTCTCTATTTCCATACCTCCTCTCTCTCTCCTTCTCCCTTTTTCCTCTCTCTTCCCCTTTCCATCCAGGATGGAGACAGCCAATGAACAAATGAGAATTATTTGCAAATGAATCATGCGGTAAGTCATTAACAATCGTCGTTTAGTAGAAGATAACAATTCACAGTTCGTCACAGAAACATGCCGCACATCCACCGCGGTAGTTTCCCTC
The DNA here is from genome assembly GCA_963978895.1 of Erpobdella octoculata. Lineage (NCBI taxonomy): Eukaryota > Metazoa > Annelida > Clitellata > Hirudinida > Erpobdellidae > Erpobdella > Erpobdella octoculata. The sequence goes on along the minus strand of OZ022238.1, from coordinate 40,087,512 downwards.
CCCACCATCCACCCCCATCCATCTACCCACCGGCCCAGGCACCCTCTCTCCATGCACACCCGCAAATGATAATTTTTTATTTTAATAGTTTCTGATGTTGTTATATTCTGCGAGCACAAAAAACCCCGAAATGATGAGGGATCTGGACAAATAAGATTATTCGGCTGCAAGGCACATAGAGCTATCAATCAAATGGAAAGATAAGTTGAATGGAGGAGAGAACAACAAGACGAGATAGAGGAATGAAAGAGATGTGGAGAGAAAAGGAGAGAGAAGGAGAGAGAAGGAGAGAAAAGAAGAGAAAAGGAGAGAAAAGGAGAGAGAAGGAAATATGTGGATGGAGATGGAGAGATATGGAGAGAAGAAGAGAGAAGCAGATGAGGAGGAGGTGGTGAGAGGAAGATTGATGCTCCGAATGATGGAGAGACGAAAGAAGGAATTGCATTAGCTCGCGGAGAGAAAAAGCAAGGTATGGAGGAAGAGATAGAGAGATATATTTATAGAGAGAGGTAATGATATTTAAGATCGTCAGAGTATGTGTGTTTGTATTTTTGTGTCTTTACGTTTGTATGTCCTTATATTTGTATGTATGTATGTATGTATGTATGTATGTATGTATGTATGTATGTATGTATACCTACGATCATTTCTATACTTGTATTATCTCGGCGTTTGTATGTTTTTTGCATGTTTGAATGTTATATAATATATATGTCTTTATATGTTATATATGTTATATATATCATTATATGTTATATATGTTATATGTCATTATATGTTATATATGTTTCTCTTTGTAAATCTGTATAAAAGTTATTATATGTATATATATATATATATATATATATATATATATATATATATATATGTATATATATATATATATATATGTATATATATATATATGGTGATAACACATTTAATATTTGTACCTACCTATAAATGATTTCTTTATTTACATTCTGCTTGTACTTCAGCATTGAAATTTATACTATTATTATTTCTATTATTATATTATTGTTTCTATTATTATTATTGGTTTATTATTTTCTTTGCGCTTTGAATATTATGCCGCATAAGGTAATTTTTATCTAGGCCATTTTAGGCGAATAATGCGAGTGTTTGTGTACAGTGGCGCTACTAAGGGGGGGCATTGGGAAAATTTTCACCTTCTGAAATTAAGGAATGTTAGAAAGTCTAAAAAAAATTGGACCTCGTTTTGTAAAACGTTTGGAAAAAATTATTTGTAAATAAATATCTTTTAATCATCTTAGCATGAGAAATTATATCAATAAATGGTCTGGACAATTTTGTTTTTAAATTTGAATTATTGTGTATCTGCTTGTGACTTGTGTCTTAGACTTAGGTTACATGTTACATGTATTTTCCCCCTTGAAAGTTTTATCTAGTTGCGCCACTGTTTGTGTGTGTGGTTAATACTTAATAATAATTTTTTGAGTAGCATTGGTATTTAAATGAGATTAATTTTATAATTAATTGTATGTGATTAATTGTATGTTAGTTTGTATGTGATTAATTGTATGTTAGTTTGTATGTGATTAATTGTATGTTAGTTTGTATGTGATTAATTGTATGTTAGTTTGTATGTGATTAATTGTATGTTAGTTTGTATGTGATTAAATGTAGGTATGTTAGTTTGTATGTGATTAATTGTATGTTAGTTTGTATGTGATTAATTGTATGTTAGTTTGTATGTGATTAATTGTATGTTAGTTTGTATGTGATTAATTGTATGTTAGTTTGTATGTGATTAATTGTAGGTTAGTTTGTATGTGATTAATTGTATGTTAGTTAGAAAGTATCTCGTGTGACTCATTGGAATTATTTACATAAGACAAACAAACACACCCTGATCACAGGTTCGTCATCGTCATCATCACCTCTATAATAATCATCATCACATCTATAATCATCTTCATCACCTCTATAATAATCATCATCACCTCTATAATCATCCCCTCTATAATCATCATCAACTCTATAATAAGTCATCATCATCACCTCTATAACCATCATCATCAGATCTATAACCATCATCATCAACTCTATAATAATAGTCATCAATACCATCTCTATAATCATCATCATCTTGACCGCCCATAAGATAGCATTTTATTGTATCCCCCCACCCCATAATATTCCCGCGTAATTTCTTGAGGCGTAAAAATAAATTTTAAGTTTAAAAACAGAAACGGAAAGAGTCGGCGTCTGCAAGCTGAGAAACAACCACCCCCCCCCCCTGCAAGCTGAGAAACAACCACCCCCCATTGCAAGTTGAGAAATATTTAATAAGCAAATAAATAAAATACTAAAAAATAATTCAAGAAAAAAAATATAAAATTAATAAACAAATGAACAAATAGAAGATTCATGTGAACGAACTTCTTGTGATAGGAATGGAATGATCTGAGCACATATGGCATTCAACCTCTTCGCTATTTCTGTCTGTATGAGGAGAAATACGAACAGTAAGTAGATTGTGGAAAGTAGAAAATGTAGAAATACACGATAAATACTTTCAACCAGGTGAGCAGGATATCATACCATGGTACTGGTGATGATGATGATGATGGTGGTGGTGATGATGATGATGGTGGTGATGATGATGATTATTATTATGGCGATGATAATGATGATGGTGGTCGAGAAGATGGTGATAGACGATATATCTTTAATGCTACGACGAATTTGAGATGAAAACGGTTATGATTGTGATGACTGAAGTTGTAACTATGATGATGATGATGATGTTGGTGATGATGATGATATCGATTAAATGAAGCAATTCTACTACCTACAACAACAACAACATCAACAACAACAACAACAGTTGTAACACGCACTGGTCATCACAAAAGTTTTAAATGCAACCACTTCCTGCATAATTCATGTCAACAGTGCTGTCGGTACGCATGCCAACGAGTCAATGAATAAATAACTGAAACAGTGCGTCAAGAGTATAACTACCTCCCCCCCTAGTCCCCACCATGCCCATCAGCCCCAATCATTCTCCACCATGCCAATTATTCCCCATCCTCCTCCACCGTGCCAATTATTCCCTACCCTCCTCCACTAGACCTTCAGTCCCCACCTTCCTCCCTCACACCCATCAGCCCCCCCCCAGCTCAGACTTGCCACAGAAACGTATAAAGTTTTTCTTCTTAGCTATGTTCGCAAGCAAGTAATGTAGAAAGCAAGCAAGCTCAACACTTGTGCTTGTTTTCTACTTTCTACATTACAACTTTTGAAACATTCTCAATGAAAACCCTTGGTGGTGCCCATTTCAACATCGAGCTTCATTAACATCACCACCATCATCATCATCGCTATCATAATCATCATCGTCATCATCATCATCTCAATCGCGTCCACACGCACACAAACAGTAAGGAATATAATAACAAAATAAATTATTATGGTCCATCAATAAGTAATCATAATTAAATCGATCTTCTTCACCAACCTGTTTGTGCATCTCAACGTTGAGGCCGTACGACATCTCGTAGTACTGAAATAGTGTTTCAGTGAGTGAGTGTGTGAGTGAAAAGAGTGAGTGAGCGAGTGAGTGAGTGAGTGAGTGAGTGAGTGAGTGAGTGAGTGAGTGAGTGAGTGAGTGAGTGAGTGAGTGAGTGAGTGAGTGAGTGAGTGAGTGAGTGAGTGAGTGAGTGAGTTTAGTCGGAAAAGTTTTCTATAAAAGAAACATTGCATCACCATTATGTAGAGCCTGTGTAGTTCAGTTTTTTCTTGGGTCAGTTTGTCAAATTCGACCTTGACACTAAATTGAAATGTGAAAAGGTCAAAGCAACATGACAATAAAAAATAACAATAATAATAATGATGATGACGATAATAATAAAAATTACGATGATGACAATAACAATGATAATAAAAATGATGATGATGATGATGATGATGATGATGATAACAAAATGTAATTAACTGATCTCTTAGCGAGATTAGACACAGAGTAGTAACAAAAGAAGAGAGACATCCTACTTGTGATGTTGTGCCTGCAAGTAGCTGAATTCTTCTTTGATACGATCGCACGACTCAGACACTGTGAACTTGAAGGGCTGACTGGGCTGATGAGGTGGCCCCTGTATATGTGTATTATTGTGTGTATATGTGTATTATTGTGTGTATATGTGTATTAGTGTGTGTATATGTGTATTATTGTGTGTATATGTGTATGTTGTGTTGTTTTCATATTGTTCAGGGTTCAGTTTCAAGCTGTCTCACAATTACAAATGCATTGTAGATATTGTTGTCGTCATACAAACAGGTAGGTAGTTGGTTATTAGAGATTGTTACTAAATAATAGGTGCGAAGTTCTTTAACAATGGTTTTTATGAAAGTAATTCTTATATTGAAATATAATAATAATACTTAATAGTAATATATTCGTGATAAAACTGAGCAATTAATGAAAACAATCATTGAATGAAGTTCTTAAAAAGGTGATTGAGTTTACTACTGAAGTGGTTCGAGACGTGATTTATCAATTTATTTGATAGTGGGTAGGTAACTCGGTAGATAGGTGGATATGTAGGTATGTAGGTGAGTAGATAGGTATAAAGGTGGTTGGTTGTGTAGGTAAGTAGGTAGTTAGCTGTGTGGATGGATAGGTAGCTGGTTAGTTATGTATGTATGTAGGTAGGTAGTTGTGTAGGTGTAAATACAGGTGGGTGGGTAGGTATGTAGGTGAGTAGGTAAGTATGTAGGTAGATAAGTGAGTTTATAGGTAGGTTAGTCGTTAGTTGCAAGCTTAACAGGAAAGCAAGATACTGTAAAAGTGAGAGCAAATCTCAACGCCACTTCATGTCCACTTCAAACTGATGCAAAGTTACGCGCGGTTTAATTTATTTTCAAAAACACATTCTAGCAAGAATATTATAGCGCATAAATGAATAAATTAAATCGTCGATTAAATATAATTTGTACGATTTAATTGGCCACGAAAATAAGCGTTGAGACAAAATTACATAAGCAAGCACTTCTGTAGAAAATCCGAATTGTGTGTTCTTCATTGTCACTAATTACTCTTAATAATAATAATCGTTCAACGGAACAACAAAATGTCATCAAACCTGGATCCGGTTAGGAAACATCGGGCTTCTTTATTTAATATTTAACGATGTTCCTCCTGCAATTTATATTCTTCAACGTTTATTTCTACAACTAGTTAGTTTTTTTATTTCTTCACTTTAAGATTGTTGTTTTTCCTTTATTTTTTAGTCCAACTAGAGCAAAAAAGCAACTCAACTAAGCAACAACAACAACATAAAATCTTTTTTTTTTAAAGCCTCAAATTTGGCCGGAAGCCAAGCAAACGAGTTAGTTGAAAAATATTTCCAGTATCATCCGACCGAGTATTCTCCAGCTCGAACAACGGAACAAAGAAAGTATGTCGGGCGGGTGATAACACAAGGAATGGAGGGATGCGTCTCCCGGTGCCTCTGCTTTCCTTCCCGCCCCTAGAAGGCTGTCTAAAAGAAGAAAATTTCTAATGATGGAACGAGAGACGAGAGCGTACAAGCGCAAGTAGGCAGTGATACGAGCGTGCTGAAAGTAGGTACGAATGCAAGACTTGTATTTAAACTTCTACGAAATAGATATCTGCTTCTGATTGACATTAGCATAATCACATGTCCCTCCTACCGCGATCCGGCAACCAAGCAGAATGCTGTGCGATCACCGTTGATCATTAAATATGCCGGTGCGCGGCTCCTCCTCGGCGTAATAAATTAGCATCAATCAGGCGTCGGTGACTTGCTCTCTCCCTATACTGGCTTCGTCCATTGAATTATCTGAAACAGAGAATGGAAAATCGATAGGAAAACACTAGTGAAATGTTGGAAATAAATTGTAAATTTGAAAATGTAATTTATATCAGCTTGTAATGGTTTGTACTGAAAAGATGTGGAGTTGTGTTCGTGGAATGTAGTAGCAGCAGCAGTATCAGTAGTTGTAGTAGTAGTTGTAGTATTAGTAGCAGTAGTGGTAGCAACAGTAGTAGTAGTAGTAGTAGTAGTAGTAGTAGTAGTAGTAGTAGTAGTAGTAGTAGTAGTAGTAGTAGTAGTAGTAGTGGTGGTTGTGGTGGTGGTGGTAGTAGTAGTAGTAGTAGTAGTAGTAGTAGTAGCAGCAGCAGCAGCAGCAGCAGTAGTAGTAGTAGTAGTAGTAGTAGTAGTAGTAGTAGTAGTAGCAGCAGCAGCAGTAGCAGCAGCAGCAGTAGTAGTAGTAGTAGTAGTAGTAGTAGTAGTAGTAGTAGTAGTAGTAGTAGTAGTCGCAGTAGCAATAGTAGTAGTAGTGGTAATAGTAATAGTGGTAGTAGTACCATCAGAAATGGCTGGTAAGTTTCAGGTTTCAGCAAACCACTTTTTTTTCTACAATCTCTTTCCACACGTCCACACTGGCGAACGCAGAAGCAGTTCGCATCCACGTGCGTACAGTGGTAGTACACAGTGGTAGTACACAGTGGTAGTACAGTGGTAGTACAAGTGTGTCGGAGAGATCTCTTGATGCAGTTCTTGCAGTTCTGGAAAGATAGGAACGACTTTACAGGGGGGGGGAACATCATAATCTGTCATCATTTCTTCTTGCTGCCCAAGTCAGACTTCTTCCGATTAAAAGTTATCACGCACTTCTCGGCGAAACTGAACTTTCGTTCTGGTCGGCACATCTCGAAAAGCCACAGAAATAAACGCGATGGACTGGTCGGTGTGGTGTGAAGCATAGAAAGGTCCTCCCCCATCGCGTACGTCTTTCTCCCCTTCCCCTCTTTCTCTCTTCCCTCTCTCTTTCTCTCTCCCCTCTCTTCTCTCTCTCTCTCTCTCTCTCTCTCTCTCTCTCTCTCTCTCTCTCTCTCTCTCTCTCTCTCTCTCTCTCTCTCTCTCTCTCTCTCTCTCTCTCTCTCTCTCTCTCTCTCTCTCTCTCTCTCTCTCTCGCCCCCATAAATAATAAATATCCACATAACTAGAACGGCTTTTGAAAACATAACTTAAAGAGCCATATTCCATATTTCGCCAGGGATTTTTTTAGTTTCTGTCTGTGATTTGAGCATTTCAATTTCATTGTTCGCACCACGTGACTGTTTATTTGATAAAAAAAAATCATCGCAGCGAGTGAAGAAAAAAAAAGATTTAAAAAACTGCACGAGGTCAAATGAGGTCAGAAATGAGGTTAGAAATGAGGTTAGATGATATTCACCTGCGTAGGTTTGAACGAAATACATGATAGGTGTTCCAACGTTGATTGGATATCTTCTAAATTTTGATCTCTCTTGTTTTCAAAGCAGATTTTCTTTCTTCGGCGCACACGAATCAGGTGTCACGACAAAACGTTCACAGACAAAATGTTCAACGACAAAATGTTCCCGACAAAACGTTCACGACACAACGTTCACGACAAAATGTTCACGACAAAATGTTCACGACAAAATGTTCACAGACAAAATGTTCACAGACAAAATGTTCACAGACAAAATGTTCAACGACACAATGTTCACGACAAAATGTTCACGACACAACGTTCACGACAAAATGTTCACGGTTGCAACTTTTAAATTTAGTTTAGTTTTAAATGATAAAATATTTTGTGTTTCACAAAATGAGCGCAAATAAAACGTTAACAATAGTAAATGCAATGTTAATTTCCTCTTTGATACCCCTAACCCAAACGGCAACCAGATGAGTATGGATCGGAGGACTGTAAACTGTTTCAGCAAGAAGGAAAAAACAGATGAAATGAGATAGCTATAATAGGAAAATACAATTGGTTACGAATTTGAGATCGTTTGAATTTTCAATTTCAATTAAGCAAACGACGTAAATAAGGTTTGATGGCTGTATTCTAAAGATTAAAAAGTTAAGGGTATCCAAGAGAAGATTAACCAACCCGCATTAACTAGTTAATAAATGGAACGATGATTAAAAGGGTCGAAATATGAAATCTTTATTAACTCCGATTAAAAAGAAAAAGAAATGCAATTAGGTATTAATTGAGATTCATTTGATGTTTCAATTTTAATTAAGTGAACGTCAGAAAGAAGCCTTGATCGTTGTAGCCTAGCGATTAAGAAGTTATCGGCTTCCAAGAGCAATATAGCCTCCTTTAATTAGCTAATTAACGTAACGGTGACTTGGGTAAAACAACATGCAGCTACTTGCGTTTTTCAACTAGAATTGAAAATACATCTCTAGCAATTAAAAACTAAAAAGTTAGGGTATCCAAAAGCAATTAACCGGCATTAACTAGTTAATAAATGGAACGATGATAAGAAGGATCAAAATATGGATGAAAAAGAAAAAAGCCAAATAGCTATAACTCCATACAATTATTTATTAATTGAAGATCATTTGATGTTGCCAATACGTATTAGTTTCATGCTGTCATGCACATATACTTTGCTTAGGTAAATAAAATGGTGAATGGACACATCACTAAAAATGACTTAATAATTAGTTTGAAAGCGATCTTGACATAATAAAACAAAATTTTTATTTTTTAGTGTGAACATTTTGTCGTGAACGTTTTGTCGTGAACGTTTTGTCGTTGAACATTTTGTCTGTGAACGTTTTGTCGTGGAACCCACGAATCATGCCCTCCTCATGTCCTTAAAGTCACGTCTTAAAGAAATTTTAAAACCAAGTGACAACCAGTATGATCCTGGCTTCATGCAGGTGTGCGGGGATACTGGGGATGAAAGGGGCGATGCTCAATTAGGGACATTGAGCCCCTGCAAATAAATAACACAAGAAGTGTTACTATGGAAACTGCATTGAAATTCTTCCATAAGCCCTAGAGTACGCTTATAATAATTTATAATATTATGATTTGTAATAGAAGTTATATAGATTAATAGATTATATATTTATATAGAATAATAGATTATATATTTATATAGATTAATAGATTATATATTTATATAGATTAATAGATTATATATTTATATAGATTAATAGATTATATATTTATATAGATTAATAGATTATATATTTATATAGATTAATAGATTATATATTTGTTATATACTGCCCCCATAGCTACTTCTCATGATGTGAGTGGTTCCAAAAACATTTGTGGGGCCCTTTTACTGATGGGTGGGAGGGAAGTAGTACTTTAATTATAAAAAACTAAAACTGCAAAAAAAGATGTTCTGAATTTTACCAAGCTCGTTAATTTGTAGAAAACTAGTATAACTTGCAAATATTAACCAAATTTGATTCCCCGTGATCTTAGAATCTTTAATATAATAACGATTTCGTGTCTTTTGATCAATTGTCCCCTGACATGTGCACCAATTATATAGTAATTTAATAATGTATTGTATTTTTGTTGTGTTAGTTGTGTTGCATTGTCGTTGCGTAGCGTTGCGCATTGCATTGAATTTTATTACTTCACATTCAGCTTTATTGTATTGTAAATATACATGTATATATTGTAAATATACATGTATATATTGTAAATATACATGTATATATTGTAAATATACATGTATATATTGTAAATATACATGTATATATTGTAAATATACATGTATATATTGTAAATATACATGTATATATTGTAAATATACATGTATATATTGTAAATATACATGTATATATTGTTAATATACATGTATATATTGTAAATATACATGTATATATTGTAAATATACATGTATATATTGTAAATATACATGTATATATTGTAAATATCGAGTTTGTAACTTTTTTATGCTGACATTCAAATCGCTGAAACAAAAAAGTTGTTAGACTGAGTGGTCAGCTGGTCAGCCATTTCAGTTCAACATTTGGTAGTCGACATACATGATTTCCAATGTAACTAATGTATATATATATATATATATATATATATATATATATATATATATATATATATATATATATATATATATATATATATATATATATATATATATATATATATATATATATATATATGTATATAGGTATGTACGTTTTTACATGGATGGACTCAGGTGGATGCATACCCCACCAGATTATTAATAAAATATTTTGTGCTATAATACTAATAATACCAGGGTTTTTGAAAGAATGACCATTATTGGAAGAGAAAGTTCATCACTTTTTGAGAATATTTTTATCAACAGTTTAACAGTATTAATCGAGTAATCGAGTATTCTTGGAAGAAAAATTGACTATTTTTACTACTTTTTTGGATTTTTGAAAATGAGAAAAAAGTTGACGACCATCCCCCACCGCCGGAAATTCCTGTATTTGCCAAAGTATATATATATATATATATATATATATATATATATATATATATATATATATATATATATATATATATATATATATATATATATATATATATATATATATATATATATATATATATATATTTGTATGTATGTATGTATGTATGTGTGTTCCTATTAGCTTGCAATTACCAAATACATCACTGAGTCGTTGGTCTCCACTTCTGCTTCTGAGGAATGTTTTAACAGGCTTCGTGCGGCTAAAACTTCGTACGTTTTCAACTGACTTCACCGGCAATGTCAAGACAAGGTCAATAAGTTTCAGGAGTTCACTAAAACCGTTACGAAGATGATTTAAGTTTTGTCATCAAGATGAGATCTTTCTCAAACGATTTGATGAAACACTAACGCACACAGCTGTCAATGAAGCAACTTCGTATCGACACCGATCGGATATAAATTAATTTCACAAGTTCACCGACTGTATTTTAGCATAAATAAATACTTATATAAATAGCTCAGCCTGATATATTTGACCACTTTTATTCTGCATTACAGGCTAGATTGCCTAACTCTAGCCTGAAGCTACAACTCACTTATCCAGGGAACAATGGCGTAGCGTAGGGGGTGCGGTCCGTCCCAGGCAGCACTTTTTATGGAGCGGTAATTTTTGAGAAAAAAAAACTGTTGTATATAAAATAAATAAGAAGGAGGAAAAGAGTTTTAAAAAATGTGTGTAGAATAAATTTGTTTAAAAAAGTTTGACCCACCCCCAAGGAATTGCTGAAATGACGCTCCTGGCATAAGGGGCGGCACATTTGGCTTACGCCCCGGGTGGCACAAACCCACGCTACGCCACTTCCAGGGAAATACTATAACACATCCCCAGTCAAAAGCAAGCTAGGATGCGCGACAGTCGAAATAGTTTATTTACATTTAGTTCGAGTTCTGCATTCAACTGTGTGCTGCAGAGGTGAATTTAAAAAATAAATGGTAGAGTTTAACCCAGTGTACAATTTTTGCAATTTCTGCAGAATCATAGGGGAGGAGATGTTTCTCCAAAATGATGAGCCTGTTATCGGGTCGGGTCTGGTCTACAGTTATGAATCCTTTTGGGGGTCGGGTGAGATAAACCTTAATATGTAACATATCGTAACACAACATAAAAGAAATGATAGGCGCAAACTATAAGTCTCTATGCCCGCCCATATCTAAAATTATACAAAATCATTTCCGCTGGAGAGGTTGTTCAATATAGCAGTAGTTTTGATCAAGAAGAAACATTTTCTACAATTTCCATTGAATCTTTTGTGCTTCCAGTTTAAATTTGTGACCTTTCGTTCTTCTTTCTTCCGATAATTTCACAGAAACTTAAGATCGGGCACCACCTATGGTAAATACAACAAATAGTTCTTACCGCAAAATTATACTTTTAAAGTCTGTGCGTTCTTTAACGTTATTTATTTCAGTGCACGTTTTCTGAGAAACCTCATAGAGTCACAAGTTGGCATTTAAACCGGCAAGAAAAGCTGTTAATTTGTGCCGCCAACACCCATCGGATTTAAAGACAAATAGACATTACTAATGCTTCGCTAGAATCTGTCGTGATTCAATTTGAAATCAACTTAAAAACTCGTTGTACCATTGAACGCTCATTTAATTGACTTAAGACATAAAACACTCACCATCCCTTCCCACATTGACCGTTACCAACTTCTTAACAGTTCATTCATTCATTTATATAAAATTGCTGCTCTTTATTAATACAATTTACAATATCAAATTAATAAGTGGTTTTCAAATTTCAAAGTCTAATTATAATGATTATATAAAGGTAGTTTGTTAGTTTGTTGCTCTGCTGGTCTGTAACGCTTTTGAATCAAATTCCTAAAAAACTAAATAAATAAAAAAATGTACAAAGTAACTTTTAAATTATTCATAACAAATTAAATATTCCCGTTACGTTTTTATGATATTTAAAACTTTAAGATATTTCACTTTCAATAGTGCAGTTACTGCCGAAGAAGTGATTTCATTAAAATAAGTTATATTTATCCCGGCATTTCGAGCTGACTCATTCTTCTGCAGATTGAAGCGCTTATTTTATTCATTTTTAAAAGCAGTTTATTTATAGTCTTCTATACGAAGTTTTTGAGGAAGATAAATATAGTTTATGAAAAGTAGTTTTTGTAAATAATAATTCAGTCTGCTTTTCATTTTTTTAAAAATTTTTTCTCGTTCTGACTTGGATCTGGACATGTAGTTCTGGACCACGAGACTTCATTACTACACATGGACTGAATCGGGTCAGAAGCGTAGTGAGGGGCAGGGAGGACAGTTGTCCCCAGGCGCAGGGCTGGGGGGCGCATTTTCAGTGAGCAAAAGTTTTTTATTATTCTTATTTTTATTTTGCTGTACCTAGCAGTTTCTATGGCTCCGTCTACCCCCCGGTCATCAGGTTTTTTAAAGGAATAATGAAAAAGGGAGGTGCAGGTACGCCATTTCAAAAATTTTCGATGTCTTTCACACTTTATCCTCTCTAAAAACCTGATGACCGGGTGGATGTAGTAATGTAGTCGTACGTACTTTTCTAAATAAAAATTTCAAAAACTTTTATTACCATTATATCCAAAATAATTCAAAAAAAATTTGTGTTGATAGCCTTATAGGCTGGTAGGGGGATGCATTCTTACCTTCCTCATAGATCAATCCCTGCATAGCTTTATTAATAAACATTATTTTAGATTATGTTTATCGATTTTTTAATAATTAATTTTAACTTTCTATACTAGGTAATTCATAACGGTATGCAAATGATCTGCAACTGGCCTTTATTTCCACTTGAACGACTCGGGGTTGTACACGGCAGTTTAAACTCAGTTCACAATCAAGTTGTTGATTTTTAAAGTAAAATATGAATGGAATACTGGAAATTAATTCTTTAATTTATAAAAACCTAATCAAGGTAGCAGTCAGTTCGGGATTCAGAAATTATATTGCCCAGAAACAAAGGTGGTGATTTCTGCTAAATATTGGGGGGGGGGAATTTTTTTGCTTTTCCTCCTTTTCTTTTTATGCGGGGGTCCGGAGGTATAACCCCCAAAAAATATTCTGAAATTTGTCGTGCGTAGGTAAATTTCAGACCATTTTTTAAATAAAAAAACACTTTTCCAAATGGGCATCACATGCAAGTTTTTTGTTAAAAGACAAACTTTCTTTCCCATTGTTTTACTCTTTTATTTCCTTTCCGTTTATATAAACAATTTATAACAAAGACCTTGCATGCTAGTTTTTTTTATACAAAACTTAATGCGAGATAGATAAAAAAGAAGAAAGATAATGTGAGAAAAGCGAGAAAAACTACAGATAAAACAGGAAAAAACCAGAAAAATCTGACGTTCATTTGAAAGTACATTGTCCAAGCATGGCCTTCCTATTATTTTGACCGACCGACAAATTCTACCACCAATCGGTCTAGGTCAACGTCATTGAGGATGTTCTGATGGACTTGACAAATTGCAATTGCGTTCAGTTCTTGACTGAGTCATCCTATTGCGTCCTCACGTTTTCAACCTGAGCAAGGTACTGAAAGAACTCTCTGCCTCTCATGATGATACTGGACATTTCAGTACCAACTAAACAAACTGCTCAACTTATGGAAACAGTCAACAGTCAGCACACATCTTCAGACATAGCCCAAATCACGTCAACTGCACTGCTCAAGTTTTTGTACTTCAAATGACTGCGAAACATTGCTAGCTGCATAGATAAAGTCTTGACATCCAGTTCAGGATAGCTGCTATGAATTACAAAAACTTTGAATAATTTTTTTTTAATCTGGTGGGGGGTAATGCATGTCCAAGATTACCCCCCCTGGATCCTCGCCTGTTTATGCATTGTTACACCATTCATCCGATCGTAATGAAATTTTCACAAAACTTTTGGAGTTAATAGAGGAAGGTTTTTGTGAAAAAATTGAAATAGGTCACAAAATGAGCGGAGCAGGAGCGGAAGAGCGAGCGGAAACGGGAACTGAAGAATGAGCGGGAACGGAAACTGGAAAGCGACCGAGGGCGAAAGAGCGAGCAGAAAAGGGAAAGCGACCAAGAGGAGGAGAGCGAGGGGGAGCGGGAAAACGATCAAGAGCGGGAAAACAAGTGGGAGCGTGAGAGCAAGCGGGGAAGAAAACGGGAGCGAGAGAGAAAAACGATAGAAAAACCTCTAAAAATCCCGTGCAACGCCGGATAACCCGCTAGTATATTCTAAATCTATATATATATATATATATATATATATATATATATATATATATATATATATATATATATATATATATATATATATATATATATATATATATATATATATATATATATATATACTAGCAGTGCCCGTAGCGGCTTCGCTCGCATGAAATTAGAGAGTTTGAACCGTGCATCTATAGTAGAGATCATTTTTTTAGGTCTCGGCTCGGCCCGTCGACAAATTAGCCCAGCCCGTTTTAAAAACCCAAACTCCTGGCCCGGAACAGCCCGTCTGAATTAGGCCCGTCCCATTTTTACAGGCTTAGAAGTTCTAAATACTTGATGAAAAACTTCGGCCCGTCCCACCTTGACCTCAGGTTTGGCCCGGCCAAACTAAAGACCCTAAAATCACTAAAATATCTATATACTTGGTGAAAAACCTCGGCCCGTCCCACTTTGATTTAAGGCTTGGCCTGGCCCGTGTGAAGACTCTAAAATAACGGCTTGGCCCGGCCGATGATAAACTGGACTTAGCTACTTTTAACCGGCACAAAACTTCAAAATACTAATTTTTACATTTGTAGCACTTACAGTTTTTGAGTAGCAGTTATTTTGAAATTAAATAACCCTTATTTCCACCCCACATTTGAGGTCCTGGAAACCAAATTTTCAAAAATGCTAAAACACGTATTTCATTATTTTTGGAGTAGAAACTAAATACTAATTTTTACTTCTGTAGCATTAACAGTTTTTGAGTAGCAGCTACTTTAAAAACCAAATAACCCAAAAAATGATGAAACACGTATATCTTTTTTTTTTGAGTAGATACTAGGTATTAATTTTTACATCTGTGGCAATTACAGTTGTTGAGTAGCAGTTACTTTAAAAACCAAATAACCCTATTTTCCACCCCACATTTGAAGTCCGGGAAACCAAATTTGTAAAAAATGGTGAAACACGTATATCTTTATTTTTAGAAAAGAAACTAAATACTAATTTTTACATCTGTGGTATTTACTGTTTTCGAGTAGCAGTTACTATAAAAGACAATTAGCCCTATTTTCCACCCCACATTTGAAGTCCTGGAAACCAAATTTTTAAAAAATGCTAAAACACGTATTTCATTATTTTTGGAGTAGAAACTAAATACTAATTTTTACTCCTGTAGCATTAACAGTTTTTGAGTAGAAGCTACTTTAAAAACCAAATAACCCAATTTTCCAACCCACATTTGAGGTCCGGGAAACTGAATTTTCAAAAAATGGTGAAACACGTATCTTTTTATTTTTCAAAAAGAATCTATATACCAAATTTCAAAATTTCCTCATTTTTGGTTTTCGAGATATACATTGTTTTAGAAAAAAAGTTTGTTTTCCAGTTTTTTCCCCT